>CM066730.1:10000000-11200000 GCA_033961575.1 Aselliscus stoliczkanus
TTTTGCATGAGACTGTCTCTGGATTCTTTAGTGCAACCAGGTGCTGGCTTCCACAGCTTGTCCCTGGGCTCCTCTTTGCAGCCCCCATTACCAAAGAACCCATGGACCACTTAGAATACATTGTGACATAAAAATGAGAGGACCGAGAGGGTTGCCAAGGCTCCACACACATGGCTAGTGCTACAATCTCCTTCTCTAATTTCAGATGTTCTTTTTTCTTGCCAACTTCATATGCTTTCTAAAACATAAGAAAAAAAAATTAAAAAGCTGGTCATCTGGCCTTACTTCCTTAAAGTGAAGCTAATGGAGGTATACAGGATGTGCCTACTGCAGCTAATTCTCTTCCAATAGTGATTGTAGCTACACGCCCTGTGCAGATGGCATGAAGATTCCACCCCCCCGCCCCGTCCCCAAATGTAATGTCATGCCCTTGACTTCTCCACTTGGTTTCAACTGTTTACTGAGTCCAAGTTTTACCTAAGTCACTCTGTTTAGAGAGAAAGTAAAAGACTTCATTTTTGGCAGTTGTGGCTTGACGGCATGATTCCCTCTTGTGCAGTGACAGCTCAAAGGTGCCCAAGACTGCACTTATTGCAGTGTCGGGTGTTTGATCCAGCTCCTGGTGAGGAATCGGCACTCTCCACAGTCATTAACCTCCTTTCTTTTGCAAGAATTCCCATCTATGACTAGTGCCAGCTCCAGCACTATTGTTAAGTCTGAATTTGCTAATACTTAACTCACTCATCACAGACCATAAAAATCTCTGCTCCTTGCAGTCTCTTGAGTGTGTGAAGGCTGAATGTGTGGGGAGGAGCTGCTTTATAATGTGTGTTTTATCCTGTGTTCTCAGGGCAAAAATTGTTCAGTTGTATTTGTTCAGTCTTTGAAGGTGGAAGGCAGAGTCTCTATTTGAAGCTTTGGTTTATTCGAATGGGAGCAATCAATTTAATTCTGCAAGTATTCATTGAATACTTCCTATGACTCAAGAACAGTGCCAGAGGCTGTAGGGAAGTGCCTCTCAAACAGTTCTGTGCATGAGAAGCACCAGAAGAGCTTCTGACTAGGTAGGTCTGGGACAGGTCCAATTAATTTGTATTTCTAAAAAGTTTCGAGGGGATGTTGATGCTGCCTGTGGACCCCTTTGAGGAGCACTGCCATGAGAGAGCCCTTGATGAATTTTCAAGGCTTTGTGAGAAGACATGCAAACACATTTGAATTAAAGATTAAGACATCCAATAATCCAGGGCCAAATAATCCAAGTCTCCAAATGCACGCTGGAGATACCAATTGCCAAGGGCCTGAAAGAGGTGCTGAGACCAAGTGGGGCAAAGGCATCTAACTACAGTCGACCTTGAACAACACGGGTTTAAACTGCATGGGTCCAGTTACATGCGGAAGTTTTCCAGTAAATATGTGATACACCATAAATGTATTTTCTGTTCTTTATGGTTTTCTTAATAATATTTTCTCTAGCTAACTTTATTCTAAAAATAGCATATATAACACATATAACATAGAAAGTAGGTGTTAATTGACTGTTTATGTTTTCGGTGAATCTTCCAGTCAATAGTAAGCATTTGGTTCAGTTTGGGGGGAGTTAAAAGTTATATGCAAAATTTTGACTGCATGAAGGTGGGGGTAGGTGTCCCTAACCCCTGCATTGTTCAAAGGTCAACTGTAGTTGCCACTAATCTGGGGTGGGGTTTTAGAGGTGGCAGGGTTTTGAAGAAAGTGCATGATCTAGATGGATGAGAAGAGAGGAGAAGACTTCCTGGAAGAGGACAATAAAAGTGATATTTAATGATAACGAAGATTATATAATATGGTGTTGTATTGAGAGCTGATGAGATTGGTCTTACAGAGTACATAATTTCTGTGGAAATAAATGAAGACATACCAAATGAGAACAAGCAAAGTCCATTTATTTTGATCTTGCTCTAGCATGGGACTGAGCCACCATCTCTTGTGTTTTGGCAGAGATTGAAAGGGAGGCAGAGGAGTGGGAAAACTTTATAGTAGCAAAAAGGAAGGCTTCAGGTGTGCCCTGATTGGAGACTTTTGGCAAGAGGAGGCTGTAGGTGAGCTAACTAGAAGCAGGGCATCCCATGTGATTTATTAGGGGTGCATATTTGACTTTTTCTGGTTAGTTCTAAGTTGGAAGTGGAAACAAAAAGTAGAGAAGCTGCCCTTAATTTAGTCTTGACAATTTGGAGCCAATTGTTATAGAAGTCATTGCTTGGCTTTCTGGGTTGTTACCTGAGATAGCAGTCTGGCTTCCTGCAAGTTCTGACTGAGAGCAGGCAGGCTTCCTGGATTGGTTATTACAGATAAAGTGTTGGTTTCTTGGGCAGGTTGCTGCAGACCTCAATTTTTTTTTCCATATTAAAGGTTTTATAGTTAGCAACATTATTAAATATTTCTTACATCATTTACAAGTAAATAATTTTTAAGGGAGTTGTTGTTTTTTAATGCTATTCCTAACACCTTTAGGTATGTCTATCTATCCTCAAATATACCTATTTCTCTTGGTCCCTGGGCCAATCGTTGTCACCTCTCAGTGTGGCATCACATATCTAGTTTTTGACTATGCAGCCTATTCTTCTTCTGTAAGTATCTTGAGAGCTGGATCCTGGGATACGTTACCTTACACTTTTTGTAGTCTCTTTGAGCAGGTTTCAATCCATATGACTATTTTTACCCTAGGCTATTTGAATTTACTGTGCAACTAAAATTTCATGAGACATTATATAAATGTTTCACTCATATACAAATATCTAGAATTTATAGCATTCCATTAAAATAAAAGCAAAGAAATGAAAAGAAAATCGAACTAACCTAAACAGACCACTTTGGTTCACTTGCACTGTTCATTCATTCCTACTGAATACAAAATGCATGTTTCTCCAGATGGCTGTGTCTCTCTCCTTCCTGGATAAATGAAACAAATCAGATGACTGACTTCCATGACAGTTTTCATTATATGAGGCATTTAGTTGGCTCCTTGTTATTCTTTCTGATGCTGTTAGTGTCAAATAGTAGATCCTAGTATTTACTAAAGAGCATCATGAGTAGAAATAGATGTGGCTTAGAAGCCTTGGGTTCAAGTTCTGTCACTATTCTATGGTTGCTGGTGTGCAAACTTTCTTTTTTTAATTTATTTTTTATTATTTATTTATTAATTAAATTTATTGGGGTGACAATGGTTAGTAAAATTATACAGGTTTCAAGTGTACGTTTCTAGAATACATCGTCTATATATTGCATCATGTGTTCACCACCCAGAGTCAATTCTCCTTACAGCACCATATATTTGACCCCTTTATCCCTTTTCTACCACCCACCACCCCCCTTACCTTCTGGTAACCACTAAACTGTTGTCTGTGTCTATGAATTTTTGGTTCTTTGTTTGTCGTGTTCCTTTGTTGCTTTCAGTTTTATATTCCACATATGAATGAAGTCATATGGTTCTCGACTTTTCCTGTCTGGCTTATTTTGCTTAGCATAATAATAATCTCAAGATCCATAGACACAAAGAAATGGAAAGATATTCTATGTCCACGGACTGGAAGAATAAACATAATTAAAGTGGCCACATTATCCAAGCAATATACAGATTTAATGCAATCTCCATCAAAATCCCAATAGCATTTTTTCAAGAAATAGAACAAAAAAATCATCAGATTTGTATGGAATCACAATAGATCCCATATAGCCAAAGCAATCCTAAGAAAAAAAAATAATACTAGCGCTACAGACTCCCTGACTTCAACTTGTACTACAAAGTGACAATAATCAAAACAGCATGGTACTGGCAGAAAAGCAGACACACAGACCAATGGAATAGAATTGAAAACCCAGGAAGAAACCCACATATATATGGACAGATAATTTTTGACAAAGGAGTCAAAAACATACTATAGAGAGAAGAAAGTCTCTTCAATCAATGGTACTGGAAAATTGGAAAGCCAAGTTCAAAAGAATGAAACTAGACTGCTATCTGTCACCATACACCAAAATTAACTCAAAATGGATAAAAAACCTAAGCATAAGACCTGAAACAATAACCTGCATAGAAGAAAGAATAGGCACTAAACTTATGGATATGGGGTTAAGAGAGGATTTTAGGAATTTGATCTCAAAGGCAAGGGAAGTAAAAGCAAAAATAAATGACTGGGGCTATATTAAACTAAAAAGCTTCTGCACAGCAAAAGAAACCATCAACAAAACAAAGAGCAACCAACCAAATGGGAGAAGATATTTGCAAACAACACCTCCAATAAGGGGCCAATAACCAAAATACAAAAAGACCTCATACAACTCAATAACAAGAAAACAAACAATCTAATTAAAAAATGGGTAGACAACCTAAACAGACACTTTTCCCAAGATGACATACAAATAGGCCAACAGATACATTAAGAAATGCTCAACTTCACTAGCTATTAGGAAAATGCAAAACAAAATGAGTATCACCTCACACCTGTTGGAATGGCTATCATCAACAAGACAAATAACAAGTATTGGAGAGGCAGTGGAGGAAAAGGAACTCTCATACACTATAGATGGGAATGTAAAGTAATACAGCCACTATGGAAAACAGTATGGAGTTCCTCAAAAAATTAAGAATAGAACTACCGTGTGACTCAGCAATCCCTCTCCGGGGTATCTACCCCCAAATTCTGAAAACATTTATTGGTAAAGGTATATGTACTCCAATGTTTGTTGCAACATTATTTATGGTGGCTAAGACATGGAAATCACCAAAGTGTCCTTTGATAGATGATTGGGTAAAGACAATATGGTACATATACACAATAGAATATTACACCATATAGAAAGATGAAATACTGCCAGAGCTCATTTTTATATATGGTCTGGCCATTGTCCATTTGTATATTCAGTTTCTCATTTCTGTTTTGGGGAGAGCTGGATACTGTAGGGTGTTGTGGGTTTGTCCTAACATCATCTCTCCCTTCGTTTTTATTTTCAATTCATTGCTTGTGAATGCAGCCTCAGTCCACTTAATAGGTGGCTTTTGAGTGCCCCTTTCCTTTTATTCTGAGCACCCGTGAGCCCCTTCTATATTCTGTTCATTCTATAATCCCTCAAATTGATGAATAAACTTCTGGACAAGAAGATACTGGTCCAGTAGATCTTGAGGAAAACCCAATACTCAGGCTGCTCACAGGTGAATGTTAGGGCTTGTATCATTGCAGAGTTGCCAGGGCTGCTTGGGAGGTATCCAGGACCAGGACTAATGGTCATGATTCTCCCCTTGTTCTCATGGGAAAGGACACCTTTCCCATGGGTGCTCTGTGCAGAAGCTCCCAAGGCTCCAGATAGAGGGGAGTCCTGCAGATTTTTGTTGGACAGATGCAGCTGCAACCCTGGTACCTCTGCTGATGGAGGGAAATGGAAACTGCAGGTAGGGTCCTTTTTGGAAAGTTAACATTCACGCAGGCCCCAAGCAACTGAAGGAGGTCACTTCTTTTCCTGGCAAGCATTTAGAAAGGCTCCACATCAGCACTCCCTAGACACCATGCTGAGGCTTTGCAAGAATACCCTCTGCTCTCACCATCTGTCTGCAGCTGCTCTGGCTATGGAGCTGGGCTGCCAATCTTCCAGCAGCCATGTCCTTCCTTATGCTCCTTGACTAGCTCTTTGGTGATGGTACATAACATTTTAGGCGCCTCCCTACTTCTGTAGGTAGTTCAACCTGTTTATTTACCCCATTTTGTTTTGCTCTCTGAAACTCCTCTTGATGTGATTCCCAGGATATCTAGTGAGCCGTGAGCCCGTAATTAATTCTCTAAGCGAAGTTCATGTGTTGGGCCATTTTATCTGAATTGTTTATTTGCTGAACTTAAATTCATTTCTCATGGAAAAAATCAACAGGTAAATTGATCACATATTAGATTAATTCAGTAAACTAAAATGGCTATAGGCACTCGATGTAAAATATTTTAACGTTGAAAAAGTCCATAGCAAAGATTTATCATTTATAATAAATATAGATATTATCAAACTAAATAATACATCTAGAAACTAGGACTTTTTCAGCTTTGATTTCACATGTTGAGTATGTTTGGGCATATGCATTTTTTTTCTGGGAAAAAACAAATATCTTTGTGTTTGTTGCACAAGAGATAAAAATTTATAGAAATAATTATTCTGTTATGTATATTGAAATAGATTCCTAACTATCTCAATATTTATTTTCCTTTTCTCCTATAGGAGTTGAGCCTCCAATTTTTAGCTGAGCACTCCTTTGAAAGAAAAGTCCTATTTCCCAACTTCTCTCATGGCTAGTTATGGCCAGGTGACAGAACTCAGGACAATGGGAAATAAATAAAAACAGTTGTGAAACTTCTGGTGTGAGTTCTTAAAGATGGGGATGTGCACTTTCTTGCTCTAGTTCCCTTTCTTCTGCTCGGAATGTGAACTTGATGGCTGGAGCTACCATAGCCTTTTTGAGCCTTGAGGATAGTGAATGAAGGACTAAGTTGGGAATAGCTTGAGTTCCTGATGGCTGTGGAGCTCCCCTTCTAGCCCTGGACCAGCTAGTCAGATCCTTAAATGAAATTAAAATAAATAGGTGTCTAGTTTTAAGCACTATTATTTTTTAAATCACTAGCAACCAAACCTAATCATAATACATACACCAAAATAATCAAAGAACAAGCAAGACATTTTCAGTGTTTCTATCTTGCCTTTGTTACCTTAAATCTACCCAGGAGCATATTCACTGGACTTGCAAACAGTAACTCATCATGCTCACAGACTTTAATGCATTTGAGCTGCTCATACATGCAGGATGACACAGAAGTTGTTATGACTATATGTCTATATGTCAACTATGTAAACAGTCATGACATCATAGAGCTAGGGAATTCTCAGGTTAGAAATAATGGAAGAGTGAATTTTCTTAAAAGAAAAAAAAATGGATATTGGTAAAAGCCAGGCTTCACAATGTCAATCTCAGGTGCTTTCAGGGACAAGCAGGTAATGTAAATGGAGAGTGATGTAAGACTACTAGAGTGGCGGGAGCTAATGCTCAAAGCCTGTGTCCATGCCCTGCCTGAATGCACTCAGATTTTTCTAAAACATGCTTCTGGCCAAATAAAACTCACCCCTAAGCTGGTCCTCTACCTGGGACACTAGTCTATGCCCCTGGAATATTCTGATGAGCATCTGCATTGGGTTAGAGTAGATGCCAGTCTTGGAGAAAGACATGATCTCAGGATTCAAGGAATTTATAATCAAGGGGAAGAAGGCAAGATAGGTAAACAGTTTTATCAATATGATGACTTTTATAGCCTGAGATGCCTCACTAGGATCAAGAATTATAATCTGGGAAAGTTATCTTTGAGCTTGGTATGAAATATGGAGGTTAAGGGAGTGCCCTAGATCAGAAACCAAAACCCAGGTACTGGACAGACAAAGGAAGGGAGGTCACAGAGAGGGCTAAAACCAAAAGATACCTAATTTGCAGAACTAGGGTTTCAAATCCAAACAGCAATCCATCAGGTTTTTTTTTTCCTTTCCAGCTTTATTGAGATACAATGGACATAAAACATTGTGTAAATTTAAGGTGAACAAGGTGATAAACCCTCAATCTTTGACGCATATGACAAGAAGTAACCAGAATAAGAAACACAATTTTAAAATGTTTTAAATGAAGCAAAATAAAACTGATGTCTTGTGTGCTATATACCAAAATCAGGGATAAATTCAAGAAGGATAATATGCAGACAATATTAACTGATATACTGATAGTCATTCTTTCCTTTTAATCGCTCAAAAAGACAAAACTCAAAAATAATTACATGAAATCAAGATTTATAACAAAGCCTTGAGTTAATGACCAACTTGGTTTAAGTTCCCTTTAATATAAACAGGTGATATGATCTTGAAAATTATTAGGAACACATCTGTTCCCATTGATCTCTAATTTGATTATTGTATTAAGTATACAACATTATATCATAGACTGTTGTTAAGATAGGTTATAATGGTCAACTCCCTATATGACAAAACTGGCAACAATTCAGAAAAATAAAACACATTTTCCTATAGTATTATTCTTTTTTCCAGTCATAACATTGTATTCAAATCAATATTACCTGGCTAGAAAAGAATTACATAGTTTCATTTGAGATAGTAAAGAGACTAGAATATGAGAAGATACCAAGAAAAACTCTACTAAAAAGAGAGCTGGGAATGAATCACAAATCTTAAGCTTTTTTCTTATTCTGTCACTTCTGAGCTATCTTCACTCAAGTGAAAAGAGATAGCATGTATGAAAAATTGCCAAAGCAGCTCAATATATAGGAATCAACATATTGACACTTAGCAAAGCCTGGCTCAATAGCGCCAGTTCAATTTCTCACATCTATATTGTGAGACAGATGGAGACAAATTGACATCTGAAAGGTCACTGATTTTGATATTCCTAGGACAAAAATACTTCCAACTGGGAGTAAATCCACAAGTCACTGAAGTGTGGAGGCTAATCCAGTTTATTGTCTTCATCAAATATTTAGAAATGGTACAGTACTCATTGGAGAAAACCAAGAGGATAAGAAAGGGATATATATGTTCTGTAGTTTAAATATGTGCAAGCTAGACACTTTGTTAAAACATCAGAATTATTTTTCTATGCAAACAAGAAGTTCTTAGTGGGTTTTGAAGAACAGAATTGATGGGACTGTGTATACAAAAGGCATTGATAATTTTACATATATCTTTATATGGTAATACTAAAACCCCATTCAAATTTGTTACAGAATAGAAGAGACCAAATGATCACAGGCTGGATGAAAATGCTTGGTCTGCTGGCCCAGTGACTGATTTTTTACATTAGGGATTTGACAGTGAAGATTTATATTAAAGGTTCAGTTGCTGGACTGAAACAGAATACCAGTGAGGCTTCCCACACTAATCTCTTCCTTCCAAAAAATTGTTTCAGAGACAGGAACAACAAAAAAATGTTCACTTAACTGTATGTGGTGATTTTGAGAATAATTGAGTACAGGCCTTTTATATATGAATTTCATATTTAAAATAAGAGTTATCCTGGCATCCACTCTAAACATAATGAAATAATGTATTAGGCAATAGCTCCAAACCAGTAAATTCTTCCCGATAATTTTAACATTCAGCACAACAAACAATGAAACCCCAAGAATCCATGCACAATAAACTTGGTTCGATAAGATACAGAAGGTTATGATACAAAATAATAGACATCACAAATTAATACAGCTTTGTTCCCCAAATACTACAGTTCTTTCTCTGAACACTGGATGCACTTGTAAAATTTTATTGATAAGGGACAAAATAAATACACAAGACTAGAATGTTGAAAGCTAATCTATATTCTCAAAAGAAAGTAAAGGGTATTGTGAACAAGTTATATCACATAAACTGCACATACCTTTCTCTGCAGTACAAGTTATGGTACCCACCAGCTACTGGAATTCCGAAGCAATGGAAAAACAATCAGAATTATGTGGGGGTTTTTTGTTTGTTTGTTTGTTTTTAGTTAAGAAAAAAATGGCTGGTATTGAAAGTACAATAGACTTGAAAAAATAATGTCTAAGTTAGAGTCACAGCTGTGCCACCTTTGACTGTGCAACCTTGGGCAATTTAATTAATTTCTTTTTTGCCTTGAGTTCCTTTTCTATAGACTGAAGAATTTGAATAGATTATGTCTAAATGATTTTTAAGATCTGACATTTAATATCATCATGTGAAGATATTCATCTCTTTAGGAATTCCTGCACAGTTTTGTTGTAATTTTCTCATAACACCCATTGGGAACTCCATTGCTTGCTCCTTCATCCTTCCTATGAGATCCACAGGCTTAGGAGAGACCAGTTTTGTTTGTGATTAGTTTGTAAATGGGCATGTGCCTCAATTTGGGAACACTGAAATTAAAGGCTTCTGGGAAAGTTCCTTTTTGTTTTTCTGAAAAAAACTTTTGCCCTCTTTCACTGGACCTGGTTGTGTGCAGAACGTACAATCTGAAATGTTATCACTATCAATGTACCACTCTAGAGGTAAAACCACTGTTTTGAGAAAGGCTGAGTCAAAGAACTGTTGGAAAAAACAGACCCAGAACCACAGGATTAAGTCAGCACCAAGGCTGACCCTACTCTGAACTTGCAGTTACATGAGTTAACACATTTCCTATTGCTTCAGCCCATTCTAATTGGTGTTTCTGGTTTTTGCAAAGACACTTGAAATTTTCATTTCACTGTCCTTGAAGTATTCATCCATGCTAATATATTTCTTCTGCACTTACTCAGAATGCTTTGAAGGAAGTAATGAGTGATTCACTTTCAATGTTGGTCTGGAATCTCAGAAATGGGGAGAATATAAGCTATGAGGTTGCTATGGAGAGAAACCACATCTTTGTATCCCAGTACTTAGCAAGGTCCCCATAGGAAATATTCCTTTTGAATATTCACAACCCAATCAGATACCACCATAATACTTTCCACCAATCAAGTAAAGAGAGAAATTAAGTAACTTGCACGGAAAGCACTCACGAGATTCCAATCTAGACTGGCCTGATTTCAGAGCCCAGGTTATCTATTTATAATTTCAGCTACTTTAGATATTTTCTAGTTCAGTGTTAATCAAGATGTGATCCAGGAACCAGCTACAAGCCTGCAAATTGTTTAAGCCATATAGTTCGGCTGACTTTTTCTTTTCATAGCAAGATGTTCCCAATGAAGGAAGTACACATTCTAATTGAATAAAGGGCAATCTTCCTCAGGAAATGAGTTGCCAACCTTTCACGAGCAATGCAGTGTTTGGAATGGTATGCTAGTTCAGCTCATTACCTAAAGGAAACTCTTACTATACAATGGTAGCATATATAGAGATTTCATATAATGGTGCAAAATATTTTTTCTTGCTACTCCTTTCAAGTTACTATCGAACCTATAAGGAACTCACTTGGGGTTCCCTCCTCTCTCTCTGATATCACTTCCTTTTCATTCTTGTCCCCATCTCCCCACACACCCCTCAGTGTTCCCTCTCCCCTCTTCACTGTCAGGGTCCCAATCCCATCCTAGGTGAACCTCACCTGGTCCCCAAGGTTCTGAGCATTGCTCCTGGCTCCAACCAAGATACATGGAGACAGGTCCTTACTGAGCTTTGTGGGAGGAGGTCTGCAGTTTTTGAGATTCTGCAGAGTGGAGCATCTGTGGAACAAATAAACACACACAAAAAGACATATAAAAACCATGCCTTTTTGCTAATATTGGCCATGTCTTGTGGAAGAGTTTTGATTATCATTTTGTTAATAAAACACTGTTCTTCCCCAAAGGAAAAAGTAGGAAAGAAAGTGACGAGAAGAAATAAAAAATCTACTCTACCATACATACAACCTGTGGTTGTGTTCATTTTCCCTCACATGTTGAGGAATATGGAAAATGACATCCTTCTTGAGTGGCATTTGGGACCTACAAGCACACATCTGTCAGACACTAATGCAACATTGATCTTCCACTCACTGCATGTACAGGGCCTTCGAAAAAAATCAAGAGAAGATATTTCCTTCCTCTCACTTCAGGGTTTCTTGCTCTGAGGTCAATTGTTATTTGGTGGATTCATAAATGGAATAAAAAATCCTATGTAGGCATGCATTTTTCTGGAGAGTCTGCAACTCCAAATGGATGGATGACACACTCCTAATCTGTTTGCTCAATATAGAGAGGGCAGTTGACTCTGTGGTTAGCATATTGTTCTCCTTCCACTGACAGGCATATGAAGGCATATGTTTTTAATCACATTTTTATGAAAATAAGACAAATTAATAAATGAACTGGTGTAACATACCCACGAAATTCTATTCCATGGCTTCAGACTATGCCCATGTCTTTTCCAGCCATCCCACAAATACAGTGAGTGCTGAGAATGAGATATGGGGACTTACAGCAAACTTTTCACCCCTAATGGGAGAAAAAAGTAAATGTGTATCTTATTTTATGTGGGTCAGTATAGGAAGGTACATATTTGTATTTCATTTGCAGATGGCTAAATCAAGAGGACGTATAACTTAAACAATAAAGCTACGAGACAATAAATGTCTATTTGAATTTAGCTCTTTCTGTTAGGAGATGAGTTTTTTCACACACTGAAAGAAATCTCTTTTAATTTTTCAATAATGATAGATGATGTCACATCTGTTCTTTTCCTTCAACGCTTATTTTGCTTTTCCTTTGGAAATTATATCACTGCATCTGTACTTTGCAAACAAATAAGAAAATAAGCTGGTTCTACATTCAACTGTACTTTCAAAAGAGAAGAAGACACTATATAACAAATCTTAATTGAATTTAAAACCACATTTGGCACATGAAGGGCCCAAGAAGTGAGAGATCCTGTTGTTGGGTAGAAATACAGATCTCAGAAAAGATCGAGTTCCTAGCATGATGCCTCCATTTTCTCATCTGTAAAATGGGTGCTCTAAAAGCAACTGCATTTTGAGTTGTGAAGATGAAATAAGATAATCTATATAGAGGGGAGGGAGAGAGAATGGCAGCTGTGAGACTGGCTCCCTGAGTTCTTCCCTAGAAATCGCCACAATTTGAACTGCTATAACTCTTCAAAAGAACCTCTACTCATCACACAGAGCAGCTAAGAGTCTCACACAACAACTGTTGGAAGGTGGGTAAACCAGGCGAGTCGGGGAAGAGGGAAGCTAGACGCATTGAGGCTCAGCATCTGCAGCTGCTGACACGGGGCCTCAGAGAGCAGATCGGTGAATGTTCCCGCTGCTCACTCTCTGCACCCTGTGGTCCGCCTAGAGTTCAGCAAGAGCGCAAAGCTTTGCAGTCTGAGGCAGAAGCTTCAGGCCAGGTGAGTGGGGGAAGAGAGAGGAGACTGTGCAGAGGTGTGATCTGCACCTGCAGCTGCAGAGCCAGGGGACCCCAAGAGGCAGAGGGGAGAGCACTATAGCAACAGAGCGGGCTCAGTCCCTGCACCCACCTGGTCCCTCTGGGACCGCAGCAGGAGCTCCATGGCGCACAGATTCTGAGGCAGAAGGCTCAAACGGGGACGCAGCCCACACCCGCAGCTGCAGAGATGCGGGACCCCAGGAGGTGGAGTGGAGAGCGTAGCAGCTACAGGGTGGGCTCAGTGTCTGAGGCAGAAACCTCAGCTCAAAACAGTGGTGGGACGGTTTTTTATTTTCTTTCTTTCTTTCTCGGACAGGAAGCAAAAAACTACTGCATAGATAAGTAACCACCCCCACCATCCCTCAGAAACCTTGGCTCCCCCATGCCAGAGTCTTAAACTGACCCATGAATGGAGAAGTAGGGTAAGGTTACAGAGGTATTTCTACTCCCAGGGGGTCAAGAATCTCTGCCTGAGAAGAGGCTGCAAAGTGTGAGCTACGTACCCCGCCCCCAACTTTCCCGCTAGGCTTGGGAGGCAGGGCAGGTTCAGCTGCTGAGGCACTTGCAGGCCCTCCGACAGGTGGCTTTTAGCAGGCTGAAATATCATGCCTCCCAGAACCTCCAGCGGAAATAGTTCCCAAAGATGCACATTGAGCCTTCTGACTGAGTAGCACTCAGCATGCCTTGTGGCAGATGGGAGTAGAAACAGCTTGACTTTGTAAAAACTACCAATCACACCTCATAACCCTGCTCATCTACAGTAGACCTGCATTGCCAGTCACTCTAGGTGCCAGGTGGCCAGATCTGCCCACACAAGATGCAGAAGAGTTTTTGTACAGCAGGGGACAACCTGGAGAGAGCTTTAGCCAAGACTAGTACTGGTTTTTCCTTTCATTGTCTTTTATTATTATTATTTTGTTTTGGCGAGTTTTTGGTTGTTGTCATTTTGGTTCTTTGGGGTGTTTTTGGTTTTTTGTTGTTTTTGTTGTTGCTTGTTTTTGTTTTTTTTTTCTATTTCATTATTATCATTTTTAGCTTTTCATATAGGCATATATATATGGGTGTATATATGTGAATATATATGTCCATATATATGAGTATATATATATATATATATATATATATATATATATTCCCTCTATTCCTCCATCCTTCTTACTTTTCCACCCTTTCTCTCTTCCTTTTTTTCTTCATTTTTTTCACTGCTCTACTCTTACTCTTTCCATTTTTCTGCAAAATTTTTTTTGGGGTGAGGGGTATTGCGATTTTGTATCCGTGTTTATCCTATATTTTATTTTATTACATTTTATTTTGTTTTGTTTTTTTGTTCTTTGTTGTTGTTGTTTTGTTTTGTTTTTGTTTGTTTTCTTCTTTTGTACATATAATATTTCTGTACAAGTTGAGTGTAGGTTGTTGGTTGTTTTCTTACATGTGACAGCATCTGGTTTCCTTTGGTAGCTGTTGTGGTTGTACTTGTTGATCAGTTTTGCTCTAAAATTGCTCTGCAGTAGGGTCCAGCCAAAGAGACACAAGAATCATCCACCCATAGGCCAACTTTAGATAAAACAAGAGCATTACCGGGTTTGATCTACAAGGGACACACCCAAAGGGAAATCGGTACAGACTCAAGAGCCCATAGGGGCCAAGTCTCACTGGAGGGGTCAACCCACACACAGCAGTTCATAAACTGTGGACATAGCTGATCCTCACAGCTAGTCAGCCTGGGAGTGAATCCCACTTGCTGAAAAGCCAAAAGCAATCAAAGCTCAACTTCAACAGGAGAAGACACATAACACAAGGAACAGCCCTGGTGCACATGCACAGGAGAATAGGGAGACTAAGTAATTCAAATATAAAGGGTACACACCACATAAGTCCATCCAGAAAAGACTGAGAGGCATAGGGGATCGACCTATTACATTGAAACAATTACAAAGAGTAAGCGAGAGTGGGGAAACAAAGAAACACATCCCAAATAAAAGAACAAAAGAAACTTCCTGAATCAGTGGAACTAGAGGAAATAGAGGTAAACAACCTATTGGAGACAGAGTTCTGAGCATTGATTATTAGAATGTTCAAGGAAACTAATGAGAATATAAAGAAGGATAGAGAAATCATGAAAAACAACCAGCTAGAACTAAAGAACACAATTACTGAATTAAATAACAAACTCGATAAAATTACTAGCAGATTGGATGCAGAGAATCGAATCAGTGACTTAGAAGACAAGATAGCAGAGATCATCCAAGCAGAACAACAAAAAGAAAAAAGAATAAAAAATTTTGAAAATAGTTTAAAAGAGCTGGGCAACAACAAGGGCAAAAACAATTTCATCATAGGAATACCAGAATGAGAAGAGAGGGAGCAAGGGATTGAGAACATATTTGAAGTAATAACGTCTGAAAACTTCCCTAACCTGGCAAAGGACATTGAAGGAAGTGCAGAGAGTTCCAACCAAGATGATCCCAAACAGGTCCACACCAAAAAATATTATAATGAAAATGGCAAGAGTTAAAGGCAAAGACAGAATCCTAAAAGCAGCAAGGGACAGGCAGCAAGTTATTTAAAAGGCACCCCCATAAGATTATCAGCCGACTTTTCTACAGAAACTCTGCAGGCCAGAAGGGAGTTTCAGGAGTTTTTCAAAGTGATGAAAAACAAAGGCCTACAACCTAGGTTGCTTTATCCAGCAAGGTTATCACTTAAAATTGAAGAGGCGATAAAGAGCTTCCCAGAAAAGAATAAGCTAAAGAAATTCATTGCCACCAAGCCAGCATTGAAGGAAATGTTACAAGGGCTTCTTTAAACATAAGAGGAAAACAACCTAAATAATGAAGACCAGGAACACAAATAACAAAATGGCAAGAATGATGCACCTATCAATAATCACATTAAATGTAAATTGATTAAATTCTCCAATCAAAAGGCATAGGGTGACTGAATGGATAAGAAAGCAAGACCCTTGCATATGCTGTATACAAGAGACTCACCTCAGATCAAAAGCCACAAACAGGCTGAAATTAAAGGGAGGGAGAAAAATATTTCGTGCAAATGGAAATAAGAACAAAGCTGGAGAAGTGATACTTATATCAGATAAAATGGACTTTAAATTGAAGAATATAATAAAGGACAAAAAGGGCACTATGTAATAATAAAGGTATTGATCCAACAAGAGAAAATAACCCTAGTACACATCTATGCACCTAACGTAGGAACTCCTAAATATATAAAACAGATATTGACCAACATAAAGATGGAGATCAATAGTAACACTATCATAGTAGTGGACTTCAACACCCCACTGTCACCAATGGACAGATCCTCCAGACAGAAAATCAATGTGGAAATAGCGACCTTAAATGACACTTTAGACCAGCTGGATTTAACTGATATTTTCAGAGCATTTCACCCCAAAGCTACAGAATATACATTCTTCTCATGTGCACATGGAACATTTTCTAAGGTAGACCACATGTTTGATCACAATACAAGTCTCAACAAATTTAAGAAAATTGAAGTCATATCAAGTGCCTTCTCTGACCACAATGTTATGAAACTAGAAATCAATTATAAGAAGAAATCCGGAAAGATCACAAATAAATTGAGACTGAATAACATGCTACTAAACAGTGAGTGGGTCAAAAATGAGATCAAGGAGGAAATCTAAAGATACCATGAGACAAACAAAAATGAAAACACCACAATGCAAAATCTCTGGGATGCAGCAAAAGCACTCCTAAGAGGGAAGTTCATAGCAGTGCAGGCCTACCTAAAAAAAGAAAAAAACCCTCAAATCAACAGGTTATCTGTACACATCAGGGAACTGGAAAAAGAACGGTAAAATAAGCCCAAAGGGAGTACAAGAAGGGAGATAATAAAGACCAGAGCAGAAATAAACAAAATAGAGACCTGAAAAACAATACAAAAGATCAACGTTTTTTGAGAAGATAAACAAAATTGGCAAACCTCTAGCCAGACTCATCAAAAAAAAAAAAAAAAAAGAGAGAGAGAGAGAGAGAGGACTCAGATTAGTAAAATCAGGAATGAAAGAGGTGAAATGACAAGAGACACCACAGAAATACAAAAAAATTTTAAGAAAATACTATGAGCAACTATACGCCAACAAATTTGACAATCTGGAAAAATTTCTAGAACCATAGAACATTCCAAAGCTAACTCAAGAAGAAATGGAAAATATAAATAGACTGATTATTACAAAGGAAATTGAATCACTAATCAACAAGCTCCCAACAAACAAAAGCCCTGGTCAAGATGGCTTCACAAGTCTTGGAATTTTACTACACATTCCAAAAAAGAATTATCACCTATTCTTCTCAAACTATTCCCAAAAAATCCAGAAGGAAGGAGGCTCCCAAACTCTTTCTATGAAGCCACTTTCACCCTGATTCCAAAACCAGACAAAGACAGCACAAAAAAGGAAAACTACAGGCTGATATCCCTGATGAACAGAGATGCAAAAATCCTCAAGAAAGTATTAGCAAACAGAATTCAGCAATATATTAAGAAGATCATACATTATGATCAAGTGGATTTCATCCCTAGTAAGCAAGATTGGTTCAATATCCGCAAATCAATGAATGTGATACACCACATCAACAAAATGAAAACTAAAAATCATATAGTCATATCAATAGATGCAGAAAAAGTATTTGCCAAAATTCAGCAGCCTTTTATGATAAAATTCTTAGCAAAGTGGGAATAGAGGAATCATATCTCAACATAATAAAGGCTATATATGATAAATGCACAGCTAACGTCATACGCATTGGGGAAAAGCTAAAACTACTCCCCTTAACATCAGGAACGAAACAAGGCTGTCCACTTTCTTCACTTTTATTCAACATAGTTCTGCAAGTTGTAGCCACAGCAATCAGACAAGAAAAGGAAATAAAAGGCATCAAAATAGGCAAGGAGGAAGTAAAATTGTCATTATATGGAGATGACATGATACTATATATAGAGAACCCCAAAGGCTCCGCCAAAAACCACTGGAACTGATAAATGATTCAGAAATCAGTTGTATTTGTATACACCAATAATAAACTATCAGAAGGAGAAATTAAGAAAACAATCCCATTTACAGTTGCTTCAAAAACTATAAAATACTTAGGAATAAATTTAACCCAAGATGTAAAAACCTGTATTCAGAAAACTATGAGACACTGAAGAAAGAAATAAAAGAAGATAGGGCCGGCCCAGTGGAGCAGTGGTTAAGAGCTGGCTTGGGACTCCAGCAGCCCTGGTTCGGATCCCACATATGAGGGCCAGTGACACTGACCTGAAATAAATAAATAAATAAATAAATAAATAAATAAATAAATAAATAAATAAATAAATGAAGGTACAAGTAACTGGAAACACCTACCATGCTCATGGATAGGAAGAATTAATATAGTTAAAATGTCCATATTGTCTAAAGCAAAATATAGATTCAATGCAATTTCCATCAAATTACCAAGGGCATTTTTCACAGAAATAGAAAATATAATCCTAAAATTTATATGGAACCATAAAAGACCCCCAATAGCCAAGGCAATCCTGAGAAATAAGAACAAAGTTGAGGGTATTATGCTACTCGACATCAAAACATACTACAAGCCTACAGTAGTCAAAACAGTATGGTACTGGCAATAAAAACAGACAGATAGATCAATGGAACACAATAGAGAGCTCAGAAATAAGTCCATTCATATATGATCAGTTAATCTATGAAAACAGAAGCAAGAATTTACACTGGAGTAAAGATAGTCTATTCAATTAATGGTGCTGGGAAAATTGGACTGACACATGCAAAAAAATGAAACTGGACCACCTCCTTACGCCATATACAAGAACAAATTCAAAATGGATTAAAGACTTAAATGTAAGACCTGAAACCATAAAAATCCTAAATGAAAATATAGGGCGTACATTTGCAGACATTACCCTGAGTAATATTTTTACTGATACATCCCCACGGGCAAGGGAAGTAAAAGAAAAAATGAACATATGGGATTACATCAAACTTAAAAGTTTTTTCACAGCAAAGGAAATCATCAATAAAACAAAAAGGAAGCCTACTGAATGGGATAAGACATTTGTTAATGATATATCTGATAAGGGGTTAATATCCAAAATTTATAAAACACTCATGCAACTCAACACCAAAAAAACAAACAACCCAATTAAAAAATGGGCAGAGGATATGAAGAGACATTTCTCTAAAGAGGACATACAGATTGGCCAACAGGCATATGAATAAATGTTCATCCTCACTGATCATTAAGGAAATGCAAATAAAATCCTCAACGAAATAACCACCTCACTCCGGTCAGAATGGCTATCATCAATAAATCAACAAACAACAAATGCTGGTGAGGCTGTGGGGAAAAGGGGACCCTGCTGCACTGTTGGTGGGGTCGCAGATTGGTGCAGCTACTATGGAAATCAGCATGGAGGTATCTTAAAAACCTGGAAATGGAACTAACTTATGACCCAGCAATTCCATTCCTAGGTATTAATCATGAAAAACCCAAGACACTAATTCGAAAAAATATATGCACCCCTATGTTCATTGCAGCACTATTTACAATAGCCAAGACTTGGAAACAATTGAAATGCCCAGTGGTAGACAATGGAATTAAGAAACTGTGGTACATTTACACAATGGAGTATTACACAGCTATAAAGAAGAAAGAAATCGTACCATTTACAATGCTATGGATGAACCTAGAGAACATCATGTTTAGTGAAATAAGTCAATCAGAGAAAGATAAATACCATAGGATCTCACTTATATGTAGAATCTAAAGAACTGAATAAACAAGCAATGTAAACAGAAATATTCTTAGAGATACAGAGGAAAAAGTGATGATTGCTGGATGGACGGGGGTGGGCATGAGGGAGAAGGGGAAGGGATGAGACAACATAAATTGGTAACTACAATATTGCCACAGGGATAGAAAAGACAGGTTGGGGAATATAATCAATAATGTTGTAAATATTTTTTAAGGGACCAGATGGACTCATGTCTTGTTAGGGAAACCACTTCATAGAAGATGTAGAGGCCTGACCTCTGCACTGTACATCTGAAGCTGCTGCTGTATAATATCATATGTCAACTACAATATAACACATATATAGTCATGGATGTGGAGTATAGTGTGGGAATGGAGTCAATGGAATTGTAATAAATATGTATGATATTGGGGGTGCAGTGAATGGGGCAGAGTGGTTGTCACTTTGTAAGGGGTGAAAGCATAATTATTGCATTGTTTTATATGCCTGAAACTAAAAAAAAAAAAAAAAAAAAGTGGGGAATGTGGAGAGAAAGAGCTCTGAAGGGTAGAGTCCAAGATCAGATGGGGGCAGATCCACATCTAACTGGCTATATGGCCTTGATCAAATAACTAGGAGTGGGTGTTTGTGAACAGTTGGGCCAAATACTGTGGTAAGTGTCCAAATCCCTCATTTAGTGCTCTTAAAAACCTGTTTCCCAAATGAGGAGAGTTTAACCAACTTTCCCAAGACTATATATATATATATATGTATATAAAGTTTAACCAACTTTCCCAACACTAAGACAGTATTGGGGTATTTGGTTCCAAAACCGTCACTGGCCTCAACATCCTCACTGACTGTTGATAGCAGTGACCTTTAAAAGTCCCTTTCATCTCTCAAATTCTGAGTCTACTTTAAATTTTATAAAATTTCCCTAACCAATAAAATATTCCCAATTGACTTCATTTTCCTGTAATGTTTTTTGGGGATAATTTCAATTTAAACTAGTCAATTGTGATTCATTTTAAAGACCATTATGTTTCAATAGTACTAGTTTCTTGTTGTTATTTTGTCATTGTTATTGTTGTTGTTATTGTTTTTGTTTTTAGGTTTTTCTAATTGTTTACCGACATCTGGTTTAAATTTTATTTATTGAACCAAATCATGTATTTTGAAATATTACTCATAGCTTGCCTGTTTTTCTGCTGCACAAATAAAACATCATCTGGCAATAACAGCTATCTCTTTTTCAAAAAAGCCTAGCTTAACAAGTTAAACTTTCAATTCACTTTTTAGTTCTCTTAGGAAGCAACTAAATGTAACTTCATTATGGGACATAATTAAACGTTTTCTGTTTTTTACCAAATTTGGGAAATTGGCACTCTTTTTTTCTTTAAATATTTCTTTCTGTCTCATTCCCTTCTTTCCTTGGGGATTTCAATTGCATGTACCTTAGAAATTTGGATATTATTCCATTGAGGCTTTGTTTATTTTTCCACCAATCTTTTTTCTCTGTGTTCCACAGATTGGATAATTTCTCTTAATCTGTTTCTTTTACTCTCTTTCTTATGTCATCTTCAATCTACTGTTAAACCCATTAGTGAATTTATTATTTCAGAAATTTTATTTAAAAATGTTTCCATTAGATTTTTTTTTATAGTTTATTTTCTAAATTGAGCTTTCCTATATGTTCCTATATGAGATTTGTTATATGGTCATTCATTATGGCTGTACTTTCTTTTATGTTTTTAAGCACAGTTATAATAACTACTATAAAATATTTATCTGATAATTTTAACTTTGTTTCAAGGTTAGTCTCCATTAATATCTCCTCTTTTGAATATGGGCCATGTTTTCCTGTATCTTTTTATGTGTGGTAACTCTGGTTTTCCTCTTATACGTTATGAACGATATATTGTAGAGAGTATGAATTGTATTATGGTCTTCCAAATAGTATTGATTAGTTTGTCTTAGCAGTCAGTTAACTTGACTGAACTCAAGGTCCAAATTCTGTCTCCTCTGTGGTGTGCAGTGGCTGAAATCTCTGCTTAGTTGTTTTAGTTTTAGATAAGCTGCTTGGAGTCTACCCAAAGATTTGGGCAGGTTTTGTTTGCAGAAATTGGAATTTCCCTCTATGGCTCTCTCCTACCCAATATTTCTCTCCTTACTTTCTAGTTGCTGGTGTAAAACCAAAGTCTGTGTTCTGATTTCTCAATCATAAGATGGCTGATTCCTATCTGTGTTCTGGTTGTCTTGCAGATCACAGCGGCTGACCTCCTGCTATTTCCTTTTTCCAAACATGAACCCTTTTCGGATTTTAGTCACTGTTTTTTTTTAAAGATTTTATTGGGGAATTGGGGAAGGGGGACAGCATTGGGAACTCCCGGAAGGGGAACAGACAAGCTGCTGTCCCCTGTTTTTCAGTCCAGCTGTGGAGGATGCTGCCCCACTGACCCACGTTGGCAGCTTCACTGTGCTCGGTTGCCAGCCTCCAGACGGTCACCCACTGTGGCTATTGACAGCTCACGCTGGCCACTGGCCACCCACGCTGGCTGCCGGCCACCCACTGTAGCCCATGGCAGCCCACTGCAGCAAGGGCTGCAGCCTACGCCGTTGCAGAGGCTTGCAAAGCCCAGCTCCAGGTGGAGCTGTTGTTCACCACCTTAGCTGTAGAGGGCAGTGTCACTGGCCCTCATATGTGGGATCCAAACCAGGGCCACTGGCGTCCCAAGCCAGCTTCCAACCAATGCGCCACTCGGCCGGCCCTTAGTCACTCTTCAGAGACATCAGATAGTTGTTATTTCATATTTTGTTATTGTCATCTGAAGAAGAGTTGATCTACAGAAGCTCCTTCTCCATTACAAGAAGTGGAATTCCTAAACCTTTATTTTAAATGGTTTCTTTGAAGCATGTGATGAACCTACATTAATCAATCACTTAGTTACTTCTTTGAAATTCATAAGCTGAAAGCATATTATTATAATACATCCTAAAGCAAACTTAATAGAAGTTTCCAAACAGAGGTTTATAGGGATTCTCAGTTTGTAGAGAAACTCCCCACTAAAAAAAGTTAAAATAATAATAGTAATAATAATAATAATAATAATAATCTCTCATAGCTTTTATGTTTTCCCTAACTAAGATGTTAATAAATTTATTAGATCCTGAAAGCATATGCCTTTACAATTCTGTTAGTCATTGTGTAGATATTTGAGTTCTATAAACCAGATTGATACTTGAGGGTTTTTCACATGACTTAGGTGACTTGTACTTCTTGAATTAATAAAATTTGACCTCCAAGAAATGTCTCCAATTAATGGAACTACATTATTTATTATTACACATACCACAGAAAACAAAATAGCAGCTTTTAATCAAACTGGTCTCCATAACACAGGATGGAAGTCGTTCTGAAATTGACATGGCAGAAAAAAAGAAATATATGTTCTGGGGTAGCAGCAGACCAGTTTCGACATGGCTAACTCCAGCTTGTGCTTCAGATGATTTCACTGGTACTCTGCTAGGAGATTTCAGGATAATGTAATTTTGCAAAAAAAAAAAAAAAAAAATCTTCTTTTTAAATTAAAGTTTATTGGAGTGACAATTGTTTGTAAAGTTACATAGGTTTCAGGTGTACGCTTCTATAATACATCATCTATATATCACATTGTGTGCTCACTACCCAGAGTCAGTTCTCCTTCCATCAACATATATTCAATCATAGGGTTCTGAAAGTTTTATTATTCATAGTACTTAAAAGTCTGGAGTAGCATACTGTAAGGGTCAGAGTAAGGGTCTGAAGACTGAGCAATACTTAAAGTCATCCTCAGAAATAGATGACCATAACTAGAGGTATGACCAGATTGTCTCCAGTTCCAGGGCTTCAGTAAGCAATAATGTTTCATCAGACAATAGCAACTCACAAATCACTTTATAAAGCTTTTTTTTTAATTTTTGCGCTGGCAAATAATCTTCAAGAGTTGTAATTAACCCACTTTTAATTTCCTGGAAATTAAGTAGAATGGCTTCTTTATAGAGAAGTTTCTACTCATCAATGTGAGGAAAAATACTGAACCTTTACAGAAAGGGATTTATACCTGTAGAAATCAGAAACTGATAAAATTTAAGCCACTACACTTTTCAGATTACCTATAGTGTTCTCATCTGTTATGTCATTTCATATAAAATCTGGGTGTGCAATATTTACAAATATTTCTAAAGAAGACTTTACAGGTCATGGAGTCAAGCCCCTATTACTTTTAGATCTGGAAACAGTTTCAAAGCAGAGATTTGTTTTTACATATAACTAAACAAGGACTTCCCAAATCACAGCATAGATTCTGGGGCTTGTTGTCATTCACATCTCTGTACAGATATAGGATGAGAACTTCCAGAGTTTTAGTCAATCACACGCCAAGAATAATCCATGAAAACACATTTGCTGCAGAGCTGAAAGTTGGATCCCAAATACCTATTTTTCTATCCTAGTGAACGAAGCCAAATAACAGGTAAGCTTCAAAGCCTATGTTTTTGGTTTTTCTTAAAGATTTTATTGGGGAATTGGGGGAGGGAAACAGCTTTGGGGATCAGGGGAGGGGAACAGACAAGTTGCTGTTCTTTTGTTCTTCAGTCTAGTTGTGGAAGACATTGTTTCATTGGCCCATGTTGGTATTATCATTGAGCTCTTCCTGGGTGAGGCAGTTGTTCGCCGGCCATTGGAAGGCCGCTCACAGCGGCTCACAGCAGCTCACGAAATCGCATACCAGCTGCCGGACAGCCGCCTGCAGCCTACACCTTGGACGGAGACTCACAGCAGCCCAGCTCCAGGTCCAACTGTTGTTCACCATCTTAGCTGTAGAGGGCGCAGCATCACTGGCCCTCTATGTGGAATCTGAACCAGGACCCTGCTGCTCAGAGCTGGTGTCCCAAGCCAACTCTTAACCAACGCGCCTCTCAGTGGGTGGGCCCGTCAAAGCCTATGTTTACCCGCATCATTCTAAGGCATAGACTGGAAGCTGACCAAGTAGCCTGCACCTTGTCTCCCCTCCCTAAAACTACACCCTGGCTTTGCCTCTGGATCTTACCTTTCCTTCTGTGGGAGAAGGAAGAGTGAAAACAGACAAAATGAGTGATGGAAAACAAGCCCTTCCTCCCGACTAGAGACCAGCTGGCTTGAGCTCTCACACCATTTCCCCTTTCCCTGGACCCCACTTTAATTTGATTTCCAAGTGTAAAGGCACTTCTTAAAATGACCCATACAGGATGGTGGTGTCACATCAACCACAAGTGGAAAAAAGAGAGAGGAGAATCCTGTAGAGATACCTTCGCTACTGTCCAGAAATAGTGTCTTATGTAATGTCACTGGGATAGATAATTCCAATGACCAACGACCTGTAGGAATTATATATCTTAAGGAGCCCTATGCCATATGTCTAAAATTATAGTTCAGGTAATTCTCTGATGCTCAGATAGTGAATAAGCCTCATCAATGGGGAGAAAAGAAGGTGAAGGGAGAAGGCAACACTGTAAATCTATCAATGTTCACCCAAACCAAACTGAGTTTAATATGGAACCTTCCAGCTCAATTTAAATCGATTGCATTGTTTTACTACATTCATAAAAATTGAGGGCTCATGAGCACAGTCATGGAGAAAAGACTTCATTTTTGCACACTCATATTTCTAAAAGTGAAATGAATCCCCCACATAATCAACATTTGTTAGTGCTTAAAATTACACAAAACAATTTTTTCTGGAATAGATTCTGAGAACAGAAAGTGCAGGGTCATGGAGAATACATATTTCTCATTTTAATAGATATTGCCAAAATGCTCATAAAAATAGCCATGCTGACTTATGTTCCAACAAGCATTGTATCAGAATACTGGTGTCCCCAGTCTCATCACAACAGATTATCAAATTTAAATTGATAATTAATCATACCTACTTTTATAAGAAGTCAAATCTCATTGTTTTAATTTTCTTAACACTAATGAAACTGAGCAAATTTTAATGTGTTTAATTAAACAATTGAATTTCTTTTGTGACTTATGTATTTATATTCTTTGTGTATGTACTATTTTAACACTAATGAAGCTGAGCAAATTTTAATGTGTCTAATTAAACAACTGGATTTCTTTTGTGACATATATTTATATTCTTTGTCTATGTATTATTGATTATTTGTATTTTACTTATTAATTAGTGAGACTATTTATTATATTATTAATTCCTTAACTGTTAAATATGTTGTAAATATTTCCATCTAATTATAATGTGTCATTTAACTATTTAAGGGTCTTTTTAAATAAAGGAGATGTTATCTTTTATGAGTTCATATCTGTAAGTCATTTTTTTGGTTTGTTTTAGATTTTCCCCACCTCAATTACCAACAAAAAATCCTCTAATAATTTATAATTTTTTTTTTAACATTTAGGGCTTTGCATCTGAAATTTCCTTTAGGTATGGTGTGAGATAAGAAATTTCATTTTTTTCCACCAAAGGTGTAACCAAGTGTCCCAACATAATTGGTTGAATATTTCTTCATCATATGCTGATTTAAACTGGCATGGTTCTCATACACCAAAATTCCACATGTACACAAGCTGCTCCTCTGTCCAATGTTCTTTTCCATTGATCTATTAATATTGTCTCATGCCACCATTCCTCTTTCTTACTATAGAATATATATGTATTTCTCTCAACATTCTTCTCTCAAAATTATCACAGTTACTCTTGTTCATTTACTTTCCTAGATGATTCTTTAAACTATCCCATCACTTTCCATGAAATATCCTGGTGTTATGTTAATTGAAATTGCATTTTTTATGTATTGATATTGGAATAATAGCTGTCTTTAAAATATTGAGACTTCCCTTAAATAAACATGATCTATCCTTCTATTTGTTCTGATTTTCTTTTTATGTAATTTATTAAGCTTCAGACTTCTTTTTATAAAGATTTCTTATGACATTTATTTCTCAGTCTTTCATGGTCTTTATTATTACCATAAATTATTCTTTCGTTTTACAAAGTCAGTTGGTTATTGGTTATAGAAAAATATACTGATTTTTGAATATTGTTCTTATAACTGATCATTTTGTTAATACTTTCATTAGTTTGAATTATTTTTCAGTTCATTTTCTTGTATTTCCAAAATACACTGACTTACCATCTGAAAAACAAACAAACAAAAAACTCTGAAGTTCTTTTTTTGTCCAGTACTTAAACTCATATTTTTTCTTGTTTTATTGCATTGTTCAGAACCTCCAAAACAATGTTTAATTGTAGCAATAATGGTGGGACTCCTTTTCTTATTAGAATAGAGTTCGAGAAGCAGAAATATAATATCAACAGATATGAAAACTTGGGACTGTCCGGGTGGCTCAGTTGGTGAGAGTGCATGCTTTAAACAACAAAGTTGCAGGTTTGATTCCTGCATGGGATTGTAGGATGTGCCCGCCATGCCTCCACCTTTCCCCTCCCCTGCAACTATTGAATATTGAGAGCTGCAACTGCACTGGGAGCTGAGCTGCGCCCTCCACAACTTGACTTGGAGCTGATGAGTCCTGGAAAAACACAATGTTCTCTTCCCCAATCCCCTGACACTTTTCCCTGCCCCAATTCCCCAATAAAAACAAATCTAAAAAAAAAAAAGATATGAAAATTGTAGTGACTTTTTTTTTATTACTAAATTGTTATTCAAAAACATTCGTAGCAAATCTTACTTTGACCAGCAGTGTATGAGAATATCTAATTAATCGTTAGGTCACATTTCGCATCCATCAATAATAAGAAATCATGTGAGGCCGGCCGAGTGGCTCAGTTGGTTAAGAGCTCGCTCAAGAGTGCGAGCTGAGCTCTGAGCAACAGCTGTTCAAGGCCAGCCCGAGCTGAGTTGCCGATGAGCTGCCAACAGGTGGCAGGATGGCTCAGCTGAAAAAAAAAAAAAAAAGATTTTAGGGCCGGCCGAGTGGCGCGGTGGTTAAGCGCTGGCTTAGGAAGCCAGCGGCCCCGGTTCGGTCCCACATATGAGGGCCAGTGACACTGCCCTCAAAAAAAAAAAAAAAAGAAAAAGAAATCATGTGATAATTTAATAAATGTTTCTGATGTTGAAAAGACTATAAAGGAATGAAATACACGTTGCACAATTTAACATGTCTTTTCAAAGATACTGACCAAGAGTCTCTATTGATTTTGCAAGATCATTCTAAGGAAATACATTTTTGATGGTGGTAGGTAAATACATCCTCGAAATGACCAAAAATTTACCTTATTCTAACACAACGTGTGCTTAATCACTGTTTTTGTTCAGTTATTGTTACACTTGGATTGCACCACTCCATTGTTTCTGAAAATGCCTTTTTGGCATTGCATCAGTTAGGTTTATGAAATTGCGAATTTCATATTTACCAGGTTCTAACTTCTTGTCTTCAAGTAATTGGCTACTCTAGAAATTGCTGCAGATTACTAAAGGCTCTGTGTAGTACAGTACTAGATTATAAATGGAGTGATACGTCTGATTTGTTTCTGTCTCTACCCTGGCTTAATTAAAGATTTAAAAACAAAAATGCCTCTGGTCACTGCTTTCTACATAGACTCTGCCCACTTTAATCACAAGAGTTACCCACTTTTTCAGAAATCAAGAGCTGGAGTAATGTAGATTTTTTTTCACCCTCACGGGATTTGGGTCTTAAAAGGATCAGAGGTGACAGGGACAGAATTTAAAAAGCAAAAGTTCATTACTGGACATAGTATTATTTCTCAAGTATTTTTACATCCCAGGCAAACTCCCATCTAGTACCTCCTTGATGGTTATAAAACCCTGTAAACGAAAAAAGTGTGCACAGTCCATATTGGTAATTTTGATCCTTTGGATTATTGAAGCATCCTCTCATAATTGCTTCTCCTCTATTTTGACACATTGATATTGAATTAATTTAGTGTACAGTTAGCTCAGGGTAGTTTTTGTAAAAATAAAGAGCTGTTTAGTGAGGGTCTGTTGACCCCTTCCTTATATATTATTACCAACACATCATTAAAACAGGTTATTTAATAAAGTAAGCCAAGTTTTTAAATGATTGCTCAACCAGCTCATTGAAATGATCAAACAGAGCTTCACAGAGCAAACTATTCTTGCATGTTCCTTTATTATCTGTTGGTCATTAAACAAGGACTAGCTACACAGAGAAGCCCCCAGTAGCAGCAGCTCTAAAATGATAAAAGTGGGAAAATAGTAACTTTATAGTAGAGACATCTGGTAGACACTTCCTTAATCAAGGGATCAAATAAATCCAGTAATGAAACAAATCAACATCCTATACCTCCTGATATGATGCACTAAGAACACATCAATTTTGAAATATTGCTGCCAAAATGCACAGCCTGAATCTCATTTTGAGGGAACATCAAACAATCTCGAATTGAAAGACATTCTACAAAATATCCAGCCCCTCCTGCAAACATGTTAAGTTCACAAAAATCAAGCAAAGATTGGGGAACAACTGTTACTGACTAAAGGAGACAAAAGGACAGACAACTGAATGCAATACTTGATTCCAGATTTTCTTTTGTTATAAAACATATTATTGGGACAGTTAGCAAAATCAGGATAAGGTCTGTGGATTAGATGATAGAATTGTATTAATGTTAATTTCCTGATTTTAGTATTTGTACTATGGTTATATAAAAGATTGTCATTGTTTTTTTCAGTACAGAATCACCTGACCACTCCTAGCTATAAGGGAAAATCGGCAATTTGGCCTATATGCTAAGTATAAGTGGGCTAGTTAAGAATCAGGATTTTATTACTCACAAAGGGGGAGAGAATAGATATTAGAATAAAACTAGTGGCCTTAGTCATAAAGAACATGTTCTTGGGAAAGCTGATTGTAAAAAGACAAGGTCACTTAAGACGAAGACTTATTTTAAGGCTATAATAGTCCATCTCATGGATGGGAAGCCTCAAGTGGAAGGGAATGGAAACATCAGAGACAGCTTCTTACTGTCATGGTCACTGAGGGGCCACCCAGTCTCCTTCACCTCCACTTTCCTTTGTCTCCTTCTCACCAGTTTCCTCTACCTGCCTGCTCCACATATGCTTCCAAATGGCATTTCAGTTCCCAAGCCTACATTACCTGGCCGACTCAGGTTTTGCTATCCACTGCCAGTGCTCCTGATATCCCAGTTCACATCTGATTGTTCTCACTCAGACTCTTGTGAAAGGACTTAAGTTGAACACAAAATGCATGGAAGTGCTTTAGGACAGTTATCCAATCCTGATCTACGAGTAACATGTACGGCTTAAGAGAGAAGAGGTAACGTCACATGATCTCCTGGGCCTGTAATAGGGTAACAATCAGAGAATCTCCTGGAAGTATAAATAATCCGGATGAGAAATGGTTGTGATTTCTAATACAGTATTTTAGATAGGCTGCAAACTGAAAGACACTTCAGAATACTTTTCACTTGGAAAAACAGAGCAAAAGGGAGATGAAGTAGCCCATTCGTTTCCAGAAATAAAAAACTGCTAAGATCCATCTTGAGAAGAGCAAATCAAGTAGTCAAAGTGGAAGTGTATAGTAAATATGACAAAAGAAAATAACTCCCGTTTAAAAAAAAACAACAACAACAAAACAATATTATCAGCCTTTTTTCAACCTTTCACCCAGAGCATATGGAAAGAAATGAATGGGGCTAGGGTGGGGCGACAGGCAGTAAGGCCAGTCGCTCTGCAGTGAAATTAAAAGAGAACTGAAACCTGTGGGGTCCCCCCTCCCTAGTAAGCTTTCTGCCTCTACTTGAATCTTTTTCCTAGACTCAGAAGGTCTTTGTAAATCTGTCAGCTGTCACAACATACCATCTGTCTTAAGAAAATGGGTGCAGAGGTAGCTGGAACCCAGGGGATTTTCCCTAATGCTGTCAGCTTGCAAGTTCCCTGGTAGAGGAGTGCGATCAAGTTCCTGACAAGAAAGTGAAAACCCTACAAAGCAAGTGCTTGACGTTGTACTCACAGGGGAATGGGCAGAGGTTTGGGTGCGCGATGGGGGTGGTGGCCACCCACCTGGGAGAGCAAGGGAAATGAGGAAGCCTTCACTAAAGCCCATACATGCTCAAGAGAGGCAGGAGGGAAAAGGAAGAGGCATGGGGATTTTGTAACATGGGCAAAGGGTCGGCCATGTGAGAATCCCTCATCTGGCTACATGCATGTGTTCATCAGCACTGCCTGTGACTGGAGTTGACCAACTGAGAGCACATGGCCAACTTGAGGCTGGGTTGACATTTAAATGCTGCAAGCGTTCAGTCTAGTTAACTGACAGATTCAGAACAGTCCTCATAACCTCTCTTTAAAGACATCAGCCAAGCATTTGAGAGGGAACTCCTTCAGTCCCGTTCTGCCATCATTGCAAGAGGAGGTTTTCGCCAAGTTGCAGAGCAAGCCATGTACCCATGAGGAGGATAACCTTCAGCTGCTGAGTCTTTTGATGGGTAGGCAGGTATTGGTTCTGGTGCCCAGATTTTGCAAGAGTTAGAGACTGCAATTGCTTATATATCTTCTCACAAAACCATGACTCTGAGTCCTATTTGCTGTGAGATCACCCCTAGTGCTTTCTAACTAGGCTGTTGGCCATTGTTCTGAGCTCCTGTTAGCACTGACAGCAGGCTTGCTAATAATACTTCAAAGCCTGGTCTGTTATCCATGTGGTGGAGGCTCATGAACACACTCAGCAAGAGCCTCCTGACCCCACCAGATGTTTCAGATGTCTGAGGGAAATTTGAGAGATGCCTCTAAAAACTAGAACCTCAGCTAGGCAAAGGCGAAATGCATACACATGAGAAAAACACAGAACTATGTGTAAAGGACACACACACACACACACTACATCACACACACACACACACACACATCACACACACTTACATCACACACACTTTTCAAGTCCACAGTAAGCCCCAGGCAGCAGCAGCAGTTCATGAATACTTCTTTCTCACACATAAGAAAGGGCTTGAATTTATTTCTGGACAGGCTTCTGAAAGGTGGTCAGAGTATCTCTGTTAACCATGAAAGGCCTAGTGGGCTGGAAATGTCAGTCACAGGGTTTTCTGTATTGAGGGGCTGCTGCAACCCCTGGGGTTGGGATCGGGTGTTTTGCAGAAGCTGCAGAACCTGTTCATTTGCCTGGAAGAAGAGCACTACAGTCGGGTGTTCACATTGAGTTGTGCATCTTGGGACCTCTTGGGTATCTGCCAGCCCATGAAGGAGGGTGGCAGTGTGAATACATGCATTCTACCATAGCTTGAGCGAGTTTGACTATGTGTCTAGAGAGGTGCTTTGCCCCCCTCCAGCAATTTTTTCTTATCTCTGGCTGTGTCAACCAGGTGGTTACAGGTGCTTCTTAACAGGTGGGCAATGAGCCAAAATGCCATGCGGATGCAGGAATCTCCCTTGTTACACTGAGTTCTGGGTTTCATTACAAAATTCATTTAAAAAATATATTCACTCATATACATACTATATATTACACATAAATACATATATATATATATATATATCTTTTAATTAGTTAACAAACACCTGTATATACCAATTCGCATGTATACTTGCATATTAGTTACTATGTGTAAGACACTTTTAAGTCCTTCACAAATGATAATTCATTTCATCTTCAAAACAACTCCAAGGCTGCAGTTGCTTCTCTCTTTTTTTTTTTTTTTCCCCTGAGGGCAGTGTCACTGGCCCTCATATGTGGGACCGAACAGGGTCCGCTGGCTTCCCAAGCCAGCGCTTAACCACCGCGACACTCGGCCGGCCCTGCAGTTGCTTTTCTTATCTCCGCTTTCCAGAAGAGGAAACTGAAGCACAGGCAGATTAGAAAACAAGCTCACGGTCACCCAGCTGGCATGCAGTGAAGCCTGTGTTCAGCAGGCTCTCTGACTCCAGAAATTGCATTACTATTATATTTCATCAGCTTGTCCACACACCACCTCTGCTTGCTCTCAACTGAAAAGGGACCTGTGAGGGATAATTTAATCACACTGAGTTGAGTAGTTTGGTAGTTCAAAGTTTCACATGGGTATTTTTCCAGGCTAAAAACTTTCTAAGATGATTTGGGGATATATGCATTTATACCTTTTGACCATTTGAATTCAGCTTTGCAAAACCTTAGACTTTGTATAAAGAGTTACAGATGATGAATTTGTTAACATGGCAAACAAATTTAATTGTGGTACAATTCATACTAAAGAGTGAGAAAAGTCAGAGAAAATCTGTTCTCAGAAGATTTTATTTAAGCCATACATTTATTTACCTTAGATAAAAATGGAAACGGTTTAAATCTAGTTTCTTAAAAAACACTACCAAATGGTGCAAAGGACAAAATAAATCTATTATAAGTGTACATGTCTTGTTACTTATCTATTATAAAATTCTAGGCCTTTATCTTGTTCACCCTGTTGTTAACTGGTTATTACTGATCATTACTGGACTTTTATGGTATTTTTACCTGCTTTTATTTTATTCTCATTTTTAGGAAATTTTATTCCTTGTTAAGTTCTCCATTGAAACTATTTCTTCCTTAACATATGTGTGAATATAGAGTGTAATCAAAGATACTGAAGGATTGAAGTATTTTTTCAATGTAATAGCAGTTGCTAGTAGTGTCTTAGGGACATAACGAGGTAGAAAAATTAAATTCGTGAACTCATCCTAGAAAAAGTGCTACATACTTCATTGTTGACTATGTTTGAAGTCACCTTCAAAGTAGTCCACTTGGGAAGCTATGCACTGATGTCAGCGCCTAATCCACCCTTCAAAGCAGTTTTGGAATTCCTTTTCTGTAGTGGCCATCAGAACTGTTGTGGTATTACCCTTGGTGTCCTGAACATCATCAAACTGTCTTCCTTTAAATGTTTCCTTTATCTTCAGGTAAAGAAAGAAGTCATTGGGGGCCAGATCAGGTGAGTAGGGAGGGTGTTCCAATATAGTTATTTGTTTACTGGCTAAAAACTCCCTCACAGGTGGTGCTGTGTGAGCTGGTACATTGTAGTGATGCAGAAGCCATGAACTGTTGGTCAAAAGTTCAGGTCATTTTCATCTCACTTCATCATGCAGCCTTTTCAGCACTTCCAAACAGTAAACTTGGTTAACTGTTTGTCTAGTTGGTACAAACTCATATTGAATAATCCCTCTGATATCAAAAAAGTTTAGTGACGTTGTCACAACAAGTCTGTGAAGTTAATTGTCAGATCTCGTGTGAGCTAGCAAGAATAAGATTTTGAACCTGGAGACAGGAGTTCAGACCCAGTGCCCTCATCACCTTCCTTCCCTAAGGAAGCCTCGTGGAGCCAAAATGCCACATCAGAATCCAGTGGCCCAAACAGGTATAGTTGCTGAGAAGGCTTTTATAGATTGTAAATCTCTTCCTCCACATAGTGCCTGTGACAGATCCCAGAAGAACCATCGTCCTCCCAGACCCACCATTTCTCCGAAAGATGTAGAGAATAGAACCAGTGTCCAGGTAGCCCAGCAGCAGGCAGACCCCAGTCCCCATGGAGTAGGGCTGCTCAATATAGCAAGTAAAAATACAGGGAGGTGAGTCAAATCAAATTTCAGAAAAACAACAAATAATTGTTTAGTTAAGTATATTCCAGATATGGCATGGGGCATACTTATACATTAAAAAATTATTCAAATTTAACTGTGTGCCACATATTTTGTCTGGCAACTTTACCAGGTGCAAACACATTGGGGTCACTTAGCCCTACCAACAGAGAGTGCAGTATTCTTTGTACCTGCTTTGCCAGATGAGTATTATAAGCTAATGTTTTTGTGCAATTAGTGTATGAGCATATTTGGGGGAGCTTCTGTGCAGTCATGAATGAGAAGACAGTGTTAGTGGAAAAGGGGCCAGACTGGAAGTCAGAAGTGCTGAGTTCAAGCCATTCCTCTGACACACTGTGTGTGCCCTTGGACAAATCAGTTAATGGGTAGGGAAGGGAGAAGGGACTAAGATTTTTTTCATGTGCAAACTATGGCTCAACTTCATTCATAAATGAGAATGATAATATCTCATTACTCTTTTTTTTTTTTTTTTTTTTTTTAGCTGAGCCATCCTGCCACCTGTTGGCAGCTCAATGGCAACTCAGCTTGGGCTGGCCTCGAACTGCTGTTGCTCAGAGCTCGCACTCTTGAGCGAGCTCTTAACCAACTGAGCCACTCGGCCGGCCCTCTCATTACTCTTGACAGGTTTTGTGAGGCTTAAATATCACCAACCATAAAACTTATTTTTTCACTCAAAAACACTGCACAACTACAAGATCTCATGATCACATTCATCAACTATACCTGTTTGGGGAGGAAGAAGGGGAGGAGGAGCAAAGGAACTCTTCCTCTGGTCCCTGTCACCCTGATCGTGAGCATCTGACATGTCTTTCATGTATTAAGTAGTGTAGTATCATCATGACCACCTCAGCTATTATTAATTAATTCAGTTCAAGCTATCAGTAAGTGAATGACTCAGCAAAATTTGATATTTTGCTAACTTACATTTTTTAGCTTATAGCAGCCAGGCTATTTCATAACCAACCAAATATATGTCAAGAAAGTTAAGGCTTTACATGCCACAGATATAAGACAGGGTTCTTCACAAAGAAAAGATGTAGGGCTGATATTCACTAAAGCAAAAGGCTGAAACACATAAATTGTTATCCAATATAAAGCACGGTTATCACGGCAAACACTCTCATAGCCAGGAGACCTAGATTTGAGGACAAACTCTTATACATACCACGTGATCTGGGGCCAGTTCTTTAACCTTTCAAACCTCAATTTTGTTATTTATACAAGAAAGCAAACAACCTTGTATCGCATATAGGCTGTTGTGAGGATTAAATGAGGTGATATATATATATATATATATATATATATATATATATATATATATATATATATATATAATCTTGCTTTGGGAAATGTACTATACAATAAAATGCAAGTTGTTTTTCTTGTTAACTTATGTTGTGTTTGTTTTATCCTAACTGAAATAGGACTAAAATCTTCTAAAAATACCAGAAACTGTCAAAATCCTGGCATTATTTTTGTTATCTATTTCTTACATTGAATTTTTTTTGACCATACACCTCTCTGAGGCAAAATTGCCCCTGCTTTCTTTCACATAAAATTTGAAGTGTTGGAGAGACTTATATACAATTTAGTTTAGCAATTTGAAATGATGTTCAGTATTTAAGTTGTATTTTTCTCTGACGATTTGAGGTCTTCAAGATGATTTCAGTGTGTGCAGAAACATCCTCTGACAACTCAAAAGCAGCTTTGTGAAGCTCTCCACCTTTCATATGCAGATAAGCCTGTTCACAGTGCCTACAAATGAGAATTACAGTGCACTTCAGACAAAGGATATAATAAGTCGGAGGAAATCTGCTTTGGCAAGAATCACTTAGTGAATGCAATAAAGATAGCTCTGAGCTGCAAATGTCAACCCCATTCCGTATCACGTGTAGGTCTTATCCAACCAGGTAGGGATCGGCCTTACCTTGAACCACTGAGCAATTGGGAGCCTGACTAACATTTATTATTCATAAGAAATGGAGCCAGTGCATTTCAGACATTCACAAAGTATTGCAGCCATTAATGAGGTGGGGCAGTGATCTGTTCCCTGGTGGCCCCCTACTGTATTTATTTGAATGTATGATCATTAGACTGCACAAGTCTCTCTGGGGCTCAGTGCCCAGAGTGCATTACACCCTGGAGAATGTGAAAATACTTTAATTAACAGCAGTAGTAGGCAGGCCTTCTGGGTTCCTTCTGTTACTATCCTCAGGACCTGAAAAGTCAGCACTCAGTCATCATCCCCACCATTTTCATTATCAATATAAAAGAAAACACTAAGCAACAATTTCTTTTAAAATTGATTTGGAAAGACCACTTAATATAAGGTATTTCTCCCCCTTCCTTCCTCTGGCTCAACTTTGTTATAATAGTAAGCAATATCACACCAATATATACACACAGTCACTAGCACACACATGTGTATGCGGACACACACACACATGAGACATGAACTTGATATTCCTCTATATTCCACATGTTCTGCAAACAGTGCAGTACTCTGCAGTGCATAGATGGATAACTTGTCAAATTGGCTGGAAATATGCATCCATCTGAATGTGCAAATTTATATTAGTCACTCAGTCAGATAAATGATTTGCTTCATTAATCTAAATAAAATTTGCTGGCAAATTCCTAGCATATTATCTAGCTGAGAGTCAATGTGCTTTTGTTTCTTTGCTTACTTCCTTGTTTTAAAATGTTGAATCAGTGATTTCTGCATGAACTTGTTGGTTATACTTAAGACTATGTTGTCATACCCAACCAAAATTTGCAGGCAAGGAGGGTAGGGCTGTCATGTCCACTGTTAAAACACAAACTGTCATTTTGAATCTTGCAATGTCCTGGACTGATTTGTTCACATTTATGAATGGGAAAGGGCCCAGAGTTGGCCACATGCGCGTGTGCAGGCTGACCATCAGGCTGACCAGGATGCAGGCTGTGAGCTGGCTTTTTGTAGAATAAATTTATTAGATGGCAGGAACTCTGTTTCATCAGAATTCAGAATTCATTTAATGAAGACTTAACTACCGTATCACTTTATGCATTAGTAAGTATTTATTGAGCATCCACTGGTGCCCTTCATTGAGACAGGCCCAAAAAGCAATGGGCAATCCAGATGGAGAGAGACCAGTGTTGGAGAGCCTTCTTGAAAAAGTGAACCTACAAAGAATGTATCATGTATGCACAAGCTTGCTGATCCACTTCCAAGACCATGGTGGGCCTTTTTTACACTTAAATGGTTTATGGACCCTAATCTTTATTATATAAAAGGTTCTTTACCTAGTAAACATCATTTTCAACATTAACAGTCACTTTTTAATATGCTCAGAGGCTAACTCTCATACAAAAAATATAATCTGAATCTCATTCTGTAAAATCAAGTAAATCTTGATATATGTGAGAAGTTTGGCAATTGAAAAGAAATTTGGCAGTTTCTTTTTTTTAAGTAAGCTGAACTTTGACACCTGACTTGTTGGTGATATTACATTTTAAATGTTCCTGTCACAACTGAGAAGTTATAGGTACAATTTTTCTTTAACAAATCTAATGGGGCTGGGAACACAAATACTATTGAGCATTCATTCTGTATAAGTATTTAACATATTGCATCTAATTTAGTAGCCCTACAAGTCAGGTATAGTTATATGCATTTTACAGATGAGAAAATGGCTCTGGGAGGCCAGGTCACATGATTGATGAAGGATGCACCAGAATGTCCGAATGACCAGGTTCTTTCTATGTGCATCCTAGTCCTGCTGGAGTTGACAATGGTGTATTTTGAGTGAGAACCAACAAGCCTCTCTATCATGCCTGAAATATTCACATCAGAAGTGCAAGACTTATGGGGTTAGAGAATTTCCAGGCTTCAAGTATCTTCTAGGAAAACACAATTTTTATTCTTATAGATATTTCCATAGCCTTTGCATAAAAAATAACTTTGATAAAAAAACCTTTATACTTCTTCACTTATTCTGTATTTAGACAATGGTTCCTGCTCCTTTTTGATGACAATGTTAAAATAAATATCTCTATTATAATTTTTCACAAAAATTTACAAGTTTGCCCAGGAAGCCAAGTGAAGGTGACTTTAATAAGAGAGTGGAATAGAAAAATACTTCACTATAATCAATAACTGACCAATATGAAAGTAGTTTCAACCATGTGGCAAAGTTTCTTTCTGTATATTTAAGGAACTCAAATAACTTAATGAGAAAAAGAACAAGCCAATGGAATCATGAACAAAGCTCATGAATAGGCAGTTTTCAAATGTTATAAAAATGGCCAGTAAATGTATGATATTTACTATAAAATATATTTAGGCTCTTTACTAATCAAATAAATGCAAATTTAAACAATATGGGTTTTGACACTTCAAATTGGCAAAGATTAAAAATGCTAAAACCCAAGTACAGTCTCAAGATTATAATCAATAATATTTTAATAACTATATATGAGGCCACGTGAGTACTAGGCTTATCGTAGATGTCACTTCGTAGGGTATATAAGTATCTAATCACTATGTTGTACACCTGAAATTAATATAATATGTCAACTAAAATTAAAAAATGAATTTAAAATATGGTGTTACCCAGACTTGGCAAGAATGTGGAAAGGAATGATTTTTTAGCAATACCTATCATAGCTTTAATGTATGTTGCCTTTGAACCAAAAACTACAATTCTAAGAATTTATCCTATAGAAATATTATTTAGATATGCAAAAAATATGTTTCCCAGAATGTTAATTGTATCATTATTTTAAAAAAAGAGGAAACAACTCAAATATCAGTTAATGGGGGTTTGTTGGCATAAATTACAGTACACACATACAATGAAAAGCTATGCAACCATTAAAAAGGATAAGGTAAAGCTCTATATATTCATATTATGTTAGAGTGAAAAAAAATCATGTTGCTGAAGAGCTTGTGTTTTTTACTGAATTTATGTCAACTATGTGGCTTTACATATATATTTCCAAACCTCTTTTGAATGTAGAATGAATGGGCTTTATAAGAAAGAGTCCTAAACTCAGCATGCTCTTAGTTTTTTGTAGGGGACTGTGCATGCATCTGCAAACAGACCATCAAATAAAAATGTTTGTAAGCAGGGTGAGAGTATTGTAAGCAGAAAGCTCAGAAATTCATTGAAAATATATTGGATTGAAGTCATTGCATATTGTTAATTGTGTCTGTGGTGACTCCAGAAAATATCAAAAGCATGGACATTGTATAAAATAATCTTCAAACATGCAGATTTAGAGTATAAACTGTGGGCACAAAAATACTTTAATGAAGATGCACAGAAATACCATGTCAAACAGCAGTCAATAAAGAGAAAAGAACAAAAAATGAAGCAACTGTAGAAGATAAATCAGGAAAGTATAGCAGCCTGGTTGGACCCAAGGAATGTTTTTGAAAAGTAGAAAGCTCTGGAAATAGCAGCATAATTTACCCCAGTCATATGTACAGTCTAGTCTGTGGGATGTTGTTCATTCAGTGTGTCTCTTTGGTAACTTCTACTCACAAAGGTGGGGCTCAGTGGTACAAAACACTGTTATTACATTTTTCAATCTGGTGTTCATTTTCAAATCGTTGCATAATATTTACATGGAACGACACATACCAAGTGTTGAATGGTAACAGACAAACCTCAAAGGCACCAAGACTTGGATAGATCTTCAAAAGTCCAGCTCCCTGGTAGAATGAACCATAATCTCTTTGATCTAACATCTGGATGGCAACCCCTTTAAGGATCTAATTCCCTATACATTCACTTCTCTTCCTCACATCACAAGATCCAGCCTTACACAGGCTAAAATCAGAGAAATTTTTCAGAGTGTAAGCTAAAATGATAATTTGCCTTTTTTCAAGGATCGTGGTTCAGGCTTTTGTTAATACTTATCAAACAATATTAAATAAATTAGGTGTCTTTTTATCACTCTAGTCTCAATGTATCACACAGTGCTTGGCACATGGTTGATAATAAATAGTTTAGAAAAAAAATAAGGGAAAGAAGGAAAGAGTTTATCTGAGACTAAATTATCTTGTGATATCATCAATTTCCATATTTCTAGTAGCTTGAGTCAACTACTAGCCCAGTGACCTGACCCCAGAAAATTTCAGTGTTTAAAGAAAGAAAGTGGGGCAGTCCCGTTTCTAATGCCATCAAAACCAGGGATGGCATTTGAATGAAATAAAGTTTCAAGGCTAAGAGCAACCAGTAGTCTGAGCTAGAATCCCTAGCTTCCGAGTTGTAAACTGCTCCAAGGCTGGCAGCACACCCGTCAAAGATATGGAGGACCATGTCCCCGCCTCCGATAGCTGAGGATGCTGAGGTCACTGGTGCCATTTCCTACTGTGGCAGAAGTTTCCTGCACCTAAGTTGTTGACATCTGACAACTCCATCAGGTGATAGTGACCAGGGCTATGAGGAAAAACAAAGTAAGATAAGCAGACAGACAGTAATGGTAGAGATACTCTTTTATATAGAGTAGTCAGCAAGGGCCACTGTGACAAGACAACCTTTGAGCTGAGACAGAATAAAGTAAAGGAGGTGGCCATATGGATATCTGGGGGAAGAGCATCACAAGCAGAGGCTTCTACAAGTGGAAAAGCCCTGAGGTAGGATTGCACCTGACGTCTTCCAGCAACCCTAAGGAGGCGTGTGTGATTGGAACAGGGTGAATAAAGAGCAAATGAGGTCAGAGAGTAGAGCAGTCTTTTGTTTTGTTTTTGTTTTTGTTTTCCACATAGAGCCTTCACATAGACCTGGGGAAAGAAAGACTTTTCATTTTCTTCTGAGTTAGATAAGAAGCTATTGTGGAGATCAAGCAGATGAGTGACATGGTCTATCTTAGGTTTTAGAAACATCACACTCTTTTTGGTGTGCAACAAATAGACTGAAAGGAGCCAAGACAGAAAGTAGGGAGACCATTTGGGGGATATTGAAATAATACAGGTGAAAGATGATGGTAACTTGAATCAGGATAGTAGCAGTTGGGTTGGAGAATGTGGTTGGACTGAGAATTTGCTGCCATATTGGATGTGAGATGGAAAGGGAAGAGAACTAAGGATGACTCCAGGTTTTTTAGCCTGAGTAACATGAGGAATGGAGGTAGTTGTCTTTAACTAGGATGGGGAGGCCTGAGGGAGAAGCAGGTAGGTAAGGTAAGATCAAAATTTTTGTTATGGAAGTGATGATTTCAAGATACTCATTAAGCATCCAGTGAGGATTATGAATAGGCAACTGACTATATCAGAATGTAGAAAAGAACCTGAACTGGTGATTTAAAATTGGAAGTCTTCATCATATAAATGAATGAGACTAAGTGAGATCAACTAGGTACTAAGTATTAATAAATAAAAGACCTAAGGACCTCTTCCAAAAGATTTTGGAGACCTGCAACATGCAGAACTAAGAAAAGGCTGAGGGTGTGGCAAGAGGCTGAGCAGGAACAGCCAGTGAAAGTGGGACCTTGAAGGCCCAGTGAAGAAAGTGTTTCAAAAAGTAGGGGGTGATCAACTGTGTGAAATTCTGTTGCCACATAGAGCACAATGAGCCTAAAGAATGACTGAGAATTGGAGACTAACGTGGTCAATATGGAGGTCAATGGTAGAGTGAACATTTATTTCCCAATTTTTGAGAATTGAAAGAGATGTGGATTAGTAATCTGTTGCTATGTAACAAATTATCCCAAAACTTAGTGATCTAACATAGCAAACATTTATTATCTCATATGGTTTATGTAAGTCTAGAATTTGGGAATGGCTGTACAGGACAGTTCTGGCTCAGGAACTCCCATAAGTGAACAGTCAAATATTGGCCAGTTATCTGGAGGTTTGACTGGGGCTGTAAAATCTACCTCCAAGTTGGCTCATGCACATGGCAAGTTAGAGCTAGTTGTTGGTGGGGACCTCCATGCTTTCCCACATGGGCCTTCCCACAGGCAGTTTGAGTGTCCTAACAACATGGAAGCTGACAGCAAGGCTAAAATGGTTATACTCAGTAGGAGGACACCACAGAAAAGTGTGAACAATTGGAGGCTAGGATGATTGGCTGCCATCCTAGAGGATGACAACAGAGTGTTATTAATATTTGTGCTCAGACAACACATATAAATAGGAAGCATCTCAGGCAAACTGAGATGTATGGTCACCCTAGTCTGGTGATTTTGAGTAGAACGGTTTATGGGGAATGGAACGTTAGAGAGGAGAACCACACCAATGAAATTCAATCCCCAAACTTGTTCATTCATTGGATGAAACGTGTGCTCTCCTTCTGTTTCCACTAAGTGTGAAACTGGTAGAATTTTAAAATGACTGATAGCCATTTTTCCATCAACTTTGTGTCAAAGAATAAAGCCAACAGAGAACTCTCTGTGAAGAGATGGAAATTCCTGATAACATGGTTTGAGTCTAAAGCTCACATTCATTGCAACAATCATTGCATTTTCCTCCTATCCCCTTTAAAAAATTTAAGTTAGATTTCTCAAATTTACAACCCTAATAATCCAGATGAATGCCTTCCTTATTTAAGTAGATCATTGTGGACCCAATTTACTCATCTCCCAGACACATTTGGTCACGTCTGAGTGCAGGGTAAACACATCTTAAACTCTGTCTGGTCTCCCTGCCACACTGGAAGACTGTTCAGGTCAGCTCCTTTAAGAGATTTTACTTATCCTGGCATCTTAGTAAGTGGCTAGGGTTATATGGTAGATTTTAGTTATGAGTATATATTGACACTGAGTTGGATTGGTATGTGAGTAACCCATAAAAGTAAGCCTTCAAGATGGGCAATGCCACAAGTATTTCTTCAGAAACAGCTTTACTCTGTGAAACCCTGAGGGTTATTCCTTAAATAAATCCAATAACAAAAGCCTTGCCTGGGAAAGTGCTGTGAGCAGAACAGCTGAATCATCTCTCTGGAGCCAAATTGAAGTCCATCTCTACAAGGAAAAGAAAATGCCTGTTTTTACAATGCAGGCCGGTTGCTTTCTCTTCTCTTTCTTTCTAATCCCCTTCAAGATCTTGTTTCTTTCAGTCATCCAGCAAGAACAGAACTGGATTTTCACATAGCCTCTTAAGATTTATTCTACTTGTAGCATACCTATTTTGAATTTGAAAAACAAAAACTCTGTTGGCAGAAGGACATAGAAGAGAGGCTGGAGGTGAAGAAGACAACAGTGGCTCCAACTGGCCTGTGGGCCTGCCCCCTTACAGAAGGGATATCCCAAGCTGAGGAGGAAGGATCCCTGATTAGTGCCTATTTGAAATGTGTATCCAGAGGGAGGAACAGAACTAAACTGCAAACAGAAAATCGAATGTGTCCATTGATCCGACATGTCTGAATAAATTCTCATTCATGTTAGCACAGCAATTAGACCTCGTGGTCACTGAATTGACACAAGAAAGTTTTGATGCCATTTGTCTTACTCCCCCATATTACTCAAACATGAAACACATCCAGATTGGGACAGAACAAACTTCCTTAAGTTCAATCACCACCTGCTTCAATTTATTAAATGGGCTGAGGAGAGGGAACAGCATGAGGTGACATTTAATTTCAAGATATCCCCTACTGCTGTCACTAAACATTATCTTGGCCCTTTCAAAGAATACAAACATTTCCTGAGCATCTACTTTGCATGAGATACTTTCTTATACATTGTCTCATTTAATCCTCACAAGTGTGACTTATAACAGCTTTCCTTGAAGAGGCACAGCTTACAGGGAACACCTACATATGGTAGAAACATTGGCAATGGGCAAAATATGCTAATGAGTTGAACCTAGAGTCAAGAAACAGAAAGTCAATTCATGATCCCAAGCCTACCATTACTCTTGAAATCTGGCCTCAATAATCTATACTTCGGTTTCCCTTAAAATGCAATGTACAACACTAAGATAAGCAAAGGAGTGGTATTATCATGTTACATGTAGCACTCTGAGCTTCTCGGAAGAAAGGTGTTTTAAAATGCACAGCATGGTAACTACTTAGTAAATAGGCATCTCACATTCAGACTTACCCAATGGAGGGTGTGGAGGTTGATGTGAATTGACCACATTGCTCTCTCCATGCAGTTCAGTGTTTCCAGATGGTACATTCAATTAGAGTTTATTTCAGCATTTTTAAATGAGATCTATTGAAACATGATAGTTCACCTTTATAGTGTACACTCTACAAGCTGGAAAAATCATATCAACCTGCTATTTTTTTTTAGCTGGGCCATCCTGCCACCTGTTGGCAGCTCAGCTCTGGCTGGAGATCGAACCGGTGATCAACCTGCTATTCTTAACATGCCATGTTACTCTTCTGTAGTTCGTGGCATGGAAACTGCCATAACCTCCCAGCACACTTAGAGGAGAAGACAGTGTCACTTCCTCTGCTGAGCATCAGTTTCTCCCCCTTTAACAGTGTTTCACAGTTTTGGCTCTACTGATATTTGGAGTTGGATAATTTTTTATTAACGGGGGCTGTGCTATGCACTGAAGGCTGTTTAGCAGCATCCCTGGCCTCTACCTACTAGGTGCCCATAGCAACATCCTGCCCCCCAGCTGTAACAATAAAAAACATTTCCAGACATTGCCAAGTGTCTCCTGGGGGCAAAATAATCCCCAGTTGAGAACCACTGTCATAGAAGATGGAAGCAATGGAACTACAGAAAGCTGAGTAATCATTTATGCAATCATCCATTTCATAGATGAAGAAACTGAAGCCAGAGAAATGTGGCGACTTGCTTCAGGTAACACAGGGCTACGTGGCCAGTATTAGGAACCAGGTCCACTGATTGCTCTGGTCATCTTTTCTAGTTCTTGGGAATGGTAAAGGGATTATATTCTTATCTACTTGATAATACTAAGGAAGTGAATATGAATCCCCTGTGAAGGGAGCCCATTAAATCTAGAAGGATACTTTCCAGCACCACAATCATATATCTAAATTATTATAGGCCTAATCCAAGTTCCTCTGAGGTGATAACAATTTAGGCAAAAGAATCCTTCATCAGTTTCATTCCTCATCATCTCCCCATCCCCTACCTCCTATATTCCCTCCTGTGCATGGAAAGATCATGCTATACTCAAGACATAACATCATAGAGTATTTTGCAAGGTTGGATATCTTCAAATCCTCTAACATACACACCCTTAGGTATCCCAACGCATGGTTATTGGGTGTTGAATAAAGTCAGCCTCCATCACTGTCACTTCCTCAGCTCACCTGACTTTCCTTTCTTGGGCTTAGAATAGCCCATTCTTCCATTCACCAAACTCTCACCTACCTTCAACCATAAAACCCTAAAGTGGCCCCTACTGTCTGATGACCTGTACCCTCCAAATCTGAAGCAATCTTAAACACTTTAATTGAAAATTCATTTCTTGTTTAAATTTTGGCCTTGCCTTAGCGTCAACAAACAGGTAGTGTGCTGAAAGAGAGAGAGAGGTAGAGAGAGACAGAGAGACAGAGAAACAGAAAGAGAAATTAAAGGTTTAAAATACTGCTTTTTAGCCTTGAAATTTTCTTCCCACTTTTATTTACTGAGCTATATCCCCTTATTCTCTAAAACACAGTTCAGATAGCTCCAGAAATCTTCTCCAACCCTCTACATCCCATTTGGATTTAGGTGGCTCAGTCTAGTGCCTTATGGCATCATAAGAACACATCTATTGCCCTCAATACCATCCATTTTTCTGAGTTGCAAAACGACAAACATGCTCCAGGAACAAACAAGAGCAAGGAACATGCATAGGGTATTCTACTGTAATTGATTCCAAATCTACAACAATGTGAAAAAAGTCTAATAATACATATGATTGTTGTAATACGGCATAGAATTGCAGAAGGGTCAGTTCTCATAAATAAATGACTTTCATTGTACTGTCAAATAAATAGCATATATTGTTTTTCGTCTGACTTAGCTCATTCTACAGTCAGTGCCAGTGTTAACGTCTTTTCAGATGCTGTCTAGGAATGCTCACCACATTTGGCATTGCACACCGGTGCTCACACACTATTAAAGAAACAGATACCCAGGGCCGGCCGAGTGGGCGGTCGTTAAGCGCTGGCTTGGGAAGCCAGCGGTCCCGGTTCGGTCCCACATATGAGGGCCAGTGACACTGACCTCAGAAAAGAAAAGAAAAGAAAAGAAAAGAAAAGAAAAGAAAAGAAAAGAAAAGAAAAGAAAAGAAAAGAAAAGAAAAGAAAAGAAAAGAAAAGAAAAGAAAAGAAAAGAAAAAAAACAGATACCCAGATTTCCCTTGTCTCCTTTCCACACCCATCCTGCTGAGCACCAGGTTTCCTGTGTTTCACCCACATGCGCAGGATATCCCTCGGCTTTCTCACAGCCTCTTCACCCACACTTCTGTGCTGAGAGGTCTGGGCAGCTTCTGCAGCAGGTCTGGACTCTGGGGAGCCATGAGCTCCAACCATGGAGAGCTCAAAGTATAGCAAGGACCTCAGGCAGGTAAATGAGTAAGAATACGTGGTAACCGAGTGGGCAGAACTCACCGGGCAGGCTGCGGATCCTATTTGGAGATTGGGCTCCAAGAACCCATCCTAAAGGAAATGGCATCCACTTTAAATTTTAACATGAATGATCCAGGCAGAGAGGTGATGGGAAAGGATTCGATGTGGAAATTTTAATAATGGAGGCTGTTAAGAAAGCTCAGGGAGGGCAACTAGTCCCTTACGCTCAACACATTCTAAATATCAGCAATAGGTTTTAAAATGGGTTTGTCCTTAGGCCATCCTCCATGACAACATGATTTCAGAGCAAGGAGAGAGTCCCCAAATATCTCCCCATCTGGGAGAATGAATGTTTCATTCCATAATTAGAAATAAAATGCTTTAGGAAAGGTAACTTCTTAAGATTTATAAATTTGTGAGGCAAAAAGATTCGAATAATAATGTCAGATCTTTCCTAATTTCCCAAGGGAAATGGTTTGCAAACATTAAAAGGCATAAGAATTACCTGGGCAGCCTATTTAAAAATCAGGCTCAGATATTTGTACACTCATATACACAGTAGCATTACTCACCATAGCTGAAAGGTGGAGGCAACCTAAGTGTCCATCAATGGATAAGTGGATAAACCAAATGTGGTATATACATGCAGTTGAATACTACTCAGTCTTAAAAAAAGAAATTCTGACACATGCCCCAACATCTGTGAACATTGGGGATATTATGCTGAAGAAATAAGCCAGCCATAAAAAGACAAATATCACATGATTCCTTTTACATGAAGTTTCTAGAGGAATCAAATTCATAAAGACAGAAAGTAGAATGGTGGTTACCAGGGGTTGAGGGGTAGAGAGCATGGGGAGTTAGTGTTTAATGGATACAGAAGTTCATTTTGGGAAGATGAAAAGTTCTGGAGACGGATGGTGGTGATAGATGCATAACAATGTGAATTCACTTAATGCCACTGAACTGTGCACTTAAAATTGGTTATGTGGTAAATTTTATGTTATATGTATTTTACCACAATTTAAAATAATAATTAAAAGTCGGGGTGGGGGGAGCAGGATCTGGGTCCTGCTGTCAGAAAGTCTGATTTCATAGGCATATCTGTTAGGGTCTCATCAGGAGAGAGAATTCATCCCAGATGGCTCAAATGAAGGAACTAAGATAAGGGACTACCTACTCAGATGTGGACAGGGTTAAGAAAGCCAACAGATGTTGAGACACCCAGAAAGCAGTGACTACAGAAAGATATTAGTACTCCAAGGGCTGAAGAGGCAGAGAACAGAGATTGTGTCACCCAAGCCTAGTAAGAACTGAAGCCATGATGAGGCCCCATCCAAGATGTGCCTGTCAGGAGCAGCCACCTATCCATGAGGGTGCTGGTACAGCAACGATGTGAGGATAAAGCAGGGAGGGGCTCAAAGGAGTAAGCCAGCCTCTCTTCTCTCCTGCTCTCTCATAGCCCCAGGGTGCCTCCTAGTCACTAAACACAACTAGAAGCCAGACTGCAGACTAGAAGCCATGGATACAGTTAGCAAGCGTCAGCCTGGCAGGGCACAGAGCAAGCAGAGAAAGTCGAGAAATGGGTATGGGGCTGGCAAAGAGCAAAACCAACACAGTAGTTCTGGGAGGGGCTCTGGAACCTGTGCTAGAAAAAAACAACAAAAACAAAAACAAAATCCTTCTGCTGGGGGGCCCCCTTCCACCTCAAGTATACTTTAAGGACATAGTTTTAGGGGAAGGGGTTAGAATACAAGAAAGCACTAAGCAGCCAGAAGTGCTGATGAAGGTGGCAGTGGAGTGGAATGAGATATAAAAGTGGCACTGGACACAACATCACAACTGTGATTCACAGACTGGTAGGTTTGCTCCCCTTCAGTTCCCAAACCAGATGTGTATGTGAGAACATCGTCACACACGGCACCGCCTCATCAGGCTCTGTGCCACAGTGCGTACAGCTATGGTTTCTGTGGACAAGCAGGCACCGGAAATAGATATAGCCATCTACAAAGATGAACTAGTTTTTCTTAGCACACCTAAGTGTGATATAGAGCATACTAAAACCACAGATATCGTTATTCTAAAGAATGTATCCACTTCCCAGTAAACCTCTCAGATCAAGTAATAAACTACTGTATTCGGATGAAAGCCAGATGCAATGAAAAGAAACTTTATAAATGAATATAAATACAAAAAGGTTGCCAACTGTGGGCAAGTAAGAAGTAGCTTTCAAGAGATCTTAAATTCTGTAGAAATGTGATTCATGTAATATGGAATAAGTATCAATTATGCAATCACAGGATTCATTCTTATTTATTCACTTATTTAACTAACACTTACTGAACCCTTGTAATGTGCCAGGAGCTAATTTAGACACCAGGATTGTAGAGCTGAACAAAACAGATGAAAACCAGGCCTTTATGCCACTGAAGTAGCTGAAGATGTGGCAAACTACCACCCCAGGGTCGCTTTCTCTGCACCAGAGGTTTTGGGGTTCAGCAAAACTGAATGTCCCACACAGGACTTTAGTGAAGGTGCTGGTTCCTGCAAATGCAAGTGGATAGAGTAAATTTCTGGACTGCGTCCCCTGAACTCTGTCCAAGAAAGCTGGGGGCGTCAGTTTCTGTTTTTGTTTTTTTTTTCTTGTTCTTTTTGTTGATTGGTTTGTTTATTTCAAACTTATCTAAACTGGTATACTATTTGTGTTTTAAAAATTATTACTCTAATATTCAGTCTCAGACAAATAGTTCTAGAATACAACCCCCAACACATTCAATCAAGGGCCTTTTAAATTAAAGTGGAAAAGAACACCTGGAATTGGTCAATTAATAACTTGTTTTGTATCCCCACAAGAAAATACTTCTAAAGCACTACCGTATTGCTACCGAATCATATTTTATTTATCTCTGATGCCTCAGCTCTAACCAGAGCTACCAAACCATTTGGTTTTAGCATTAAAGTCCCATGTCCCTGGAAATTCCTCAGTCCCTGGGAAGCTCAAATAGCTGGTCATCCTTTGTCTAATGTAATAGTACCTAGCCGGTTCTTAATAAAAAGGCATGTCAATTAAGTTTGCAAACTCGTTGCAACAATGTTGCTAAACTTTTTTTGATATCAGAAGGATTATTCATCATGAATTTGCTCCAACTGGACAAACAGTTAACCAAATTTACTATTTGGAAGGGCTGAAAAGGCTGCATGATAAAGTTAGATGAAAATGACCTGAACTTTTCGCCAACAATTCAACCCGCTTTTTTTCTTTTCTTTTTTTAGATTTCACATATAAGTGATCTTGTGCAATATTTGTTTTTTCTGTCTGGCTTATTTTGCTTAGCATAATGCCCTCCAGGTTCATCCAAGTTGTAAATGACACGATTTCCTTCTTTCTTAAGGCTGAATAATATTCTATTAAAAATATACATCATGGGCCGGCCGAGTGGCGCATTGGTTAAGAGCTGGTTTTGGGATGCCAGCGGCCCCGGTTCGGATCCCACATATGAGGGCCAGTGACGCTGCCCTCTATAGCTGACAATAGCTCCACCTGGAGTTGGGCTGTGTGAGCCCCGGCGATGGTGTAGGCTGCAGCCCCTGCTGCAGTGGGCTGCCATAGGCTACAGTGAGTGGCCGGCAGCCAACGTGAGCTGCTGGCAGCCAGCGTGAGCTGCCAATAGCTGTGATGAGCGACCATCCAGAGGCCGGCGACCGATCTGCCTCATCCAGAAAGAGCACAATGACGATATCAACATGGGCCAGTGAAGCAACGTCCTCAGCAACTAGACTGAAGAACAAAAAGACAGCAACTTGTCTGTTCCCCTTCCCCGATTCCCCAACACTGTTCCCTTCCCCCAATTCCCCAATTTAAAAAATATATATCATGTTTTCTTTAGCCATTCATCTGTTGAGAGACACTTGAGTTGTTTCTATACCTTGACTATTGTGAATAACGCTGCAATGAATATGGGAGTACAGAAATCACTTTGAAATAATGATTTCATTTCCTTTGGATAAATACCCAGAGGTGGGATTGCTGGATCATATGGCAATTCTATTTTTAATTCCTTGAGGAATCTCCATGCTGTTTTCCATAGTGGCTGTACCAATTTACAATTCCACCAACAGTGCACAAGTGTTCCCTTTTCTCCACAATCTTGCCAGCCATTTATCTTCTTTCTGATAACAGATATTCTAACAGATGTGAAGAGATAGCTCACTGTGGTTTTGATTTGCATTTCCCTCATGATTAGTGATGGTGAGTACCTTTTCACATATTTGTTTGCCATCTGTACGCCTTCTTTAGAAAAATGCCTATTCAGGTTCTTCGTGCATTTTTAATTGGATTATTTGGTTTCATCTTTCTTCCTTTCTTTCTTTTCTGTCTCTCTCTCTTTTTTTGTTATTGAGTTGCATGAGTCCCTTGTCCCTTGTATATTTTGGATATTAACCTCTTATCTTGTGAACATTTTCTGCCATTCTGTAGTTGCTTTTTTTTGTTGATGGTTTCCTTTGCTGTGCAGAAGCTTTTTAGTTTGATGTAGGCCCACATGCTTATTTTCACTTTTGTTGCCTTTGCTTTTGATATATTCCAAAAAATTATCACCATGACCAATGTGAAAGAGCTTACCCACCTTTTCTTCCAGAAGTTTTATGGTCTTACATTCATGTCTTTAATCCATTTTGAGTTGATTTTTGTGTATGGTGTAAGGTAGGGATCCAGTTTCATTCTTTTGCATATGGATATCCAGTTTTCCTGACACTATTTATTTAAGAGACCATTCTTTTCCCTAATTTTGTATTCTTGACTCCTTTTGTCAAAAATTGACCATATATGCATAGTTTTATTTTGGGGCTCTCTATTCTGTTTCGTAGATCTGTTTTAATGCTACCTTTCTCTTTCTTTTCTTTCTTTCTTTCTTTCTTTCTTTCTTTCTTTCTTTCTTTCTTTCTTTCTTTCTTTCCTTCCTTCCTTCCTTCCTTCCTTCCTTCCTTCCTTCCTTCCTTCCTTCTCCCTTTCTCTCTTTCTCTGTCCATATTTTGCTCCTCCTCCTCCTCCTCTTCCTCCTCCTCTTTCTTTTCTCTCTCTCCCATTTCTCAAATTCATTTGACTACAAAAACCTTATATCATAAATGTCAATTAATAGTCTATAAGACTAATGTTCTTCAGAAAGCAGTTTAGGAAATACTATCTTGAACATTGAATGGAGATTGATAATCTACTGTGCCCTTCTCATTTCAATGTAATGTCCCAGACCTAGCTTATAAACTCAAATGTTCCCTCCTTTATTTCTGTGATGGAGTGCTGCATAGTGGAAATTCATTAGTCCTAGACCCAAAGTGGCCATTAAATCACTGATGAATCTCTTCATGTCTACAATGGAAGTTTGGGACAAGGTATTCTTTAATGTTCATTCAGCTCTAATCATTTTCTACAGTAATTGGTACACACATACAGACACACGTGCTGTAAACTGCATATCATGTTTGTTTTGGGCTGAATTGTATCTCCCCCAAATCATGTTGTAACCATATTTGGAGATAAGCTCTGTAAAGAGATGATTAAATTAAAATGAGGCCATGAGGGTGAACCCTAATCCAATATGATTGGAGTCCTTATGAGAAGAGGGAGGGAGATAAGGGACACATGTGCACAGAGGAAAGACCATGTCAGGACACAGCAAAAGGGCGCCATCTGTAAGCCAAGAAGAGAGGCCTTAAGGAAAATCAACCTTACTGACACCTTGATCTCAGACTCCCATCCTCTAGAACTCTGTGTTTTCTTATGACAGCCCACTTTAGGGCTTTCACTTTGAATCCCACCCAACCGCTTCCACAAAATCCCACTGGCCAGTACCCAGCAAGCCTCTGTCGAAAGAAGATGAAAAATGAATTTTTACATAGGAAATTTGCTGCTCCCCGTCCAACAAAATTAAGAAGGAGCAGATTTGAGGTATGCAGTACAAGTGTAGGGCAAAGAGCAATGCATTTCATCTGGGATGCTGTATTAAATTTTTTTAGAGGATATGGATCCAGACAGAAGCATGGGGTGAAGGTGAAAGGAAATCTATGTATAGGTGTCATCACTGCAAAGACAGAAAATCAGAGACCATAAATCAGAGACCATAAATCAGAGACCATAAATCACAAAAATCATGAGGCTGGGGCTGAAAGTATATGGGCATGTGACAAAAGGTACAAGAAGATTAGTTAGAACATGTAGGTTGGAAGCTAGTTGGGGAGTGTGCTAGTTTGATTGGGCTGCCATAACAATTACTGAGTAACTTAAACAACAGAAATTTATTTTCTTATAATTCTGGAGGCCAGGACTTTGAGATTAAAGTACCACCTGGGTTGGTTTCTTCAGAGGCCTCTCTCCTTGGCTTGTAGATGGTCAGTTCTCTGTGTCTTCATATGGTCCTTCCTCTGGGCATGTCGTGTACTGAGCTTCTCTTCTTGTAAGGGAATTATCCTATCAGATTAGGACCCCCCCCCCCCCCGTAACTGCATCGAAGAAACCCAAGGGTAACTGTTGCTTTGGTGTAGGCTCCAGGTAATGCCAATCTGAATTAGAAGAGTAGCAATAGAAATGCAAATAGAAGGCAATCTAGTAGGGGATAAATTCAAGAGATACTATGAAAGTATAATAATCAAAATTTGGTGACTAATTTGATGTAGGAGTCCTTATCCAGGACACAGCTCAGAGCTGGGCCAGAGAGAAACATCTCTATTCCCTTAACAGAGAAGGAAACGAATGAAGGAGGCTGAGAGAATAGGGCTAGAACCAAAGGAGAAGAGATGCTCACATGTAATTGGAAGTGCCCACAGCCGCATTTGCCTTCACCCTCAAGAGAAAAAGACATTGTGTACTGCTCAGGTTTACAGGGCAGCCCAGAAACACCCAAAGGGCTATTAAGCAGAGACTTTGTAGCATGAAGGCCCCTCTGATTTTTTCTTGGGTGCGTCTTTCTTTTCCTCTCACAAACGGCATTTCTGACATTATTCAAACAAAAGCCAGTGGGAGTGACAGCTCCTTTTCTCATTCCACAGCCTGACTTGCTGGCTAAGATTTGAATTTGCAAGTTCACCTTTTTCCAAGCTGTGGGTCTTTTGCAATAAAATGATATTAACTGCCTGCTGTATTTTAAGTGCTTGTCACCCATTTGGCTTCATGGACCCCTCTCCCTACCAAGAGGTCAGTGTCTTAGCTACCCCCCCCCAACTCCACCTTTTTTTAAAATTTCAGATAATGCTTGAGTACCTTGGAATCACTGCTTTCCACCTTTCTATTCATGTTTGGGGTGGGTATTTGGGTGTAGACAGCCCTAACCTTTCAGCTGGAATGGGAAAACCCCAAGGCCTTCAAGCTCAGATTTCATGCTAAATTATTTACCAAGTTTTTGTTTTAATGGGCAATATGTTTCTGGGGGAAAAAAAATCATTACATTCTCAATTTCAGCACTTTCCAACACAGTAGCAATTAGCTTCCTGTGGTATTTTAAATTTAAATTAATTAAAATTAAGAAAATTAAAATTCAGCTCTTGTCACACTAGCCACATTTCAAGTACTCAGTAGCCACATGTGGCCAGTGGCTACCATATTGAACAAGCATGCATAGAACATTTCTAATTTTGCAGAACGTTCCACTAAGTTAGCTCTAAATAGTCACTGTTTCAACTATTCCATTTCTGACCTTTGATTTTGAAATATAACTGCCTCTTTGCTCTATGGTTCTCCTTACACACATATGGATTTGGTCTAATAACACAAGATCGTGGTTACAGGATATGTTTCATTTGTATTATTGTCTTAATTGCTGTTATCATATTGATTCACAATAACGATATACCTGCTGGGTTTTTAACTGATTTATTTCGTAGATATAATTTGCTTATGTGATTAACAAAAGCTTATGACTAAGTGTGTTTTGGTTCTCCCACTACTTCCCTGTTCTTGACATTCATTCATTGATTCTTCATTCATTCATTAGATACTTATGGAGGCTGTGTCCTCCATATTTAGTGTGATGTGTAAGTACAGACAATATAACATTATGATTAAAATCTGGGGCTCTTGTGTCCTCTGTTTAGCTCTGTCACTCTCTCGCTCTGTCCCTCATTTTCTCATCTGTGAAATAAGTATAATAAACACATAGACTTCATGGGGTTGTGAAAATTAAATAAACTAAAACATAGATAGTTAACTTAAAGGCTATTATATACCAAACAGTCAGAAATGTTATTTTAATAATTGACCTATTTACTTTCATTATCATTATTAAGAAGTAATATTTAAGGTCCAAGAATATGAGATTCCTTATCTGACCTTATTCTCAGTGTTTTCTTTTCTTTTCTTTTCTGGCCAATCATTCTACAAAGGAAATGAGAGTCAGGGCTGGGATTGTGGTTAGTGTGAATGCGTAGTTTCTTGCTAAAACAACCATTTTGACAGTTCCTGCAACATGGTGAAATTTCCTGTTCTTTGTTTCACTGCTTTTTCTGCATAGATAAAAACTATGAGTAAGCTGAATAGTAGCAAGCAAGCAAATAAAAAATTAGATTCTGAAAATGCTTGCTCTTCTTTTACGAAAGAATGGAGGCATTCTAGAACACCCACCCAGGAGAAAACTAATTGTTTACATTACATCCTCTGTATCATTCCATTCTTTTTAAAGTGGCATCATCGTAACAAGGATATAATTGGTAATAAAAAAACAAATAACACCACCGTTATCATCTGGGGATACTTTGAATTTTGTAGAAATTCTTTCAAAGAATTTGAAATAGAGAAGTAGCTTCTTTCCAAAACCTACACTCATACAGTAATACCTTGGTTTGCAAGCCTAATTTGTTTTGGTAACAAACTACTCATTTACCATGTTAAAATGTATTAGAAATGTTTGCTTGTCTTGCGGAACACTCGCAAACCACATTACTTGCAATCCATGGTTTTGCTGTACATGGCAGGAATTCAAGAGTTAATGGGTTGGGTTCACATTTAACAAACTCTTTGGTACATGAAGGTTACTTTCACTTCTTCCCTACTTGCTCTTGCTTTTACTTCCTGTAGTCTGGCTTCTACTCTACCCATCTTGATGAAATTACTCTTTGGATCTTGCAGAAATATCGCAATTTGACCTACATACTTCCTTTGACACTGCTAATCAATTTACTCCGTTTTGAAAATGTATCCCCAGTATTCACAGCTTTGTTTCTGAGCCTGGTTTTTAGAACTCTCTAGACTGGATTACATCAGGCATGCTGTCCTATTAAATTTTAATAGTATCTCAGATAAAAACTGCTATTACGCTATTCACATTTCGAGATTCTGTGAAGCTGGGAAAGTTACCTACAGTGTTGAATTACACAATGAAGACAATAAGAAATCAAGAGATTGGAACAATGAACCAATTACAAAATGCTCATCTTTGGTGCCTCTAAACCAACATCCACATTGAGGGTGGGGAAAAAGACAAGTGGGTTAAAAACAATGTAAGATAGTTGTAAGTTTAATAAGGAAAATTACGTAAATGAAGTTGAGACTATGTTTAGAGAAATTTGGGACAGAGAACATGGGAGTCTGACATTTTTTATTGATTGATGAGATAATGATGGACAGAATGTCTATAAAGTACCTAGTGGAGTATGTGCCTGGTACATGCTGAATCTTCATCTAGGATAGTTGTCTTCCTTTCCTTGCTGGCCAAACCAGAACTAGAGCTTTGTGAATTCTTCTGGGGTGTGTACTTTAAGATGGGAAGTAGCCCAATGGTGAGGAGATCGAAATCCATACCACGTAATGTGTGGGGCATGGCATCTGTCCTCATATCTCTGAGAGCTGTCAAAAAGCTTTCTGATTTAGTGCCTTCACAGAATGGAAAAGACTGCTGTCCATCCTGGAGGGGATCAATTTGAAGCTGTACTACCACTGAACTGTATAACCCTGAGGTTGACATGAATGGCCTTGGTTGTTTCTGTCTCTGACATGTCCTGATCTTTTCAGTAAATGTAGACCATAAGTTCCATGAGAGCAGAGGTGGCAATTATCTTTTATACCCCTAAATCCCATACCTCACATAGCACCTGGCACATAACAAGCACTCATTGGTGTGCTGAGTTGAACTGAAGGTTATTTTTACCCCCACAAATTTTGTGTTCCCTCTGGTTAAGTACCAGCACATCTGAGCTTCTCTCTCAGTATCCTCTCTCTCCGATTCCTCATTTACTCACATGGCTTCAACCATTGCTTCTCTATAGAGAAGGTGCCTCCAGGTCTGATGCTTCTCACTAGGTTCATATTTCCAATTTCCTGCTGGATATTTTGCTTAGCCCAAGCTCCTCATCTTACCCTCCAGACCAGCCTTCTCTCCATTTTTCCTGTTTCAATGCAGGTACAACGATTTCTTCAGCCTCCCAGCTTTTCAATGACAGCACATAAGTAGGCACTTGGGGACTTGGGGTTCTGAATGATAAATGTACAGACAGTGTAGCTTGTGATCAGCCCAAATAGGACCAATTGGAGCTGGTCAGTCAGGCTTGTGAAGAGTCAAGGCATGGACCGGGTGTATGTGCCATCACATGCGATGGAGAAAGTCAGTTAGGTCAAATATGAATTTCTATGTCCATTTAGTAAATAAATTTATGATTATCACCTTCTCCCCATCAATAACAAAGAAATGAAATAAAGAAATGCAAGATAGTTCCATTTAATGTGGGTTTCTTTTCCCAGCCATTAAGACATTCTCAAATCCCAGGTTAGCCATTGTTGTAGAATGGCACATAAATATACTAGGTGCTTAATAAATATGTGTTGAATAAATGTAGAAAATCTATGTTCAGGGAGAATAAACAACATTAGAAATCATCTAATCCCAATTCTCTTCTGCCCTAGCACTATAGCTATTAAGCACTTAAAATATGACTAGTCTGAATGAGATGTGATCTTTTATAAAAGAAACATTGAATTTTAAAATCATAGAATGCAAAATAGTAATTTTATATTGAATATTTACTATATGTTGAAATTATACTATTTTGGAGATATTGAATTAAATCATATACATTTTAAAAATTAGCTTCATCTATTTCCTTTTATGTATTTATTCCCCCCAGCACTTAATTTTACTTTTATTATTCCTTTAATAATTTTTAATTTTTCAATTACAGTTGACATACAATATTATATTAGTTTCAGGTGTACAACATAGTAATTAGGTAGTTATATGACTTACAAGGTCATCATCCTGATAAATCTAGTACCCATCTGACACCATACATAGTTATTACAATATTATTGACTATATTCTTTATGCTATACCCTACATTTGCACAACTACTTTGTAACAAACAATTTGTACTTCTTAATCACTTCCCCTTTTTCACCCAACCCCCCAACCCTCCTCCCATCTGGCAACCATCAAAATATTCTCTGTATTTATAAATTTGTTTGTTTATTTTGTTCTTAGATTTCACATATAAGCAGAATCACATTACATCTGTCTTTCTCTGTTTGACATACTCCACTCAGCACAATACCCTCCAGGTCCATCCACGGTGCTGCAGATGGCAAGAACCCATTCCCTTCCATGGATGAGCAATATTCCATTGTATATATGTACCACCTCCTCTTTATCCATTCATCCTTCAACAGATACCCAGCTGCCTCCACATCTTGGCCATTGTAAACAAGGCTGAAATGAACATATGGATGCACACATCATTTGGGGTTTCTTTGGATAAATACTCAGAAGTGGGATTACCGGGTGCTTCTTTGTCTCTTATTGTAACCCTTGTTTTAAAGTCTATTTTATCTGGTGTAAGTACTGCTACTCCAGCTTGCTTTTTTTATTTGTTTGTTTTCATTTACATGAAACACATTATTCCATCTCTTTACTTTGGGTCTGTGTGTGTCTTTTGATCTGAAGTGAGTCTCTTGTGAGCAGTATATGTAAAGGTCTTGTTTTCTTATCCATTCAGCCACACTGTATCTTTTGATTGGAGCATTTAATCCATGTACACTGAAACTTATTGTTGATACATATGTAGTTATTGTCATTTTATTATTCATATTTTTTATCTTTTCTTCTTCTTCAAAAAGTCCCTTTAATATTCCTTATAATACTGGTTTGGTGGTGAACTCCTTTAGCTTTTCCTTATCTGGGAAGCTGTTTATCTGACCTTCAATTCTAAATGGTAGCTTTGCTGAGTAGAGTAATCATGGTTGTAGGTTCTGACTTTTCACCACTCCGAATATTTCGTGCCAACCCCTTCTGGTCTGCAGAGTTTCTGTTGAGAAGTCAGCTGACATTTTTATGGGAGCTCCCTTGTAGGTAACTACTTTTCTCTTGATGCTTTTAAGATTCTCTCTTTGTTTTTAACCTTTTGCATTTTAATTATGATGTGTCTTGGTGTGGGTTTCTTTAGGTTCATCTTGTTTGGGGCTCTCTGTGCTTCCTGGGCTTGTATGTCTATTTCCTTTGACAGGTTAGGGAAGATTTCAGTCATTATTTCTTCAAATAGATGTTAAATTCCTTGCTTTCTCTTCTTCTGGTATCTTTATGATGAAAATGTTGGTATGCTTAATGTTATCTCAGAGTCCCCTTAAACTATCCTCATTTTTTTGGATTCTTTTTTCTTTTTGCTCTTCCAATTGGGTGTTTTCTGCTACTTTATCTTCTAAATCACTGATCTGATCCTCTGCTTCATGTAATCTACTATTGTTTCACTCTAATGTATTCTTTATTTCAGTTATAGTATTCTTTACTTCTAACTGGTTCTTTTTTATGTTTTCTATCTCCTTTTTTTTTTCAAAGATTTTTTTGGGGAATTGGGGGAGGGGAACAGTGTTGGGGAATCAGGGAAGGGGAACAGACAAGTTGCTGTCTTTTTGTTCTTCAGTCTAGTTGCGGAGGACGTTGCTTCACTGGTGCATGTTGGTATCATCATTGCGCTCTTCCTGGATGAGGCAGATTGGTCACTGGCCTCTGGATGGTCGCTCATCGCAGCTATTGGCAGCTCATGCTGGCTGCCAGCCGCTCGTGCTGGCTGCCGGCCACTCACTGTAGCCAATGGCAGCCCACTGCAGCAGGAGTTGCAGCCTACACCATTTCTGGGGCTCACACAGCCCAGCTCCAGGTGGAGCTGTTGTTAGCTGTAGAGGGCAGTGTCACTGGCCCTCATATGTGGGATCTGAACCAGGGCCGCTGGCATCTGAAAACCAGCTCTTAACCAATGCGCCACTCTGCTGGCCCCATTTTTTTTTTTTTTTTTTGAGGGCAGTGTCACATGTGGGACCGAACTGGGGCCGCTAGCTTCCCAAGCCAGCGCTCAACCACCGTGCCACTCGGCCGGCCCTTCTATCTCCATTTTTATGTTTCTTATCTGTTTGTTGAAGTCCTCACTGAGATAATTGAGCATGCTTCTAACCAGTGTTTTAAACTCTGAATCTAGTAGATTGTTTGTCTCCATTTTGTTTAGTGGATGTTCTAGCATTTGGGACATGGTTCTTTGTTTCCACATTTCGCTGCCTCCTTGTGTTTGTTTCTAGGTATTAGGTAGAGCTTCTATGTCTTCAGGTCTTAGTAGAGTGACCTTATATAGTAGGTGTCTCGTGGGGTCCAGTGGTGCAATCTCCCTGTACACCTGAGCTGGGTGCTGCAGGTGTGGCCCTTGTGTGGGTTCTGTGTGCCCTCCTGTTGTAGTTGAGCCTTGGTTGCTCTTTGCACATCAATGAGAGAAATTAACCCTCAGGCTTACTTGTTGTGAGGACCAGCTGTGACTATAGCGGAGGTGCTGTTGTGCAAGGTCTTACCCTATGGAGCATGATTCACGTTAGCAGGTCCCAGGTGCTTTCCCAATTTGCTCTTTGGGTGTGTCATCTACGGAGGCACGTGGGTGGTGCTCAGGCTTGGTCTGAAACTTGTCACTGAGTGTGCTGGTCCTGCCACAGGCCAAGTTCAGCTGAAGACTGTGCCCTGCTTGGGGCCACCTGGCATGAGCCACAAAGCAAGCCCCAGATAGCCACCTTTGACTATGAGCTTGTAGATGTCTGAAAGAAGCAAAGCCTCAAACTGAGGCCAGCTGCCACTAATGCCAGAGCAGGGGCTGCTCAACAAGAGGTACAAGGCATATGAACGCCAGATGCTGCTTGTTTGGGGTTTGTGAACCTTCAAGTGATTTTAGGAAAGTGCCCAGCATAAGCCAAGATGGGCCATTTGTATGGAAAAGCCACTGAAGCTGCTTTGGGTGGACCTGAAATTTGGGTGGAATGATGTTTCAGGGAATCACCAGGGCATGGTAAATGGTGTTAGCCAGTTGAATAGAGACTCAGATATGGCACCCATCTAAGTCTGCAGGCTGGTGGGGTGAAGGCCTCAACAAAGGAACATTGTCTTATGCCAGCACTTCTGTTTTGGAGAAAGCTGTTCCTGCAGTCCTCACCCTGCAGCTAGACAACTGAGTTTCTCCTCCTATGTCCCATGTGCCTTTCAAGCTACTGCCCCAGTGCTGGAGCTTACAGCAAGTAGTCCATCAGTGAGTTCATGAGTGGGCCTTTTAAGAAGAACACCTGTGACTCCAGCAACCCCCATCACACTCAGCTGTAACCTCTGCCAGGTTTAACAGCCAGAAGTTATGAGGACTTTTCTTCCTGGCCCTGCAGCTCTAGGCTGGGGAGATGTGTGGGACTGGGATGGCTCACTCCTCTGGTGGGACCTCCACAGCTGAGATAGCCCTTCCAATTCCTAATGAGCACATATGGGTGTGGGACCAGCCTGTTCCACCCCTCCTACTAATTTGGATATGGCTTCTTCTGTATAACCTTAGTTGAAAGACTTCTGTTCAGCTAGATTTCAGGCCATTCTCAATGATGGTTGTTCTGTAGTTTTGTTGTAATTTTGATGTAGTCATGAGTGGAGGCAAGCACAATGTTTATCTCTTCCACCATCTTGACTGGAAATCTGTTTCCTTTTATTTTTTAGTGAGACTTCTAGAGATTTTTAAATTATATGCAAAGTTTACGTTATATTTTTATTGGAAGGTGCTGCTATGGACTCTTCTGTATTAGTGTTGTCCAGAGAAACAGAAATATATATATATATATATATATATATATATATATATATATATATATAGAGAGAGAGAGAGAGAGAGAGAGAGAGAGAGAGAGAGAGATTTATTATAAGATGGGTTTTTTTGTGGTTATAAAAAGTGAGAAGTCCCAAGATCTGTAATCAGTACACAGGAAATCTAGGAGAGCCAATGGTTATTTCCAATCTGAGCCCAAATGAATGAGGACTAGGTGAGCCAATGGTGTGAGTTCCAGTCCAATGGCAGGAGAAGATCAATATTTCATCTTGAAGGCAGTCAGGCAGGAAGAATCCTCTCTTACTCAGGGTAAGCTTGTCTTTTTGTTCTATTCAGACCTTCTACTGATTAGATGAGGCCCACCCACATTGGGGAGTGAAATCTGGTTTACTCAGTTAACCAATTCAAATGTTAACCTCATCCAGAAACACCCTCACAGACACACCCAAAATAATGTTTGACTAACTAATGGGCACCCCGTGGCCCAGTCAAGTGGACATATAAAATTAACTATCACTGAACCTTCTCTGGGTGACATTTAGCCCCTGTCCACATTTGGACAATGAAGAGTTCTTTGTCCTATGGGATACACATTCCATGTAGGATATCTGCCTATTTAAAAGGACTTTAACCATAAATTAATTTTCTATTATTTCCATCCATCATTCTTAGGCAAACCCCCAGCCCAGTAACTTTGTTAAATGAAGCATTTGTGATAAATGACCCTGAGGCTCTTTCCTTGCCTAACCATCTAGGAATTCTCACTTCCTGCCCTGCTCCCACTTCCACATGACAGCCCTCCAAATCCTGAAGGCAGCCATCAGATCTCCCCTAAGTCTCTTTACCAGCTTTCTGCCATTCTTTGGCACCTCTGAGAGTTTTGCAAAATGTTCCCTTCACAGCTCCATCAAAAAAGATGTACTTGGATCCAGTTTGAGGGAGAGGCAGCTCACAGCACTCCTGGAAAGGGCAGATGTTGCCCCTTGCCTCAGGACATCTCTGTACCACCCCTGCACTTAGGAAGGGAAGGCAGGGGAGGCACTAGTAGGGGGCTCCTGTGAAGGCTACTCCAACCTCACTGTGGACAGATTGCACTATCAGTAAAAAAAAAAACCAGATGCGCCCATGGCTTCAAAGAGGGGGAAATAAGCATCTTGTTGAAACACAGAGTGGGACCAGATCTGGGATTTATTGCTGTGCCCAGGACAAAAAAAGCCAGAGGGGCACCAACATTTTCCTTGGAGAGGAGTCCCCAGCAGCTTTCTCACCCTCTCCCTGAAGAGTGAGCTCCCTCTTATCACTTGCCTGAATGTTCACGCTATTCTATTCTGCCTGAGTTTTCTTCCCCATAACAATGTGAAATACCTCTCCCTCTTAGAACCATGATCTCTTAAGATCCCAGAAGGAAATTAGCTTTCATTTTGGTCATCAATGGCCTCTGAACTAGTCAGCTGTTAGCTGGGCAGACCCTTTAGCAGAATGACTTCAGAGTCTATTTCCCACATAAAATGTCAAATATATAGCCTATAATAATACCACAATGGCTTCAATTCTTTGGTTTTTAAGGATTTTTTTGTTTTCATTTTTTTGAGGGACCTTTAAAAAAGATACCACTTAAAGAAAGCAGACTGTAAGCCAATGTTAGTGAACTCCTTAATTATCAGTGAGCCTGTTTCCTAGGAGTTAGCTGGCACTCAACTTGGTGGTACTGCATTTATTTGGGGCTGCATATACAGAAGACAATGATCTATTCCTGGTGTGTTTTGTTTCCATGTGACCACATCTCCTCATTTTCCAACTATTTTAGGACAAATTGTGACACCAAAAGGCCAGTGGTTTGCAAACTTGTTCAACTGGTATAGGTGATCTAATCCAGGATCTATATTAGATCCTCTGTAGAAGTCAGGGACCACGTGTCACTCTCCTGAAACTCCAAGAATGTGCCAATACATGTTTATTAAATTAAGCAGAATCAATACATGAACTTGAACTTCTCTGTTTCTATCTTAGCCAGGGATAAAATTCAGCATGGCATGTGTTTCTTTTGGTAATTCACTTAATGTTTACTCACCCACAACATACTGGCTACTGGACTTGGAGAATTTGAAGAAAGAAGCTCAGGTAACAGGCAGTCATAACACTGGGTTATGAATGCTATGTTACAGGAGGGGTAGGCAAGGCTAACACCCAGCCTCAGCACCATCAAAGCTATTCTGGCAGTCAGAAGAGAATCCAACCTAGCTGGTGAGGAGGGGACAGTTAACAGTTCAGGAGGATTCATCAGCACCTGTGGGCATTCATGGTCAATGAACCCAAACTTTCAGTATTAGATTTAAAGCTACACAACCCTGACACTGGTGCCTTTTGGCTGACCCTCTGACCTCTTAGACGCTGACCCCATTCCTGTCTTCTTGTTCCTGCCACTGCTGGCCTCTTCCCCAGGCCCTCCAAGCTTGTTTCTTTTTATCTGTCTCAGCTCCTCCTGCCCAGCAGGCCTCAGAGCCACCCGTATCCAGGATAGCACATTTTGTCCTCAGGGCATATTTCAGAAACCTGGAGCTTCTTGGCAAGCTCAAATTCCAGTTGGAGGGGTGTCACATGGTACAGAGAACGGGCTCTGGGGTGTGGGGGGGTGAAAGTTTGAATCATGGCCCTACCCTTTCAGAGCTATGGAAACCTGGGCAAGTCACACAGCAGCTTCTTTTGTAAAATGAAGATAATGATGTTTGTCTTTAAGGAGATCAAATGAGATGATGGTGTAAAAATAGCCTGTAAGCAGTGAGAATCTTACCCAACTATAAGAGTGTCACCTTAGCTCTTAGGAGGACGCTTCACCTGTTCAGTGGCCCTATTTCAGTTCTGTTCAGAATCAAATGACTGAAAGGTTTGGAACCGACAAAACCCCTATTACTCATTAGATATTTCCACAGGGATGCCACATAGAACTCCCTTGAATCTTTCTGACTAACTCTTGCTTGTTCCTTAAGACTCAGCTGAAGCACTAACTTTCTTTGGAAGCACTCCTTCATATTACCCTCTCCCTTCTCCTAGATTCAGCACTGAATTCCATGCCCAACCTTGCTTGCTGATGGCACCCTGCGCATGCCTCTATTAAAGCACACATGTGACATGGATTTTCAGATCTGCTCCCCTGGACAAATTCCTTGATGGCGGAGGCCACATCTTTCATTTCTAGATTGTCAGTACCCATTATATCCTCAATAAATATTTCTTGAACAAATGAATGAATGGAATTCTGGACTAATCTCTACCATGCACATTTTTGCTTTCTCTGAAGAGTCCATCCACACAATGTGACCACAGTAATTTTATTATTTCAGTTGAACTGCATGTGCTGGTGGTAGATGCTGGTCTGATGACGGCTGCTATACAATAAGATGCTGGAAAGGAATTCCAGGCATTGCTGATTTTCCTCTTATACTCTTTTATTACAACATTCCTTTGTTATACACTTGGATGCTGTGTTTGGAGATGCAGTCAAGTGGACCACATAAACAAAATTCATAAATAAATGGGTGGTATGTTACCTTAAGGAATTAATTTTGGAATGGTCACAGTGTCACTGCCCCACAGGCTATAATAGAATGTAATGATTAAATGTCTGAATTTTGGAATCCAGTAGACATGGGCTCATGTCTCTGCTCTGTTTCTCATTAACTATGTGACCTAAGGTGACTTTCTTAAACTTGCTGGGCCTCCTTTTCCTTGTCTTTATAAGCTTTGTGCTCCTCACATATGTGTTCTGAAGGTTAAGAGAAATCATGCACATAGAGCAATTAGCAGCCCCTGGCACCTAGGAAGTGCTCAGTACCTGCCAATCCTTGCTTTTGTTGTTATGTGCATCAATAGGGAGTCCTCCCTTTCCTTGCGTGTCTGCATTCCCTGCATATCTCTCACAGTTTTAAGGATCTCAAGGGCAGCATACTGCACACATCTTTTAGTATCGCTAGGATTTGTGGATTTGCGTCGTTTGTAGATGGAGGTATTTGATAAAAATATCAAAATTTTTTACTCGTCAAACCAAGCGCTTCTACAAATGATCATATCTCAGTGTTGTGTGAACAAAACAATTCCAAATGTTTTTTCTTTCCCTCCACCTGGTGACCAGACACCTGGCTGGTGCTCCTTGCCCTCAACAGCAACATGTACCCTGCACTAGAACCAAATTCCATCATCTAGGTAGTTGCTATGCATATCTCTTGCCTTTCTGATCAGGTCTGTTTCCATAGAAACAGGAAAATTTACTCCCTTCTGATTTCCCACTACTGCAGGGCACATGGGTCAGGGGGAGGAAATCCTATTTTATTTACCCTTGGTGTGCTTAGACAGCCAGACTGTGGTGCATTATCACAGCTAAGTGGCTCTCCTGGACTTATCTCCAAAACAAACCTGTTCACAGATATGGGTCACATCTTGGTCTCTCTACATCAGCCATAGAGACATCTCTATACCCTGAAGGTTAACAGAAGTGTATGGTGAGTTAATAAATGAGTGAATGAATAAACCATCAGAAATCCTGCTGAGTGAATTGTATTAACCATGAGCTGCACCCGTGAGATATATGAGGGAAGAAACTTTTAGGTTTTTCTGGATAAACACTCTTTTCCTTTCTATTATAACATGAAGAAGAGAGACGAGGAGAAGGAGGAGGAGAGGGGGGACAAGGAGGTGGAGGAGGAGAAGGGGAAAGAAGGACTTAGACAAAGAGTTTATGCAACCCCATTTAGACGTGTATATTGCTTCGCACTTTGCAAGATATCTTACTGTTCATTTAACATTCAATATATTATATTAAACAATGACATAGTGTTTGTAGCAATGTGGCTACCCTTTGAATAGGACACAATTCCTGTCCTCTCTTCACAAAAATCCTGGAGAGTATAAAGGATATATTTGAATTATCCTTCATGTAATGATGAGCAAACTGAAACTTGCTCCAAATAGAACAGTGCTAGCCCAAGAGCACACAGCTGGTCAGTGGGGAGACTGTGACTTGAATCCAAGGTTACACTCTCTACCTATATCAAGCTACCTCCTTTATGCTTTGATTAAATCAAGCAATGTTCAAGCAACTTGTGAACCATAATAAATACCCCAAAATGTCTATAAGGGGCAAAAAGAGTCTTCATATTCAGTAACTCAAATACTGTGAACTTTGTTTTTCTAATATAGTTTACTGCCCAGAATCTGAAAGGGGAGGATTAGATACCATTTATACTCCACATTTAGACAATCAAGAATTAACAACATTAATCTCCAGGATGCACTAAATATTATACCAAGCTTTTTTGTATATGGTTACCAGCTATTTGGTTATCACATGATTAAGCAAACCAATTTCATTATTAATGTTTAGATTTGAACCATGAGCCTTGACCAAATTAAAAAGCAACACTGCTGAATTCTGAAATGATAGCAATTACTGAATACTGTATTAGAATTAGAAGCTAAATTCCATGGAACTACCAGTGAGACATTTCAAACATGAATTAAATTGGAAAATACTGGACTTGAAAATCAAAGTAATGTCCAGAGCTAAGTGTTAAAGATGCCAAAATTCTATAAATTTTAGCGCCTGTAACTGACCAGGCATTCAACAGGATGGGCACCTTCTCACACACTTGTGAACACCAGTCAACACTGCAGCCAAGTTCATCAAAGTCAATAAACTTGACCTTGTTATTTGGAAATCAATGTGGATTGAAAAAAATACTAATTATTCAATGGGAGCCATTTTCTAATTTATTTATTTATATTAGTTTCAGGTGTACAACACAATGCAATAGTTATACTCTTTACCCCCCAAAGTGAAAACCCCCCTCCCCCAGTTCGCCACCCCACTCCCCACCTCACATCATACATATCTATCACAACTCCCCTGACTCCCCTCCACAGTATACTCCACATCCCGTGACCATCCACATATTCAGTTACAGTTGGCATACAATACTATACAACATCAGTTTCAGGTGTACAGTGCAGTGATCAAGCCTCTACTCCATCCATGAAGTGGTCTCCCTAACAAGACATGTGACTATCTGACACGCCACAAAATTTTTACAACATTATTATATTCCCCGAACTGTGTTTCATATCCCTGTGTCGATATTGTAGTTGTCTATTTATGCTGTCTAATCCCTTCCCCTTACCCCCCATCCCGACCCCCCCTCCCAACTAGCAACCCTCCGTTTTTCCTCTACATCTACGAGTCTGTTTACTTGGATCATTCACTCAGCTCTTCAGACTCCACCAACAAGTGAGATCACATGGTACCTGTCCTTCTCCGACTGACTTATTTTACTTAACGTAATAGTTTCTTCACAACATTATCAATTACATTCCCAGAACTGCCCCCATCACCCTGCGGCAACACTGTAGTCCCATCTACACTCTCCAAAACCTTCCCCCTCTCCATCAGTTTTTCCTTTATATCAACTCTTTCTGTGTTGATTTTCTGTCTAGTCTGTCCATTGGTGACAATGGTGTTGAAGTCCCCTACTATGATAGTGTTACTGTTGATCTCTGTCTTTATGTCTGTCAAAATCTGTTACATGTAATTAGGAGTGCCTATGTTGGGTGCATAGATGTTTATTAGGGTGATAATGCCCTTCTTTGTCTTTTATTGTAGTCATTTTAAAGTCTATTTTGTCCAAAATAAGTATTGGTACTCCAGCTTTTTTTTTTCTCATTTCCATTTGCATGAAATATTTATTCCATCTGTAAACAGCATATACATGTGTCCTATTTTCTTATCCACTCAGCCACTCTCTGTCTTTTGATTGCAGCATTTAGCCCATTCCCATTTAAAATGATTATTGATAGGTGCATATGTATTGCCATTTTGTTATTTGTATTCCTGGTCTCCCTGGGTTAGCTTGTTTACCCCTTTCTTTTGTTTAAAAAAGCCCTTTTAACATTTCTTGCAATGCTGGCTTGGTGGTAATGAATTCCTTAAGCTTATTCTTTTCTGAGAAGCTCTTTATTTCTCCTTCAATTTTAAGTGATAGCCGTGCTGGGTAGAGCAATCTTGGTTGTAGGCCTTTATTTTGTGTCACTTTGAGTATCTCCTGCCACTCCCTTCTGGCCTGAAGAGTTTCTGTAGACAAGTCAGCTGTTAGTCTAACAGGAGTTCCTTTATATGTAACCTGCTGTCTTTCTTTTGCTGCTTTTAGGATTCTGTGTCTGTCCTTAACCTTTGCCATTTTAAGTATGATGTGTCTTGGTGTGGACCTGTTTGGGTTCATCTTGTTTGGAACCCTCTGCACTTCCTGGGCATGTATGTTGATTTCCTTCACCAGGGAAGGGAAGTTTTCAGTCATTATTTTTTCAAATACATTCTCGACCCCTTGCTTCTTCTCTTCTCCTTCTGGTATTCCTATGATGCAAAGGTGGTTGCGTTTCACCCTGTCCCATAGGGCTCTTAAACTATTTTCATTGTTTTTTATTCTTTGGTCTTTTTGCTGTGCCAACTGGGTGATTTCTGCTACTTTATCTTTCAAATCGCTGATCCACTCCTCTGCTTCATCTACTCTACTGGTGATTCCTTCGAGTGTGTTCTTCATTTCAGTTATTGTATTCTTTAGTTCTAACAGGTTTTTTTTTTTTTATGGTTTCTCTATCCTTCTTTATGTCCTCGTTAAGTTCCTTAAACATTCTTATCATCAGTGTTCTAAACTCTGTCTCTGAAAGGTTGGATCCTTCTGTTTCATTTAGTTCCATTTCTAGAGGTTTCTTCTGATCTTTTCCTTGTGACATGTTTCTTTGTTTCCCCATTCTGGCTTTCGCTCCGGGATTGCTTTGATGTATTACATAGATCACCAGGAGAGCCCCGGCTGGATCACGCAGGCACACAGCTCATGGCCCAACACTCCCAGGAAAACTCTCAGTCTCAGCCTGTCCCAATCAGCCACTCGCAGATCAGGCCAAGCAACTCGACAACCAATCACCAGCCTGGCAACTCTGCAAGTGCAGTGCGGAGATTGGGGACCCGAGGCAGCTTGCGCACTCCCACGTCAAAGTGAGCAGCCTGTTGGAGCCAGAGCATGCCCACCAGGCATTTCCCTGGCAACGCAGCACAAGCCGCGTGGAGGGTGGGGATCCAAGACCGCAGGTGCGCGCACACATGTACACACGCACTTCTGCGCCAATTCCACCAAACCAATGAGGTCTCGGACCTGATCCTTCATGGGAGGGCCCAAGCCTGACAAAATGGCATCCTCCCTACACCACTCGCGTGCAGGCTCCACACCACTGTAACAACAGTCCAAAAACCTCCAGCCTTTGCACCAAAGGTGCTCAGTTCAGCCCGTCCCCACAGTCTCCTGGGTCCGGCTCACACAGCCACTCCCTCCACCAGGAACCAGGTAAGTGCTCACCGGTGAGCAAGCCCGGGCGCCAGCCCCACTGATTCTCCAGCTGCTTTTAGCCTCACCGAGCTGAGCAAAGAGAGTCCTCACTAATTTATTGCCAGCTATATTAGAACTCCTCTTCCCGGCAAAGGAACTCTGGGCTGGTGAGCTTGTAGTGTGGCCGGAGAGTCTCTCCCCCAACCAGACAAGCTTCCCACGGCTGGGGCTTCCCTCACGGGGCTCTCCCTCTCTCGTCTCCGCCCGTCCTACCAGACCCGACACTGCGGGGGACCTGCCTCCGCTGACCAGGGTGCGAGAAGGTGTACACGGCGTCGGCGGTCGATAAAAGACAGAAACTGTTTGTTGCAGTAAAAGACAGAAAATGGAGAGAGATAGCTCTCCAGTTTATTTGTTGCAGGCTTTATATACAGTTTGTAGGTAGGGGGATACATGCAGCATAGCAGGAAACAATGTGCATTACCTCAGTAACAAGTTGATCATTAACCTTTTACCAGAAACCTACAGGCCAGTGAAATCCAGGGGAGTCAGCTTCTCAGGACAGTTCTTTTTCCATTAATCTTGGCAATCATCTTTCTTTTGTGTCCCTAGAAACTGGCTGTCCTCACCACATGCCTCGACAAGCAGTAAGCACCCTCCAGGTGCAGGCAGAAACAATGAAAGCAGAAACACAAGTTTATGCCTCACCAAGCATTTCACCAAGCCCACTAAAGCCAGCTTGCAAGCCCCTCAATATTGGGGACCATGGCCCTCAACATCTCCCCCTTTTTTATTATTTAAAAAGCACGCCTGTGACCCCAGGCGGCTGCGAGTGACAGTGCCTGTCTTAGGTGTCCTCCAATGAAATAACAACCCGTCATCGGCACTCGATCCTCTGGCGATCAAGCCCTGTCTTAGGTTAGTTACATTCAAGGAGGTCCTTACCCGTCTTTGGCTAGCCTGTCCTCGCTGAAGCTTAGGGGTAGTGAGGCTAATAAGCAAGTGGCTAAACTGGAGGCCTTGCCTTCAGTTTGATCTCATGGATGTTGGCTTGGACGTCCGATATCTGCTTGAGGAAACATCTAATGAGGACGGGGAGTAGGCACAGAACCAAACAGACACAAATGCCTAATGTAAGGAATGTCACAATGGAATGGCCAATGTAGGGCAAAGACGTCAGGGCATTTTTTATGATATCAACAAACTCAGAGGCAGCTTGAGCTGCATCAAATTTTAAGGGTTCAGCTTCTCTCATGTTTTGAATTTCATCATGAAGCCGAAGCATGTCTAAAGACAGATTAGCATTATGCCAAATTCCTTGAAGATGTAGACGAACTCTATCCCAATCATGTTGACTACTATTATACATTTTTGGGGTTACACAAATCCAATGATAATCTGAATGACATTGCAAATGAGACCTAACTTTTTAAACTGTGAATTTCATCACCTAAATATTGAACCATATCATACAAAGCATTTACCTTTTGTTCTAATTTTTTATCTATATCCTCTTGAGTTCCTAAGGCTAAAGTGACATTTTTGAAAGGGTATTAACATAATGAGCATTTTGAACAGTCTGTGAAAGAGCCACAGCGGCAGTAGCAGCAGTTGCAATTAAAGTAACTAAAGCCATAATTCCAGCAATCAAAAGCCCTATAAATCTTTTTTGGTCTACTTAAAGCATATTCGATTTCTTTAAAAATTTGTAAACCTTTTTCATCATACCAAGGTCCAGAAACATTAACAGGAAGCATAATAAAAGATGGTTGATTAAGTATCATAACACGGGTTCCCAATGGTACCCAAGAAACACAATTTGTTAAAGTACAATTATAGCAAGATACATTAAACATATGTTTGTCAAAGTGAATAGTAATATTTCCAATCAAAAGTGCATAAGGAGAAGGAACACAGGCAGATACATTAACAGAGCGACTAGTCGAAGTACAGGAGTAGCCGGTCTACAAACAGTCACTGTTTGAAGGGTCTCACCATTGCTCCTACAAGTTTCCAAAGAGAGTTTTGTTGGTAATGAGTGTCAGATTTCCATATTCCAGCAGCTAGTCCCCTTGTCCAACTTATTTGGCTACTTTGAGACCAGTCCAGAATGTACCGATTCAATCCAGGAATATTGTATCTTACTGGCATGTTACCATGGCATTTTCTCCAGGGGACAGCTTCAGTGTTAAGTCCATCTTCTTCATCACACGGCAGGAGTGACTGTGGCACTTTTGCTTTTATCTTTTGTCCTCCGGACCAATCACCTAACAAATTAAGACGAACATTCCATCCTATCTGGGAGTTACTAGTATGCAAAGTTACGAAAGAGCTGCGCAAACATCCAGTGGCTGATACATTTTTAGAAATACAAACAGGCAACCCCGTGCCAGAGCCGCTATAGTTGAAATTTGTTTCTGTTTGCCAGCCAATATGACCACTGGATGGCAGTCCTAGAGTATGAGTATTATTAACATATACCGGAATCTCCGGCCCCTCCCAGACAGATGGATGGAGAATGGGTGGATCCGGTACGTAGGCCCAAACGTCTCTCCGAAAGTCAGTGAAGGGCACATCGGCAGCATCAACAGTAGCAGCAACATTGCGTGGCTGGAGGTCATTGATGTGACGTCCCAACCGTTAAGGGTTTTCTGTAAAAAGAACACAAATACATCCTCGTCCCCTTATAATTTTTTGGGGTCGGGAGAAAAGAGTTACTGTTAAAATTATTCAAGGGGCCTTATTGTAGGGCCGAATTAAGCGGTCAGGAATCCAAATAGGTGAATCAGAGTCTTGTGGAAAAACACAAGCATATCCTCGTCCACAAGTAAGAAGGACATCTGGCCCTTTCCATTGACCAGTTAAAAGGTCCTTCCATTGAACGAGTGGCCTGGGCTCAGTGGCCTCCGGATGCCAATGTTTATACATGTTGGAATGTCCATCATTGTCCACATTACAGATATTAATTACAAACAATGCATGTTGGAGAATATGATGAGGTGAGCTATACTTAAACTCCCCCTCTTGAAGTTTATAAATTTGAGCTTTGAGTGTTTGATGGGCTCTTTCAACAATGGCTTGTCCTTGTGGGTTATAAGGTATACCTGTGTGATGTTTAATTTGAAAGGTGTGACAAAACCCTTGGAAAGTTTTAGCTGTATAAGCCGGAGCATTGTCTGTTTTTAAGGCTTTAGGAATGCCCAAATATGTAAAACACTGTGTTAAATGTTGGATAACATCCTTAACAGCTTCTCCAGTGTGAGCTGAAGCAAGAATCACATGAGAAAAGGTGTCAACACACACATGTACATAATTAAGTTTGCCAAAAGTGGGAACATGTGTAACATCCATCTGCCAGAGAGCATTAGGTGTAAGTCCTCTTGGATTGACACCCAGGACAGGGCTAGGATGATGAACAGGACAAGCAGGACAATCCCGCACAATAGCTCTAGCAGCTTCTCTAGGTATGTGAAACTGATATCGAAGTGTTGTAGCATTTTGATGATGTAAGGCGTGGCTTGTAGTAGCATCTTCGATGACAGTGGCAATAACTGGTCTTGTTAAAGCATCAGCAAGGCGATTACCTTGATGTATTGGACCAGGGAGGGCAGAATGTGCCCGCACATACCCCACGAAAAAAGGAACAGATCTCCCATGAATTGAATCCTGTAGTTCTTGTAACAATGAAAAGATGGTCGTCTTGTGATCAGGCAGGGAGGCTGTTTCTATATGTGGGAACAGTCTTACTATATACAATGAATCAGTAAAGAGATTAAAAGGCTGATCTGACAAATGTTTAAAAGCAAAAATTACTGCCAGAAGCTCTGTTTTTTGTGCTGACCTCTCAGAAGTATGCTGAACATGTTTTTCCTCCTCGATTATGGTGACTGCAATACCATTAGAGGAACCGTCAGTAAAAACTGAAATTGCAGGTGGAGGGAGTGGCTCAACCTGTGATCTTAAGGGGAATATGACCGGATGTGTCGACATAAATTGAAGGAGAGGGTGATCAGGTAAATGATACTGAATCTGTCCTGTGAATCCTCCAAAGGCAATTTGCCACTCATCATTGAATTGAAATAAAAGTTCAATTTGTTCCTTTTTATATGGGAGGACAATAAGATGTACATCTCTGCCAAACAATTCTATGCTACGGCGGCGCCCTTTAGCTGCCATAGCTGCAACTTGATCTGTATAAGCAACAACAATCCTTTTTGATGTGGTGGGGAGGTGTAGCCACTCCAAAGGTCCACTTTGCCAAAGGCATCCAGTGGGAGTATGGGGCGTGGACAGAATGACCAGAGCCCAAGGTTTAGAATAATCTAACCTTGTTAAGAACTGGTGATTAATTGCCTTGTTGACCAAGGTAAGGGCCATCTTTGCCTCCTCTGTTAACTGTCGAGGAGATCTGGGATTTGAGTCTCCTCGTAGGATATCAAATAAAGGCTTTAATTCTTTGGTTGTCAACTTTAAAAAAGGCCTAATCCAATTAATGTCACCCAAAAGTTTTTGAAAATCATTTAAAGTGTTTAGGGCATCAGTTCTTAATTCTAGCGGTTGATGGGTGATTGTTTCAGTATGAAGCACTCTCCCCAAGTAGTTAAATGGGGGATGTGTTTGAATTTTTTCCGGTGCAATTTTTAAACCATAATTTTGTAAAGCAAGGACTGTAGATTTTAATGCCTCATGAACCACTTCTGACTGTTTGTGGGACAGAAGAATATCATCCATATAATGAATGATATATACCTCCGTGAAAGTTTTTCGCACCTCTCTAAGTGCCTGACTGACAAATTTTTGACAAAGAGTAGGGCTATTTTTCATACCTTGAGGCAAAACCTTCCATTGAAATCTACGATAAGGTTCCTTAAGATTGGTAGATGGGAGACTAAAAGCAAATCTTTTGCAATCTTGGACAGCTAAAGGAATGGTAAAAAAGCAGTCCTGTAAGTCAATCACTATGATAAAATCTCTCCTTAGGAACGGCAACGGGAGAAGGAAGACCAGGCTGTAAAGCTCCCATATCTTCCATAGTGGCATTAACAGCTCTTAAGTCCTGTAGAAGTCTCCATTTGCCTGATTTTTTCTTAATTACAAAAATAGGAGTGTTCCATGGAGAATTTGAAGATTCTATATGTCCAGCTTTTAGTTGGCCTTGTATTAAAAGGTCAGCAGCCTCTAATTTTTCTGTTGACAGGGGCCATTGCTCAACCCACACAGGTGAGTCACTTTTCCAAATTATGGGATCGGCTGCTTTTTGTACAATGGCCCCTTGGAAAAATCCTCATATCCTAGGCCTGCATTATTAACATTAGGCTTGGGAGAAATGGGTGACACTCTCCCTTTTCCTTTACTGCCTAACCCAGTACCAGGGACATAGCCCATATCCAGCATTTGTGTTGTGACTTGATCATTAGGGCTATAAAGCAAAACTCCCATTTGACTAAGAATGTCGCGTCCCCAAAGGCTAAATGGAAGAGAGGGGATCACATAGGGATTAAAATGACCAGTTTTACCATCTGGATCCTCCCAGGTTAGTATAGATGAACTTTTAAGAACGTTTTTTGTTGATCCCAGCCCAATAAGATTAGACGCTGTCTCTTGGACGGGCCAAGATGTGGGCCAATCTTTTTTAGCAATACATGAGACGTCTGTTTCTGTATCTAACAACCCCTCTATAGGTTTTTTTTGTATTTTTAATACTTTGAGGGGTCTCTGGGCTTTAATTTTCTGTAAAAGATATGTAGCATCAGATGAACCAAAACTTTGATCTCCGTGAGGAGAATTAGTCACAGCTGGATTTGAAAGTCCTACAAGGGGAAGTAAGAGCAACTGTGTGATTTTTTGGCCTGATTGAATTTTAACAGTTTTGATCAGTGGAGCAATTAAAATTTGTATTTTTCCAGAATAATCGGCATCAATCACTCCTGGCAGAACTGTTATCCCTTGAAGGGAAACAGAGCTCCTTCCAAGCAACAATCCCACTGTTTTTTTTGGTAATGGGCCATATATTTTAGTGGGTATTTTAACAGGAGGTGACTCCGGGGTTAATATTGTGTTGGTGGTGGCACAGAGGTCCAATCCTGCGCTCCCTGGGGTGGCCCTGTACAAGGAGAGTACTGTGTTTGTCCCTGAGGGACGAAAGGGTGGTTGTTTTGAAAAGTTGCCCCTGTTGTTGTTGGGGCCCGAGGCTGGCCCCTCTGCCAGTTTCCCTGATGGGGTCCACAGACTGGAGAATTTACAGGACCCGAAGAGGGCCCTTGGTTATCTCCCAAACGATATCCATCTTTATGAAATTTAGATCGGCATTTTTTAGTCCAATGAAAGCCCTTTTGGCATCTACCACAGACGGTTTTTGGTTTTGATTGTTGTAAATTGTCCTGTGTCGGTCCTCGAGTAAGAGGACACTCTCTACTGAAGTGACCTAACTGATTGTAATTGTAACAGCGAGAACCTTTTGGCCTGTCCATAGTTTTTTGTCCTATGTCACTTACATATTGGGAGTAACTTTTTCCTTTTAGAGCTGCAGCAAGAGCCATGCCTTGAATAACAGCAGGATTGACATCCTGACAGGCTCGCACGAAATCTTCTAATGTTCCTGTTTTTCGAATTGGTCTAATAAGAGCCTTGCAAGTGCTATTTGCATTTTCATAAACCAATTGTTTTAATAGAATAGTTCCTGCGGTTGGGTCAGGTATAACCTTCTCAACTGACTCTGTAAGTCGAGCCAAAAAGTCCTCAAAAGTTTCATCTGATTTTTGTTTAATTGCAGTTAATGCCGAGGAGGGTCCTCCTCTTTTTGGAATTCTTTTCCATGCGGCTACTGCACACGCACTAGTGAGCGTAAGAGCATCCTTTTTAACTTAAGCTGAGCCTGGGTAGAGTCCCACACTCCAGTTCCTAACAACATGTTCTCAGTAACTGTACGACTCTTTTTTGCTTCTGACCTACAAAACTCTTCATTTTCAACTTTCCAAATGATATATTCTCCCCCTGAAAGGCAAGCTTTTGCTGCTCCTTGCCAGTCACTAGGTGTCATCCATCTACCTGCCAGCGCTTCCACCAGAGAGATTGTATAAGGATTGCTAGGGCCATACTGTGTGCATGCCAACTTTAACTCTTTCATAATTTTATATGGTAACGGCTCCCAAACGGGCTCTTCCCATTCCAAATCTACCGGGAAGCAAACTGAAAATGACAGATCACCTCTGGCTTCCGCTTCACGGATCAAACCTTTTAAGCCTATTGAGTGAGGTCCAGAGGGGCTTCGTCTTTTTGGTTTACCCTTTTTAGGCAGAGGAGGGGCAGATGGCAAGGTGTGTTGTAAGGACCCATATCTAGAGCGTAGCTCAGGAAAACCATCATCATGATGATACCGCGCTGCCTCCTCCTCTAGGGTCTCTTCCTCTTGTGGATTTAACTTTCCTCCCCCTGGATCCTCGGCCCCAGAATCTTCCTCTGAGCTAGAGTCTTCCGAGTCAGAGGTTTTTGGACTAGTAGCAGGGAAAAGATTATTTTTTGACCCTTTTGATGGCTTTTTATCAATGAGCGGATGGATTTCTCCGCAATCTCCTGAATTTCTTAACATAGATTCTCCTAGATCCTGAAAAAAGGTTGATGACTCATGTCTAGGATCTAAGGAGTCTCGGAACAGATTCCACAGACTAAATGCCTCATGAGGCACCTTTCCTGGACCCCGTTCAGTATAAAATTCTTTCATTTGCTTTCCTACTTTTTCCCAGGTTTCCAAATTTACCGTACCTTCCTCCGGAAACCAAGGGCAACATTGTTGCACAAATTGAAGGAATTTACTAATTTGATGACCGTGTACTTGTACCCCACGGCCCCTTAATGAGGTCTTAATGAGATTAACATAGAAACGACGGTCTTTGGATTCAGATTGACCCATTTTTAATGTTAGTAAGTGTAAGGGATAGAAAGAAACAATCACTCGATGTCCACTCTGATGCTCGTCTGGCCGCGCCCCTCGCGGGACTAAGTCTGTCTTGGCAAAGGCTCTGCGGTATAAGCCCCCGCACAGGTGAACGAGTCAGTCGCCGTTATGCCTTACGACAGAGAACGGAACCGCAGATTAGAGCCCACTCAAGTTCCGTAGCGAAGAGCCGTGGAACTATATACATTCACTCACACAATCACACCCTTGCACACGAAACAGTTAGTAAGATATATGTTTTCTAGGGACGTAGATCACACACCTCAAATCTTTGATTACCACTTATACTCACCTGACGTTACTAGCCAGGGGGTCTCGAGCACCCTCAGTGGAAGCCTATCCGTGTCGGGAAAATAGAGAAGACTAACCTTCAGGTCCCTGTTCGGGCGCCACTTGCGGGGGACCTGCCTCCGCTGACCAGGGTGCGAGAAGGTGTACACGGCGTCGGCGGTCGATAAAAGACAGAAACTGTTTGTTGCAGTAAAAGACAGAAAATGGAGAGAGATAGCTCTCCAGTTTATTTGTTGCAGGCTTTATATACAGTTTGTAGGTAGGGGATACATGCAGCATAGCAGGAAACAATGTGCATTACCTCAGTAACAAGTTGATCATTAACCTTTTACCAGAAACCTACAGGCCAGTGAAATCCAGGGGAGTCAGCTTCTCAGGACAGTTCTTTTTCCATTAATCTTGGCAATCATCTTTCTTTTGTGTCCCTAGAAACTGGCTGTCCTCACCACATGCCTCGACAAGCAGTAAGCACCCTCCAGGTGCAGGCAGAAACAATGAAAGCAGAAACACAAGTTTATGCCTCACCAAGCATTTCACCAAGCCCACTAAAGCCAGCTTGCAAGCCCCTCAATATTGGGGACCATGGCCCTCAACACGACACAGCCTCCTCTTTAAGTTCTTCGTTTAGTGGTTCTGTTCATCTAATGTTCTGGGGACCTCCAGGGTTGAATGCTGTATAATTTATTTGTAATTTTGGTGTGATCCTGGGAGGCAGTCAGCACAGCATCTGTCTATTGTGCCATTTTACCGGAAGTCCTGGGAGCCATTTTCTAAAGAATAGCTTTATGTCTTTAGAAAAGCCAAATTCACATTTCACTCTACTGCAATCCCATGTAACTAAGAGTACTGCTCTCTGCCACTTCCAGTTTTGTAATGTCACATGCCCACAGAGAGCTCACATGCAACCTAGCTAGAGGAAAGATTGTTCTCCCTTTTGTACCACTACCCTCAGGAGACTGGCATTCAAATCGCTGCTCAGGAAAGCTAATAAACATAGCAACCAGAAAAAAGAACCAGAGGCAATAAATCAACTGATCAATGAGATTACTGAATTTATTTCCACTTATGTAGGAATTTGAACTGTTTGTTGAGGACATGGTGGGGTGGGGGTTAGAATTGGAGCAAGAAATAGGTGGAATTTGAGACGGAATGTAATAATGGAAATGACCAGCATAAGTGACCTGCTGTATTAATTGTCAAAGTCCTTCTGCTCATTTCCTTTCTCCCACTTGAAATAGGCTCTGTCACCACCATTTCATATGAAACTGCTTTTGCCAAGATCCCAACTTGAAAAATCAAATTTTCTAATTAGTTGAAGTGGCTGACCCTGCAATGTGCATGTAGATTTGATTCATTATCACTCATTAGAGTGTGCCCCCCCCATACTTGGGCAGGGACCAAGGCTTATAGATTAAACCATTTACAGAATAAAGCTATCACATGGAGAAGACACTAAGCAGTTATATTCATTCATTCATTCATTCAAATATTTATTGTCTGCTATGAATCCAGCCTACTTATAAGCATTGGGGACATGACTAAACATTTGAATAAGATAGACACATCCAAGGTGGTGGAACACTGTGCCTGCTTCCTTCCATGAACACATTAAAATTATTGGGTCTTTGGAAAATCATAACACATGTTTGCAATAGATGACACTAGTTTATTTTTGGAAGTACTAGAGTCATTCGCATCTATGTTATTACTATGTCATTTGACAGCTGACAGTTTTGGGTTCATTCTAAAAAAAATTGAGCAATTTGGTTGAGTGTTGCAGATTTTACAACAAGTTGAAGATGGAAGACCAAACTGTGCATTTTTTCCATATTTTACTGTTTTACTTCCATAAAGGGAAGAACGTGTCAGGCTTGTGAAAAGTTGCATAAAGTTTATGGTGACAATGCTCTACAAGAACGTCAGTGACAACGATGGTTCACGAAATTCTGTGCTGGTGATTTTGACCTCAATGACGCTCATCTGTCAGGGAGACCCACCGAGGTTGATGACGACAAAATAAAGGCGTTGATTGAGTCAAACCCACGTTACACGACACGAGAGATTGCAGAAACATGGGACATCCATCATTCAAGAGTTCCTGACCAGCTAAAGAGGCTGGGATTCTTAAGCAAGCTCGATATTTGGGTTCTGCATGAACTCAAAGAAGTTCATTTGATGACACTTATAAACATCCGCAACATGCTCATTAAATATGAGGAAAACGATCCTTTCTGGAAGCGACTGATAACTGGTGATGAGAAGTGGATTGTTTACAACAATGTGGTGTGCAAACAGTCTTGGTCCCAATGAGATGATTCGCCTCAAATGACATTGAAAGCAGACATTCATCAGAGGAAGGTTATGCTCTCAGTGTGGTGGGATTTTAAAGGTGTCATGTTTTTGGAGCTCCTACCAAGGAACCAAACAATCAATTTGAATGTGTACTGTCAGCAATTGGACAGTTTGAATGAATCCATCATCCAGAAATGCCTAGAGCTTGCGAATCGTAAAGGAGTTGTGTTCCATCATGACAACACGAGGCCACACATAAGTTTGATCACCATCAAAAATTATTGGAGCTTGGATGGGATGTGTTGCCACACCCACCATACTCGCCTGACCTTGCACCGTCAGACTTCCACTTGTCTCACTCTCTTCAAAACTCCTTGCATGGTATAGCATTCAATTCAGATGAGGCTATAAATCAGCACTTTGTTCAGTTTTTTGCAAATAAAGACAGATCCTTCTATGAATGAGGAATTATGAAGATCACTGAAAGATGGCAAAAATATTATCGAGCAAAACGGGCAATATATCATTGATTGATCTTTGTTCTTTATATAAATAAGTGACCTTTGAAAAACACAGACAAAATACACCATGAATTTTCTGACAACCCAATACATAGGGCCTCCTATCCAAGACTTGGGACATAGCAGATCTACCTAATACATAGAAACAAACACAAAACGCTATTTCTAGGGGACATGGGTACCCATATGTTCATTGCACCACTGTTTATAGTGGTCAAGATGTGTAGGTGGTTTGGGTATCTGTTGATACAAGAATGAATAAAGAGGAAGTTATATATATATATATATATATATATATATATATATATATATATATATATATAATGAAATATTGCTCAGTCAGGGAGGAAATGAGTTCTCATCATCTGTGGCAACATGGTTGGACCTGAAGGGTTCTATGCTGAGCGAGTGTGAGACAGAAAGACAGATGCAATGCGATATGCCTTATGTGTGGAATCTAAAGAACAAAATAAACAAACAAAACAGAAACAAACTCATAGATACAGAAAACGTATTGATGGTTGCAAGTGGGAGGGGGTTGGGGGATGAGTGAAAAAGAGGAAGGGATTAAGAAGTACAAATTTGTTGTTACACAGTAATCGTGGGGATGTAGGGTATAGCACAAGGAATATTGTCAGTAACATTGGAATAACTATGTGTGGTGTCAGATGGGTACTAGATTTGTTGGAGTGATATATGGGAGAGGGTTGGGGGAAGGGTGAAAGGATTAAGAAATACAAACTGATAGTTACAAAATTGTCATGAGGATGTAAAGTAAAACACAGGGATATAGTCAATAATACAGTAATAACTATGCATAGTGCTAGGTGGGAACTAGACTAGTAATGGGGATCACTATTTAAATTATACCAATACCTCACCACTATGCTGTAGACCTGAAGTTAATATAAAATAATATTGAATGTCAAAAAAAGTAAATAAAGTGCTTAGAAAGACAAAAAAAAAAAAGAGCATTGCAGGTATTGAGTAGAGACATACGAGGTCAGACAATTAAGTTCGGAACTCATCCTAGAAAAAGTATTACATTGCTGAATATCCCTACAGTCTCCTTTGAAGTACACCCCTTGGGAAGCTATGCACCAACACCAAGGCTTAGTTCACCCTTTCAAAGCAATTTTGGAACCCTTTTTCTGGAGTGGCTATCAGAGCTGTCGTCGTATTACCCTTTATGTTCTGAATGTCATCAACATGTCTTTCTTTTAATCTTTCCTTTATCTTCGGGTAAAGAAAGAAGTCATTGGGGGCCAGATTAGGTAAGTAGGGAGGATGTTCAATATAAATATTTGTTTACTGGCTAAAAACTCCCTGACAGGCAGTGCCATGTGAGCTAGTGCATTGTCATAATGCAAGAGCCATGAATTTTTGGCAAAAAGTTCAGGTCATCTAACCTTTTCATACAGCCTTTTCAGCACTTCCAAATAGTAAACTTGGTTAATTGTTTGTCCAGTTGGTACCAATTCATAATGAATAATCCCCCTGATATCAAAAAAAGGTTATCAACATTGTTGCAATAAGTTCACGAATTTGTCAAAACTTGTATATTATGTTTACTTTGATATAATTTTAGTAAACAACTATGAAAGCAAAAAAAAAGAAGGAAAGAAACTATAGCTCCTTCCTTTTTTATAAGCAGTTAAATGCAGACAATCATGTTATCAGCACAAATTACATTTCATCTCCTTATTTAATTTCTTTTAATTTGCCTTTTTTCATATGCTGATATTCTAGATCAATACTGAATAATTGTGATAGTAATATCCCTGTCTTATTTCTTGCTTCCATCAAATTCCTTCTGTTTTAATATTAACAATGCTTTAGCTGATATATCTTGCAATACATTTTATCATGTTATATTTTTGGCTTACTAAGGGTTTGTATCAAAAATGGATATTGAGTTTTTATTAATGCTTCACTGGAATCTATGGAGATAGTTGTGACTTTTTCTTTTAGTGTACTTTAGAAAAAATGGTATTAATAGATATAAAACTACATTCCTATTTTTAAAAAAAGACTGCATCCTTAAATAGACAGATGACTTATCCACAAAGTGGAGATAATAGCATCTACTTCATAGGTTTTTTTGTGAAGATTAAATGAGATAAAAAAATATCAAAAATGAACAAATAAACATCAGAAGATATCCTGCAGGTATTTAACAAAGAAAAATATTATCAAATTTCTGTCAATATATTTGAAAGTTTAGATAAAATAAATTCCTCAAAGAAATATTACTCATCAAAACTAATTCAAAAAGAAATAAAAGGAGTAAGTAGTATTATACCCATCAATGAACTTGAATGAGTAATCTGAACTTTTCCCACAAAGATAATTCAAGGCCATTTAATTTTCCTAGATTGTCTACAAAATATTTTTAAAAATTATAATTTTCCATACTCTTTAGATAAGAAAAAGAGCACATTCTCCAATTTATTTTATGATTCTGGCAAAACTTTGCTACAAAAATTCTATAAGGACAATAAAATGAGACAAATGTATATACAAAATCACAGGCTGATTTTATTTATAAATTTAATGATAAAGGTGTAAAGAAAACATCAGCAAATGTAATTTAGCAATTTTTTTTAAACAAATGAAGAAATCATGACAATATTGGCTTTACTCCAGGAATGCAAGGTTGTTTCAACATAAAAATATCTGTTGCTGTGATTAACCACATTCACAGATTAAAGAAAAAAGTTCATATAAACAATGTCAATAGATGCAGAAAAGTGTTCGATAAATTTCAATATTCATTCACAATAAAATACTATAGTAGACTGGAAGTAGAATGGAAATCCCTTACTTTGTTAAAGTGGATCAACAAAAATCCTACATCAAATATTTTTTCTTTTACTTTGTTTGGATTTATTTTGCTGTTCTTTTTCTAGTTTCCTAGACTGATGCTTAACTCATTGCTTTTGTGTCTTCTTTTTTTCTTATATATTCATTTTGAGGAGGTAAGTTGTTTCTCTAAACATACCTTTAACTGCACCCTATGAGTGTGAATATTTAGTATTTTCATAATTATTTAATTTAAAATATTTTCAAATCTTCATTGTGATTCCTTATTTGACTCATTGGTTATAAATAAATATATTTCAGGGCTGCTGGGTGGCTCAGCTGGTTAGAGCGTGTGCTCTGAACAAGGTTGCCGATTTGATTCCCACAGGGGATGGTGGGCTGCGGCCCCTGCAACTAGATTGAAAGTGGCAGCTGGACTTGGGGTTGAATTGTTCCCTCCACAAACAATCCTGAAGGACAACAATTTGACCTGGAGCTGGAAGAAAACACACTGTTACCTAATTTTTTAAAAAAAAAAATTCTATTTTTTAAAAAAAGGAAAGAAAAAAATATATTTCATTTCAAAACAGAAAGAGATTTTCTAGTCTTACTTTCTTTAAAATTGTTTTGTAGCATGATTCCTAGAATATACTCCTTGTACTTGTAAAGTGTGTTGAGATCTTGCTTTATGGTCCAATACATGTGAACAAATTTTGCAAATGTTTTGTACATGCTTGAAAAGAGTGTGTATTCTTCATATCTTAGATGCAGTGTTTTATAGTATAAATGTATTGTCTAAAAGTATATACTTTTTAGTTCTGCTTTTTTATATAAAGCACAGCACTTTTTAAAGTTTCCTTGATATGCTTATGTATTTTAAGTTCCTCTTTTACTTCTTTAGACTTATTAAGCATGGTCACTTTATTGTCTGTATATGAAGATTCTAATATCATTCACTAAGAGTCACTGTGGACTCTTGGTATTCTGTTCTTCCTGCTGACAATTGCTCATCATATCTTATTTCCTTGTGTACCTGTCTGTCTTTGACATACTATTTGGAGAAAAAAAAAAGTTGTAGGTATAGCTGAGGCTTGGGATGGCAGTGCCATCCTTCAGAGAGAATGTTTATTCTAGGAACACCTCTCAATTCAAGTTAAAGTTCGGGTTTCCCAGACCAGCCAGTGAAAGAGAACATGAGCTATGAGTCAACATGAATGAGAGTTTATATCTGGTTCACTCTCACCATAAGGTTGAAGACCTTTGGGGTCTTAGCTTAACATATGAGTGGGGATGTATCGGACATCCCAGCTTGAGTGGGCTTTGGACTTCGACTTTTGTTTCCTTTGCCCTGGGATTCTGCCAAAACCTCAGTTCAGTTTTTCACCTGCTTTCTCTGGCTTGGCAAATGCCCTCACAACAAAGATTTTAAAGATTTTTTTTTCCTATTTAATCCAGCTTTTCACTTGTTCTCATCAGGAGAGTTTTCTCAAGTTGTTTTTCCATTACTGAAAGCAAAAGATCCCTACTGAAAATGTTTTATGTCTCAAATTTCAGTATTTATCCCATCTGTAAAATGGTAACAATAATGGTAATAATATCAACCTACTCTTTTTCAGTAAATATTAAACAAGATAAAGATTGTAAACTGTTGTCATCCCGAGGTATCCCTGGGGGATTGGTTCCAGGACCCCCAAAGTTACCAAAATCTGCGAATTTTCAAGTCCCTTACATAAGATGACATAGTATTTGCATATAATCTAACCACATCATCCTATATACTTCATGTCATCTCTAGATTACTTATAATAACTAATACAATGTAAATACTATGTAAACAGTTGTTATACTGTGTTGTTTAGGGAATATTGACAAGGAAAAAATAGTCTGTATGTTCAGGACAGATGCAACCATCCCAGATCTAACCACAGAGTACAGGTCAGCAAGAATGTAACATTTTTTCCCCAAAATACTTCCTATTCTATTAGCTGAATCTCAGGATGCAGAAGCCACAGATATGAAGTTCCAACTGTGTACACTTCTCTGTAAAAGACACATTATTTTCAATTCTTTTACCATTGTGGCATTTAAGCTGTTTTTTAAAAACAGACCCTCAATTGAAATCACCATAACTGAAATCACCATAACGTCTCCAACAAAATCCACAAATGATATGCTCACACTCTCCTTTTTTGTTCACTTTAAGGATTTGCTCTGTTACAGACTTTTCAGAGTGAGTAATTATTTCTTCACAAAAGAACACGATCTTACTACCATAAATATATAAACAGAGTAAAAAGAACTTCCAAGTGATAACTGAAACATACACTTCCCACACGAACGGAGTAATTTTTCAGTCTGTTCATGAGGGTGGCTCCAAATCTGTGATTTAATGCTACCTCTCTTAAAAAGCAAAAACAAGTCCACTGGGATCCCAGAGTAGCAGAAATATTCTAAGTGAAAAATCTTTAAAGTACTCCAAAACCTAGTGGGTCCATGAAAGTAAACTCAACTCTAAAATGGAAAATGGTTTTATTTATTCCCAAGGCCTGCATAGGAAGTAAGCAGGAACTGGATCTGTTTAATTTAAGATCTAGAAACATACCCAAATTGATTAAGTTTATTTCACCATTAGGCTGCAGATGTGGAGAATCAAAATAACAAAATTACAATTCAAACTAAACAGCATTTCTCCAAATTTTTTAGCTACCCCATAAAGAATGTCTATCTGAGACCTACAGAGACTTTCTGCATACCAAAATATATGGCGATTTTGTATCTAACCAACAGTTATTTCCAAGAAATATGTAACATAGTCCCAAGCCTAGCATCTTTCACCTCTATGGAAGCACTTATTATTAACAGTTTTGAATGTATATTTCAGTTGCTGGTTTGGAGTTCATTCTGATTTCTCATGACACTATTTTCACTCTGTTCCTAAAATGTGTCATTATTTGTTGTGAACAGTTAGAGAAGCAGAACAAGAGACTGTCTCTGAAAAGAGCTTGATTCATCTGCAATGTCATGACAAAGGTAACACAAACAAAGTTCTCCATCACTTTAAAGTGAAGGATTATTTTGGAGCTCATTTCCTTGGCAAGGTAAAGTGTTTCGTGCGTCTTCTTGGGTCTCTTTAGCATCTTCCAAACATGTTCACTGACTCTCACCAGGTGTTTTCCCATCACTCTACTGCAGCAAATCCCAAGCTTTTGGCAGCGTTATAAAAATGACGATACCTGGCGTGCTTACATTGCAACAGGAAGGTTTCACATGAAAATTTCACATGAAAATATGTGCAAATCACTAACAGTAGGCACTCAAACAGGCTTGTTTAATGATTCTAATATTTTAATAATAATTTCTTCTTTTGAAGAATAAGAGAAAATGCTCATTACATATAGGAGATAGGAAGGGAGAGACACAAAATCAATCAGATGTTCTCCACATAATCTTCAATGGTCATTTGACCAGCGTAGGAAGCTTTAGAGCAAGAGGAGTTGGTCTTGGCCAGTTTCTGATTTTGCCCTGGGAACCTTCTCCCTTCAGCTGCTGCCTATTTATCTCCACTTTTCACCCCCTTCCTACATTCCCTAACCATGTTTCTAATGTTGCGTTTCACTATGGGTAAACTTAGATTCCAAATTTTCTCTCCTTCCCACCTAAACTATCCCATGTTTCATTTTCTCAGAGCCCTGCTCTGTTCTGCTCTGCTCTCTCCAACCTGAAAGACTCTGACTCAAACATAAATATAAGCAGTCCTCACTTTGCACCATCCCAACAAGCATGAATTTCAGTTGCCTCCATTTAGTTGCATACCAGTCCCCCATCAACATACCTCTGATTTCAGTTATCAAGTTGTGTTAAATGTGACTAGTTGCAACAAGTACAAACTGCTAATTGCTCTTCATAGCAGAGTTCACCACATAAATCGCAGGTGTGTGTCACGATGGGACCAATCACATCCCTTCCTTCAGTCTGTTGGCAACTGGGCACTTCACATCTGTTATAAGTTCATGCACAGACAGCAAAGCATGTAGTTGTGTGGCTTCCTTGTCTCTCATCCATGTGGTATTTTACAAAATTGGGTAATCAAAAGACAGAACTAGCCAACAAAGATAAAAGTGTAATAAAGAAACAAAAAATGGCAACACTTGAAAGTGAAACTCAAATAGAAAACAAACTGAGGTTATACAAGTAATAGCTGACTGTAGAAATGTGAACATTGTCCCCATTGGAGAGACCCTAGACATGCAACCAAATAAATTTAAGGAAAGTGAACTTATATGCAAAAATAGGAAAGTTGTTATGATGAAAAGGATGAAGATGTTCCAGAGGAAGTGACACCAGGAGGGAGGGAGGAAGGGAGGGAGGGAGGGAGAAAGAGAGAGAGAGAGAGAGAGAGAGAGAGAGAGAGAGAGAGAGAGAAAAGAAGAAGAAGAAGAAGAAGAAGAAGAAGAAGAAGAAGAAGAAGAAGAAGAAGAAGAAGGAGGAGGAGGAGGAGGAGGAAGAGGAGGAGGAGGAGGAGGAGGAGGAGGAGGAGGAGGAGGAGGAGGAGGAGGAGGAGGAGGAGGAGGAGGAGGAGGAGGAGGAGAAGAAGAAGAAGAAGAAGAAGAAGAAGAAGAAGAAGAAGAAGAAGAAGAAGAAGAAGAAGAAGAAGAAGAAGAAGAAAAGAAAGGGAGAAAGGGGGAAAATCATATTAAAGGAACTTGGAAGTTTTTCATGACATTGAAAGATCAAAGGATAAAATGTTGAAAGCTGATCCAAACTTAGAAAGGAGTATAACAAATATTCAACATACAAGAAAGAGTCTGGCTTCACAGAGTAAGTTATATGACAAGAAGAAGGCCAACACCATTCAGACTACTATTGAAAACCTTTGAACAAAAAGTAAAATGTCAATTCTCAGGGTTTCTACTATTTTAAATTATAGTGTACTAAATAAATATATATGTTTTGCTACATTTTCATTTTCCTATATATTTATAACCAATAGTAAGAGAGTTCTTAATATTTGGCTAGGTTAATGCCTATCCCCTTCATGGTGGAATAGTTGTATTTTAAAAGCCCTTGGTGAGTGCTGTTATAGAAGCAATAGTTTAGGTCACTCCTATACAGTAACTGCAAAACTTAGAACTTCAGGATTGTGACACTCAAACTATACTGTGAAAATAGGCATCATAGTGTTTTAGTTTAGTTAAGCTGAGCAACACATCCTCTTACCCATATCTTTTCTAACCTGCCAGCCTGATCTCTCCGCCATTCTCTCTCCTTTTCTCTTTTCACTCAGGCTCACTGGTCTTTCTTTTTTTTTAAATTAACATTAAACATTTTGTATATACAAAAAAATATGAAGAGTGTTATAATAAACTCCATGTCCTCACTGCCTAACTTTAAACAAAAAGCAGTATTATAATACAGTTGAAGCCCTCAACGTTCTCCTCCTAGACTGCATCTCTCTGTTATTCCTAGCACACCAACCATAACCACAATCGTAGGTTTTACGTTTATTGTGCCCATTTTTTCATTATTCCTATCTTTAGCAGCTAGCCTTTTTTCCAGACCCTTGAACATTTTGTGCCCTCCCACCAGCACCACCACCAGGGACTTTGAACATGCCGTTTCCTTTAGCACAAATTCTCTTCTCTGCTTAGTTGCCCCCTACCATTTCATCCTCCTTTCCTTTCAGATCTCGACTCCGTGGTCACTTCCTCTGGGAAGCATCTTTTGGTCCCTCTCACTAGGTCAGGTCCTGCATTGCAAGTCTTCTGGGAACCTCTCACCTCTCATTTGTCCTGGGTGTCTCAGATATGAGCTTATTTTCATCTGTGTGATTCCTCTATTAGCAGATGTCCCCACTCCTGATGGCAGGAACCATGTCTCTTTTTACTCAGCACTGAACTCAGTGCTGAGCGTATAGAAGACACTCAATCCTGACTGAATAAAACTGGACAAGACTTTCCTTAATGTTAAGCACTTTGGAAATCTCTTAAAAGTATTCTGAAGATCAAAGCCTCTGGGCACAAATTGCAGAACCAGAAAAAAACAAAATCTCTGTAAAACCAAATACCAGCAATGACAAATGAGAAACATGCACAGAGATCTGCAGAAGTAATGGAATCTGCCCCACAGTAGTAAAGAAAATGGGAAAATTGAAGCAGCTTCTAAAGCTAATTTTCTTTCTTCTGAGGCCAAATAGATTTATAGATTGGGAAGTCTGTTTCTATAAAAAGCTGGCAGACGCACCCCACATGACCCAGGAGTGATGATGATATCAGTAGAACTTAAAAGATATGGAAAAGGCACTCGGTAGAGACAAGGAAAGTGACCTAAAGACTCATCAGAGACCCACTGAATTAGGAAGTCTTTTCAGAGGGAGCAAAAAATGAGGCCATGCAAACGTTTCTTGCTCAACAGCATGCATTTTTAATGAGATTACTTTGTACTTTCTAGCCCTTCTCACCCAAGGACCTCATCACCCGGCCCCTCGAAACTTTCTTTCCCTGCCTTTTCCTGCTCTTGTCACCTCTATGGACATCAGCTCATTAATCAGCACTAACCCTTCTGGAAGAAGCAGTTCCAAAATATTGTTACTCCAGTTCATGTTAATTACTTGGATGGTTCCACAGAATCCTGAGGAAGGTTAGACTCCTCTGTGCCCGGCAGTGTCTCTACAGAGTCGAATATTAGGAATTTTAAAAACCTCTTTTTGAAATCTGACATACTCGGTCTGAATAAATCTTGTAAAGAATGTTTCCATGTACAGGGCATGTGCCCTTCCTATACACAGTTCTCCTGGGTTCCATCCGCTTAGATTTGGGACCTTTGAGGCAAAGAGAAAGAGTTTATGTGGAGTCACTTTAAAGTAGGTGTTCTTAATTTAGGGTTTACAAATGAACTGGGATGGGGGAAATGGGGGAATGCCCATGAGATTGTAAGCATGCTTTTAAGTGCTTGTACATTTTTCTGCAGCAAGAGTGATAGCATTTATTAGATCCTTAAAGCAGTCCATGGCTCCCTAAAGAATCTTATTGTTGCGCTGATGACTTAACCACTAAGCTAATCTCTGAACTTGATTGGCCAAAATGCTTTAGATGTTGCCTCATGCTGACAGTGAAACAACTTTTTTATGGCAGAGGAGCAAGATTAGAATTTTGAGGAAGAGACGAGCATCACTCTTACATTTATTTATATCCTAGTTGTTACTGTAATTATTTTCTTGTGATGGCCATAGATGTTTTATTCTAGGAAGCAGAGCGTATTATTTGTAAGAATTCCAAAGAAACCTGGGCTTTAGGAAAAACACAGGCAGTGGTTTAATTTGACAAGAGCCCTCTGAGGTAAACTTTATAGAAATGGTCCTCTACCCAAGATGTCCTTGCCATTAAAAGGCAGGGAGAGTAGGGGACATTAGAAGCAGGGGGTGTAGACTCTGCTCCGACAGGCTCATGGGAGCGAACTGTGTGCATCTCTTTTCAACATGGTCAGGGACATTATAATACAATACATTGACAACTTGAAACTTCCTGTGGTGGGAGTATGTACATCATGGAAAAGGGCAAACACTGCACATCAGGGCCCCTTTTCTCAGAGATTCAATCATTCAGCATTTACCAACACACCACTGATTGGTACGCTTTGGTGAGTATGTGCAGGGACTGGTTGGTCAGGGGCCAAGCCTATGGACTAGAGGGAGACCTTTAGAGACCCTGCGTATGGAAAATATTATAAGGTGACTATCCATAAATAATTACAAAATAAAAAACACGCTAAAGTATAAATCAAAACAAATACATGTGCACCAAGTTCAAAGGCTTTTTAAAAATCATTTTATTTTATTATTTTTTGTCAATTTTTTTAATATTAAATTTATTGGGGTGACAATGATTAGTAAAATTACCTAGGTTTCTGGTGTACATTTCCATAATACATCATCTATATATCACATTGTGTGTTCACCACCTGGAGTTACTTACCCTTTAATCGCCATATACAGAGGGTGACAAAAAATGTATACACATTTTAAGAAACGAAAAACTGTATTAAAATTATGCTGATGGTAACCACTGAGCACCTCTTGTAACTGAAGAAGTCAAATATGACTTGTATTTATCTTTTGTTATTGGTATATTGAGTATTACAATTTTAATACAGTTTTTTCCTTTCTTAAAATGTGTATACATTTTTTTTGGCATCCTGTGTATTTGACCCCCTTTTTCCTTTTCTACCATCCTCCCACCCCCCCTTACCCTCTGGTAACCACTAAACTATTGTCTGTGTCTATGAGTTTCTGTTTCTTTGTTTGTATTGTTCCTTTGTTGCTTTCAGTTTATATCCCATATGTGAGTGAAGTCATATGGTTCTCCACTTTTTCTGTCTGACTTATTTTGCTTAGCATAATAAGCTCAAGATCCATCCACATTGCCAATGGCAGTATTTCATCTTTTCTTATGGCAGAATAGTATTCCATTGTGTATATGTACCACATCTTCTTTATCCAATCACCTATTGAAGGACACTTCGGTTGTTCCATGTGTTGGCCTCCGTAAATAAATGGTGCTGGGAGAATTGGAAAGCCACATGCAAAAGAATGAAACTAGACTGCTCTCTGTCACCATACACCAAAATTAACTAAAATGGATCAAAGACTTAAACACATGACCTGAAACAATAAACTGCATAGAAGAAAGCATAGGTATTAAACCTATGGATCTTGCATTCAAAGAGGATTTTATGAATTTGACTTCTAAAGCAAGGGGTCCCAAAACTCAAATAAATGAATGGGACTATATCAAACTAAAAAGCTTCTACACAGCAAAAGAAACCATAAAAAAAACCAAAGAGGCAATCAACTGAATGGGAGAAGATATTTACAAACAATGCCTCCAAGGGGCTAATATCCAAAATATATAAAGACTCATACAACTCAACAACAAAAAGACAAACAATCCAATTAAAAAATGGGTAGAGGACATGAACAGAAACTTTTCCCAAGAAAACATACAAATGGCCAACAGATACATGAAAAAAATGCCCAACTTCACTAGCTATTAGGGAAATGCAAATCAAAACCACAATGATACCACCTCATACCTGTTACAATGGCTGTCATCAACAAAACAAGTAATAACAAGTGTTGGAGAGGATGTGGAGAAAAAGGAATCCTCATATACTGCTGGTCGAATGTAAATTGGTGCAGTCACTATGGAAACAGTATGGAGGTTCCTTAAAAAATTAAGAATAGAATTGCCATACTATCCAGCAATCCCTCTCCTGGTTATCTACTGCCCCCAAAATCTGAAAACATTTAAATCATTTTAAGAGCAAAATTCTGAATAAGTTTATGGAAATGGAACTCTGCAATTATCTGATGCCTCTGCATTGATAGCTCTCTAAGCTCATGTTTTGTTTGTGTACTGAGTATCCAGCACAGCTGTGGACACAGATGGGATTGTACTTTGCTTTTCAAGCAAGCAGCATATTTTTTACTGGGCCAATGAGCACGGTCCTACATTTTTAAGGTTTCCCAAATAATGTGTTTTGTTTTGTTTTGTTTTGTTTAGCTGAGCCTTCCTGCTACCTGTTGGCAGCTCAGCGGCAGCTCAGCTCAAGCTGGGCATAGAACTGCTGTTGCTCAGAGCTCAGCTCACTCTTGAGTGTTTTTTGTTGTTGTTGTTGTTGTTGTTTTGTTTTGCTTTTGCTGCCAGCAGAAGCTCCTGACCAAGCAGTAACCAGATGGCTTGGCTAATATAACCTGGCCAGACCTAGGTGAGGCACCTTGGCTGAATTCCTGGAGTTATGCTCCCAGTCTGGAAACTGCTATATGCTAATGTCCCCTTCTGTGATTACAGCTTCCTTAGAAAATAGAGGAAAAACCCCAGTAAGAAGAGACCAGATTCTACTCTGCTCTGACTTTACCAGCTAACCCAGTGGTTTGAACAACCATGGCAGGCAGAGGTTAGCAAGTATCTAGATGACTGAAACACATAGACCCCCAAATTCACACAGGTTATACTAGTATACATGTCTCAAATTTGTAACCAAACATCTCCTTGGGTACAAATGCCAAGATGGGATTAGATTTCCAAGAAATTTATTGGGAGAGATATCTAGAGAAGTTAGGCAGGAGCTTCAGACCACACTACAGGTTTGGCAAATGTGGGAGGAGAGAAGGAAGGGAGGAGAATTGGGTAAGAGAAGTTTTGAACTGCAGCAAAATTCCAGGTCAGTTTCAGCCTCCAGTCTAATCGTCCCTGGGAGTCCAGTGTCTCACCAGAATGGGCCTGCCTTCAGGCCATTGCCATGCTGTCTGGCTGAGCCTGGCTCACAAGGAGCATGACCTCAAGTGAGCATGACAGTGTATCCAGGGGGCAGTGGCTGGGCTGTTGGTCACATATGTGCCTGCAGCATATCTGAGTGGTACATTCTTATAGCCACTATACTGGTCCTTGTCATCCTTTTACATGGATGGGTTAACATTAAATTAACTTATTCTTTTTAATACAAGGGTCTGTGATGGAGATAAGGTTTCTGTGTGTAGAAGTGTGAGAAACATGAGGTCACTCATTCATCATGAATTTCATCATAGACCTTCCAAAATCACCTGGGAAAAGGTCTGTACCTCAGACGAGAAATAAGGACTGGGTAGAGGGTCTTCTAAAGCTATCTCTTTATTAATTTTGGCTTGGGCTCCAAATGTACAAAGTATCTAAGTGTGATCTACAGGGACATGGTATGTGAGGAGTTGGGAAGCCAGGAGCTCAGGCAAAATATTGCTCCATCCTTGGGACTAAGACTATATACCTCTCTGATTACACTGAAAGAGGATAGGTAGGCATTGATGATGGCTTTGTCCATCAGAAACCTGTGCTCTGTATTTTACATTTTCTTTGTCTATTCCCTGTTTACACTCTGTGGCATTAAGTAAAGTCTTTTAGAAAATTCTAGTCCTCAAAATTTGAGAACTCAGAAAAGTGATATTTATTTATTTCTGGGACATAGTACTTAGAAAGGAAGCCAACTCAATAGTGGCCACCTTAATTAAAGAGAACAACCCTATGAGATACATAAACTTTAAAAAGAATAGGGGTAGATGTGCTTAGTCCAAATAGTTTGTCTTACCTAGGCAGTCTGCTATAAGGCCTGAAACTTTGGAGAGTGTGCATTTTGTTTTAATGAGGGAGTTCAATTCCCTTAGATAGATTATAAAAACATGCACATATTAGTGAACCAAAGGCTCATTACACAACACTTTCTACACAGTGTTCCATAGCCACTATCATGGATTCTAGCACTCAACAAACTATTAACCCTTCCAGGCAGCATTGCAGTGGTTTTCTGTGGCATCTCCACCTGTCCAGCCCCACAGTTCCTCGAATGCAGCAACTGCAGCCTGAGATCAAGGGTCTGGCCCACTTCAGGAGCTCACTGTTACTCAGTCACCAGCATATGCATCATCGCACCTTGCTGGGCAATGGGGATCGAAGAGGAGATTCTTCTCTTGGTTTAATCCTCATAAGTGTCAGAAGATCAGAAAAATAGTCTCTCTTTCTCTCTCTTTCTTTCTCTTCTCTGTCTTTCTCTCTTATAAGTCTACCAAGACATAAAGATTAAATGAATGAACAAATGAACGGTGCAATCAGAAGGTGAGAATTTAGACCAATTTCAACTTTACCTTCTAACATCCTATGTATCCAATCAAACAAAGAACTGGACTTACACCTCTGACAGAAGATGGTACAGCTGGGCTCCCAACACCTCTTCCCAAGCCTGTTCCACATAGCAGAAGACACAAGAGCATTGTTCCCTCCAGTCATTTGGGACTGAGGTCTCATCCCTCTAACAGATGAATGATGATAATTCCTTATATTTTCTTGGTGTTTCATAGTTTTCAAAGCAATTTTACATATGTTATCTTATCTAAGACTTGTAAAATAGGAACTACACATCATTTCCATTTTCCCAAAAAGGAAACTGAGGCTTAGCTTAACTTGTTCAAAGTCAAGCAAGCAGAGCACATTAGAGCTGAAATACTGATAAAGCAACAACAGTAGCCACCTATGGAGGGATCATTTTGTACTAAATACTAAGCACTTTACAAATATTACCTCTAATTATTAAAAGAATCCTGTATGGAAGGTATTCATGTATTCATTTTGCAACCTCTGGAGGAAGCAGCAAAATGCTTTTCATATATGGGCCCTCAAGGAACATTAGCAGATTGACTTATTGGAAAGAGATAATAGATAATCTGTTGGCTCAGTTTAAATCCATTAAACTTTTAGGAAGTGATTAAGAAATTTAAAGAATTGCAGTTGAGCAGCAAAAAACAGAAAAGGGAGGGATTATAATCTAATTATGCAACATCAGTTTTCTGGCTTCCTGAGTTATTGTATTTATTCAAGATGAAAATTCAAATTTTTGTATCTATTTTCATTTTGGTTCAATTCCTCTCTGTTCAAAGTTGGCCTCATCTTCAGGTGGAGTCAGATATGCCACAGTTTGTATTCTGCAGGTTCCCCAAAGGCTTAATAATCTGTCCCAACCAATCATCCTATAATTGATCTTCTACAATTTAGCCACCATGTTTATAGTTTGAGTGTAATCTAATTAAAATAGAAAAGAATTTACAAGTGGTACTTGTCTGATCTGCCATCTGTCATTTACATCTTAGTGTGAATAAATATTATGAGCACAGGCTTTGATTGCCGAGGCAGGCAGGAAAATAAAGTAATCTGAGATGGGATGGGAGAAAGGGGAAATAGATGCAAAACGGAGACAGGGCTCATAGAAAATTGAATCCACGCCTTTGACAGAACCTATCTTATTTACTAGGAGCAAATTAGTGCACAGTCACACTTCTGGTCATTTCACTCATTATTCTCCAAACTGCTTCAGCTCTTCCACCAACATCTCCTCACCCCTAGACACTCATACCCACACAGATAAGAGAACAGACATTCTCCCAACTTACTCCCATGATGTGATTCGGACACTAGGGAAAATATGTCTCTAGCTTGGTTTCTTCTACAATTTAATAAAAGAAAAATTGCAAGTATGATAAAATGAAACAAAGACTGCTAACAATGCAAGAAAAACAAGAGAAAAAATTTTACTTAACTGGAAAGACATTTTATGGATAAAATGGCTTACTAAAATCCCTGCTGTTGTTCCTTTTCTTGAAAGGTTTAATAGTACAGTCAACTAAATAGTTGGGTGATTCAGGGGCAGATACAATCATTGGGGGAAGGATCAGAGTCAAAGATCACCCGAGCTTTTCTTCTGTCTCCAAAACAGAAGAGAAAGTAAGCCAAGTGTATGAGTACACTTGTCTCATGGGCTGATGGTGTGGCTCTGTGCTTTAGAACATGACCCCAGCAGTCCTTTTCCAGTCTTCAAATCTTATTCTTCAAAACACAGCTCAATCTCTCACTGTCCAGAGGCCTTCCTGGGTCTCTCCATCCTAGAGCCCTCTCTTTTCAGAAATCCTAGTGCTCGTCTGACTCAGAGACTGTAATAGAGCAGTGGCAGCAAGTGTAGCTACTGTTCAATGAGCACTTGGTGATGTAGTTGTGTTTCCCAGAGCCCAGTAAACAAGACTGGGCAGGCTTAGCTACAATATGGGAACCTCTTGGCTGGGGGAGCTGATACAGGTGTTCTGAACATCTTCTTCTGAGGTCTCACATCTAGCAGGGCTGAGAGCAGCTCATTAGTTAAGCATATGAAGAAACATTAAGGAAATGCAGCCTTATTGATAAAGAGGCCCAGGGACCTGGGAGCTCTGTGTGAATATTATCAGGGTCCCAGTTAATTTGTCAACTTCTTTCCACAACCAAAAACAAAACAGGTGTTTCAGCCATAAAAACAAAACAGGTGTTTTGGCAACTCCTGAATGCTGGGGAACTTAGCTGATCAGACTCTAGGCAATCTCATTTAAGAAAGTGATCTATTGGGTTGTCAGAAAAACCATTACGCATTTTTGCAATGAAAAACATAGAATGACTTTTCCGACAACCCAGTATATAGCTATTGAGGCTGGGCTGCAGCTTTACACTGCTCACCTGAATGCAGGTCAGTGAGCCATAGATAGAGTCTTGGTTTGCCTGGGACTGAAGAGGCTTCCAAGATGCAGAGTTTTCAGTTTAAAAACTGGCATAGTCTTTGTCAAAACAGGTAGGTCAGCACCCTAGCCACAGAAGCCCAGGGCAGAGTAAGTCCCCTTAAGAATGAGGACTGATTGCTGGTGGTGAACAGAAAGCACATAAGAAGCATGCAAGATCAATAAAACACTGTGCTAGGGCTGAGATGAGAGGAAGTGGAGACACTTGAATTGTAGAAGTGTCTTTTCAAAAGAATGAGGTCCATGGACTGCCAGACACTTCCTCCAGCTGGTTCAGAAGGATTGTGTAGCATCAGTTCATGACCATGGAAGATTTTCAGCTGCATTCCAAATCAGGAAATGAGTGAGAATTTAACAGAAAGAGATGCTAAGGCTCTGGATCAGAGGTACCTAACCACCAGTGACTCAGCCAAGAAATATGTTACCAACATTCCTGGGCTCCCTGTCAGTTGGTAGTGCCATCCTTCAGCACGGAAAGACCTTCAGCACAGGGCTGAGGAGCATATGCACTGTCCCTGCTTTAGACTGAATGTTTGTGTCCCCCCAAAATTCATATGTTGAAATCCTAATTTCCAATATGATGGTATGTAGAGGTGGGGTCTTTGGGCGGTGATTAGGTCATGAGGGCAGAGCTCCCATGAATGAGACTGCAGAGAACTCCCAAGCTCCTCCCACCATGTGGGGGCACAGGGAGAAGATGGCTAGATGTGAACCAGAAGCAGGTCCTCACCCCCACCAGAATATGACCATGTTGGCACCTTGATCTTGGACTTCCAGCCTCCAGAACTGTTAGAATTAAATTTCTATTGTTTATAAGCCACCCAGCCTAAGGTGTTTTTGTTATAGAAGCCAGAGATCATTAAAAGAGTCCCTAATGAGCATCCCCAACCCTGGGGCATAGGAACATTAATGAACACACACTGGGGGCTCTGTTGATCACATGCTATGACTGGATTTCCTTCTTCTTCTTCTTTTTTTTTTCTTTTTGAGGGCAGTGTCACTGGCCCTCATATGTGGGACCCGAACCCAGGCTGCTGGCATCCCAAGCCAGCGCTTAACCACTGCACCACTCGGCCGGCCCTGGATTTTCTTCTTAATAAGACTCCATGTTAGGGCATAGGGTCATCATTTCTGCCAGTGGGGAGAGTGGGGTTCATTAGGGAAAGATGTTCTGGGACATTATCCCCTTCAAAGTAAGACAGCTCCACGAGCCAACAAAAGGCACTTGCAGCTATGAGCAGCTACAATGCAAGATTTTGATTCCCGAGTTAGAATCCCAAAAGCCCAAGGTCGGTGTAATGAGCTCATCAAGCCCCCTACACCTAATATTTACCAATTTGTCCCCTTGCTCTTCTTGAAAAGGAAAAGCACCTGGTCACAGGATCCTCAAACTTGTAGATTTCCACCACCTAGGAACTGTTCAGGAGGGGGGATGGACAACTGCCAGCCTTTTTGCCACGGTCACTCAGCTGTGGCTCTTGGGAGCACCCAAACTGAATGCGAGTGGCTGGGCCTAATATGTTCTTTTCCAATTTGTTCTAAATCTCCTACCTGCTGGGAAACTTGACCACTTGACAGAGGCGGGGCCCAGCTGCCTTTAGCTCCAGTGGCCAACAAGACAAGACTAATTACCAGAAGCTCTGCGTCCTGGTGTTCAGCTGATGGTATCCTGCTTTTTGAAAAATCTAGGCTTTCACACACAAAAGAATCCTTCTGGATTTTTGCTTTAAGTGGGTGACATCTTCGATGGTGCTGGGTAATTAGCAAAGGGATTTAAATAGGTCTGGAGGCTTTCCAGCACTGTAGAATTTGCAAACACTGTATGGAATCCATAAGCAAACAGAATTCACAAAGAAACTCTTCCCCTCTGGAATTATTCAAGAATCCAATCTGAAGAGATTTTAGTTTTTCCTGAGGTAATGCGAGGAGACCTTGAAAATAAGAACAAAGAGTGTGTGTGTGTGTGTGTGTGTGTGTGTGTGTGTGTGCGCGCGCGGGGGGCGGGGGGCGGGGGAGATTGGAAGTGGTAGAGGGAAAGTCACTTTCTGGTACAGGAAAAAAAGAAGACTAGTGTGCTCCCTCATCTGTGATGGTGAGCCTGCTGGGAGGAAGAGCCTTCGGGTGAGACAGTTTAAAAGAAAAGCTCTAGGGACAGGGATGTGTCTTGGCTCTTCTGGACACTTCATCAAAGGAGTTCTGTGCTCATCTTTTAAAAACTGCTTCCAGGAGTGGTGGGGCTGCCCCTAAGTCATTTCTAGTATTGTGTGTGTATATATGTGTGCACAATGCACACATGTGCATATGCGCACACACACACACACACACACACACAATGCATGGACTCTCATTTGCTTTGTTAGTCAGAGTGTATATCCTGGCTTTAATTCAAGTGTTCATTTTCTTGCACAGAAGTTATCATTGAGTACCCAGAGCCTAAGCACACTTGTGCACAGACACTCGTAGAAGCCCTGACTTCTGTCTGGAGGTGCACATTCTTAAATGCGTTAGGCAAAGGCAACATTCATTCTCAACTTGTTTCATTCATAACCATGGACATGAACTGCCTAGAAATACCTAGAGGAGCTCCTCCCCACCACCTGTTCTTACCCCCGGACACTGCACTGCATTCAGAACTCTCTGTGAAGTCTTTGGAGTATTTTATTTTAGAATTGTTTCAGATTTACAAAAAAATGTTACAAAGATACTACAGAGAATTCCCTCTACATAGCCAGTTATCCCCTATTACTAGCATCTTGTGATATGATACATTTGTCACAATAATGAACCAATATTGATTCATTATTATTAACTGAAGTTCGTACTATATTCAGATTTCCTCAGTTTTTACCTAATGTCCTTTCCCGTTCTAGGATCCCATTTAGGATATTTAAATGTCATACAAAATGACATTGAATATTCTTGTCTTTTTAGACTTCTCTTGGCTGTAACTGTTTCTCAGACTATCCTTGTTTTTCATGACCTTGATAGTTTCGAGGAGTCCTTGTCAGGTATATTGTATAATGTCCCTCAACTGAGGTTCCCTGATGTTTATCTCATGATTAGACTGGGGTTACAGGTTTGGGGAGGAAATGCACAGAAGTACAGTGCCACTGTCATCATATCTTATCAAGGGTACACACTGTCAATGACTTCCCACTGTTGATGTTGACCTTGATCACTTGGCTAAGGTCATGTCTGTCTGGTTTCTCCACTGTGCAGTGTCTGTTTCTGCCATCCATGCTGTGCTCTTCGGAAGGAAGTTACTATGTGGAGCCCACACGTAGAGTGGGGAATTCTGTACCACCTGACAGCAGAGTATCTGCTGAATTACTTGGAATTATTCTCCATGGGAGATGGGGCTATTCTCCTTCATTCACCTATTTATTCAATCATCTATTTATACTAGTGTGGACTTGTTGATATTTGTTTTATATTTTGGGTTATAATCCAATATCATTAGTTATTTTCTTGCTCAAATTGGGAGCTTTGGTCATTGGGAACTCTTAATTGGCTCCTCTGTCTCTTTGACACCCTCCCCCACAATATTGTGGTTGAAAACTTTTTAAAAGTCAAACTTTCTTACTTTCTGGAACTATAAGCTATTCCAGATTCATCTTGTATAATTCCTGCTTTAGTCCTAGAATCAGTTTGTATTTCTGTACAAACCCTGTTTTTCTTTTATTGGAGAATTACATTAGAAACAAAGATCTGGGCACTTAGATATACTCCTTGCTACTGGGATGTTGTTGTTTCAAGGCCTCTAAGCTGACAGAACAAAGAAATATACATGCATGTATGTGTACCAATCCTTATATAAACACATACATAAATATTTCTGTATATACCAATCTGTACCTATATTAAGCTGAATATGAGTTAATAACAATGTCTCTTCTGCAAGATTTTATAGTGCTTAAAAATCAGATACATTTCTTAGAAAAAACATTCTAGCAGCCTATTGGAAAAAAAATCACAAGATTCTGCACAAATATAGTCCAGAATGTTGAGGACTGATTATGGTAGTGACAGAGAGCACCCTCAGGCCTTGGATCTCCAACAGACATGGACTAAGTGATTAGAAAAAAAGAAAAATAAAAGGAAGTGATGGCTCATTGTTAAGAACTTACTTTCATAAACTTTTCCATCACTTTAAAAACTTTTTAAAAATACTTTTATTTAGCTTTTATTTTTTATTTAAGCTAATAAAATAGACTTTATTTTTGAGAACAATTTTAGATTCACAGCAAAATTGAGTGGAAAGTACAGAGATTTCCCATATATTCGCTCACACATGTCCCAACTAACATCCCCAACAACAGTGGAACATTTGTTACAATGGATGAAGCTAATTTGACACATCATTATTACCCAAAGTACAAGTTTACATCAGGGTTCATTCTTCTTGTTGCACATTCTATGTATTTTGGCAAATGTATAATGAGGTGCATCTACCATCATACTATCATACAGAATAGTTTCATTGCTCTAAAAATCCTCTGTGCTCCGCCTATTCATTCCTCCCTCTCCTCAACCCTTGGCAGCCACTGATCCTTTTACTGTCTCCATAGTTTTGTCTTGCCCAGAATGTCATATAGTTGGAATCATACAGTATGTGGCCTTTTCAGGTTGTCTTTTTTCACTTAGTAATATGCATTTACATTTCTTCCATGTCTTTTCATGGCTTGTTAGCTCATTTTTGTTGTTGTTGTTGTTGTTGCTGAATAATATTCCATTGCCTGCATTCACCACAGTTTATTTATCCATTCACCTGCTGAAAAACATCTTGGTTATTTCCAACTTTTGGCAATAATAAATAAAGCTGCTATAAACATTTGTTTGTAGGTTTTTATGTAGGTATAAGTTTTCAATTCCTTTGGAGTGAAAAATCCTGAGTATGATTGCAAATTGTAGATAACAGTATGCTTAGTTTTGTAAGGAACTGCTAAACTGCTATATCAAGGAGATACATAAAGTAAAAAGTAATTATACTCCAGTCTACTTCTAGCTGAGACATTAACTGTGTTTGATTTTTAAGGTATAAGGACAAAGCATGTGGGCCAGGTAGTTGGTTAATGTTCTGAGATCATTCTGAGGGGGTAAGATGTACAAAGAGAATTCCAAATGTTAAAAGTTGCAAGCATTGAGAAATTAAGATTTCTCCTTAAGACTAAGAATAAATAAGGATTTCGTATTATCACCAGTATTTCAACATACTACTGATTAATGTTATAGGAAAAGAAAAAAAAATAGTTTTAAATATTGGAAAGAGAGAGATAAAAATATCATTGTTTATATATAATATAACAATTTATCTAGAAAAAAAATAGAATCAAACTTCTAATAGAGAATGATTAGAAGTACAAGAGAGTTTAGCAAGGTATCTGGATAAAAGATCAATCTAGAAAAATCAGTAGTATTTCTCCATTCCAGTAGATGGAGAAATGAAATAAAACATAAAATATTCTTCAAAATAACAAAAATATTTATAAATTAATTAAATGAAGAATATACATGATTTCTGTGTAGAAAAATTTAAAGTGTTAATAAAGAATATAAAACCTTTTTTGGATAAATGATGACATGCCATGCTCTTAAATGAGTTGTATTGACATTATAAAAATATCGATTTCCCTACATTGATCTAAAATTCAATGAGACTCAATCATAAAACCAGTTGAATTCTAAAAAGAAATTTATTAAACAATATTGAATTTATATGGCAGAGTAAATGTGTGTAAACATACAAATCAACTTAAAAAAGAACAAAAAGAAGGGACTTTGGAAACTTGCTCCATTAGATAATAAGATACACTGTTAGATGGAACCACATAAAATTGTTATATTTGTAGGTCAAAAAATGGTTTAATATCAGCAGTTTTCTATGATTTAAAGTGTAAAAAAGTCATGATTTGAGAAAAACCTGTGTAATTGGTGGAAAAGCAAACATAAATAGAGCAATGAAATAGAACAGAGAATGCAAAAACAGACCCTTGTGTATATAAGGAAGAAAGTATTTGATGAAGAGGGCATTACAAATCAAAGGACAACTTGATTAGTAGATAATGTAGGGAAACTTAAGTGGAGAAAAAATATTGAAAAATATTTCTCTCATTATATGTAGAAAAATAAAACTAAATTTCATCCTGACAACACCACATATAAAAGTAGATGCAAGATGGGTTGAAACTTAAACAGGGAAGATAAAACCTTGGAATTCATAGAATAAAATGTAGAAGAAACATATTTGTGAACTAAGGCCAGGGACAGACCAATTAGAACAAAACAAAATCACATAAATAATATGTATAATATGGTTTCTTTAAATAAAATGTCAGCCAACCTGGCTTCCACATCCAAAATAAATAAATAAATAAATAAATAAATAAATAAATAAATAAATGTAATTCAAAGGTAAACAATGTTTAATTTGATTACATAAAATATAAGAACTTCTGTTTAATGAAAATACCTTTGACAAATATAAACACATGACAGAAGAATATACAATGTCCAAAACAAGTTATTAACATCCAGAATGTCAGAGCTTATCCTGCCAGTACCTTCCCCACTTGACAAAAAACCTACAGCAACTCAAAATTTAGAAGAGCAAAGAACATGGACAGGGAATTTTTAATATAGAAAACTCATAAAGCTAATAAACAATGAAGGAAATACAATAATAAAAAATCATAAAAAAAACACCAATTCTATGCATGTAGGACTACAGGAGATAAAATACTGTATAATGCTAAGTTCTGAGTAAAGATTTTTGGAGATAAAGAATCCTTATATGTTATTTGCAGGAGTATAAACCAATATAGCCATTCCAGAGAACAATCTGATTTTATTTAAATTACTTGGTCAAATTAAGAGTGCATATAGTCTAATACATTGAGATCCAGCAACTGCATTTCTTGGCATACATACCCAACCAATTTTACACAGACTCACAAGAGGACATGAATGAAGATGTTACCACAGCTTTATTTATGATGGTGAGGAGCTGTATGTAACCTGGATGTTCACCCTGGGAGATAATATAGATAAAATGATGTAGAGTATAATGTGACAGCTGGCAGAAGCATGTATGGCTCTGAAAAATATGATGACACATCTATTAGGGTGGCCACTATAAAAAAAATCAGAAAATAACAAGTGTTGGTGAGGCCATGGAGAAATTGGAATCCTTATGCTCTTATGGTGGGAATGTAAAATGATGCAGCTACTATGGAAAACTGTGTGGTCACTCCTCAAAATTAAACATAAAATTACCATATGATCCAGCAATTATACTTCTGGGCATATACCCAAAAACCTTGAAAGCTGATACTCAAACCAATATCTATGTACTCATGTTCATAGTAGCATTATTTGCAATAGCTAAAAAGTGCAACCAACCCAAGTGTCCACTGATGGATGAGTGACTAAACAAAATGTGATGTATTCATATAATGGAATATTATTCACCCTCAAAAGAAAGAAATTTTGACAAATGGATGAACCTGGAGTATATTATTCTAGGTGAAATAAGCCAGTAACAAAAGGACATATACTATATAATTCCAATTATATGAGGTACCTAGAATAGTCAAATTCATGGAAAATAGAATAGTTGTCATGGGCTGTGGAGAGCATAGAATGGGGAGTTATTATTAATGGGTACAGAGTTTCAGTTTCACAAGATAGAAAGTGTTCTGTGAATGGATGGTGATAATAGTATCACAATAATGTGAATATACTTAATGTTGAATTGTACACTTAAAAATGGCTAAGATGGCAAATTTTATGTATATTTTACCACAAGTTTTAAAAAATATTATGGTTGGTTGGTTACAAAGTTAGAAATTAAATTATAGATCAATTAGATAGATAGATGATAGACAGATAGATACCATTTACATGAATTTCAAAATACATTCATACGAGTGACATCTTACAAAATGTCAGAGCAAGAATATTTAAAGTTGCTCCTTCAGCAGCCATTGAACTGAAAATAACATTTGGAATCAAGTGTTTTAGAACTCTGGAACCCAAATGGACACTTCTAACAAATAGCAGAGTGCTGGATGGAAGCTGTTGTTTTTAGAAAGGAGAGTGGAATGCATGAACCCACCACCTTCCCCATTCTTCATCCCCACTATGGCTGTGGGCACAGCTTCCCATGTTCCTGATGGAGTGTCCTCATGGACTCGCAGAGATCCTTGCCTTAGTTGCTGCCCTCTGAGCTGCAAAAGAAATCCCCAGTAATATCTACCAGAAGATTTGAATATCCAGTGCCATTTTATTTTATTTTATTTTATTTTTGGTGCAAGGCATCGAAGAAAAATTTATCTCAGGTCACTAGATGATAGCAGAAATAATGGAATAGAAATATCAGTGACCATACTCAATAAAAAATATACACTTTGCAAAAAAAAAAAAAGGGGGGGGTAGAAAAGTCACAGACTGCTTCAGCCCTCAAAACAGCAGAAATTCACCATCCTTAAACTATCAGAAAATCAAATTACCACAGTCACCACATTGTAAAAGAGAATATCTAATTCTTGACAACAACAACAAAAATTACAAGTGATACAAGGAAACAGGAAAGTATAGCCCATTCACAAGGTACAAAAAAAAGACAAAAACCGTCACTGAGAAAGCCCAGATATTGGAATTACTAATCAAAGATTATAACTCAACTATCTAAAATATGCTCAATGAGCCAAAAGAAAAAGAACTAAAGGGGGGGGGGGTGCGATTAACTCAGTTGGTTACAGCTCATGAACTGAACAACAAGGCTGCTGGTTCGATTCCCACATGGCCAGTGAGTTGCACCCTCCACAACTAAATTGAGGACAGCAACTTGAGCTGAGCTGCCAGTGGGCAGCCAGATGGTTCAGTTGGTTAGAACGCATGCTCTTAGCAACAAGGTTGCCGGTTTGATTCCCGCATGGGATGGTGGGCTGTGCCCCCTCAACTGGATTGAAAAAGGTGACTGGACTTGGAGCTGAGCTGCATCCTCCACAATTAAGATTGAAGGACAACAACTTGACTTGTTGCTGATGGGCCCTGAAAAGAGAACATTGTTCCCCAACAAAGTTAAAAAAAAAAAAAAACAGAACTAAAGGAAACTTTAAAGCTATGTATGAACAAAATGAGAATAGTAGTAAAAAGATAGAAATTACAAAATAATCAAACACAGGCTCTGGAATTGAAAGTATGATAATTTACTAGAGGGGTTCAAGAGCAGATCTGAGCAGGTAAAAGAAAACCTTAGAAAACTTGAAGATAAGCAATTGAAATTGTCAAGAATGAGAAGGGGAAAAAAAAGAATTAAAAACAACCTGAGGAACCTGTTTGACACCATGAAGCATTCTAACATCTGCATCATAGGAACAGAGAGAGAAAAGGGCATCAAACATATATGAAGAAATAAAGGCCACGAACTTCTTAAATCTGATGAAAGACATGAAAACATACACTAAGAAGCTAAATGAACTATAAAGAGTAAATTCAAAGAGATCCACATTGAGACACATAGTCAGATTGTCAAAACCTAAAGACAAAGAGAGAATTTTGAAAGCAGCAATAGAAAAGCAATTTATCATATATGAGAGTCTCAATTAGCTTAACAACTGATTTCTCATCAGAAACCATTGAGGCCAGAAGTAAGTGGGATGACACATTTAAAATCTTGAAAGAGTTCCGGTAAGATGGCAGAATAGATGAACACTTTCTGAACTGCCTCCCAGGATCACATCAAAATTACAAATAATTTACATAACATTTAACCTCGGAGGTCCCCTGAACACTAGATGAACAGAACCTCTAAACGAAGGACCTAAAGAGGAGGCATCAAGTCTGGTGGGGGGGGGGCGCAGATGAGAGAGGGCGAGCCCCGTGAGAGACGTCCCAGCTGTGGGGAGGCTTCTCCGGTTGGGGGAGAGACCCTCCAGCCGCACACCAAGTTCACTAACCCAGAGTTGCTTTGCCAGGAAGAGGAGCTCTACGATAGCGGAAGTAGAAATTAGTGAGGACTCTCTTTGCTTGGATCGGTGAGGCTGAGGGCAGCTGGAGAATCAGTGGGGCTGGCACACGGATTTGCTCGCCGGTGAGCACTCGTGGTTCCTGCTGGAGGGAGTAGCTCTGGGAGCCAGGACCAGGAGCCTGTGGGAAAGGACTGAACTGAGCACCTTTGGTGAAGAAGCTGGAGGTTTTGAGACCATTGTTCCTCTGGTGTGGAGCTTGCACAGGAGTGGTGTACAGCAGGGCATCATATTTTCAGGGTTGGGCCCTCCCACAGAGGGTCAGATCCGGGATTCCATTGGTCTGGTGAAATTGGCGCAGGAGTGCGTGTGTGCGTGTGGACGAATGCGGCCTTGGATCCCCACCCTCCGCCATGCTTGTGCTGCATTTCCAGGGAAACGTCGGGCGGGTGCCCTCCAGCTCCATCAGGCTGCTCACTGAGATGCAGGAGTGTGCAAGCCGCCTTGGGTCCCCGCTCTCTGCACTGTTTGTGCAGAGTTGCAAGGCTGGGGATTGGCTGTTGGGCTGCTTAGCCTGATCTGTGGACAGTTGATTGGGACAGACTGAGATAGGGAATTTTCCTGAGAGTGTTGTGCAGGGAGCTGTGCACCTGCATGATCCGATCAAGACTTTCCTGGCGAGTTTGTGTGGACTGATTGCTGGTGCAGAGTACATGCTGCTCTGACTTGGTGGGGGCCACTGACCACATCAAGTGGTGCTTTGGGGCATGCCCCACCCACCTAGAGCTGTGCTGCCAGAGGCACCCTGAGCCTCTGGTGCCTGGCCCACATCTCCACAGGCCACAGAGGGTTTTTTTGCAGTAGCGGACAACCTGCAAATACTTGGTGAAAAAAAAATTTTTTTTTGGTAGTGAGCACGGTTCCAGAGCACATGGCAGCTAATTGTGGAAAGCTCACTACAAGCCTGAGAGGGAGGCCAGTGCATAACATATTAAACTCTTCCCCCCAATAGCTGGTGCTGTGTTGCCCAGAGACTCTCTATTGCTGAGCAAGTGGTCTGCAGATTAAAAAGGACGGAGAGACCCCCCACCTCTTTTTTTTTCTTTTCTCTTCTATCTAGGTGATCTATCTAATACATCAAAGCATTCACAGAAGGACAGCCAGAATGAAGAAACAAAGAAACATGTCCCAAGTAAAAGATCAGAAGAAACCTCTAGAAATGGAACTAAATGAAACAGAGGTATCCAAACTTTCAGAGACAGAGTTTAGAACACTGATAAGAATGTTTAAGGAACTTAGTGAGGACATAAAAGATAGAGAAACCATAAAAAACAACCAGTTAGAACTAAAGAATACAATAACTGAAATGAAGAACACACTCGAAGGAATCACTAGTAGATTAGATGAAGCAGAGGAGCGGATCAGCAAATTAGAAGACAAAATAGCAGAAATCACCCAGCTGGAACAACAAAAAGAAAAAAGAATTAAAAAGAATGAAAATAGTTTAAGAGACCTCTGGGACAACATGAAATACAAGAACTTTTACATCATAGGAATACCAGAAGGAGAAGAGAAGAAGAAAGGGATTGAGAATGTATTTAAAGAAATAATGACTGAAAACTTTCCTACCCTGGTGAAGGAAATCGACATTCAAGCCCAGGATGTGCAGAGAGTTCCAAACAGGCTGAATCCAAATAGGCCCACACCAAGACACATCATAGTTAAAATGGCAAAGCTTCAAGAGAAAGACAGAATCCTAAAAGCAGCAAGAGAAAGACTGCAGGTTACATATAAAGGAACTCCTATTAGACTAACAGCTGACTTTTCTTCAGAAACTCTGCAAGCCAAAAGGGAGTGGCAGGAGATAGTCAAAGTGACACAAAATAAAGGTCTACAACCAAGATTGCTCTACCCAGCACTGCTATCACTTAAAATTGAAGGAGAGATAAAGAGCTTCTCAGAAAAGAATAAGCTTAAGGAGTTCATTACCACCAAGCCAGCATTGCAGGAAATGTAAAAAGGGCTTTTTCAAACAGAAGAAAGGGGAAAACAAGCTAACCCAGGAAGACAAGAAATACGAATAACAAAATGGCAATAAATATGCACCTCTCAATAATCACTTTAAATGTGAATGGGATAAATGCTCCAATCAAAAGATACAGAGTGGCTGAATGGATAAGAAAACAGGACCCATGCATATGCTGTCTACAAGAGACTCATCTCAGATCAAAAGACACACACAGACTGAAAGTAAAGGGATGGAATAAGATATTTCATGCAAATGGAAATGAGAAAAAAGCTGGAGTAGCAATACTTATTTCGGACAAAATAGACTTTAAAATGAAGACAACAATAAAAGACAAAGAAGGGCACTACATAATAATAAAGGGATCAATTCAACAAGAGAACATAACCCTAGTAAACATCTATGCACCCAATATAGGAGCTCCTAAATATATAAAACAGATTTTGACAGACACAAAGGCAGAGATCAACAGTAACACTATCATAGTAGGGGACTTCAACACCCCATTGTCACCAATGGACAAATCCTCCAGACAGAAAATCAACACGGCCTTAAATGACACTTTTTTGAAAAGATAAACAAAAAATAGACAAACGCTTAGCCAGACTAACCACGAAAAGGAGAGAGAGGACCCAAATTAATAAAATCAGAAATGAAAGAGGAGAAGTGCTAACAGATACCACAGAAATACAGAAAATTTTACGAAAATACTATGAGCAAATATATGCTAACAAATTCGACAATCTGGAAGAAATGGATAAATTTCTAGAAGCATAACAAATCTCCCAAGTCTGAACCAAAAGGAAACAGAAACTCTGAACAGACTGATTACTGCCAAACAAATTGAATCAGTAATCAACAATCTTCCAACAAACAAAAGCCCTGGACCAGATGGCTACAGAGGTGAATTTTACAAAACATTCAAAAAAGAATTAATACCTATTCGCCTCAAACTTTTCCAAAAAATAGAGAAGGAAGGAAGTCTCCCAAACTCTTTCTATGAAGCCACCGTCACCCTGATTCCTAACCTAAGTCAGACAAAGATATTACAAAAAAGGAAAACTACAGGCCAATATCCCTAATGAACATAGATGCAAAAATTCTCAACAAAATACTAGCAAATTGAATTCAGCATCTCATTAAAAAGATCATACACCACGATAAAGTAGAATTCATTCCTGCTATGCAAGGCTGGTTCAATATCCGCAAATCAATTAATGTAATACATCACATTAACAAAATGAAAAATGAAAAATCATATGATCATATCAATAGATGCAGAAAAGGCATTTGACAAAATTCAGCAGCCATTTATGATAAGGACTCTAAACAAAGTGGGAATAGTGGGATCATACCTCAGCATAATAAAGGCCATATATGATAAGCCCACAGCAAACATCGTACTCAATGGGGAAAGGCTAAAAGCTTTCCCCTTAAGATCAGGAACAAGACAAGGCTGCCCACTTTCACTTCTATTTCACATAGTTCTGGAAGTTCTAGCCACAGCAATCAGACAAGAAAATGAAATAAAAGGCATCCAGATGGGAAAAGAGGAAGTAAAATGGTCATTATATACAGATGACATGATACTATATACAGAGAATCCCAAAGACTCCACCAAAAAACTGCTAGAACTGATAAACGAATTTGGTAAGGTAGCAGGATACAAAATTAATATTCAGAAATCAGTTGCATTTGTATACACCAATAATAAACTATCAGAAGAAGAAATCAGGAAATCAGTCCCTTTTACAATTGCTTCAAAAACAATAAAATATCTAGGAATCAATTTAACTAAAGAAGTAAAAGACCTATACTCAGAAAATTATGAGACACTGAAGAGAGAAATCAAAGAAGATACAAATAAATGGAAATACATGCCATGCTCATGGATAGGAAGAATTAATATAGTTAAAATGTCAATACTACCTAAGGCAATACATAGATTCAATGTAATTCCAATCAAACTACCAAGGACATTTTTCTCAGAAATAGAACATAGAATCCTAAAATTGATATGGAACCACAAAAGACCCCGAATAGCCATGGCAATCTTGAGAAATAAGAAAAAGTGGGAGGCATCACACTACCTGACATCAAAACATACTACAAGGCTACAGTAATCAAAACAGTATGGTACTGGCATAAAAACAGACACATAGACCAATGGAACAGAATAGAGAGTTCAGTAATAAACCCATCCATATATGGTCATTTAATCGATGACAATGGAAGCAAGAATTAACATTGAAGTATAGATAGTCTATTTAATAAATGGTGCTGGGAAAATTGGACTGACACTTGCAAAAATTGAAAATGGACCACCTAATTACACCATAGATGAGAACAAACTCAAAGTGGATTAAAGACTTAAATGTAAGACCTGAAACCATAAAACTCCTAGAAGAAAACATAGAGAGTAAGTTTGCAGACATTACCCTGAGCAATATTTTTACTGATATATCCCCTCGGGCAAGGGAAATAAAAGAAAAAGTGAACATATGAGATTACATCAAACTTAAAAGTTTTTTCACAACAATGAAAATCATCAATAAAACAAAAAGGTAGACTACTGAATGGGAGAAGATATTTCTCAATGATATATCTGATAAGGGGTTAACACCCAAAATTTATAAAACACTCATGAAACTCAACACCAAAAAACAAACAACCCAATTAAAAAATGGGCAGAGGATATGAAGAGGCAATTCTCTAAAGAGGACATACAGATGACCAACAGGCATATGAAAAAATGTTTAACCTCACTAATCATCAGAGAAATGCAAATGAAAACCACAGTGAGATTCCACCTCACTTTGGTCAGAATGGCTATCATCAACAAATCAACATACAACAAGTGCTGGCGAGGATGTGGAGAAAAGGGAACCCAGGTGCACTGTTGGTGGGACTGCAAATTGGTGCAGCCATTATGGAAATCAGTATGGAGGTATCTCAAAACACTGGAAATGGAACTACTGTATGATCCAGCAATTCCACTCTTGGGTATCTACCCAGAGGAATCCAAGACGCTAATTTGAAAAAAATATATACACCCCTATGTTTATTGCAGCGCTATTTACAATAACCAAGACTTGGAAACAACCGAAATGCCCATCGGTAGATGACTAGATTAAGAAACTGTGGTACATTTATACAATGGAGTATTACTCCACTATAAAAAAGAATGAAATCGTACCATTTGCAATGATATGGATGGACCTAGAGACTATTACGTTAAGTGAAATAAGTCAGTCGGGGAAAGACAAATACCATATGATCTCACTTATATGTGGAATCTGAAAAACTGAATGAATGAGCAAAGTAAACAAAAACAGTCTCATAGATATAGAGAAAAAACAGGATTGCTAGTTGGGAGGGGGTTGGGTATGAGGGAGAAGGGGAAGGGATTAGACAGCATAAATAGGTAACTACACTATTGTCACAGGGATATGAAACACTGTTCGGAGAATATAATAATGTTGTAAATATTTTGTGGGGTGTCAGATGGTCACATATCTTGTTAGGGAGACCACTTCATGGATGGAGTAGAGGCTTGATCACTGCACTGTATACCTGAAACTGATGTTGTGTAATATTGTATGCCAACTCTAATTGAATATATAGATAGTCACTGGATATGGATTATATGGTGGAAGGGAGTCCAAGGAATTGTAATAGATATGTATGGTATGGGAGGAGAAGTGGGATTGAGAATTGGGGGTGGGGGTTTGTCACTTTGAGGTGTAAAATGTATAACTATTGCACTGTGTGGTATACCTCAAGCTAATTTTTAAAAAAATGTTTATTTCACAGTAAAAAAAAATCTTGATAAAAAAAACTACAAAACTGCTATATCTCGCAAATCAATCCTTTAGTGTGAAGGAAAAACTCAGACATTTCCAAAAAAACAAATGCTAAGAGAATATATTATCAGTAATCCTCTCCACCAGAAATGCTAAAGGGGATCCTTCAGACTGATATGAAAGGACCCTGAACAATAACTAAAATTGATAAGAAGAAATAAAGAACACTGGCAAAGGATACTACATACCCTGGTTCCCCAAAAATAAGACCTAGCCAGAAAATAAGCACTCGCGTGATTTTAGGTGCCAAAATATGGCACCTTGGCATACTGAATATTTTAAGCTGAAGGAGTTTGTGGAAAAGGCACCCTTCTCACTGAAACAGGTCATAAAACCCTCATGTGAGGGGTGTATGCCCTGCATATCCCAGAGGAATCATGCTACTGCTTCTTCTCTGGCTAGGTCTTATTTTGGGGAAACATGTAAGTAAATATAAAATCCAGTATTGTTGTGCTTTTGGTTTGCAACTCCTATTTTTTTTCCTTTGTGATTTAAAATTCAAATGCAGGCATCAGAAACATGGCACCATGAGGGGTCCCCCTTGAAGTTACAACAGATTGAGCAGCTATAATTCAACAAAGGATTCCTTGTGCAACACACAAACATGTCTGAGAGATCTACACATTGAAACATCTAAAGTTGGGCAAATCAGAGTGAACAGGGGAGGAGGGAAGGGAGAATAACAGAGATCAGTGCACAGACACAGGCTGGAGTTCACTGCCATGAATGAAGCTTGGAGCTCACTGCAGTCCTTGGAGAGGATTCAGGCTGCAGGTGTGCTCTCTGCGGACCCAAGCATTCCTGCTTGGGTGATCAACATATAATACGGCTAAACCCAATGATCAAGACATAGAGCTCAGGGCAAAGACTGAGTACAGAAGTGCTATTACTGTGATCTAGCAGACCACACTGCCAAGCAGAAAACAAAGCCACATAGCCTGGCTGCCTCCCCCCACCCTCCCAGAGCTCGCCTCCCTCCCAGAGCTAAGAGCAGGCCCCAGAAAAAACTGAAGCAGTGTCGGGTTAAAGAGCAGAATATTTACAGCCCTAAGAACTGGAGAGACAATTCCTGAGTGGCAGACACACAGTATGGCTAATCTCAGTGACAAAGGTGGAGATATAGGATCAAGGCAGCTGTTGTCTGGCACTTGTCATTACTTGGAGGACAACAAAACTACAAACACACCAGTGGCCTCTCTCAGCACACCCCATCCTCACCTTTCATGGATGATTCCAGTGGGGGCACCCAGGGCCACTAGGCAGTGCAGCTCTGCATCTGGCTGCAGGGGCACCACTTGGATTTCAGGGCCTCAGAAACTCATCACCCATTATGTTCTCCCATGGGCATAGTGCCCTGAGACTTAGGAAACCTGGTCACAGAGGAGACACCTACCTCCCCAGGCAATCTTTTACCATGAGAATCTGGAACACAGCAAGAGAAAATAAAATGCTCCAGTGCTACCTACTAGAAAACAAAAGAAAAGCCTCTTAGTATCTACCTGCTGTAGAATTTATTCCTGTAGAAGCCTAGGGAGAGAAATAATCCATCAATTACCGTGAAAAACCTAGGTAACAAGACAGCTCAGAAAGAAAGTGTCAACTCTCCAGGAAATAAACTGAAAGACATGGAAATATATGACTTAAATAACAGAAAATTCAAAATTGCACTTCTGAAAAAGTCAACAAGATGCAAAACAGGCAATATAATGAACTCAGAAATTAAATTAATGAACAATATGAATACTTTATCAAAGAGATTGAATTTTTTAAAAAAATGGAAATTCCGGAGCTGAAGTATTCAATAAAAGAGATGAAGAACCAAATAGAAAGCCCAGGAAATAGAGCTGACCAGATAGAAGAAAGAATTAGATATCAAAGATAGAAATCTGGAAATTATGCAAATGAAAGAAGAGAGAGACTTGAGAGTTAAAAGAAATGGAAGAAATCTATAAGAAGTATCTGACTCCATCAGAAAGAGCTATATAAGAATAATAATTATACCAGAAGGAAGACAGGGACAGAGAGCCTATTCAAACAAATAGTCAATGAAAACATCCGAAACCTATGGAAAGAACTTCAAATCTAAGAAGTTAACAGGACACCTAATTATCTCAATTCTTACAAGCCTTCTCCAAGGCACATTATATTGAAGTTGTCAAAAATTAATGACAAAGAAAGAATTCTCAAGGCAGCCAGGGAAAAGAAGACAGTAACCCACAAAGGAAAGCCCATTAGATTATCATCAGATTTTTCAGCAGAAACTACAAGCTAGGAGGGAGTGGAATCAAATGTTGAAGGAGAGAAATTACTAGCCAAGAATAATATAACCATAAAAGTTATATTTTAGATATGAAGGAGAAATAAAGACCTTTCCAGATATACAGAAGCTGAGGGAATTTTCTACAAGGCCTGCATTACAAGAAATACTGAAGGGGTTTAGTCTACCTGAAACAAGATACAAAAGAACACAAAACTATGAGTAAGATGACTAACAGAATCAAGAAATGACAACCCCTACTAAGAGTATGGCACTATGCACTTAAATATAACATAAAGAGTAAAGGAGATAAAAATACAAAAAAGAAAAAGGAAAGAAGATAATTTGCTACTGCAGCTTGGAAATGAACTGACAGCATAAATAGGGATAATTTGTGACAACAAAAACATAAAAGAAGAGAGGGTAAATGTCTGAATTTGCAAAAGGGAATGGAGATAAGAAAAATGCTGAATAAAAAGGACTACTCTATATATGAAACTTTCTTTTATGTAAACTTAATGATAACCACTCAAAAAAATATACAGAACTGAGGCACATAACATAAAATAAAGGAAATAGATGAAAAATTATAGAATACCACCAAACTAAAATAACAGACAGAAACACAAAGGCAAAGAAACAATGGAGACACTGAGTTACCAGAAAATAAAAGATAAAATAACTATAGGAAATTCTCATATACCAATAATCACCCTAAATGTAAATGGACTGAAGTCACCAATAAAAAGGCACACAGTAGCAGATTAGATCAAAAAGCAAAACCCAACCATATGCTGCCTCCAAGAGACACATCTCAGCTGCAAGAACAAATATAGACTCAAAGTGAAAATAATGCTCCAAGCAAATGGCATCCAGAGAAAAGCAGGTGTGGTGATACTTATATTTGAGAAAATGGGCTTCAGGATAAAAAAGGTAATAAGAGACAAAGATGGACATTTCTTACTGATAAAGGGGACAGTACAAGAAGAAGACATAACACTTATCAATATATATGTTCCCAATCAAGGAGCACTGAAATATATAAAGCAACTACTCACTTTAGTTAAAGTAGAAAAGGGAGAAGCTGGAAAAACACAATTATAGCAGGGGACCTAAATATTCCATTGAAAGCTATGGATAGATCACCCAAATAGAAAATCAATAAGGAAATATCAGCCTTAAATGACACATTAGACCAAATGGTGATAACTTACATTTCCAGGGCCTTTCATTCCAGAATACCAGACAGTACATTCTTTTCTAGTGCACATGGAACATTCTCAAGAATAGACCATATACTGAGACACAGAACTAGCCTCAACAAATTTAAGAAAATTGAAATCATACCAAGCATATTCTCTAACCACAATGCTTTGAAATTGGAGATCAACTGCAAAAATAAAGTGAGAAAACCCACAAATATGTAGAGATTAAACAACATACTACTAAAGGATGACTGGGTCAAAGAAGAAATAAATAGAGATATCAAAATATATATAGAAACAAATGAAAATAAAAAATGCAATATATCAAAATTATTGGGATACTGTGAAAGCAGTAATAAGGGGAAAATTTAGATCATTATAGACCTATCTCAATAAACAAAAAAACCCCAAATAAACAAACTAACAATCTATCTTTAAAAACTAGAAAAAGAACAAATGAAACCCAAAGTCAGCAGAAGGAAAGAAATAATAAAAATTAGAGCAGAACTAAATGAAATAGAGAACAAAAAGACAATAGAAAAAATTAATGCAACAGAGTTGGTTCTTTGAAAAGATTAATAAAATTGACAACCCCCAGCTAGACTCATTAATGAAAAAAAAAAAAGACACAAATAAACAAAATCAGAAATGAAAGAGAATTTATGACAGGTACCACAAATACAAAGGATCATATAAGAATACTATGAAGGACTGTATGCCACCAAATTCAATAACATAGAAGAAATAGACAAGTTCTTAGAAATACTGGGTTGTCAGACAAGTCATGACGCATTTTTGTGATGAAACACATAGAAAAAATACGTCATGACTTTCTCAACAACCCAATATATAACCTTTCTAGACTGAATCATGAAGAACTGGAAAATCTAAATAGAATGATCAACAGTATGGAAATTGAAACAATCATCCAAAACTTCCCCAAAAGAAAAGACCAGGAACAGACGCCTTCACTAGTGAATTCTACCAAACATTCAAAGATGATTTCATACTTGTCCTCAAACTCTCCCAAAAATCTGGAGAAGAGGCAATACTTCCTAACTCATTTTATGCGGCCAATATTACCCTGATACCAAAACCTGGTAAGGATAACACACACAAAAAGAAAACAACAGACCAACATCTCTGATGAATACAAATGCAAATATCCTAAACAAAATACTAGCAAATCGAATATAGCAATACATTAAAAAGATTATATGCCATGATTAAGTGGGGTTCATTCCAGGGCCTCAAGGATGTTTCAACATATGCAAATTGATCAATGTGATACACCACATAAACAAAATAATGGATAAAAATCATATGATCATATCAATAGGAGCAGAAAAAACATTTTGACAAGATGCAGCATCCCTTTATGATTAAATCACTTATAAAATGGGTATAGAAATAAAGTACCTCACCATAATAAAGCCCATATACGACAAACCCTCAACTAATATAATTAATGTTGAAAAACTAAAAGCTTTCCCTCTATAATCAGGAACAAGACAGGGATACTCCCTCTCCCCAGTGTTATTCAACATATTACTGGAAGTCCTAGCCAGAGCAATCAGGCAAGGGAAAGAAATAAAAGGCATCCAAATTGGGAATGAAGAAGTCAAATTGTCACCTTTTGTAGATAACATGATTCTTTATATAAAAAACCCTAAAAACTCCACCAAAATCTATTGGAAACAAAATACAAATACAGTAAAGTAGCAGGACACAAAATCATTGTACAAAATTCCATTGCATTCCAGTAAACTAACAATGAAATTTCAGAGAGAGAAATGGAAAAAAAATTCCTTTTGCAATTGCAACAAAAACAATAAAATACTTAGAAATAAACTCAACAAATGATGTGAAGGACCTATACACTGAAAACTACAAAATGTTATTAAAAGAAATTGAAGACGATACAAAGAAATGGAAAACTATCCCATGTTCATGGATTAGAAGAACCAATATAGTTAAATGGCCATATTACTCAATGCAATGTACAGATTTAATGCAATCTCCATCAAAATCCCAATGACATTTTTTTCAAGAAATAGAGCAAATAAATCACAAGATTTGTATGAAATCACAAAAGACCCCAAAGAGTTAAAGCAATCCTGAAAAAAATGAAGTCTGGATGTATCATATTCCCTGACTTTGATTTATACTGCAAAGCAACAATAATAAAACCAGCATGGTATTGGCAGAAAAACAGACACACAGACCAATGGAATAAAATCTAAAATCCAGAAATAAACTCACATATATATCAGTAGATAATGATTGGTAAAGGAGCCAAAAACATGCAATGGAGAAAAAAAAGCTTCTTCAATAAATGTTACTGGGAAAATTGAAAAGCCACATGCAAAAGAATGAAATCATGTACTAAAATTAACTCAAAATGGATTAAAGACCTAAACGTAAGACCTGAAACAATAAATTGCATAGAAGAAAACATAGGTACTAAATGCATGGACCTTGGGTTTAGAGAGAGTTTTACAAATTTGACATCAAAGGCCAGGGAAGTAAAAGCAAAAATAAATAAATGTGACTAGATCAAACTAAAAGGCTTCTGTACAGCAAAAGAAACCATCAAAAAAACAAAGAGGCAAACATCCAAATGGGAAAAGACATCTACAAACAACACCTCTGATAAGGGGCTAATATCCAAAATGTATAAAGAACTCATACAACTCAACAACAAAAAAACAAACAATTCAATTTAAAAATGGGCAGAGGACCTGAAAAGACATTTCCCCATAGAGGACATATGAAAAAATGGTCAACATCACTAATCATCAGAGAAATGCAAATAAAAACCACAATGAGATATCACCTCATACCAGTTAGAATGGTTATCATCAACCAGACAAATAATAACAAGTGTTGGAGAGGCTGTGGAAAAAAAGTAACCTTCATACACTGTTGGTGGAAAAGCAGATTGGTGAAGCCTCTGTGGAAGGCAGTGTGGAGGTTCCTCAAAAAATTACAAATTGAATTACCATTTGACCCAGCAATTCCTCTCTTGGGTATCAACCCCAAACATTTGAGAACATTTATCTGTAAAGATATATATATATATATATATATATATATATATATATATATATATATATATATATATATATATATATATATATCTCCGTGTTCATTGCAGCTTTATTTATGGTGGTCAAGACATGGAAACGACCAAAGTGTCCTTCAATAGATGATTGGATAAAGAAGTTGTGGTATATATAAACAATGGAATACTATTCTGCCATAAAAAAAGGTGAAACAGTGCATTTACAACACCATGGATGGATCTTGAGATTATAATACTAAGCAAAATAAGTCAGACAGAAAAAGTCCAAAACCATATGTATATAAAACTGAAAACAACAAAAGAATAAGAAAACCAAATGAAGAAACAAAACTAGACACAGATAATAGTTTAGAGGTCACAGGGGGGTGGGTAAGAGGGGAGGGGGATAGTAGATGAGGGTAAAGGGGATCAAATAAATGGAAATATATGGTTATGGAAAGAGAACTGATTCTGAGTGGTGAACACACAATGTGATATATAGATGATGTATTACAGAGTTTTATACCTGAAATCTATGTAACTTTGCTAACAATTGTCACCCCAATAAACGTTAATTTAAAAAAAAAAGAAACGGGGCTGGCCGAGTGGCGCATTGGTTAAGAGCTGGTTTGGGGATGACAGCAGCCCCGGTTCCGATCCCACATGAGGGCCAGTGACACTGCCCTCTACAGCTAACAACAGCTCCACCTGGAGCTGGGCTGTGCGAGCCCTGGCGACAGTGTAGGCTGCAACCACTGCGGGCTGCCATGGGCTACAGTGAGTGGCCGTCAGCCAGCGTGAGAGGCCGTCAGCCAGCGTGAGCTGCCAGTAGCCGCAGTGAGAGACATCCAGAGGCCAGAGACCGATCTGCCTCATCCGGGAAGAGCGCAATGATGATACCAACATGGGCCAGTGAAGCAACGTCCTCCACAACTAGACTGAAGAACAAAAAGACACAAACTTGTCTCTTCCCCTGCCCAGATTCCCCAATGCTGTTCCCCTCCCCTAATTCCCCAATAAAATCTTTAAAAACAAAAAAAGAAAGAAAGAAAGGAATAGGGCTGGCCGAGTGGCTCAGTTGGTTAAGAGCTCGCACAAGAGTGTGAGCCGAGCTCTGAGCAACAGCAGTTCGATGCCCAGCCCGAGCTGAGTTGCTGCTGAGCTGCCAAAGGGTGGCAGGATAGCTCAGCTAAAAAATATATATATAGTATAATGGTTACACAAATTGTGAATGTATGAATGCCACTAAATTGTACACTTACAGTGGTAAACTTTGTGTTATATATATTTTATCACAATAAAAAACATCCATATAAGACAGTAATGCTCATTTTATATATATGTAAACAAAAAGTTACACAGTAGAATTGTCATCTATGAAGTAAGGAGAGATACATGAGAAAAAGGCATAAGTTGAAAAGAAAATGAGTGAATAACAGGGGAGTGCCCTAATAAGGACCAGTAATGAATAATGCACCATAAAACAAGGAACGTTTAACTGAATTCTGCATCTGAGGTCTGAAAGAAAACCAAGAACAGCAAAAATATCTGAGTGAATCAAATTATGAACTGCCATTTTGAATCTAAGAAAAGCACATGTTTACCCTCATCTACCACCCTTTTCCCTCATTATCCTCTGGTAACCACTATTACTAACCATTGTCACCGCAATACATTTTAATTTAAAAAATAATATAATAAATTAATAAACTGAATAAAAAAAGAAAAGCACATGTGTCCCTCTGGCTTACAATACTTGTGTATTACATTGTCTCTGATCTTGAGAAATAAAAATAAATTTATTCTAAAGCTATAAAATGCATTTTACTGAATGACAGCTTGATAACACTACTCTTACGCTGATGAATTAGTCCTCCTCCTCTTAATTCTTATAGTATCTTTTATTTATAATATTTGTGATAGGCTAAAGATGGCCAGAATGTCATTGACTCCTATCAAGAGATGGCGTTAATTTTCCTTCCTTTTGAATATGGACTGGCCTGTGACAGCTTAACTTGCAGAGACAGTGGAAGTGACACTGCATGGCTCCCAAGGTCAGGTTATAAGCTTTGCCAGGTTCCACCTTTGTTCATTGGAACACCTCTCTGAATCCCAGCTGGGTCAGCCTTCAGCTATGCCAGTCATGCCTGCCAAGACATCAGCTTAATACCACCAATTGATCCCAAGCCACATGAAAGAATTGTCCAGTCAAGCCCAGTCTGAATGCTTAACCCACAATGCTGTGACATACAATCAGAACAAATTGTTTTAAACCACTAAGTGTTGGGGTAGTTCGTTATACAGCAGTAGATAACCATAGCAACATCCATGTAGTGAAATTGTTTGTGCTAAATTTTACTGTAACTTATATTACAGCATTAAATATATGTCTATGTTGAAAAAAAAAACCTCTAGCTAACTTAAACTTCATTTATTTTTTTCAACATTTGACCATCTTCTTTAGGCCAGATCCATGCAAATACTAAGGTTATGATGGTCTGAAAAAATGACTTAGGAAGTGTTCTATCATTTTCTAACCTGAAAGAGATTTTGAAAGATTCATATTATTTCTTCCTTAAGTATTTGAGAAAATTCACCAGTTAAGCAATCTAAGCCTGCAATTTTATTTGTGGAAATGTTTTTGTGTTTTTTGTTTTTTGTTTTTTAAAGATTCTTATTGGGGAATTGGGGGAGGGGAACAGACAAGTTGCTGTCCTCTTGTTCCTCAGTCCAGTTGTGGAGGACATTGCCTCACTGGCCCATGTTGGTATCATCACTGCGCTCTTCCCGGATGAGGCAGATTGGTCACCGGCCTCTGGATGGTCGCTCACTGCAGCTATTGGCAGCTCACGCTGGCTGCTGGCCACTCACTGTAGCCTATGGCAGCCCACTGCAGCAGGGGCTGCAGCCTACACCGTTGCCGGGGCCTGCACAGCCCAGCTCCAGGTGGAGCCGCCGTCAGCTATAGAGGGCAGTGTCACCGGCCCTCACATGTGGGATCCGAACCGGGGCCGCTGGCATCCCAAAACCAGCTCTCAACCAATGCGCCACTCGGCTGGCCCTGGAAGTGTTTTTAAATACAAGTTCAATTTCTTTATGAGGGGCAGTGCTATTCAGATTTTCTATTTCTTTATGTGCTAATTTTAGTAAGTTATATCTTATAAGATTTTTGTGCATTTAATTAATTGTTAGCATAAACTTGTTCACCATATCATCTTATCTTTTTAATGCCTATAATATCTGTAGTGATTTCCTCTCTAATTCCTGATGCTGTTACTTTTCTCTCTCTCTCTCTTTCTTTATTTTATTTTATTTTATTTTATTTTTTTGATTCGTCTACCTAGGGGATTATCAATTTTATTGAGGTTTTCAAAGAACCAACTTTAGGTTTCCTTGATGTTTTCTTACTAATGGTCTGGTTTCTATTTTATCATGTTTTGTTTTTTGTTATTTTTTTCCTTCTACTTACTTTATTTCTTTTTTTCTAAATTCTTAAGATAGAAGTTTAGATCAATTTGTAAATATCTTCTTTTATAATATAAATATTTAAAGCTAAAATTTATTTCTAAGTACTGCTTCGCTATATAGTACATGTTTTAATAAGTTGCCTTTTTTGTCGTTATTTGGATTAACCCTCCGTCAGGTGCAACTGATCTCACAGATTCATTGCACACAAAGATGCTGCCATGAAACACGTCTTTACTGTACTAAGTCACAAACATGACTGGCAATAGGTTATGGTGAGGGGGAAGATATTGAAACGATGAGTCATGATACTTAAGTTAACTGATAGATATTTGAAAGTTTGTGTGCAGTGAATCTGTGAGATCAGTTGCATCCGATGGAGGGTTAAATGTGATTTTTCTTTACCTAAGGAATATTAAAAATACATTGCTAATTTTCAATTATTTGGGGATTTTTAAAGAATTTTTTCCTTTTGATTTCTAGTATAATTTCATTGTGGCTAGAGAATATGCTCTTTTTCAATCTTCTAAATTGTACTGAGATTTGCTTTGTAGCCTATCTTGTTGTATATACTTATCTCAGTGAATTTTCTCTGTACACTTGAAAAGAATGTATTCCAAAGTTGTTGCATCTGGTGATCTAAAAAGCTGTTTAGATTAATTTCCTAGATAAAGTTATTTAAAGCTCTGTCTACCTTTTCTATCAAGTATCAAGAGAAGAGTGTTCAAGTCCCCAACTGTAATAGTGAATTTGTCTCTTTCTCCCTTTGGTTTAGTCTTTCATGCATTGTGAAACTATTTTATCAGGTGTATGCACATTTAAGATTGTTACGTCTTCTTGATGAATTAGGCTCTTTATTATTATGAAATATCCCTCTTTACTTCTGGTAATACTTCTTGTACTTAAGTCTACTTACTACAATATTAATACAATCACTTCAGTTTTCTTATGATTAGTGCTTTCATGGGAAATATTTTCATCATTTTATTTTTAACTTGTGTATTTATATTTAAAGTATATCTCTCACAAGCAGCATATAGTTGGGTCTTGCTTTTTAATCCAATCTGGATTTAATTAGCATGACTGATATGATTGGGTTTAAGTCTATCATCTTGCTATTTTTTCTAGTTATCCCATCTGTTCTTTGTTTCTCTTTTTCTTCTTTCCTGTTTCCTTTTTACTGAGTTTTTTCTTAATTAATCTATTTTGTTTTAACTATTGGTTACTTTTGCTTTAAACAAGCAATTATCTTTTAAGGAAATTAAGAAACAAGAACAACTCTTTTTATATTTACTTTTATATTTATTATATCTGGTGCATTTCATTCCTTTTTGAAGATCTGAGTTTCCATTTAATATGATTTGACTTTGGTCTGAAGAACTTTTGTTAACATCTCTTGTAGTATAGGTCAGCTAGTGACAAATTCTTCAACATTGTGTATCTAAAAATGTCATTTATTTGGTTTCATTCTGGAGTGTATTTATTAGATATATAATTCTGGGTTAACAATTTTATTTTTCTTTAAACTTTTTAAAGATGTCATTCCATTGTCTTCTGGTTTACTTTGCTCCTAATGAAAAGACATCAGTGATGAGGCTTATTGCTGTTTTCCATATATAATGTGCCTTCATCTATGGCTGTCTTTTACCTACTGATTTAAAATTTAGGTAATACTATGGTTACATGTATTTAATATTTCTAAATAATCACTAGAACCTCCAACTACCTTCCTATCAGAAAGTCTAGTAGCTTCCTCTTGATGACAAACCCCAACTCTCATATAGTGGACATGTGGTCTACTTATCCTAGGGGTTTACTCATTCCAAAGTGAGGACTTGGTCCTTTTCTAACACCAGGCATAGAGAAATATAGAATCCCATCAGTTTACCATTGCTATTTTTATCATTATTACCCAGCGTTGATCTTGAAGCTTAGTGTAGCATAATACTTTGGTGCATGTGTACTTTGTAGCAATACAAGTCCAGGTTTCCATACAGACCCAACAGTTATTTAAGAGAGAACAATTCCATACCTTTAGCACTAAATTCAGTCAAGCCTGCTTCACACATCAGTATTTCACAGTTAGCTTCGTCTTGTTCATATCTGCAATTACTTCCCGGGGTACCAATTATTTCTAGAAAACTGGATTAGGCTCTCATTTTGGCATTCAGCACCCCATGGATCCAGAGCCACTTGTCCCAATTCTCCCCCATGGCTATTTCCTCTCTTGAGTGGAGTCATTTTTTTCCTTAAGACAATTGAAACTAGTCTTCCCACTGTGTGTGCACACACACTGCATGTGCTCATGTACAGATGTAGGCTACCATGAGGATCCAAAAGAAACTTTGTGTTCCCATCCAAACTATAGTTGTAGCTGTTAGAGCTGACAAGTTGTCATTAATCAAAAGGTTAATATCAGCCACATTGATAACACAAACACTCAGAATTTTTGTTTTAATGAAACAATACATTTTAGAACTCATAGCCCTTCTCATTCTGAGCTCCCACTATGTTACAGGTATTTCCAAATTTTATAAATATATGGAGAGAGGGAGAGACAGACAGACAGAGACACAGAAAGAGAAAGAGACAGAAAGAGAAAGAGGCACTTAATAATACAAGAAAACAAATCTCAAAAACATAATGTCACCATTTATTTACGGTGGCCAAGACTTGGAAACAACTAAGTGTCTTTCAATAGACGATTGGTTAAAGAAGACGTGGTATATATACACAATGAAATGCTATTCTGCCATAAGAAAAGATGAAATAATGCCATTTCAACAACATGGATGGATCTTGAGATTATTATGCTAAGCGAAATAAGTCAGACAGAAAAAGTCGAGAACCATCTGATTTCACTGATATATGGCATTTAAAACTGAAAACAAGAAAGGAACAAGACAAATGGGTAGAGAAACAAAAACTCATAGACACAGACAATGATTTAGTGGTTACCAGAAGGTACAGGTGGAGAGGGGTGGTAGATGAGGGTAAAAGGGATCAAAGATATGCTGAAGGAAGGAGAACTGACTCTGAGTGGTGAACACACAATGTGATATATAGATGATGCATTATAGAATTGTACACTTGAAACCTATATATCTTTACTAATAATTGTCACCCCAATAAACTTTAAATATGTGTGTGTGTGTGTGTGTGTGTGTGTGTGTACTAAATGTATGTTCATCTAGGCAAGAACATATTTTTTCAGAAAAGGTACATCACACTTTGTTACAATATCTCTCATTTTCAGGGGCTGGAAAAAGGAGGTGTTAATGTAGCTAAATGGCTTGTTCAAGTTACATGGTGAAGCAAGGAAACAAGCCAAACGCCTACCAATATTCACCAATGAGCATCCCACGGCCTCAAGTCTGGCAGAGGACAGCCATTTCTCTTTATTGCCACCAGGCCTCTGGAGCTTCTGCATTTACCTTTGACCTTCTGTGAGAACCTTAATTCCTGGCACACTCCTCAGGAACACAGCCTGAGGTCTTCCCTCTGCCAGGATGATTTGGCCCATCCAAGGCACTTTGATTAGAACACAGTGGAAACTTTTGAGTCAATTTTTTAAGAGAAAAAAAGAAAACACCCAGACACAACTGAAAAAAAAAAATTACATTTTGTTCAGTTTTCTGGGTTTGGGCCAAATTGGAGGGAACAACTTGCAAATTCTTCTTCAAAAGCTTTCAGAATATTTGCCTTAAATTTGCTCTCTGCCAGGAAGACATGTTGCTAGCAGGTGATTCATCCATAAGCTGCTCCTGCCCAAGCCTAGTCCCAGAGTCACCTTTCATTCCATTTGACTCAGTTCAAGAAGAGGGTGTTTGTGATCAGAATGGAATACCACACAACCCCCAGAGAATCAGTCTATCATGAACTGCTCAGAGCATGACAACTGGACTTTCCTTCTTCCCTCCTAAATATGGGTTTATCTCAAAAGCTTTGAACAAAAACAAATATTGTGGAAAAGGCACAATTTAGAAAGTGTCAAATCACCAAGTACTTCTTTCTTCATAATGAATCAACATAAAAATTTTTTAAAGGTGGCATCAGTACCAATTCAAGATATATACTATAAGAAGTGAAAACTAAATGTATCCCCAATTTTTTTGAAGAGTTTATAGTTTTCTGTAAATTGTTCTACTATACCCTATAGCATGGTCTAAAACATTAACCTTTTACTCCTACTGCTGAATAATAGGTAATAACTCATATGGATTTAAATATGTCTATATCAATACACTTAACTGTATTTGTCACAATGACTCAATGTATATAATGTTTAATAACAAAGTATTGCCAAAAAATACAGGCATCTTCTTGCATTTGAATTTGAATCTACTAGTTCACATTTTATTTTATGCAGTGTGTGAGGGGAAAATTTGATACCAGGGTCTGTGGTTTTTTTGATTACCAGAACAACTTACATAAATTATATAGTAATTAATACAATACTTGTAAATCCACTTACAAACTTAAATGAACACATTCCATATTGATTAAATAAACAATAAATGTTTTACATTCTTTTCAGTTGGAAGCTATGCATCAGGACAATTACATAAGAATTTTGTACTTAATATTGAGCCAAGAGATAGGAAGACTATTCTAGTCTTTGAAGAGACCAGGTAATTACCAGGACTGGTATAAATATAACTATGATTTTTTCCCCTTTTGTCTATGTGCTCTTTGTTCTCTGAGCTCTTATCTGAGCTCTGTATTGTAAATATTCTTATTTTTCAAGAAGACAACTTTAAAATTCAAAATACTAAATAGTCAAACTGAATCTTTCTTATCACTGTGACTTATAATCTATTTTGAAATTATTCAAGGTTGAATTTTTTTTTATTTTGGTTGTTTAGGTTCTAAATTTTACTTTTAATTAGTGAAGAAATGCAAATATTAGTAAGTCAATGAGATTTTTTTGCAGAGGTGCAGGAGTTCTGAAATGGCAGCATAAGGACTGATGCAAATTTACTTCTCCATAAGATAAAAAGGCAATAGCAAAAATCATTGAAATCAATTTTTTTAGAACTCTAGAAATTAATGAAAGGCTTGCTATGATTTGAGGAACATTTAAGAAAAACTGTTGAACCTCAGTAAGAACAGGGACTTTGTTGTTGAGGGCCATGGTCCCCAATATTGAGGGGCTTGCAAGCTGGCTTTAGTGGGCTTGGTGAAATGCTTGGTGAGGCATAAACTTGTGTTTCTGCTTTCATTGTTTCTGCCTGCACCTGGAGGGTGCTTACTGCTTGTCGAGGCATGTGGTGAGGACAGCCAGTTTCTAGGGACACAAAAGAAAGATGATTGCCAAGATTAATGGAAAAGGAACTGTCCTGAGAAGCTGACTCCCCTGGATTCACTGGCCTGTAGGTTTCTGGTAAAAGGTTAATGATCAACTTGTTACTGAGGTAATGCACATTGTTTCCTGCTATGCTGCATGTATCCCCTACCTACAAACTGTATATAAAGCCTGCAACAAATAAACTGGAGAGCTATCTCTCTCCATTTTCTGTCTTTTACTGCAACAAACAGTTTCTGTCTTTTATCGACCGCCGACGCCGTGTACACCTTCTCGCACCCTGGTCAGCGGAGGCAGGTCCCCCGCACTTTGTGACCTTTCAAATTGTCCTACTGCATTGCTCTGTCTGCAGTTCCTTAAGAGCTTTGAAAAACAGTAGACTTGCAGTCACTGGAAGGGACAGACTTGATTTTGAACTTCTCAAAAACCACCATCTCCAGATCATTGTCACTATTTGACTTGACTTGCAGCTCCCTGGAAAAGCCATATTTGCAGTCATTATTTGACCTCACTTGAGGCTTGCCTGCCAGAAAAGTCCTATCCCCAGACTATTTGTTGAAAACAACCTATGGCAATTGTTTAGCATCACAACTACCTGAGGTTGCAACACCAATTGAGTCAAATAAGTGCTTGGCCAAAAAGTGAAAAAGGAAGATCTGGGTAATGAGATGTCCACAGGGAACTTTGAAAAGCTGGGGTATATATTCCTGGGGATACAAAAGTCAACACACATATATGGGGCCATGTGTTTTTTCCATAACCACTTGAGAAGACTTCAGTCTCCATCTCTGGCTGACCTTTAGGCCCTGTACATGCAGGAAGTGAAGGCTAGGACAGAGTTGTAAACTACCTGAGTATTGAAAGCATGCCTTAACAACACAGCACAGAGACCCTCAGCAAAGGGTGGAAGACTTGTAAGGAAATCTCTAACCAATTGATAGCTGACCACTAAGTTATCCAAGCAAAGACTTCAGTGACTTAACAATACAGAGAATACAGACTTTACAGAATTAGTTAAGTCACTAAACAAATAAATAGTAGTAACAACAAAATAGCAATAACAAACTCGGGGGAGTAGAGTGGAATCTAATATCCAGAGTTGTCACAATGTATTATCTAAAAACCCAATTCGGTATACAAAATTAAGACATATGCAGAGAAACTGGGTAGTAAGACCCATACAAATGAAAGCAGTCAAAAGAAAAAGTTCCTAAGGGGGCCCAGATATAGAACTTATTAAACAAATATTATAAATCAGGTATTAGAAATATGTTCTAAGAACCAAAATGAACTATGTCCAAAAAATTAAAGGTGGTTTAATATCTGACAATCAATGTAATACACTATACTAATAGAATAAAGAACAAAACCACATGATAATCTCAATAGATACAGAAAAGGCATCTGACAAAATCTAACACTCTTATGTCAAAATCAACAACATAGGAATAAAAGGAAAACTTCCTTAACCTGATAAAGGGCATCTAACAGAAAAACCCACAGCTTACATCATACTTAATGGTTAAATGCTCTTCCTTGAATATCAGGAACAACCATGTTCACCCTTGCCACATCTATTCAATATAGTGTGGACATTTTAACCAGAGCAATTAGGAAAGAAAAATAAATAAAAGGCCTCTGGATTATGAAAAAAGTAGAACAATCCATATTTGCATATGACATGATATTAAAAATAGAAAATTCTAAGTAATCTACTAAAACATATTTTAGAACAAGTAAACCTTAATTTTAGCCCAGTGAAACTGATTTTGAACTTCAGACCACTGGCACTATAAGATAATAAGTTTATGTTGTTTTAAACTATTAAGTGTGTGGTAATTTGTTATAGCAATGATAGGAAACTAAAACAATACAGAGGGGAAATGAAAACATATGTCCACACAAAAGTTTATATACACATATTCTTACAGCATTATTCACAATAATGCTGAAAAAGAAATGAAAACAACCCCAATGTTCATCAACTGATAAATGGATAAACAAATTGTGATATTTCCAAACAATGGAATGATATTTTTAATAAAAAGAATGAAGTACTGATATAGCATGAATAAACTTTGAAACTATTATGCTAAGTAAAAGAAGTCAGTTATTTACATGAGCTGTACAGAATGGGCAAAGCTATAGGAACAGAAATAAATTAGTAAGAGGATGGGGAGTGACTACTAACATGTATGGGAATTCATATGGGGATGATTCGGTTATTCTAAATAATATTGTGGTAATGGTTACACCACTCTGTGAATAGACTAAAATCCACTAAATTATATACTTTAAGTGGATGAATTTCAGGTTATATAAACTATATATTATTAAAGGTGTTAATGATATGTGAAAAAATAAATGCTTGCCTCATTCTACTTGAGAGGAAAGTAATTTAAACATACAGCAAAAAATAAAGGATTGATTTTTCTCTCTAAATTGGGGTTTTAGTTTTATTCTAATCATTAGATAACCCCACAGTGAATGCTAAGTTAATTGATTTACTTATTTACTCAACAAATGAAGGCTTACTTTGTGCCATACCCTAGCTAGGTTTACCAATTTTAAAAATCTTACCCATACAAGGGCAGTGGGTCAACATTCTTCCTCCCAAAAAAATCACATATCTTGAATGTACCAAATTTTATCACTTCTATCATTTCTTATGTAAAAAGCAAGCCTACACTGTTGGTATAGATTAGTTTAAACTTGCTTACTTTATAAGTTTATTGGCCAGCTCAAAATTATTGATACAGATTAGTTTTAACCTATTTATACACACATGATTCACTACTCATGCTAGAATATTTCAAGCAAATAATATTAATCAAAAGCTTACATAAATTGATTGAATCAATGCTATAAATGAAATGTTTAAGCAGTTGAGAGCAATTATTGCCTTGTCTCTTAGGTCAAAGAAGTTCTTTCCAAGGAAACAGGCATGGAAATATTTCAGGAGGGTAGCAACTAAGATCCAGAGACAGAATATTTGCTCACTGAAAAGAGAAGCCCAGTGTGGTATGAACAAGGAGGTAATGAGAGGGCCAACTATTACAGGACCTTAAATGCTGTCATAGCAGAGTGGTAGTGGTTCTACAACATTCATTTTCAAAATTTTCATTATGAATATACCCAATTATTAATATCCACTTTTTAGCTGGACATTGTCTACTTGGATAAAAGACTCTATATCCTACCTTCTTTGCAGCTATTGGGTTGTAGGAAAAGTCATGATGCATGTTTGCAACAAATGGCACTAGTTCTTTTTTGGAAGTACTACAGTCATTCGCATCTATGTTATTACTATGTCATTTGACAGCTGACAGTTCTAAAAAAAGAAAATTGAGAGGTTTGCTTGAGTTTTGGAGATTTTACAAGTTGAAGATGGAAGACCAAACTGTGCATTTTTGCCATACTTTCATAAAGGGAAGAACCTGAGTCAAGCTTGTGAAAAGTTGCATAAAATTTATGGTGACAATGCTCTACAAGAACGTCAGTGCCAACGGTGGTTCATGAAATTCCATGCTGGTGATTTTGATCTCAATGATTCTCCTCGTTCAGGGAGGCCCACTGAGATTGATGACGACAAAATAAAGGCATTGATCTAGTCAAACCCACATTACACAACGTGAGAGATTGCAGACACATTGAACATCCATCATTCAAGTGTTCATGACCACTTGAAGAAGCTGGGATTCTTAAGCAAGCTCCATATTTGGGTTCTGAATGAACTCAAAGAAGCTCATTTAATGATGTGTATAAACATCTGCAATATGCTCATTAAACATGAGGAAAACGATCCTTTTTTGAAGTGACTAATAACTGGTGATGAAAAGTGGATTGTTTACAACAATGTGGTGTGCCAATGGTCTTGTCCCAACATGATGATTCACCTCAAATGACATCGAAAGCAGACATTCATGAGAGGAAAGTTATGCTCTCCGTGTGGTGGGATTTTAAAAGTGTCATGTTTTTCGAGCTCCTACCAAGGAACCAAACAATTAGTTGTACTGTCAGCAATTGGACAGTTTGAACGAATCCATCATCCAGAAAAGTCCAGAGCTTGTTAATTGTAAAAGGAGTTGTGTTCCATCGCGACAAGGCAAGACCACACACAAGTTTGATCACCTGTCAAAAATTACTGGAGCTTGGATGGGATGTGTTGCCACACCTGCCATATTCACCTGACTTTGCACCATCAGACTTCTACTGTGTCTCTCTCTTCAAACCTCCTTGCATGGAATAACGTTCAGTTCAGATGAGGCTGTAAATCCACACCTTGTTCAGTTTTTCGCAAATAAAGACAGATCCTTCTATGAATGAGAAATTATGAAGCTCACTGAAAGATGGCAAAATGTTATTGAACAAAACAGGCAATATATCATTGATTGATCATTGTTCTTTATATAAATAAATGACTTTTGAAAAACATAGACAAAGTACGTCATGACTATTCCGACAACCCAATAAATGTGGTTGTGTCATAAACTTAAGGCCAAAGCAAGGAAAACAGAATGGTCTCTTAAGGGGCCATTCTCCTTCTAGATAGCTGGAAGATGGATATGATGACTGGAGATTAGGCAGCCATCTTGACCATGAGTGAAAACTGCATGTTGCAAATGCCAGAATAAAATGGAAAGTGTCCAGGTCTTGGATACCATGCTATACCAAATCAGCCCTAGTCTGCCTACCTCTTGTTTCTCTAATTGTGATAGAGAAGAAATTTCTAGTCTGTTAATCCACTGTTATTTTAGGCTTTCTGTCCTTTATGGTCAAACACAATCTTAATTAATAAACTGCTAGGAATGTGTCAATCTCTACCACAAGTATTAGGAAGATCAGAAAGGTTATGGCATACGTACTTTATGATTTTAAAGATCACTTTGACTGTCAAATGAAGGACTGAAGTGGAAAAATATTGAATATAGAAAGACCAAGTGGGAAACTATTACGATAGTTTAGGCTAAAGATGTTGGTGAATTTAGACTAAAACAGTGTCAGACAAAAAGAAAAAAAATGAATTTGAGGTATATTTAGGGTAGAAAACCCACATGAGTTGGTTACTGATCATTGTAGGGAGTGAAGAAAAGGGAGGTGTTAAGGATGCCTCCAGTCTTTCTAAGATGAGCAACGGGTGGGTTGAGGTGCTATTTCCTGAAATGAGAAACAGTGGAGGAAGAACAGTCTTAAGGGAAAGATCAAGAGTTTAATTTTGGACTGAGAAAGTCTGAAATGGCTGAGGCTATGGCAAGTTTGAAGTTGGAAGTGAAGAAATAGGGATCAGAAAAAAGGTTTAGGCTGGATTCTCAAATTTGTGTTGTGAAATGCTATTGATGAAAACTTAAATTTGAGGGGACTTGGGCTGTTGCTTTTATTTCTGTGATCTAGTGCTATGCTCTGTAAATTGACAATTATAGTCCCTTAATGGTTTATGAAACAAATATTTTTTTCCTCATTGGCTTCATTTTTAAAATGAGATAGAATTTTAAAAACATGATATACCACTACTAGTAAGTGTAATTTAAATGTAACTTTTGCTCCCATTTCATGTACATATATGTAAATATAAACACATACATACACACATGCATACATTAGCATAGATGGATATATCGAGTGTGTGTGTGTGTGTGTGTGTGTGTGTGTGTGTGTCCTAGGTAAGACATTTTTGTCAGTTTTGGTCACTCTGTATATCCATTGCCTAGAATGGTATATGATGAACACTCACTAAATGTAAATTGAATAAATAAATATTTGGACATGTATGTATGTGTGTATTCACTGAGCTGTGATGTAAAATCTTTTATTATATTCATTTTGACATAATTTCAGATTTAAAGAATATTACAGGAAAAGTCAAAGAATTCTCAGATACCCTTTATCCTTTACTCAGATTCCCCCAAAATTAACATTTTCTGCATTCTGTCTTCTCTCTCTCTCTTTATATACATAATATTCTTTATGACATTGCAGATATAATGCCCTTTTACCCTTAAGTCAGTATTTATGTCTTAAAAATAGTAATTATGTTACATAACCACAGTGTAATTATCAAAGCCAGGTAATTAACATTGAAATGGTACTATTATCTACTGTCATCTGATCTACAGACCATGTTGAGATTTTTGACAATTGTCCCAATAATGTCTTTTTTAGCTAAAAGGATCTGAGATCATGTGTTGCATTCATCTGTTGTGTGTCTCTTTCATCTCTTTTAATCTGGAACATTTCCTGAATCTTTCTTTTTATAAAACATGTGTTTTACTGTGGGTCATGGTAAAAACAATTTTTCTGACAGTTACCACTCTAATGAGTAGAGTTTGAAATGCCACCTTGTCTGCCTTCAGAGGGTAAGTCACCAAAAGGGCACTCGCAATGAAATGGTGGAGGTGGCTCTTGGATCTCATCAGGACACAGTGCTAGGGAAAGCAACGGGAGTTCTTTATTGCTACATTTGGATTCTGAGAGGATATTAGAACACTTTATGGGATTTGTATTCTGAGAGGATATTAGAACACTTTACGGGAGAAATGGGCTTTCTGAGACCTTGGTGTTGAAGGACAGGATGGACAGCACTGGCTGACCTGATCTGACAGATTCATAGCGGAAAAGAACGGTGATTCTAGATCTCCACAGAGTGAGATCTGCACACTCTGACATAGCCCTCCGGTGCCTGGGACTTTGGGGAGAAGCAAAACCTGAGATCTGAGACTCACAAGCAAGAAGCACACGGGCCACACCTAGAACTGAGAGAGGGAATGCCCTCCTGGGAAATCTGGGGCTCTGGGTTGGCAGTGACGTCTGCCCACCTGGGTAGGATGTGTTGTGGCAGCAAGAAGCAACAGCAGTGATGAGGATGATGAGATTCCAGGTGTTTCCGTTGGAAAATGGACTCACCCCAGCATCGCATCATTTTGGGCTGCTTATATTCTTGAGCTATCCAGAGAAGAGTGGTTCCTCAAAGGGAAAATATTTAAATATTGCTAATCTGGAAGTAAGGAATCTGAACTAACCAGCTCTAATTTGAGTTGTAAATTAGAAAGATGAGCTTAAATTTGCACAATAGGCTTTTATTTTTTTAAAACAAATCCTGCCTGTTACAGATTACTTTTAAAATATAGGAGACTAAGAAATCTCCTGGGGAGAGAGAAGAAAATGCAAAGAGAGTCCAGAGCTGAGCCTGAGGAACTCCATCATGTTAAAGTTGGGCAGAGAAGTATTTGCCAAAGGAGACAGAAAAGAAGCAGCCACAGAACAACAAGGAGAACTGGAGAGTGAGGTTTCCGTAAGCCAAGGAATTGAGGGCGGAAATGCGAACACATTGTAGAACATTATCTGGGAGTGTTTACATCTTATAAAGAAAAATTACATACTTACTATTGTGCCCGAAATTTTACGTGCCAATACTATTGTAAAGCTGTGGATGTACATGGCAAGATCCAGCAGCTAACGATTCCATCAGTACCCATGGCTGTTGGCTGTGGAAACCCACTTCCAGTTTCCTAGGATATTGGGAAAGGTAAACAGGCTTGGAAAATGGGCAGAAGCTAAGGGAGCTCCATGCGCTGGGCAGCTGTAACCACAGTCAAGGTCCCATAGCAGGAACACTGAATATGCCCCTTCATTGTAACCAATCCATGTGCTCCTCTCCTTCATTGAAGCTCAAAGTACCAGGAGGGGTTACCTGCTGGCCAAGCTCAAATTGCATGCCTATACCTGGAGTTCACTTAGATGGGAAAAGCAGGCTCTGAGCTTCTCAATCTGTTTTATTTATATAAAACCTGAATCTCTTTTGTGATTCAAGGCTCCCACCCTCTCTAACAGGCAGGAAGGAGAACAGTCCTCCCTGGACTTAACTGAATATCACTATGGTCTTGTGTGTGTCTTTATGGTCAGGTGGCATTGCTCCAGATAAAGTGCTCACTCCTGAACACAGGGCTATATTTTCTGACTAACCGAGAAGCCAGTGGGAACAAACAGTTTTGCCTCCCCGTTGCCTCACCTTTCCACTTCCCTCCCGCTCATGCACTAACCATCCTGGCAAGATTGCAGCCACTGTCCAATCTCTGTGTGGACACCTCTTGGTCTGCAGCCACGATACCTCTTGGAAACTGGTAAATTTGAAGGAGAAGGGAAGGACTGGCTACATTTTGCCTGGCAATGCCACACCATGCCATCTCTCCCTAATTATGTGATTTTTCTCTGACTATAGTCACTAGAGGCAGACCAGAAAGTTGGCTGGCTATGTAGATAGCCTTAGGAGGGGGCTAGGGGGAAGCTAGGGAGATGGAGGTTGCTCCTTTGGATTTGACGGGGCTTTTATTCCCTCTCAAATGAGTGATGATTGGAAGAAATAATGCTCCCTCCGAAACACTGCACTACCCAAACCAGGCTCCTCTTCTCTCCCAGTCTGCCCTTCCATCATGGAAGATGGGGTGGGGGAAGAAAGGAAATTATATTGTACCAAAATCTTTAAAGGAAGTGGTTGGAGTGGTTCAGAATGGGGGCAAGGGGAACAATTGGCCCTGGTGCAGGCAATTGTTAGAACTCAGATTGGGGGGAAGTTGCAGAGGGATAATAAGAAGACTAACTTTTCACTGGTTTTGCTATTTTATTTATTTATTTATTTGTTTATTTATTTATTTATTTATTTATTTATTTATTTATTTATTTATTGAGGGCAGTGTCACTGGCCCTCATATGTGGGACCGAACCAGGGCCGCTGGCTTCCCAAGCCAGCGCTTAACCGCTGTGCCACTCGGCCGGCCCTTTGCTATTATTTTTAAACTATCTGCAGACAGTGCTCTCCCTCACAGCCTGTTGTGTGGACTGGAATGCTGTCACCTCCCCACCTTTGGGGCCCGACTGAATGGTTATCTGACCTTAAAATGAGGACGGGCAAATGGTTGAGCTATGTTTCCAAGATATAAGGAAAAATCCTCCTTGAAGTCCTGTATTAAATATTCCCTGAATGAAACGTCAGGAAGGGAGGGAATTAGATGATGGAAAACCAAGAAAAAAATGAACACATACCACTACAATGAGTTCATAATTATCAGAGAGAAGATGTGTGTTTATACAAACACTTTTTACATACACTTGCAATCCCCCACATATATGCGCACTGAAGACGAAGGTTGCATACACAGATGGGTAAAGTAGACAAACGGTTACTAGTATGATATGAAGAGTCTCAGGTTTCTCCCTATTGCCAGTTTTCACAGTGCATGAATATCCAACTTTAGGGATTCATTCCTTTGTGAATATCATCTTTGGGCCATTTCTATCCTTAAGTTTCCTCTTCGGAACCCCAGCTAAAATATCCTCTTCTCTGAATTTCCAAATGCTTTGTCTAAGTTATTATTTAACACTTTCCATATGATTGAGGGCAAGAATCTCACTAAGTCACTTTTGTAGTACCCACACAACACCAAATATAGTACCTGACGTACACTGGGTAGTCAACAAAAGTACACTGGGTGGATTAGAATATAATGATTTCTGGGAATGTTAAAAATCTAAGCATATCAAGGGCACCCAGAGGAAAGACAGAATCCTGAAGATTTCAAGTTGCCCTGGGCTATCAAAATGTTAACAAGGTGTTAAAAAGAAGTCACGAAAGTGAAAGCATCAAAATGGTAGCATCAGAACCTCTTGTACACATTCCTGCTTCATTAAATACCTCAGGCTAGTCCTTTAATTTCTCTGATCTCAATTTTCTTATCTATAAATTATCAATGTTGGGTTAAGCATTCTCTGTTTCTTTCTTGATTCTCCTTCCTGCTAGACAGGGCGGTGGGGTGGGGGAGACTTTGTTATTTACTTGTCATCATATTTTTCCTATATATGCATTACTTTGATAGTATCGCTCCACTCTTTGATACCCTGTAATGATTCTCCATTATCTATAGGATCAAGTTCAAGCTCTTTCAGCTAACATTTGAGACCCTCCTTAATCTATACACCTTGCTTACTTTTTCTCCCTATTTCTTCCAGTCTCCTCTTTTGAGCTCCCCTTTGCAGCCAAAACTGGCTTATTATTCATCTCCCAAATAGTCTTTTAATTTTTTAGGCTTTTCACCTTTTGCTCAAATCATTCCGTCCAAGCAGAATTTCCAATTCTTCTGTCTTACCTTCTCAACCAAGTTCAAATACTTCTCCCACGAAGTCTTCAATAGCAGAAGAGACTATTCTTCCTTTGAATTCTCATTGAACCTCTCAATTATATCAACCCTATCACTCTTTCATAATGTCTTTTAAGTATTTGTGTACTTGCATTACTGATATCTCTGAATTTGCATGCTCTTTGAGAATGGGAATCATTATTTAGAAATCTTTATTGTCTTGTAGAATTTTGTCATAGTGCTTTGAAGCAACATGGTGAAAGATAATCAGCATTTATTCATATAACTATTGTACCAAGATCTTTAAAGACTTATATCACTTACTGCTTATAACAATTCTTTGGAGGTACATATAATTATTTTTATTTTATAGGCGTGAAAAGTAAGACTCAGAGAGAGCTACAAACTAGCTAATTATTAATACCTAGTAAGTAATAGAAATTTATGCCTAGACCTGTCTGATTCTAAAGTTTGTGATTTTTCCCTACCAAAAAGTATCTGATTCATATATAGTAGTTGCTCAATAAATATTGATGAGTATATGGTGAATGACTGGGCAGAGACGGTCAGAGCTCACCAAATAACCATGCACTCCTTTTACATTTCCCAACCCTGCTTGCACTTAGGTTGGGATCACATGACTGGTTCTGACCCATAGGACCTTAGCTTGTTCTCTTCCCCCGCCAAAGGGGACATGGAGACCACACACTTGATGGCTACAAGGCAGATGAGCTCTCCACCAGGATCAGATGGTGATGTGACATGAAATATACTTTTATTGGATATGTTACTGAGATTTTAAGATTTGCCTTTTGTTAATTATTCTGAATAATAAGGTGACTGAACCAATGAGCACAATTAATATGATGCTATTCTATTCCAAGATGGTTTCTTGTATTTATTTAGGTGTCCATTTACTTGTTTCTTGTAATCTCTTTGCTGCTTTTAGAAGCGTAAGTCAAGGCCACTGCTCTTCTAAGAGTAGATGGCCAATATTTCCTTAATCTTTGAGCACGTGTATTGATAAATATGATGTCAAAACATGTATATGTGTGTCAGTGATTTCATATATGCATTTATATAACTCTCATGTGAAACAAGCATGACTCGACCCATACTCTAACCCCTGATGTTTATTTAGTGCAATTAGTCATTCTTCCTTTGACCCTAAATACAAACTTAAGGTGCAATATTTCTGATTACTTTCACATAATAAAAATTCCTACAGTCATTTTAAGTCACAATAAAGAGTCTCAACTGGCAACAGTGTAACATTCATCTACTAATCAGTACTCCAAACTTGATTTAATTTTCAGGTTTCTTACTTTTCCCCAGCACAGATCACTGTGGCTAGGAAATCATCATTGAGAAGGGCTGGTTGCCTGGCTTCTTCTTCCAATCCCTTAGCTCTTGATCCTTCAAAGTTGGAGACCCTGAAAGGAGCAAAGGAATGGAGAGCAAGAAGGCTTTCAATTTATATGGTAGTGAGCTGATGCAGAGTTTTCTCATCTTGACAAAAGATGAAGCTGATATTTTTCTCTTGTGGGCACTTCCATGGGTTCTTCACAGACCCCTTCAACTATCCTTGGAGAAATTTCTTCTATACTTCTATTAATACGCCAGCACACACATTTTTGTTCTTACTCATCAGTTGAGGCTCCTTCCTCAGCCTCTGGAGGAGTCTGGCCATTCACCTCTTGCTACTGAACTAGCACCTTTAAATGTGCTGGAGTTGGCTCCACATGTTTTTTTTTCCCTCTCATAAGGCCAATATCCTGTCCATGGGAAACACTCACCCATCCTTAGCTCCTGCAACTCTGAAAGGATAGATCATTCCCAGTAGAACAGTCTCTCTTCTACTCAGAGTTTCAGGCCAACCAGTCTCCTACCTTTTAGATTTTTTTGGTTGGTCTCAGATTCTGGCCCAGCAAATCTCCAAACTTCAGCAGTACCTTAAAGTTCTAAGTGGTCTTAAAACCCCCATATGAGTGTAAGGTAAAGGGGAAACATACCTACTTTGGAAGGGAAACTTACAATATACCAGCAGTGCTTTCCAAAAATTTTCTCCCCAAATCTCCTCATTTAACTCTAAAAAAACCAAGCCTTTATACAAGGTGAGTAAAGGTGTATGAGTTCTATAACTGTTATCTGGTCATCTCCTTTGGACCGATTCTCCCTTCCTTGGGAATCTCTTATCTCAATGCCTCAAATAATATTTCCATTTTAATGTTCACTTAAATATACAGACTACTGCTGAGGTCAAATCTAGGAAGAGGAGTTTAGGGAGGGGTATACTTTTTACTTTCATTTGTTTAATTTTTTTTTAAACAAGCTTAATGGTTTTTGAAATAATAAATATTTAACAAAAATTACCCTTAGAGAAAAAAATGTAATTGTTACATGTTCCAGTGTATAATCCCTGTCAGGAATGTCTACTTTCATTAAGTTATAACCCAAATAATTAAATTTAAGTATTTTTAAATTATTATTAGTTACAGGTGTACAAAACAATGCAGTAGTTATCCTTTTCACGCCTTACAAAGTGACTCCCCCCTCCCCTCCTCTGCCCCCCACCCCCGATATCATACATATCTATTACAATTCCATTGACTACATTCCCACACTATATTTCCACATCCCATGACTATATATATGTTAAACTATAGTCAACATCTAATATTATTCAGCGGCAGCTTCAGATGTACAGTGTAGTGGTCAGGCCACTACACCATCCATGAAGTGGTCTCCCTGACAAGACATGAGTCCTTCTGATCCCCTAAGAAAAATATTTACAACCTTACTGATTATATTCCCTAAATTGTCTGTTCTGCCTCTGTGGTAGTATTGTAGTTATAAGTTTGTGTTGCCTTGTCCCTTCCCCTTCTCCCTCACGCACATCCTCATCCCATCTAGCCCTCATCAGTTTTTCCTCTGTGTCTCTAAGACTATTTCTGTTTATATTGCTCGTTTATTCAGTTCTTTATATTCCACATATAAGTGAGATCATATAGTATTTGTCTTTCTCTGACTGACTTAGTTCACTTAACATAATGTTCTCTAGGTCCATCCATATCATTGCAAATGGTATGATTTCTTTCTTCTTTATAGCTGCATAATACTCCATTGCGTAAATGTACCACAGTTTCTTAATCCAGTTGTCTACCGATGGGAATTTTGATTGTTTACAAGTCTTGGCTACTGTAAATAGCTCTGCAATGAACATAGCCATTTATGTTAAAAACCTTTAGCAAAGTGGGAAGACAGGGATCATATCTCAATATAATAAAGGCCATATATGTAAGCCCACAGCTAACATCATACTCAATGGGGAAAAGCTAAAACCATTCCCCTTAAGATCAGGAACAAGACAAAGCTGTCCACAGGCTCTCTTCTTTTATTCAACATAGTTCTGGAAGTTCTAGCCACAGCAAGCAGACAAAAAAAAGAAATAAAAGGCATACAAATTGGCAAGGAAAAGGTAAAATTGTCATTATATGCAGATGACATGATACTATATATAGAGAACCCCAAAGACTCCATCAAAAAAGTATTGGAACTGATAGACAAATTCAGTAAGGTAGCAGGATACAAAATCAATATTCAGAAATCAGTTGCATTTGCATATACCAATAATAATAAACTAATGGAAGGAGAAGTTAAGAAAACAATCCCATTTACAATTGCTTCAAATTTAAGTATTTTAAAGCTGGCTTTCCCACAAGAAACTTTCAAGAAATATGAAATATATAAAAGACACATTAAAAATTTAAAAAGCTCCCAATACATCGTGATTTACTGCATTTTTCTGCAAGTAGGATGAGAAGGAAGCAGCTGACCATTGACTTGGGATCACTTACATAATCAGACAGCCTGTTACAATTATGCAGTGACTTAAATAAAAAATCTCAAGTTTTCCATCTGAGGGAGATTTCTCGTGTCACTATTATTTGCAATAAAATCTTTGGGTCCAAGATGTCAAAATTAACATATTTTTACAATATAACATAATATTTTTGCAGCATAATTCCTGAAGGGCAAAAATGTCATTCTAACTTACCCCCACCATCACCAGCACCTGTGCCTACATTACTGAGCATACTACAGGTAGTCAACAAATATTCACTACAAAATTTTTCAAAAAGGAGCTTGTCACATCTCTGTCACCAGCCTCCATATTGACCGGATGAGATCCATCACAGGAAAGTCTGGATTTTGCTCTGTCTGCTCCGTGGGCCCATTAGCAGAGAGTTTTTCTCAATTTGGTCTCACATGGAACAATCCATGTGAATAAATAGTCATTACCACTTCCAATTTTCTAACTTTGAAAAAGGGAGTTATTTCCTGTTCTCTTTTTATACAAGTGGGAGAAAAAAATGAGTAGATTCAGACACAGTTTTCATAGTATTTCAGACTATGGAAAAAATGGTCCCCTCTAAATTAGAATCCTAAAATTCACTGAACATTGAGTGCCACAATGACTTCATAGCACAATTATGGGATCACATGGCACCAGAAAATACCACCTTTGCTGTCCCCCTCAAAGCTATAAAAACCCAGGTGCTATTTTAGTACACACCCCCTTGATCTAGTTCTAACACCTGTCTTTGGTTGGCTGATAATGTCTGTTAAAACCAAGGCTATGAGAAAAGATATCTGCCTTCTGCTCCTGTGGCTTCTAACCCACCCAGGCAAAGGTGACACTGACAGAGAGTGAGTGGCTGATGGGCTGACTGTTAAAACTGAGCCAACTCCCAAACATACCCAGCAATAATGCCAAGCTATGGAGAAAAAATGTCTGTCAGGCTTCCAGATGGAGCCGAGCCTCAGCAACCACGACAGAGCCTGGGAGGAGGAAGGATGCTGTGAGAGCAGAGTTTCCAAGGATGGGGTTCATCTGTGTCAGGACAGATGCTAGTGTATTCCAGAAGAAGCCAAGTGCTTCAAGAGAAAAGCGTGGGAAGAGGGAGACTGTATATTAGGGGAATTTCTTCAATAACAGATCCACAAAGAGTAAATCTCCCATAGTGCTGGGTCACCCCTGAGGATTCAACAATGAAACAACTCCTCAGTGGCTGAAATAATCTGGACTTTTAGATAACTGGGTGCTGTCTTAGGTCAAGATCCCAGAAGCAAACCCCCAGATGAAGTTTAATAAGGGAGTATATTTAGAGGGCCACCCGAGTGGTGTGGTGGTTAAGCACTGGCTTGGGAAGCCAGCGGCCCCGGTTTGGTCCCACAGATGAGGGCCAGTGACACTGCCCTCAAAAAAAATAAAAAAAATAAGGGAGTATATTTAGGACAGCCAATAGAGGCATGGAGAAGTGGAAGGAAGATGTGCCACAGAAGGTAAATGTGGCTCGGTCCTGCAAGGGGAGATGTAGAGACAATGCAACCACACTTGAGTTCAGGGGCAAGACAGCCCGAGTGATGATACTGCTGCCTATGCCAGTCATGGCCAAGGGCAGGCCTGGGGGCTGGGGGTGGGGGTGTAAGTTCCCAGGCACTTCCAGCTTTCAGAGTGTGCAGCTGAAGCAAAGTTGGTGTTCTCACAGCCTGAGCACAGCTCTCAGGAGCGAAAGCATATGGGTGTCACTGTGCAAGAGAATGGCAAAGGAACCAGAGCGATATGGGTGCAGCAGTGCTATAGAGGGGGCCATTGCCTGCAAAAGCTGCCTAGTGGCTGCTCAGGAAGGAGGCTTGACTTCTATTCACAAAAATACAGGCCATCTCTGCTCAGCTTTCTAAGAAAGAGCCACTAAACTGCTTGTTAGGACCAGTTTTTATGTAATTGCCCTTTCCTGCAGATTTAGAGAAATTTTCCCATACTAATTCTCTCCTGTCCTTCCTCTGTATTTTTTTATCTCTCCAACTAGGGCCCCTCTCTCACCAACTCTCTCTCATCTTTCTCCCTTTTCTCTCTCCTTCCCTTTTCATTTTTCTCCTCGTCTTTCTTCCCCTTCTGCTATCTCAAGGGTTCAACATCATTTTCATACATTGGGCTGTCGATGAGTCTACATAAAGACAATGGTTCAGATACCAAAAACTGGTTGATGCAAAAAAAGACAATTAAAATAAATTTAGAAAATTTTTTCAGTTAAATCAAACTTATTCAAGGGGAAAAAAAATCTCTGGGTAACTGACAGAGTAATATTTGATTCCAAGCTGTCATTTAAAGCCCTTAAGGTTTAATAAGTTGATTCATTATAGTTAAAATATTCATTTTGAAAATCATACTGGTTAAGTGCTTTGTGGTATAATTCTATTTCCAGACTATTTGTTTATTTAGTAGTGGCTTTTTGGTTCACTTAGAGGTGGTATCATGGGCAAGCATTTGATGAGCCTGTCTTCTTAACCAAAGTAAAACCTGACAATTTCAAATATACTTTGAAAGGCTAATGGACACTAGCCAAAGATTAGTGAGGTTCCTCTCTACTTGTACTCACACAAACTTGAGAAGAGATAGTCATTGCTATTTCCTTTTATCATTAATATCTGTCCCTAATATAAATCTGTCTCCAATAAAATGCAGTAAGAGGAGTGAGTATATTAGGCTGCCCTTATCATAATAGTTACAAAGGAAGCATATTAGCAGCTCCACCAAATGAGAACCCAAAAAACTGATTCATGGAACACAAAGAGGCTGTGGTAACATAGACATTAACCAAAGAACATACACTTTGTTGCTTCTCTAAAAATACCAGACCACAAAATAGCTAATACTTTGTATTTATACTGTAACAAATTAGCTTTGAGGATAAGTGGGTAAAAAAACATAATTCTTGGCTTTACTTTTTTTTTTTTAACCATTCACTAAACTGTAAGTTTGGACATATCCAAAGAAGATTTTTTAAAATCTTAATCATAAAAGTACAGTTAAATATGAAATAATCATTTATTAAATATTTACTCTTAAGAGAGAAGAATAAATAAGACATAGCTCTTGGCCTTGGGGTGCTTATACACTAAGGAAATCAAACATACCCTTGTGGCATCATTTGAGAGGAATGGAAATCCACCAGTGAAAATAATTTTGGTAAGAATCTAGAATGGAAAAACAAAACAATTCAACGTGAAGAGTTAGTATAAGAAGAGGGCAAACTTGCCTAAGAATGAGACACAGTCCAGGTTACAGCAGTATTTCTAACATGCCAACCCTGCATTTATTTAAGCTGAAAAGTGGGACCAGAATACTTTCACATTCTATCCCTGAATTTACTACTCTCCTATGGTTATCAGAAAACCATCTTCAATTCTATGGTATCAGGAGCTGCTGAACTTAGAACATTAGGGAGTTTAAATGGCTTCTTATTCCAATTTCACGTACATAATTTTTAATATTCACTTTGACTTCCATTTGCACAAATTCTATCTACTGAGAAGTAATGGAGAGATAAGTAAAGGAAAATACCACCAGCATTCTTGAACAGGCTTTATGGGGAGAATGTAGATGCCAAGATCAGCAAGAAGAGGCACATCATTCCCTTTCTCTTACCATTCCAAGGAAAGGCTGTGCGAGGGTGTGTGAAGCTGCTGGCCACACTCCCCATCTGTGCTTCAGGGAAGGGGCCTCTGCCCTTCCACCTCCTTAGAGGGAGGGAGAGCCCGAACAGCCTTGGTTGTGGGGAAACATCAGACAGGACGTTGGCCCCAGGTATCTGCCTAGAAGTTCCAGTTGGAGGTGAAGCTGTCTGCCCACATCAGCTGATACAACTGGAAACCTTGTAAGGTGTTGAATTCAGGCTGCTGCGTTGGCAGGGAGGGAAGTTTAGTTTGGGTTCAGGCTCTGCCATTGGAGAACAGGGAGCCCTGGATCTTGGTAAGTCTATTGTTAGGCAGTTGAGCTCCAGGCACTCACTGGACAATCCTTGCTTTGCACATTTATTTGGAAGAAGTAAATAGGAGATGCTTCATAGCTGTATAACTGAGGGCAGGAAAAGTGCTCTAGTCACTTTTTAACCTACAACAGCCAGCATGTTGCTGAGCATGCTATAAGCATTCTAACAAACATTTCCTAATATTAAATGGACCCACCCTCTGGGTACTCTGGGCCATTTTCTTCCTCTGTCACATCCGATGAGCTGATATCACAACAGAGGTTCTGCTGATTCTGATGCAGCAAGATGTGACCGCACCAGGAGGGGGGTTCTCTGTTGGTCTTCGTATTTGATAATTCAGCAGCTGACCTCAATACCACTGGCGTTTTATCACTTATCTTTGCATTTTCCCTTGGAGGAAGCCTGCTGCTGCTGTGTTGGGCATCATACATGAAAATAGTAATGATAACAGCAATAGACATTTTTACTGAATACTCACTGTATGTTAGGCACTCTGCATCATATTTTACTATAAAGAAACCTGAGTGGAAAACTAGGAATTCAAACTTATTGTAACAACTTTGCTCTTCAGCCTTGACATTATCTGGTAAAGAAGGCTGTGGACAAGAGTTAGCAATAAGCAGTTAAGCCATAAGAGTTGGTGACCTTTACTTCTTTTACATCTCTGAAACCAAAACTACATGAGAACAAGGACTTTCTCTGCCTTCCTCCCCAATCTATCCTCAGTGCTGAAATCAGGGCTTGGCATGAAGTTCATCCCCAACAAAATTGTAAGTGAATGAAACCTACAAAGGCTTCCTCTTCCAGAATGACAGAGCTATGTACCCAGCCCATTGTGCAATGCTCGGTGGGGGTAAAAATGGTGAAAGAGGCAAAAGCCGCTTTTAGGACTACCCCACTTCTACTCCTTTGGAGCTCTGCCCTACAACACCTGCCGATTTGGGATCTTTCCTTTCCCTCTTAGCTGGGGAGGGCATAGAATAAAGAACAGTGAACTTAGAACTAAGAAAGCCTCCATTGAAAACCATACCTCTACCATTCCTCAGCTATATGAATTTAAGCAAATCAATTGAGCTTCCTTAGATTCTATTAAGGATGCTAATCCCTAACTCATAGGAAGGGAAAACAATTACAACTTGAAAGCCATATAGACATGTTATGCATTATCACTGACAAATTATTGCGAAGGATCTAATGAACTAGCTCAAATGAAAGTATTCATCAGTGACAAAGATTTAAGATGTAGAATGTACCTTTTCTCTGTATAGTTCAAATCAACCCAAACAGGCAACCATGAACTCTGGCAATATATTATGGGCAACCTATGATACTATTGCATTTCTCTTCCATTAATAAACACAATGTCATCTGGGAACCTAACAGATAAACCAGTCATCCAATGGTTCAAGCACCTCTGGAGGTGCTTCCATGCAGGTACCTAAGGTCAAGAGAGGCCATTCAGCTCTGGGAAATTTAGCCCATTCAATGTAATATTTTTCACTGTTCCTACTCTCCTTCCCTCCCACACATACACTCTGAAAAAGATGATGTCAAATAAACAAAAGATTTTTTAATTTTTGTTTTGTTTTGTTTTGTATTTACTTACTTAACCCCCGTAAATAATTTCAAAGTACCAAAAGACACACTGCGAATTCAGAGAAGAAAAAATGTGTCTCCTTATTTTTCACTTGTCCTCTAATCAAACAGAGAAGCTCCTGCTTTGTTTGGAGGAACTGGCACAGTCGCACTGCACACCCAAGAGAGCTCTGGGTAACAAATATTTAACACATGGGGCAGCTGTAACTCCCTGGTGAATCATGCACTTCGGACAGCCAAGCAATATCGTCACAGAGGTCCTGTCCATGGGTCATCGAAGCTTCTCCTCCTTGCCTTCAAAAACACCAGACTGTGTGTTTACAACCTCCTTCAAATTAAGACCCTTTTTCCCATGTAGGTCAAGGTAACGGGTGCCATTTGATTTAGTTTGTCTCTACTGATCTGATTTAGTCGCAGCCTCACACTCCTTCTCATCTGGCTGCAATTTCATAGTTGACAGATATTTGCTCTCCATATTTCTAACTGGCCTGTGTGCCACCCGCAACTCTATCAAGCATGGACCCCAATTTGTCTTATAAATAAGAAAATTGAATCATATTTCCTGCTTGCATCAGATTTTACTGCCAGCACTTGCATGTAACTCAGGGCATCTCGGTCAGAACTCCCTCAAGCCAATGGCCCCAAACATCGGCTTCTGGCACAGCTGACTAACGCCATCTAGGCAAAGTGGTGTGTGAGTAGCAAAATCACACAGAAGATGTGATTTGGGCTTCAGGACCAATGCAGCATTCTAGTGGAGAGCTCCAGGGACATATGTGTGCCTTTTTGTTTTCATGGCCACAGCTAGATGCCCACATGCCCTCGAGCCTCACCAAAAAAAAGCTTACAAACCAAATGAATACCATGATTGAAATAACCTGTTGCCTGGGCTTCAATACAGGGAGGAAAACCTCAAGATTAAAACAAAGAATGATTAGCAAAAGGATGAAACATAACAGTTTAAAAATCTTGGAGACCCACACACACGTTGGTATTCAAGCTGGAGGACTTGGAAAGAACCCAAGAGGAGAGTTAGTCCTTCTCTCGGCCCTTCACTCAAGAGCAGTTATCTCATTTTAAAGATGTTCCATGGAAGAAAATTCAGTTATTTACACAGTAGATCCACAAGTAACATTCAAATTAAGCAAATTTAATATTGACATACTATACTTATTCTTGTAGTCAACTTATTTTCTTATCCTAAGAGCTAATCCTGTAGTACTTAAGAAAAGTCACTCAGTGAGCTCTTCCTTTAGATTTAACCTCAAGATCATGTGTTGCCAATCCACTCTCTTTTCCTCTTATTTTCCCCAGAGAATATGGTGCCCATTTTATCATCATGAATCCCTTTTTAATACCACAAATCAGGACTCTGGTCTCTCTCTAGTCCTTTGTTCTTTAAGTTGAGTTGCTTAAATCCATGGGTTGTTTTTTTTTTCCTGTATGGGCCTTTTTCTGCAGTTTCACTTCCACCTTCATGTCCTGGATTCTGTGCAGCTTCTATGATGCTGTTATACAATAACCAGAGGACAACAGAACATTCTGGTAAGTTCTAGCTAATTTGGAAATAACGAGAGTCTCTCTTGTGTTGCTAACTCTTCGTTCCTATTAGTCTTTCCTGGGACACTCCTTCATTTTTCTCTGTTGCACAGCGTTGCTGATTCACGATCAGTTGTTCAGTGTGTAGACACAGGAGTGCCCCTTACCTGTGGTTTTGTTTTTCAGGGTTTCAGTTACCCACAGTCAACTGTGGTCCAATAATATTAAATGGGAAATTTAAGAAATACAAAATTCATAAATTTTAAATTGTGCACCGTTCTGAGTAGCGTAGTGAAATCTTGAGCTTTCCACTCCATCCTGCCTGATGTGAACCATCCCTTTGTCCAATATCTTCATGCTGTACAAGCTCCCCCACAACCCAATAGTCCCTTAAGAGCTGTTTCAGTCTACAGGTCCACTGTCAAGGTATCTCAGTGCTTATGTTCAAGGAACACTTATTTTACTTGAGAATGACCCCAAAGTGCAAGAGTAGTGCTGCTAGCAATTTGGATATGCCAAAGAGAAGCTGTTAAGTGCTTCCTTTAAGTGAAAAGATATATATATAGGAAAAAACATAATACATGCAGGGTTCGTTACTATCCACAGTCTCAGGCATCAACTGGGAGTCCTAGAAAGTATCCTCTGTGGATAAGGGGGGACTACTGTACCAAGAAGCATATGATAATTCTATTGACTCATAAGAAATATGAGCTTTTGTGCAAAACAATGATGGGGTGAGCCTTACCTTTACTCTCAGCTGCCCAAATGCCAACTGCCTTATTTTTTACTGACAAAAAGCATTCTCAAAAACAAAAGATCCGAAACTCATTCACAAGTTCACAACACTAAAGTGTTGCCTCTTGAGTGAGTCCTGTTTTAACAGTGTCCAAATCTTTAACTAAATCAGTGTGCCCCCTACAATGGGAGTGTTTGGAGGACAAAATGGGACAGGCCTTTCCTCTAAGGTCACACTAACTTTTCTTCCACGTTATGTCACTTCTATCCAGGTGCCCACTTGGTTCCAATCCCTTAAAATAAACCAGGTCCATGCCCACAAGACAACACTGGACCTTAGATGATGCCACTATAAGTGGCAATATTCTTTCTGCTCTATCTCTGCTCTTCCCAGCTTCCTTGGTCTCAGGACTTCATATGGAATTGATAGTTTCTAAAAATGGCCCCAATTCTCCACTTCTCCCTGTGTTCTCCCTTTGTAATGTAACTTTGAAACTCCTCCCATCAAGAGATGAAGTTTACTTCCTCACTCCTTGAATCTGGATTGGCCTTGTGACTTACTTTGCAGCAGAAATGACAATGTGCAAGATCCAAGCCTAAGCCTCAAGAGGTCATGCACTCTTCTGCTCACTCTTGGAACCTCACATCCACTATGAGAACAAGCTTCTGACACATGAGAGACAACATGGAGCAGAGCTGAGGTATCCCAACTGAAGCCATCCCAGACCAGCTAGCCACTATGCAACATGCCTATTACCTGCAGATGCATGAATGAATTCAGCTAAGACAGGCCAAGACTTGTCCCAATTAGAGGAACTGCCCAGCAGACCCATGGATCCTTGAGAAATAAGAAATAATTGCTGCTTTAACCCAATATGTTTTGGGGTGGTTTATTATGCAACAATACTGATACATACCCCATGCCTTGGTTCCTATTCTCTGCTTTGTCATTCTAATGCATGATCTAGTGAGAAACTTTTTCTCCCATATTTGATTACTGGCACTGTTGAAGAATATAACATCTCTTCTCTGACTACTGGTTTCCTCCTCTATAATGCTAAAAAAAGGTACACCATTGTGGATCCACCTCTCTCCATGCTTTGCCTCACAGGAGAAAGGACTCAGACACCAAGACCAAATGATTCCTTTCTGTCCTCCTTCCACAGCTCCTGCAAAGCTGCTGTTCATTCCACATTTCCTACTCCTGGGCACATTGCCTCTAACTGCTTAGTTAGTTGCCCAAGCCAAAGCCTTGTGACTTACTTTGCAGCAGAAATGACAATGTGCAAGATCCAAGCCTAAGCCTCAAGAGGTCATGCACTCTTCTGCTCACTCCTAGAACCCCACATCTACTTTGAGAATAAGCTTCTGGCAGATGAGAGACAACATAGAGCAGAGCTGAGTTATCCCAGCTGAAGCACTACCCGAGTGCTCCTGTTCCTCACCCTTTGAGACCAAGTCCTTCATTTCTACCCCTTCATCATCTTTCATAGCCACCCATTCCCTCATTTTTGTTCTGAATCCAGGAAGTCTCCAGTTACCAGCAATCAGTACCCACCTGGCCAGTTCTCACTAAATATTTGCTGAGTGACTCTCAAGGACAACTGTTTCATCAACTCACACCTCTCTCTGTAAGTAATTGGATCACCAAGAAAACCTCACAAAATATAATGGTTTTATATCTCACCTTGAATTCTCCCAAATCAACAACTTTTATTGCCACTGGGTAATTTTTTAATAGTGAGTCACATGATGAAAAGTCTAAATGTGTTCAGGTTTCATTAATTTTTACTACAAGTTATAGTGAGTTGAGTACATTTGGGTTTGATGTAAGTATTATGGAATCAAATGCAAGGCAGATGCACAAGAAAGAGTGCTGATCTTCCTGTCAGTGACTTGTCTATTACTCTAGTTTCATAAACTTTTCATATTTACCTTAAACAGCTCAAAATTATGCCATTAATGGCATTTGGGTTTGCTTACATTACCTGCCCCTACCCTTGCCCTGGCCACAATCTCACACACACATTATAATGGCTGCACTTTGGACAGAAGAGATGGTATTGTTTCAGGTAGGTGGGTGAGCAGCACCCTGGATATGAAACACTGCTGCTTCCTGAGCCTTCAAATCCTCCCAAATAGATCTGTAATCAGCAAAGTGTCAGAAGGATGTGGTCCTGGCATTCAAGGTTCAGAGCTGAGCACTGCAAACCGCCCGCCCCTACTTTCTGTGTGCCTTGCTCGCTGACTGCGAGGATCAGGCCTTCACCTGGGAAGCAGACCACAGAAGTCGCGGCCTTTGCTGGGGAACAAACATTGAATATCCCAAACTGGCTCCGTGGGATGTGCTGAAATCCTGATGTGTGAGATTTTGTGACACTAACCATCTGAATAATCATATCACTCAGGAAACAATGACTGGAAGGCGCCTAAACAAATGGGTACCAAAAATGAAGACAGATGGCTATAGCTGACACACATGGGAGGAAGCTCCAGGACCCAAGCCCTCTTAGCCTCAAAGAGCCTTCATCTCTCCAGGCTCAAGGCCCAGGACTCTCCCTCCCAAACCTGACATATTCATAGTGCTGCACAGGTTACTCAATACTCTCACATATATTTTTTTCAATAATTCTCATCATAATATTGCAAATGAAGTATAATTACTATTATTTTCCTCCTTAATGAATGAAGTTATTAAGACTAAGATAAAGTAGTAAGTTGCCCAATGTTACATGATAATAGCAATAATGGTTAATATTTATTGGCCACTTTCTTATATTTATTTTCTTTGGGCTTGATAAAAACCTTGCTAAGTAGTTTAATTTAACATCATTTTACAGAGCAGGAAATAGTACCAGGAAAGTCAAGGTCAAGTGATTTGTTCAAGGTCAAATAGCTAGAGAGTGGCAGCGGTTGGATTTGTACCCAAGTCCAGCTGACTCAAAGCCTGTGTTTGTGTGATTTTAGCTCACTTCCTCTAAGTTTCTTTAGCCTGTGGCCTTTGTGAACTTGAGACTTTAGGGAAGAGCCTAGAATCAGAGCTTTATTCCTTTGACCCATACACAACCATTTTCTCCTCTCTCTCCCTCCACAGGGAGCTTGCAGCCAAACTTGTCCACAGTCAGCTGCTGCATTAGTTAAACCCTAATTTCCTGACAACAGTGTGACCTGCCAGCATATTCTCCTTAGGGGGAGATGCACATCAGAAAAATGCCAGATCTGACTTTGTCCTTTGAGCTGGACGTTTTCATTTTCATCGCACTAGCCCTGAGAACAGCTTGCTTTTTGGTTTTCCACTGAATTTGTCAACATGCTTGCAGACAGAAGGATCTTACTATTTCCACCCCACATGAATAGCCACTCATTTGGAAAATAAAAATTCTTGGTCTTTCCCTAGAAGACTTTGGTTCTCCACTTATCACTGGTGGCAAAAATTCAAAACAACAGCAATGAATATTTGTTGAGTATCTGCCAAGTATTAGTTATTATGCTAAGAATTTTAATATTTATTTTACTTAATTCCCATAATAACCTCATAAGGTAGTTATTGTTCTTATTTTGCACATTAGATCAAAAAACGAAGAATTTCCCTGTGATCATACAACTAGTAAGTGGTGAACTTGAGATTCAAACTCAGATTTTCTGTTATAAATCCAACTTGCAGTGTTTACTCTGATAAAAAGCCATGTAATTTACTAATGTGCATTGTCTAAGATTCTTACAAATATTCATGCTTTTTGACCCCAAATGCCACTTTTAAAATATTTATTATTAAAAAGTCAGAGGTAATCTTGAATATGTATGCATAAGTTAAAACAACAGTTATTATAATTACAAAGAAATGAAAAAAACCTTAAATGTCTAATACCAAAAATATTTAATAGCTTTTAAATCTGCATTATTTAATATTATACAATCATATTTTTTAAGATATGACATTTAATGATATGAGAAAATACCAAAACTACAGTAAACAGAAAAACACAAAAATACAATACAAAAGTGTACATGGGCTTGTGTTATAAGATGAGGTCTGTGAATGCTCACTTCCCTATCAGTGTCATTATTCAGAACAACTGGTTTTCTGTTGATATCTGAAGTTTCTTAGGGGAAAAAGATATCTGCAGGGTTCAAATCAGGCCAGGCATTGCTTGTATCTTAAGCCCAGAAAGATGAGTTACTTCTTGAAGAAAACAACAGTGAACTTATCACAAATTCAGCAAACCACAACAGTTAAAAACAAGGATAAGAAAAATTTTTGGATGGTATCTATGTCTCTGAAAAAGGATCAGTTCGGTAGACCGATGAATAAGATCTAAGACATGTCTGGCTACAGAAAAAATGCCGGATGATTCCTAAGAACTATTTATGATTTTTAAAGATGCAATAAAAGCCCTCTATTGATTTGGAAGGAAAAACTGTATATATACTATGATATAAATTTTGTCCAAAATAAAAAAAATTTATACGTATACATTTAAAAATTATAAGCGAATAAAACTTGCTAACTTGTAGTCATCTCTTTGTGAAAGAATTATGACTAACATCTTTTTTCTTAAATTTTTCTACATTTTCCAAACACTCATCAACGAGCTTCCAACATTATTATATGATAGAAATAAAAACTATGCCATTAAAAAGAGAATTCTTACCATTATCTCAAATAAGCAGAAGTCAAGGTGACTCAAACCCAAAATGCTACTAGAAACACGCTTCTCTTTGCTACTTCCCAACTCAGGGAGCAAAGCACGCAGGTGTTAGAGAGCATAAAGATCTAGCTGTGTGATCTTGGATAAGTCACATTACCTCTCTGGGTCTCAGCAGACTTTTCTACAAAATGAGCAGCCTGGATTGGTGAGCTGGCCCCAGGCCTGAGCCCACAACCTCCCTCAGTGGGCCCTAGAGAGAACTGCCTTTCAACATGCAGTTAGATCTGGCCTTCCCCCATGCCTGAAGAGAAAACTATTTATGAATTACTCTCTAGTTTAAAAATGGATCTCTGTCTGGGAACAAAGAATTACAAACTCCACTGGCAAATTAGAGTCCATTATCAGACACTGTAGCAGCAAGCTCAGCCTGGTGGTAATTGTATCTGCAATAATAAGGCTGTGAGGGCCACTTTAGGCCATTTGCTATGTGAATCAATCATCATTACGGTCTAGCAGCAGAGTGGACGTGGAAATAAGCCTGCATTATCAATGGCCGATTAGAGCAAAATTCCATCAAGAAGCTCGTGGGGGTGGGGGTGGGGGTGGGAGAGGACACAACAGGTGCCCTGATCTCTGTCAGCTCACTGATGTCACAGGTCACCCAGGAAGATGACCCTGAGATTCTGCCTGAAATTCTGTTTAGGGTCCCTAGTAGGGCTTAATGACTTTAAATAATGCAGATTCTGCTTAGCAGTGACATGCCAATTTCATGTAAATAATTGAGTATCCTCCCATGGATGATGGGACATTTGAGTTTACCATGTGTATTAATGTCCTAGGGCTGCTATAAGAAATTTCAGGTGCCTTAAAACAATGGAAATTTATTCTTTTCCAATTCTGGAGGACAGATATATGCAACCCAGGTACCAGCAGGGCCATATACCCTCTGAAGTCGCTAAAAAGAATCCTTCCCTGACTCTTTCAACACCTGGTGGCCCAGGTGTTCCTGGGGTTACAGAAGCATAACTCTAGTCTTTGCCTCAGTCTTCATATGGCCTTCTCCTCTGTGTCTCTGTGTGTCCTTTCCTCTACTTATAAGGACATCAATCCTTACAGTAGGCTCCACCCTAATATAGTATGACCTCATCTTAACTTGATTACATCTGCAAAGACTTTTTCCAAAAGGACCACATTCTGAGGTTCCCAGTGGATATGCGTTTTTGGGGAACACTATTCAACTCATTATACTCTGATATGGGGCACTCTTTGATTGTAATTAGTTACCTTTCAGCTCAGTCTTACCTGTTATAGTAGGTTGGTGGGTAACAGCTAATTCTAAAACAGTACTTACTGTGTGCCGGACATATTGTAATCTCTTTACATATATCAACTTATTTAATTCTCACTATGAGCAAGTACTATTTTTATCCCGATTCTCCACATGGAGAACAGAGGCACAGAGAGGTTTAGGTAGCATCTCTAAAGCCACACAGTAAGTGTCAAAGTCAGCACTTGAATCAAGGCTACCTGGTTCTGGAGCCCGTGTTCTTCATCGTCCATCCTACCTCTTAAGAACTTACAGAACTCTTTTGGATATATATCCAGAAGTGGTATTACTGGACCATATGGTAGTTCTATTTTTAGTTTTTCTGAGGAAACATCATACTGTTCTCCATGAACACTGCACGATTTTACATCCCCACCAACAGGTATAAGTGTTCCAATAACCACATCCTACATCTTAACCAAACCCTCTTGGGGTTTTTTTTCTGTTTTGTTTTTTTAAAAATATAATTAAATTTATTTGGGTGACAGTGGTATATATATACACAATGGAATACTACTCTGCCGTAAGAATAGATGAGATAGTGCCATCTGTGACATGGATGGATCTTAAGATTCTTATGCTAAGTGAGATAAGTCAGGCAGAAAAATTCAAGAACCATATGACTTCATCCATATGTGGGATATAAAACTGAAAACAACAAAGGAAGAAGACAAACAAACAATGACACAAAAACTTATAGACACAGACAACAGTTTAGTGATTACTAAAGGGTGAGGAGGGAGGAGCATAGTAAAAATGGTAAAAGAGGTTCTTGTCTTTTTTTAATAAAAGCCATTCTGATAGGTATAAAATGATATCTTGTTATGTTTTATTTGCATTTCCCTAATGATTAGTTATGCTGAGCATCTTTCCATATACTTGTTGGTCATGTGTATGTCTTCTTTAGAAAAACAAATATGTATTCAAATCTTTAGCCCATTTTTTTTTCATTTTTTTTTTATTAGTTTCAGGTGTACAACACAATGCAATAGTTATACTCTTCACCCCCCAAAGTGACAATCACCCTCCCCCAGTTTGCTACCCCACTCCCCCCCATATCATACATATCTATCACAACTCCCCTGACTCCCCTCCACAGTATACTCCACATCCGGTGACCATCCACATATTCAGTTACAGTTGGCATACAATACTATACAACATCAGTTTCAGGTGTATAGTGCAGTGATCAAGCCTCTACTCCATCCATGAAGTGGTCTCCCTAACAAGACATGTGACTATCTGACACGTCACAAAATTTTTACAACATTATATTCCCCAAACTGTGTTTCATATCCCTGTGGCAATATTGTAGTTGTCTATGTATGCTGTCTAATCCCTTCCCCTTCCCCCCCATCGCCACCCCCCTCCCAACTAGCAACCCTCAGTTTTTCCTCTACATCTACGAGTCTGTTTACTTTGATCGTTCACTCAGCTCTTAAGACTCCACACACAAGTGAGATCTCATGGTACCTGTCCTTCTCCGACTGGCTTATTTCACGCAACATAATAGTCTCTTCACAACATTATCAATTACATTCCCAGAACTGCCCCCATATTCCTGCGGCAACATTGTAGTCCCACCTACACTGTCCAAAACCTTCCCCCTCTCCCTCTTCCCCACTCCCTCCCAGCCAGCAACCATCAGTTTTTCCTTTATATCTGCTTGATATGACTTCAATCTTCTTAAATTTACGGAGACTTGTTTTGTGGCCTAACATGGTCTATCTGGAAAATGTCCCATGTGTACTTGAGAAGAATGTATATTCTGTTTTTTCAGGGTGAAATGCTCTAAAAATATCAACAAAGTCCAACTGGTCTAAAGTATCATCTAAGGCCCCTATTTCTGTGTTGATTTTCTGTCTAAAGGGTCTGTCCATTGGTGACAATGGTGTTGAAGTCCCCTACTATGATAATGTTACTGTTGATCTCTGTCTTTCTGTCTGTCAAAATCTGTTATATGTAATTAGGAGTTCCTATGTTGGGTGCATAGATGTTTATTATGGTTATAGTGCCCTTCTTTGTCTTTTATTGTAGTCATTTTAAAGTCTATTTTGTCCAAAATAAGTATTGGTACTCCAGCTTTTTTTTTTCTTCTCATTTCCATTTGCATGAAATCTCTTATTCCATCTGTAAACAGCATATACATGTGTACTATTTTCTTATCCACTCAGTCACTCTCTGTCTTTTGATTGGAGTATTTAGCCCATTCACATTTAAAATGATTATTGATAGGTGCATATGTATTGCCATTTTGTTATTTGTATTCCTGGTCTCCCTGGGTTATCTTGTTTACCCCTTTATTTTGTTTAAAAAAACCCTTTTAACATTTCTTGCAATGCTGGCTTGGTGGTAATGAATTCCTTAAGCTTATTCTTTTCTGAGAAGCTCTTTATTTCTCCTTCAATTTTAAGTGATAGCCGTGCTGGGTAAAGCAATCTTGGTTGTAGGCCTTTATTTTGTGTCACTTTGAATATCTCCTGCCACTCCCTTCTGGCCTGCAGAGTTTCTGTAGACAAGTCAGCTGTTAGTCTAGCAGGAGTTCCTTTGTATGTAACCTGCTGTCTTTCTCTTGCAGCCTCTAGGATTCTATCTCAATCTTGAACCTTTGCCATTTTAACTATGATGTGTCTTGGTGTGGACCTGTTTAGGTTCAGCTTGTTTGGAACCCTCTGCACTTCCTAGGCATGTATGTTGATTTCCTTCACCAGGGTAGGGAATTTTTCAGTCATTATTTTTTCAAACACATTCTCGACCCCTTGCTTCTTCTCTTCTCCTTCTGGTATTCCTATGAGTCGAAGGTGGTTGTGTTTCACCTTGTCCCATAGGGCTCTTAAACTATTTTCATTGTTTTTTATTCTTTGGTCTTTTTGTTGTGCCAACTGGGTGATTTCTGTTATTTTATCTTTCAAATCGCTGATCCGCTCCTCTGCTTCATCTACTCTACTGGTGATTCCTTTGAGTGTGTTCTTCATTTCAGTTATTGTATTCTTTAGTTCTAACTGGGTTTTTTTTTTTATGGTTTCTCTATCCTTCTTTATGTCCTTGCTAATTTCCTTAAACATTCTTATCATCAGTGTTCTAAACTCTGTCTCTGAAAGGTTGGATCCCTCTGTTACATTTAGTTCCATTTCTAGAGGTTTCTTCTGATCCTTTCCTTGTGACATGTTTCTTTGTTTCCCCATTCTGGCTGTTGTTCTGGGATTGCTTTGCTGTATTAGATAGATCACCAGGAGAGCCCTGGCTGGATCACGCAGGCACACAGCTTACGGCCCAACACTCCCAGGAAAACTCCCAGTCTCAGCCTGTCCCAATCAACCACTCTCAGATCAGGCCGAGCAGCTCGACAACCAATCACCAGCCTGGCAACTCTGCAAGTGCAGTGCGGAGAGCAGGGACCCGAGGCGGCTTGCACACTCCCGCGTCCCAGTGAGCAGCCTGTTGGAGCCGGAGCACGCCCGCCAGGCATTTCCCTGGCAATGCAGCAGAAGCTGTGCTGAGGGTGGGGATCTGAGGCTGCTCGCACCCTCCCGGGTTGCAGTGAGCAGCCTGTTGGAGCTGGAGGGCACCCGCCCAGCGTTTCCCTGGCAACAACAGTATAACCCGGGCGGAGGGTGGGGATCCAAGGCCACATGTGCTCATGCACACACACACACACACACACACACGCACTTCTGCGCCCATTCCACCAGACCAATGAGGTCTCGGACCTGATCCTCCATTGGAGGGCCCAAGCCCGACAAAATGGCGCCCTCCCTACACCACTCGCGTGCAGGCCCCACACCACGGGAACAACAGTCCAAAAACCCCCAGCCCCTGCACCAAAGGTGCTCAGTTCAGTCCATCCCTGCAGACTCCTGGGCCCGGCTCACACAGCTACTCCCTCCACCAGCAACCAGGTAAGTGCTCACCGGCGAGCAAGCCTGGGTGCCGGCCCCACTGATTCTCCTGCTGCTCTTAGCCTCACCGAGCTGAGCAAAGAGAGTCCTCACTAATTTACTGCCGGCTTTCTTAGAACTCCTCTTCCCAGGAAAGGAACTCTGGGCTGGTCAGTTTGGTGTGCGGCCAGAGGGTCTCTCCCCCAACCGGAGAAGGCTCCCTACAGCTGGGACCTCCCTCACGGGGTTTGCCCTTTCTTGTCTCCGCCCGTCCTATCAGACCCGACGCGGCCTCCTCTTTAAGTTCTTCGTTTAGTGGTTCTGTTCCTCCAGTGTTCTGGCGACCTCCAGGGTTGAATGCTGTATAATTTATTTGTAATTTTGGTGTGATCCTGGGAGGCAGTTAGCACAGCGTCTATCTATTGCGCCATTTTTAGCCCATTTTTTTTTTCATGATTTTATTGGGAAAGGGGAACATTGTGTTTTTCCAGGACCCATCAGCTCCAAGTCAAGTTCTTGTCCTTCAATCTTAGTTGTGGAGGGTGCAGCTCAGCTCCAAGTCCAGTCACTATTTTCAATCTAGTTGCAGGCGGGGGGTGGGGGGAGACAGGCAGCCCACCATATCCCATGTGGGAGTCAAACCAACAACCTTGTTAAGAGCATGCATTGGCAGCTCAGTGGCAGCTCAGCTCGGGCGCAGCTCACTGACCCATGTGGGAATTAAACCAGCAACAGTGTTGCTCAGAGCACAAGCTCTAACCAACTGAGCCACCAGGCCACCCCTCTTTAGCCTATTTTTAAATCAGTTTATTAGTTTGGTTTGGTTTGGTTTTGTTGCTGTTAAGTTGTGGAGTTCGTACATGTTTTGGAAATTAACTCCTTATCTAATACATGGTTTGCAACTATTTTCTCCCATTTCATAGGTTGCTTTTTCACTCTTGATTGCCTCCTTTGTTGTGCAGAAACTTATTAGTATGTTCTAATTCTACTCGTCTATTTTTGCTCTTAGTACATTTACTTTTGATCCAATATCCATAAAACCATTGTGAAAATCAATGTCATGAAGCTTTTCTTTTATGTTGTCTCTTATAGTTTTATGTCTTACATTTAAGTTTTTAATCCATTTTTAATCCATCTGAATTTTGTTTATGGCATGGTTCCATTTCCATTCTTTTGCATGTGGATGTGTAGTTTTGCAATATTATTTTATGTAGAGACTGTCCCTTACCCATGAGCATATCTGGGGCCCTTGTTGAAAATCAGTTGATCTTATATGCATGGGTTTATTTCTGGGCTCTTTGTTCTCTTCCATTGGTCAATATGTCTATTTTTATGCCAATACCATTCCGGTTTGATTACATACTGTTTTGTAATATATTTTGAAATCAGGAAGTGTGTTGCCTCTAGCTTTGTTCTTCTTTCTCAGCACTGTTTTGGCTATTTGAATTTTAGAATTATTTTCATATGAATTTTAGAGTTATCTTTTTAGAATTATTATTTTAGAATTTTTTTTTGTATTTCTATAAAAAATGCCATTGGCATTTTGATAGGAGTTGCACTGAATCTGTTCGTTGCTTCGGATAGTATAGACAGTTTCAAAATATTAATTATTCTCATCAATGAACATAGGATGGCTTTGTATTTGCTTACGTTTCTAATTTCTTTCACCAATGTTTTCAGTGTACAAGTATTTCACTTCCTTGGTTAAGTTTATTCCTAAGTATTTTTTTTCTTCTTAATGGTATTGTTAATGGTGTTGTTTTCTTAATTTCCCTGTCTTTCCTTGTACCTTGTAGTGTATAGAAATGCAACTGATTTTTTATGTTGATTTTGTATCCTGCAACTTAATTAATTTATTCTAACAGACTTTTTGTGGTCTTTAGAGTTTTCTATATATAAGATCATGTCATGTGCAAACAGATAATTTTTCTTCTTTTCTTATGATTTAGATGCCTTTTTCTTGTCTAAATGCTCTAACTAGGATGTCCAGTGCTATGTTGAATAGAAGTAGTAAATGAGGGCATTTTTTTCTTATTCCTGATCTTAGAGGGAGAGCTTTCAGTTTTTCATCCTTGAGTATGATGTTAGTTATGATTTTGTTATATATGGCTTTTAGAATTTATGTTGAGTTTCAGTCCATCTATACCTAGTTTGTTGAGCACTTTTTATCATGAGAGAGTATTGAGTTTTGTCAAATGCTTTTTCTGTATCTGTTAAGATGATCATGAAAAACCAAGATCTTAAAGATATAGTAACACCTCAATGTTCATTGCAGCACCATTCACAATAGCCAAGATGTGGAAAAAAACTAAATGTTCATTTATTGATGAATTAATAAAGATAATGTGGTATACATGTGCAATGGAATAGTATTCATCCTGAAATAAAAAATAAAGATGACAACAACATGAATGAACCTTGAGGACATTATGCTAAATGAAATAAGCCACTCACAGAAGAAGAAATACTGCATGAGTCCCCTTCTATGAGGCATAAAAAATGATCAAACTCATAGAATCACATGAAAGAATGGGGATTACCAGAGGCAATTAGAAAAACCTGAGGAATTGCTAACCAACAAGCACAAAGTGTCAATTACAAAAGAAGAATAAGTTCTGGAAACCTATTTTACACATTGTGCCTATAGCTAACAATACTGTCTCGTACCCTGAAAAATATGTTAAAAGGGTAAATTTAATGTTGTGTTCTTACCACAATAAATCAAAAATATATAAAAATAACTTACATAGCTACATTAGACATTCTCATACATTGCTAGAAAAAAAGTGTAGATTGATGAAACCCTTTCAGAAAGTAACTTGGCACTATGTGTTAATAGTCTCAAGAATATCCATATATGTTCTATCCAGTAATTACATTTTGGGTAATTATTTCTTTTTAAAAAAAACCTGACCTATATAAAACCTCTATCACAAGATGTTTATGACTGTAATGTTTATAATAACAAGAAAAATAGATAAATGTAAATAAAAAGAGCTTGCTTAAGTAAGTAATGTTATATATACCTGAATAATGAAATAGTATGTCTCCGTTAAAATAATGTGAGTAGTTTATAATAACAAGAAGAAATGTTTGTGTAATAATTTTAAGTGAAAACTAAGATGTAGAGTGGTTAATATAATGTTCTTGACTACATCTTTAAACAATAGAAAAAAGAAAAATTACATTAAAATATTCATAGCAGCTCTTTTAGAAGAACTGAAGATTTTTTCTTTCTTCTTTGATGTATCTTTTTGAATTTTACAATTTCTAAAATAAGCATTAATTATTTTGTAATTGGAAAAAGATAATTTGACTATTTAAATGCAAACTAGTATTAATAATAATATAAGCAGTATTCTTGTGGAAGGACTGAGGGGGGAAAAGAGAAGAATGATAAGTTCCAGTTGTGGCCTTTACATTAAAGATCTCCTAAAATTCAAGACAGTACACAGTATATGCTCTCTCCTGGAAGCTCTAACCTTTATTCAGTTCTGAAACAGTGGATGTTTCTTTTTTCCTAATATACTAAATTCCAGGCTTAACATTGGTATATGCTACACAAACATCTGTTGAATGAATGGCTAGACATCTGAGCTAAATAAACACATGTTATAAACAAATGGAGAAGCTGATGAATAAGGAAATTAAATAAATGGTTTGAACAGAAAATGAATATTTTTTTTATCTTTTCAAACTTTTATTGAAAGATAATAAAACCTATTGGGTGACAAATTCAAGTCTGCAAAGTAAATGGGTGATAACTATAGTCTATTTGAAATTTCTTAAGTTTGACTTTTAGTGTCAATTTGGTTACTTTTTTTTTTTTGATGGCATTATTTTGCTTTATTTTATTTTTTTATTTTATTTATTTTTAAAATTAGCTTCAGGTGTACAACACAGTGCAATAGTTATACTTTTTACCCCTCAAAGTGATAACCCCCTCCCCCAATTCTCCACCCCACTCTTCCTCCCCATATCATACTATCTATTACAATTCCTTTGACTCCCTTCCACCGTATAATCCACATCCTGTGACTATATATTCAATTACAGTTGGCATACAATATGATACAACATCAATTTCAGGTATACAGTGCAGTGATTGAAAATGAATATATTTTAAGGGAAGAGTTTGAAGCCTCTTCCTTCTTTATTCCCTAGAAATCCCACTGGGAACCTAAAGACATAGTACCATTGACTCCAGTATGCAAGGCTATGGATTAAGTTTTACCTCTTCAACTTTAGATGACAGAACCTCAAAAGAGATTTTTTAAAAAATCGTTAGGCTGAGGATCAAACCAACAGAAATTGGATTGACCTAAATTGATGCCCAAAGAAATAGCTTTCCCTCTGGATAAATGCTGAAATGAGAACCTAGTTGATTTAAAGGGCAAACTGCCCTTCAGTTCAGGGAATCAAGAAAGTTTTCATCTATACCCAAACCTTTGTGAAATAAGCCTCTCTCTCCAACTTCCTTAAATAGAAAGACTTCTAGTTTTGTTTATAACCACACAGCAGCCAGCATGGTTTTGTGGCTCTGAGTTAGGACACAGAACTCAAAATTTGGGACCTACTGGGCTAGTCAGATTGCCTCTACCATGGGTGCTTCTAAGTTTATTCCTGAGTGTAAAACAGACATTCCTATCTTTTGACTTCTAGGATTAGTTACTGAAAGGTATATGTCCCTTAGTCATATGCTTATTTGCACCCTATTAATGACCCAGAGAACAGAGGCCTGTCGTGTCCCCATAGTCAGAACTGCCTGATAGTGCAGTCAGACACTGGTGACCAGGAGCAGACTGGCAGGTCCTAGGACCCTAGCTATGGCTGTTTCCCAAGTGGCCTCTCAGGCAACTCTGCTCAAGGTGTTACACCAGTGCTTCAGGACACCAGTGGGGAACAAATCTGGGCCAGCCTTCATGGACAAGCAGTGTGGGTGTCTCACTGCAAGGAAAGGACTAATTTCATCAGGTGAAGGCTGATTAGAACCACACTTCACTGGCATGGCCATTTGACAAGTTTGCATTCATTCAGTCAACAAAAGTTTTGAAGGGTCTTTATATGCTAGGCATTGACTCAAGTGTTAACGACACTGAGCTTTCTTCCAGTCTCCTGAGCGAGACAGAGACATAAAACGACAATTATAATATGCACATAATGGATGGGGAGTGGGGAGAAGGGGAGGTATGTAACCCAAATAGGAAGTAGATTAGAAAAGCACATCTCAGAGGAGAAGATGGTTAAACTGGGTCCTGAAATTCCATGCTCCCCTGGAGCAGAGACCTGGGAGCCCCAGAGGCAGAGAGGAAAAGTAAAGTGCACTGCCTACATATGCATAGAGTTTGAAAGGAACCATTTTTCTAGGATTGCTAAGGGTACAGCTTCTCCACCCTTAGGGCCTCTAGAGCCACAAGACCCACTGGCTGCATGCGGATAATAGGGCTTACAGTACAGAATTCAGATTCTGCTTTTGTGTCCCCAGAAAGGTGAAAGACAAGTGCCTATAATGCCAGGCCCCTTGGCAGCATTTGCAGGAACCACAGCCCTTTACTAGAAAAACAATATCAAGGCTTGTAAGCTGTGGAAACCACAGTTTAACCTAGTGATTTGGGTTAAATCTGGGTGATTTTATTGCTCACCCCAGTAGCAGGCCACCAGTATTATTCCTCAGTCTATGCATTCCACTTACTGGATGAAAGAGTTTGGATTCTTAATTGGCTAAAAAGGATCCTGTGCTTGGCTGATTGTTTGAGTTTTAGATGGAGGAGTGAGTATTTTCACATTTTAGAACTGGCATCAGATGTATGTTCAATTTTAAGAAAAGTACTTCATTTACCTCGTTAAATGAGTTGTGTCGGTTGCATATATTTTATAATTGAACTAAAACAGGCCAAAATTGGCAAGATTTTGGAGTTCACTGAAGAGAAAACTAAACTAAATATCTTCAAATTATAAAGGTGGGTAAAAGCAAAGATCTGCATTGGGTTTGAGGGGTTTATAAATGTAGGATTCTATGGGAGGTGGTAAAGAAATTAATTATTCAGCTCAAGTCCTTTTAAATATGCTGTCTTAAAAAGCCAATGGTGATGGTGTACCTTGAATTATTATAAAAAGAGTGCATTCTGAAAGGATATGTTCCCTCTGAAAGCACAGGAAGGACTTGACTTTGAGCATGGTGGATTAATGCCGTAGGCCTCCAAAGGGATCCAAGTCTTCTGAAAGGGCTGGGGAAACCAAGAACCTCTCTGAATATCGGTTTTCTTTTCTTTACTCTTCTTTCCCCCTAGCCTGGAAATACCCTGTAACTAATTTTAGGGTCTACTCCAAATTCATGACCTCAGAACCCCAACCCAAATTGAACCTCCATTTGCCAATTACAAAAACACTTTTCTTAAAAAAATTTAAAAGTCTTCTTGAATAATAATTCTCTTACAAAACATGGTACTTAGAAAGTAACACCTTTATGACTTCGGTTCCAATAAGCAGAAACCCCCAAATTATATTTCTCCCCAGCCATAAAAAGATTGAAATTTTATCATTTCTGACAACATTAATGGACCTAGAGGGTATTATTATGTAAGTGAAATAAGTCAGAGAAAGACAAATACCAAATGACTTCACTTAGATGTAGCATCTAAAAAACAAAATAAACTAAGAAACAAACTCACAGATAGAGAAAACAAACTGTTGGTGGGAATATGGGAGTGGGGGTTGGGGAGTTGGGTGGAAAAAGTGAAAGGGATAAGAAGTACAAATCACCAGTTATGAAAACAGTCACAGGGAGATAAAGTACAGCAGAGGGAATCTAGTCAACAACATTGTAATAACTATGCCTGGTGCCATGTGGGTACTAGGCTTATGATGGTGATCACTTTGTAAGGTATATAAATGTCTAATAACTATGCTGTGCGCCTGAAACTAATATAATATTGTAATTTAAAAATAAATTTAAAAAATAAATAAAGTTTAAAACAGAAGAACTGGAGGCAAAAATTAACCGGGGATGTCAAATCCATGTTGCATTACACACAACATTCAAAACATGATTCTTGAAATCCAAAATGCCTGCATTATTTACCCTTTCCCATCATGAATCCTGCCAAGGAGACAGATGGAAAAGTCTCCTGGGTGTTAGAGACATCCATTTTAAAGAGATTTAGAAAGCCCTATTGTCCAAATCTGCCGACACGCTTCACATCATCTCATAAGAGAGAGTCAGACCCACCGGCAAACAGCGTAATACCCAACTCTCTGTTCTAGTTTCCGCAGAGTATGCAATACTAGTTTGGGATATTCCTAGGACTTAATCATTGCTATAGGCTTCTCTGATGAAGAAGGGTGCTGTGGGGAAATCCCATCTTTGCACAGTAGAAAGCAAAATAAAGGATTTTATCTTTAAAACATTTGTTTGTGTATGTTTTTTAATGTCAAAGGAAGAAAACATCTATTATCCAGGGAAAAGAACTGGAAGTTGCAGTTTCCCAGCTTCTGGGAGGCCAGGCTATCTGAAACAGACAAATCTATTTTTTTTCTCCAGCAAAGCAATTACTATCCTTCTCTCGGTGACAGGTGCTCTTGTCACATCTGACACACCAGTTAGGTTACTGAAAGAATGAGCAAAACAATGAACCCTTAGCACAGGGGCTCCCTGAGGCTGCTGGCACAGGGTGTGTGGGATAAATACTCCATTTTGGCATTAGAAAATTAATCTTTCAAACAAAAGTACTTTGTCACAATTCCACTCCTACAAATGACAGAGAAGAGGGAAAGGACTCTGAGGCCTATTTCCTCATGAATGTACTGAAGAAAGATATTCAATTAAAAAGATACTTCTGGGGTCCTTGTTTATAGGTGCCTTCCAAGACAAGTGGCCAAGAAGAACAGCTTTGGGAATGTGACAATATGAGAATGTCAGAACTGGTTTGGTTTGGAGCCTTTGTGACACATGTTTTCTGCCTGGGGTTATTGTGACTATAGCCATGTTGGAGGCAGAATAATGGCACAAGCCCAGGAAGCTACCTGACATAGCAAATGGAGATAAGCAGGAGGTGTTCAGAGGGAAATCACTTTAGGAAAATATGTGAAGGCTACCATAAGCATCTTTCTAAAATAAACTGCTCTCCTTCAAATGGCCTGGAGTAGTGAAATCAAAGGTCTCCCAGTCTGGTCTCAGGGGAATTCTATCCAACTTGCTTGGCAAAGGTGACACAGAGTCTCAAAGATTAAGATAAGCTACCCGTTCAAGACCCTACAACAAAAGTTCTGGACACTGAAAGCCTGGGCCACCCTCAGCTCCCCGTAATCAGGGAGGGAAAGTACATCCCAACATCAGGGGCTGTGGAACAGTGCTGGGGAATGGCTGGGGAGAGGGGTGTCTCTGCCAAGAGAAGTGGCAATGGTAACAGCAAAATCAAAAAGCAGCAAGGGAAGAGTAGACGCTAGGAGGGTGATACAGAGACAAGGAGAATTAGGGGGGAGGGGTGGGCCCGACTATAGACATCTCACGATAGTGTTGAAAAGAGGTGGGTTTGCATGTTTTTCATTTTTTTTTTAAGATTTTATTGGAGAATTGGGGGAGGGGAACAGCGTTGGGAAATCGGGGAAGGGGAACAGACAAGTTGCTGTCTTTTTGTTCTTCAGTCTAGTTGCAGAGGATGTTGCTTCACTGGCCCATGTTGGTATCGTCATTGCGCTCTTCCCAAATGAGGGAGATCGGTCACCAGCCTCTGGATGTCGCTCATCGCGGCTATTGGCAGCTCACGCTGGCTGCCGGGCACTCACTGTAGCCTATGGCAGCCCACTGCAGCAGGGGCTGCAGCCTACACCTTCGCCGGGGCTCGCACAGCCCAGCTCCAGGTGGAGCTGTTGTTAGCTGTAGAAGGCAGTGTCACTGGCCCTCATATGTGGAATCCGAACCGGGGCCACTGGCATCCCAAAACCAGCTCTTAACCAATGCGCCACTCGGCCGGCCCACATGCTGTTCATTTTTATAAGTAATTTTCATTAATGGGATCAAAAAAAATTTACCCTTCATCTCTCTTATCAGATGGAAACAGCCAGATGAGGAGGAATAAAGCAGCCCCTGACATCAGCAATAGGACTGAAAGTCAGTGAGGAAAGGGTTAGGACTAAATGCCAATAATTAGACCGATAAAATAACAAACTGCAGAAGACATCATTAAAAGAGGGAAAAAGCAAGCCTCAGTCTGAGAGAAGATATGTTGTGATAGATATGCCCAACAAAGGACTTGTAAGCTAGAATATATTTTTAAACTCCTACAAATCAGTAAGAAAAACCTGATCAGGTTTAAAAATATAAGCAAAAGGCTTGAAAACAGCACATCACAAAACAAGATACCCAACTGATCCAGTAGGCACACGAAAAGTTACTCAACATCATTATTCATGACAGAAATGCAAATTAAAACCATAAGTGAAATGCTAGAAAATACCCACCTCGTGTACACACACACACACACACACACACACACACACGCGCGCACACAATCATAAATGACCAGGATTGGAAAGACTGAAAACACCAGATTTTGGCAAGAATTTGAAACACTTGAGACCCTTCTACACTGCTGCTGGGAGTGGGAAATGATACAACCACTTTGGAAAACTGTTGGCAGTTTTATCTAAAGACAGATATATGCAGAACCCTGACCTAGCAATTTCACTGATAGGTGTAAACCCAGTAGAGGTGAGTGTTTATGTCCAAAATGAAAGACATGCATACAACTACTCATAGCAGCTTTAATCATTATAGCTCCGACCTGGAAATGAGCCACATGACTGTTAATGATAGAAATAATCAATTGTAATATAATCATAGAATAGAGTACTACAGAGTGATGAAGAAAGAACTACTGCGAAATGGAACAGAGTGAATAATGTGTTGGATGAATGAAGCCAAACAAACGGAGTCCATTATACGTGTGATTCAAGTTATATGAAGTTAAAAAACAGCCCAGACTAATCTATGGTGACAGAGGTCAGAATAATGGTTACATTTTGAGGAGAGGTGAGGGCATGTGAATGAGCCTTCTGAGATGCTGAAAAAGTTCTCTATCTTGATCTCAGTGGTGGTTATAATGAGTGAATACATGTGTGAAAACTTATCGAGCTGCATACTTAAGATAAACGTGCTTCTCTGGATGTAAGTTGTGCCCCGATAGGAAAGTTGAAAAGCAGGGCCATACTGTTTTTTCTTTCTTCAAGTTCTCTTCAGCACTACAACTTTCCATTTACCATATTATGTAGAAATTATTTGCCTATCATTTATAAGTTTTTCATAGACAGGAGCCATGTCTTAGTTGTCTATATTTCTCTGTTGCCTAGCACAGTGCTTGCTATGAAAAAGTTACTCAATACGTATATGTTAAACTATTCTAAAACACTCCAATCTAATGTCATTTAGACTCTGAGTCATGCATAGTGACTCCTGCCTTATACCTTATACTTTAGACATGTAAGTGAAGAATGGAAGCTAACCAGGTTAATCCTTTCCATTGGTCAAGGCTTCAGATGAAGAAAATATGTCGAATTCTCCCACCTGTGAAGGTCCAGTATAAACCAGAGGTTCTCAAGCTTGAGGACCATTAACACTCAAGTGCAGAACTTACTAAATGTGCAGATCGCTGGCACTACACCCACAGGTTCTACTTCACTAGGTCTAGCAAAGAGCTCAGTCTGTACTCCAGAAAGTTCTGTGGCCCACACTGCAAGAAATAAAGGCTTAGACACAAGAAACTTCTGGCTTTGTCAAGATTATAGGACACTGAATCCTAACTGACTATGGGCAGACTGACCTGACATGTCCCCTCATCTAAAGGGAGACCACCACAGTTGCCCCCACCAAAGTACAGGATAGCTGGAGTTTTTAAAAGAAGAATTTTCTGAAGACACCTAGATGAGGTGGTCCTCTGTGATCCGTTAGATTCCACTTTTGTTTGGAAACCAGGAGGCATATAGCTTCTTTAATTCATCTAAGAAAACAGCCATTATGACTGAGAGCCCCCTTCTGAAGTAATGTGTTACTGAGCATTGGGAAAATAAAGACGCTCTGTGAGGTTCAGTGGCAGATTTTTCTTTTAAAAAATTATATTCAGGGAGATGTTTGCCAACTTCTCTCTAGATAGAGGTCATAAGGTCATAACACAGACTGACAAGAACCTGAAAACTCTAAATCAAGACTGGCACATTGTCCCCAATTTACATCAGTAAGTTGAGAATGAGTTGCCAGATTCAAGTTTTTCCTTATGGTGAATTATTTTATCAGTTAAATGGTGTTTTGGGAGAAAATACATAAGAACAAGGGAGATCTATCAGTTTAAAAGTTAAGATTCTCTCCTCTAAGAATGGACTGCATATATAATATATATATATATATATATATATATAATATATATATATATATATATATATATATAGAGAGAGAGAGAGAGAGAGAGAGAGAGAGAGAGAGAGAGAGAGAGCATTACCAAATCCTGCCGGCAGAGGATTATGACTTGTCCATAAGTACTCTGAGTCTAGGGCCTCTTGTAATATATCTGGGTTGCAAAGCAAAACCAACCAACCAACCAATCAACAAACAAACAATAAATAAATGGCAAACCACTTGCAAACACGAGGAATGTATGTCACGTACAAGTATGTGTCATCCAGGAAAATTTAGTTTAGTTGCTCTGACTGGAATGTAACAAATAGCTTTTTAGTTTTGCTTTGTCATCTATTTCCTCCTAATGCTGACAAGGAAAATGTTCTTGAAAAACAGCTGTTAATAGATAGTGACAAGTTGTTGCCTGTGGTCTAAGAAAAAGCCATCAATTACTGCCTTTGATGTTCTTTTAAATTACAAAGGCAAAGAAAGTTCCATCACGTTGTATTGGCTTCATGGTTATTGAATGAAGAGGAAGGATTTTGAGATAAAACAGGTTTTTTTTTCCTTTTTGAATGAAGTTATAAATATTTTCCCACAAACACTACAAAATTTCAGGGAATCTCTGAGCTTCTTCTTGGCTCCCTATATCACTTCGGACAGTGGTAGAAATGATAAAACTAGGGTCGAATATGAATTTTCCTAGTAAGTCAGTAATGCTAGCCTCCTAGGAGACGCTGGTCTAGACTTTCCGACTCCCTAACCTCTCCAGGCTTTCATCCCTGCACTGAGGGCCTTCTGAAAATGCTTTCTGGTCTCCAGACTCTAATTTTATGCAGATAAGATAGAACCCAAGAGTCACAATGAACTCTTTGGAGGGAAAGATCTGGAATTCTAGGAAGTGAAATTTAGAAATAAGAGTTTATCTTCTATGGCCTCAATCTTCCAAATTCTTTTCTCTTCTCTCTTCCTCCCATCACCATTTCATTGACCATTATCCCTCATGACCTCAAGCATAGCCTCCAATTTTTATTCATACCTGCCTCTGGATCATTTGATAGCCCAAAATACAAATAACTGGTAACAGCATCAAATATTGCCCCTCACAGAGAATTTTCATTTTGACAGGGGTAAATCAAAGGAATGTTCTATCTTTAGAATTAAAGGAGAAGGGAAAAGGGTGAGGGAAGAAGGGAGAAACCTTGAGGGAGAAAGAGTGAAAAGCTGGAGGGAAGCCATAGAAGATGGAGGAGCAAAAATGAGCATCTACATGCAGTTAGAGCTGGCTCATGTTCTGGAACAAATGATACTTCTTCAAGCAAGGATGTGCTTGCAGTCACCTTCTCAGAGAGACTAAGCACCCTGTCTAAAGGAGTACATGCCCACATATAAAGGGTGACAAAAAAAAATGTATACATATTTTTAAAAAGGAAAAAAAATGTATTAAAATTGTAATACTCAATATACATACTGATAATAAAAGAATACAAGTCATGTGTATACAATTTTTTGGCACCCCCGGTAGTCACAGTCTTTATTCTCCACCCTCAGAACTGCATTTTCTCCTTTGTAGTATTTATCATTGCCTGAAATTACAGTAGTCCCCCCTTATCCACAGAGGATACATTCCACAACTCCCAGTGGATGTCTGAAAGCATGGGTGATACCAAACCCTATAAATACTGATTTTCCTATACATACATACCTATGATAAAATTTAATTTATAAATTAGGCATAGTAAGAGATTAACAATAACTAATAATAAGAGACCAATTATAACAATATACAGTTGACCCTTGAACTGTATATTGCACTGACCCCCATGCATTCAAAAATCTGAGTATAATATTTGACTCCCCCACAAGTTAACTACTAACAGCCTACTGTTGTCCGAAGCCTTACCAACAACAAACATATTTTGTATGTTATATGTATTATACACTGTATTTTTACAATGAAATAAGCTACAGAAAAGCAAGTATTATTCAGAAAATGATAAGGAAGAGAAAACGTATTCCTGGCACTTAGTTTTAAAAATCTGAGTATAGCTTTCTTTTCCTTTGGGAGCCACCAGGTTGAGAGAAGCTTCTCCTCTCCCCGCCGTGGCATGTGCTTGTCCATTGATATCAATGGTCTCCAAAATGGGGGAGTCATTTGGCAAAAATGTCCCTTTGCCTGCTGTGTTCATGGCTCCTATTCAACTAGATATTGTGAAGTTGGTCGCACTAACTTGCGCAGAAACAATAGACAGCCCTGTACTGTCAGTGGATTAGCAGGTCATCAAACCACTGCTAAGTTGTGGGGTCCTGGCAGAGCTGTGGCTCTGCCCTGGCTGCCTCATCCTTACCAGTGCTGGTTGTGTCTAAAGGTCATAGTATTGAGGAAGTTCCTAAACTTCCTTTGGTGGTTAAAGATGAAGTTGAAGGCTACAGAAAGACCAAGGAGGCAGCTTTGCTCCTTAAGAAACTTAAGGCCTAGAACAATATAAAAGTTCTATGTCTGTCAGCGAATGAGAGTTGGCAAGGGCAAAATGGGAAACTGTCATCGTATCCAACACAGGGGACCTTGCATCATCTATAATGAGGTCAATGGCATCATCAAAGTCTTCAGAAATGTCCCTGGAATTACTCTGCTTAATGTCAGCAAACTGAGCATTTTAAAACTTGCCCCTGGTGAGTATGTGGGCCGTTTCTGCATTTGGACTGAAAATGCTTTCCGCAAGTTGGATGATCTGTGTGGAACTTGTATAAAACTGCCTCCCTCAAGAGTAACTACAACCCTCCCATGCACTAGCTGCTCAGTACACACCTTAGCAGGATCTTGGAAAGATCAGAGATCCAAAGAGCCCTTCGAGCACCACACAAGAAGATTCATCACAGAGTCCTAAAGAAGAATCCACTGAAAAACCTGAGAATCACATTGAATCTAAACCCATATGAATAAACCGTGTGCCAGAACACCATACTTTGCCAGGCCAAGAACCATCAGCTCAGGGTGGATAAAGCAGCAGCAGCACTAGAAGCCAAGTCAGATGAGAAGGGTGTTCCAGGCAAGAAGCCAATGATAGGGAAGAAAGGAAAGAAGGCTGCTGGCATTACAAAACAGAAGCCTTTGGTGGGAAGAAAGGCTGCAGCCACCAAAAAACCAGCAGCTGAGAAGAAGCCCACAGAAAAGAAACCCACCACAGAAGAAAAGCCTGAGGCATAAACTGAAATTTGTTTATTCCATAAAGATCAAATCACTTTGGACAACTAATTTTGAATAAAAAGCTGATCAAAGAGGAAGTGAGAAACATGAAAAAAAAAAATCCAAGCATAAGAGGACTTGTGCATTTCAAACCGGTGTTATTCAAGGGTCAACTATAATAAAAGTTATGTGAATGTGGTTTCTCTCTCTATTGGGTAACCAATCTGATAACCAAAAAGGCTACTGAGTGACTGTTAGGCAGGCAGTGGATACAGCACAGAGAAGCTGGACAACTGGATGATTTATGACATGACCCAGGAGGGTCAGAGCAGGAAGATGGGAGATTTCATCAGTCTACTCAAAACAGAGCTCAATTAAAGCCTTACAATTGTTTATTTCTGGAATTTTCCATTTAACTGCAACCAAAGAAAGCAATACTGCAGATAAGGGGGCCTACCATTTATCATGTATTTATTTATTCTCTTGTTTATTATCTGTCTCTTTCACTCTCTATGAGGTAGAGCCCTCACCTTGTTTACCACTGACTCCCCAGTGACTGGAAGAGTACCTGGCATATAGTAGGTGCTCAATAAATACTAGTTGAGCTAATGAGTGAATGATGAATTCGATGAATGGGTGACATCAGGCTCTGCAAGCCACCATGCCTATATGCTGATACCCAAGGCAGCACCTACCCGTGGCTCAGAGCCCAAGAGCAGGATAAACAATGGACCTGGCTTGCCTGGGACAAAGTGGTTCTTGGGACTCAAGGCTTAAATTGCTAAAGTGGAGAAACGTTTGGGGCAAATCAGAACAAGCTGGTTACTTCACCTAGAAACTCCTAAAAGTCTTCTATAGCTTGAGTGAAAGGAGAGTGAAGTGAAAACACTTTATTATTCTTTCAAGGTCACCTCAGGCTGGCTTGTCCCCTGACTGAAGGTCACTGCCCTTCTCAAGGAGGTCTCCTCTACCCAACTCTTCTCATGTGTTCAGCAGTCACTTCTACTCTTCAGCAGCAGGGCCTAGGGATGGTAGCAGCTCTGATGCCCTCATCCTGAATATCTATACCATCCTCATCATTCTTCTCCACTCTCTCACACCATAACAGTTCTTTTATAAATAAACCCTCCTTGAATTATCTAAAGTTCAGAGAGTCAGTTTTTCTCATTTGGACTCTGACGTGAAGGGAAAAAATATATATAGAAATAGGTCTCAGGAGACATCACTGACATACAAAGGTACTTCACCTATCTAGACCTCAATTCCCATCTATGAATCTGTTATAAGAAATGATTAAGAAAATCTCCTTGACACTGCTTGTTGTCATGTCAAAAGCATTCACCCAAAATTTAGCCACTATTGTGATTGCTATTCTCCTTTTACGCTTTTTCATAACAGAAACAACCAAAAGGACAGATCAGGCTTGCAGTCCATCTGAGGAGGACCCAGAATTTCATCTCTCCAAATGGCATGAGATAATGGGCAGAAATACTCTAGATTTAAAAATTCAAACATTCACTGATTGCTGTTTTCTTAATATTGTGACTTTAGGGCTTTGAGTAAAGCCCTTAATGATCTATCTGTTTTAATCTTTAGTGGTAAGTCTGGTGTCTGTTTTAGGAGGGCTTAAAATGTGGGAAACGGTGGTTACTTTGCAGATTTGCAGGAAAAACTCCCTACCTGAGGGATATACCCATCTCCTGTCCAGGCCAGACTGCTGAAATATACAAGAAGTCAATAGGTCACAAAATGGAAACAACAAAAAGTTTCTGTTTTTCCAATTTAATGGTTTGGTGACCTGGTTGCAGACCTTAGATGAAAATGGGCCATTGAGAATGTCTCTGAGGGGTGCATAACCTTGGAGGCCGAACATTAAGAGCAGGAAAGATTTCTTTTTTCATTAAAAGAAAAAACTTTCATTTAGATTTATAGTACCAAGTAAAGTGCAAGCGAAAGATGAAAATTACATTATGAAATAAGACAATTTAGGAAGGACAGAGGGGTGGACAGAGCACTCGGCTTATTCCAAAGTGAACACACACACACACAGACACACACACACACACAGCAGAAAATGCTTTGCACGCAAATTTCTAAGAAAACTGGGAACAAAGAAGGAGTATTTGGGGAAATCATGAAACTGAAGTTCATAACAGCAGGACCCAAATTGAATCATGTTATGTAGTATGCTAAATAGTGTCCCCCCAAAATTCATGTCTACTCAGAATCTCAGAATGTGTCCTTAATTGGAAATAGGGTCTTTGCAGATGTAATTAGTTAGCGGTCTCAAGAAAAAAATCTTCCTGGAGTGACGGTGGGCCCAAAATCTTATTACTGGCATCCTTACAAGAGAAAAGGAGAGGGAGATGTGGACACAGAGAAACACAGAGACATGTATGAAGATTCGACCATATGACGGTAGAGGTGAAGATTGGAGTGATGCTTCCACAAGGCAAAGAATGTCAGGAGCTGCAAGCTGAAAGAGGCAAGGAAGAATTCTTCCTTAGAACCACCTTGATCTCAGATTTATAGCCTCCAGAATTGTGACAGAATGAATTTCTATTGTTTGAAATTACCCAGTTTGTAGTTATATGTCACAGCAGCCCTGGGAAGCTAAAACACAGGTCAATAAATACTGTTGCCTAACAGATCATCGAAAGGAATCTGCTGCACTATAAAGCCATGGAGATACCACCATACTTAGACTGTAGTCTTGTCTGAGAGTGAAGACAGGCACTTCATGCTTCCTGTTTTAAATTTTTTGCAACAAGTGCACTTTATGTAGGATGGGCATGGAGTTCAGAATACGGAACAATCAGACTGAGGTTGACATACCTGCTAATCAAAACTGGCACTCTATTTCCAAACTGCTCATTCCAGCAGAAGTCACTGAGTAATTACACCCAACAGGAGACTGGTACCCAACACTGCAGGGATGTTTATATTACGCTCATCTATTTCAAGCAGGGTCCTATTAGGACTATTCGATGCTTAATCTTTCCAATGGTGTTAGCACAATCCCAGGCCTCGGCTCATCCAACCACTCCAGGTAGAATACCAGCATAAGGCCCCTTAGCCATTGCTGTCCAAGTGAAGAAGTGCTGCCTGCATAAGGGGTACATACCGAGAACGAGGCAACACCACTTCCAGAGGGCAGGGAAGGAGGAGCACAGAGAAGAAGCAGAAACAGATAAAGCATGTGTCCTACAAGACCCAGGGTAAACCATCATCTGGAGGTTATTGGTGGTCCTTGCTCTACTGCACAGTACCCTGCCCACGAATGGCTGAGAATATTTTTAATCCTTTCTTCAATGTCCTATGATGATGATCCCCATATCACTGCTCGCTGTTTTCCCTGCTGGTGAAGCTGTGAACTCTTGAGTTCAGTTTGCTGTTCCTTTTTATATGTTCTTAAGTCATACTATTTGTTTCATAACTCTACAATTCTAATTTGATCCCAGTTGGCCATGCTCATAGTTGATTATTGTGCAATTATTCTCCATTTGCCTCCCCACATCATTCTCTGCCTTTGTGCTGGGCTCCAAGGTCTTGGCCTCCATGGGTTGCATCAGCCAGGCCCCCTGTCCTAGTTTCTGGATAGGTTGGGGAACTACTGACAGGAGGCAGGAGGGCTGGAGGAGAAAGAGGTCAGATCAGGATATTTACCCACACCCCCATTCCCCAGCCCCTGCCAGGCCTCTGCTGGAGCTGTGTCTCAGTGTGTCTCCAGCCACATCTCCTGCTTGAGCTCCTTTTGCAAGGCTACAGCTCTGCCAATCCTTCTGGCCTGGGGCTTCTGCTTCTGCTGCTGTGAATCCCTGAGCCTTTCCCTTGTGACCCCTCAGCTCCATCCCCACATCTATAAACAGTGCCTCCATGAAACTCATTTTCATTTAAATCCCTGATGCATCTACCATATCAACCATGATTTGCACATTTAATACTTTGTGTATGTAGAAGCATTAAACACACACACGCACACAAATACACACACACACACACACACACAGAGCTTCTCTCTGTTATATGAAGAGTATGGCTTCAGAATCAGGCACCCCTAAATAATAGTCATGCCATTGGATTGCTCTGTTTATTTGGGTTATTTAGTCTCTGTGAATATCAGTTAATTTAGCTTTGAAATAAGACCATAATATGTACAGGGTTATGATGAAGCTGAAATAAACAAACACAGTACATTTCTTGACTTCTGAGCTGACACCCTCTGGTTTTTGGATCCATTTTCATGTGCTGTCACAGGTATGCCCATTGCTAACCGGCCCCTTTTTTGTTTTTTTGTTTTTTGGTTTTTTTTAGAAGGCAGTGTCACTGGCCCTCATATGTGGGATCTGAACAGGGGCCGCTGGCTTCCCAAGCCAGCGCTTAACCACCACGCCACTTGGTCGGCCCAAACCGGCCCCTTTATTAGTCCAGTATTTGGGTGACCTTTCCCACATGTCAAAGCACTTTCCCAAAAACATTCATTCAAGCCTCACCACTGCCATGTTAAATGGAACAAATATGTTATTTCCAGAGGGCACTGTTCAGGCAGAGATAAGTGAAATGACCTGTCCACATTCACCCAAAATTCCATGGCAGGTCTCTCGTCTGGGGCTCTGTTCCCACCCTGCTACCTCTATTCTCCTGGAGAAAATCTACCCACCACAAGGTTTCTGGTTTTCTCTGCTGGGAGTAATATATACCTCAGGAGATAATGACAATGACAGTTGTTTTTTTGTTTGTTTTGGGGTTTTGGGTTTTCTTTGTCACCAACCATGGGTTGGTAGGGGAGATTGTTAAATAAATCACTCAGGAAGTCACTGTGGAAACAGAACCAGCCCCCATGCCTTGTATGAGATGACTTGGACGGAAACAGATTCACTTCTCAAATTGATGAACTGGCAGCTGGACATCCAGCTGCTGGGTGTTTTCATCCTTATTGAAATCCCTATGTGACATGGCCGTGAACTATTAACCATGGAAACTAATGTCAAGTAAGAACTTGTTTGGCCCTCGGCCCTCAAGAATCTTGCCTTGCATAACAGAATATGGTTAGACTAAATAAGGTCTAGAATAAATACAAACTTATTTCAGAAGCAAGGGGAAAGTGGCATGCATACCCCAAATTTCTGAAAAAAAGAGAAATTAATTCAGAAATATGAACAAAGGCAGAATAAAAGGGAGAAGCATTCTTATGGAGATTTGCTACTGGAGACTTCATTTTTAAGATCAATTTCAACAAAAGAAATAGAAACATTAATATCACTTTTATAAATACACGAGGTGTGACAATGAAGTTTGCAAACTCATCCTAGAAAAAGTGCTATACCTCATTGCTGAAAAATCATTATGGTCACCTTTGAAGTACTCCCCTTGGGAAGCTATGCACCAATGCCAGCGCCTAGTCCACCCTTCAAAGTAATTTTAGAACTCTTTTTCTGGAATGGCCATCAGAGCTGTCGTCGTATTACTCTTGATGTCCTGAATGTCATCAAAATGTCTTCCTTTCAATATTTCCTTTAACTTCAGGCAAAGAAAGCAGTCGCGGAGGGCCAGATCAGGTGAGTAGGGAGGGTGTTTCCATACAATTATTTGTTTACTGGCTAAAAACTCCCTCACAGACAGTGCCATGTGAGTTGGTGCATTGTTGTGATGTGATTCAAGAACCATGAATTATTGGTGAAAAAATCAGGTTGTTTTTGTCTAACTATTTCACACACCCTTTCAGCACTTCCAAATAGTAAATTTGGTTAACTGTTTGTCCAGCTGGTATAAATTCATAATGAACAATCCCTCTGAAATTAAAAAAGGTTAGCAACATCATTTTGACTCTTGATTTGGACTGACAGAACTTTTTGGGACATGGAGAATTGGCTGACTTCCATTGTGCAGTTTGATGCTTTATTTCAGGGTTGTATTGGTACACCCATGTTTCATCACCAGTGATAACATGGCCCAAAATATCATCTCACCTCTCCAAAAGGTCTTGGAAAACTACGAATCTCCTTTCTTTTGTTCATCAATGAGCTCCTTTGGGATCATTTTTGCACACAACTTTCTCTTGCCAAGGTTTTCAGTTAAGATTTTCCTAACTGTTTCTCTATTGCTGTTACTTGGTCCGCTATGCTTCTCACAGTCAACCTGTGATTTTGACACACAATTCGATGAACTTTTGCAATGTTTTCATCAGTTCTGCTCATTACTGGCCGCCCTGACCTCCCTTCGTCAGTGACACGTTCTGTCCTCTCAGAAAAAATTTAATTCATTTGTACACTGCCATTTCTTTATGGCATTATCCCTATAAACTTGGACAAACATGTTTCTGATTTAACTTCTACTCTTGCCAAGTTTAACAAGAACTTTAATGTTTACTCATTGCTCTAATTCAAGCTTAGGTATTCTCAAAATGGAACACAAAAATGCAACAATAACGAACGCCACTCAGCAAGACACCACCACATGTTGACACAAACACAGCTGTGAGTCACTGATATACCAAGGTTATGAAACCTTACTGAGTTGTTTGTACAGTACTGCCAATGTAAGCACATGGTGGCAAGTTCATGAACTTCATTGTCATACCTCGTAAAAGTAAATATTTAAACCTATTATAAATGGGGGTTAAAAAAGTAATCCAAACCACTTTCTCAGCGAAAAATCTTTATGAAGGAAATATGTTGCTTTTATCAATCCCAAAATATGTAATAAACAGTTTAGAAAGAGTTGCTACAACTACTTTGTTTAAAATGTAATCTAATTGAATCTGTTAGTTTTTTAAAAAAGCAAATTTACAAAAACAGATAATATAGTCATAAAGGCTGCAATTAGTTGTATATTCAGCAAATGAAACTCCTCGAATAATATCTGCTGTCCCCATTTCATGGCCAATACTTATGGCCAGGTCATTTGTGTCCGCGCATGTATATATCATCTTACAGACTGACAATGAAAACTGTCAGAATGAAGAGATCACATATGTCCATTAGTCAGACAAATATGAAGCTCTACCTCCCCTACTGTTATTTTTTTCCCCAATTGTATAAGCAATACATGCTCACTGCCAAAAGCAAAAACAAAGAAAATCACAAAGAAAATTAATATAGTCAACAATTTCACATTCTAAAAGTTAACTCATTGTTTACGTTGGAAAATGCCTTTCTAGTTTCTATATCAATAAAATAAATAAATAAGATTTAAATATAAATAATATGTGAATATTAATAATATAAAATATATATAAAATAAATATAAAGCTCTACAAGAGGAGTGCATTTTATTTCATTATATGACTCTATCGTTATTTATTTTGTTAGCCTCCTGTTATTAGTCATGTCAATCTTTTCAAAGTTTTCAGTTATAAAACCAAGGTTTTCTTTCTAATGTTTCAAATAAATTGTCTCCTGACCTAACTGAAAAGAAAAACCAAGAAAATAACCAAATCCCAAGCCATGCTTCTACAAACTTCCCATGCTATTTTAAGCCCCAGAACTATTGCATGTGCTATTTTCTCTATTTGAAATGCTCCCTCCTTTCTGTTCATCTGTCTACAAACCCCTGGATTTTGGTGGAGGGTGCCTAACTGCTCAGTCCCACATGTTTCCATTAGGAAGAAAAGACTACCCTTCATTCCCAGAAGGGAATAATATGGGAAGCATAATTTCAAGTCTTGTCTCCCTCCTTGCTCAGTGTTTTTGTGAGGTATCATGCAAGCATATAGCATCAGTGAGGCCCTCTCTCTCCAGTGGATGGAGTTAATGCTAAAGCTCATGTTTTCCTGTGACTTCCTTCTTCTTTACTCTTGCTTTAGTTGTACTTGATATAAGGGAGGCCAGCCATAGTCACACTTCTGGCTAGGTAAATATTGACTCATCAGACTCAGTTACCCTCTTGCTGTAATCCACAGGTCTTCACATGGAGAGAGAGACTGAAATGCCCAGAGGGTCAGGGTTTTATTCTTCAAGTTAGCTTAATTAGTTATAAAGTCTAAGTAGACATTTGGATATCTATCTGATTTCTATATATGATCCTCAGTGTTCAGAACTTAAAAGTCTTCTCTGGGCCACATCTCTCACAATAAAATTAATCTTTTACACACACATTTTATAACGCTCAACACACTGAATCACAATTATTTGTCTATATGTGCATATATCTTTTGAGCCTAAGAACTCCTTGGGGCAGAAATTGTGTTTTTTTTGTTTTTTTGGTTTTTTTTTTTAAATTAAAGTTTATTGGGGTGACAATTGTTAGCAAAGTTACATAGATTTCAGGTTTACAATTCTGTAATACATCATCTATATCACATTGTGTGTCCACCATCCAGAGTCAGTTCTCTTTCCATCACTATATATTTGATTCCCTTTGCCCTCATGCAAGTGTTGGAGAGGTTGTGGAGAAAAGGAACCTCATACACTGTTGGTGGGAATGCAGATTGGTGAAGCCGCTATGGAAGGCAGTGTGGAGATTCCTCAAAAAATTAAAAATAGAATTACCATATGACCCAGGAATGGTGTTTTATTTATCTTCTTCCCCACCTCCCCAGAACCTAACACAGTATTTGACATATAGGAGGCACTTAGTAAAAAATTGGTTAAATAAGCAGTTAGCAAATTGTCAGTAGTATCACATCTTTTAAAATATCAGATTAATTTTTATCTAGATAGGTTCCCTAGAAATATTAGGTTATTATAATCATAAGAAGTGTCTAGAACAGTGATTCTCACACTTTAGCATATTTCTGAATCATTGGGAGCATGAAACAATTGCTGGGCCACCTCTGGAATTTCTTTTTTTTTTTTTTGAGGGCAGATGTCTCTGACCCTCATATGTGGGACCGAACCAGGGCCGCTGGCTTCCCAAGCCAGCACTTAACCACCACACCACTCGGCCGGCCCTACCTCTGGAATTTCTGATTGGTAGTCTGGGATGTCAAGATTTACATTTCTAACAAGCTCCCAGGTGATGCTGATGCTGCCACACTTTAAGGATGGGACCACACTTAAAGAACTACAGTCTTTGAGCAATATTTTCCACCAGAGGTGATACTGACTATTATTAGTATCACCTCTGATGTTTTCTAAATTTTTAAATACCATTTTAATATTCTTATTCAGAAAGGTGGACACAGGAATCAGACATTTCATATATGATTTTATTGTAGCAAATCTTTCCATAGACAATTAGAAATCATTGGTCTGGAGCCACATTCACAAGCAAACTTTTTAATAAGGTGTAAAAAAATAATTTTCTGGTCACTTCTTCTGTGACCTAGCTGAACTATTGGATAATTAAAACAATTTTCTGGGGAAATCTACACCCAAGATACTATATTTGCCCTCTCTATGATTTTGGCTAAACCTCACTATTTAATTTCTGATTTTATCATACATTTTAGGTTTCTATTCTTCTAAACATTTTTTTTAAGATTTTATTGCAGATTGGGGGAGGGGAACAGTGTTGGGGAATTGGGAGAGGGGACCAGCCAAGTTGTTGTTCTTCAGTCTTCGTTGTGGAGGGTGCCAGTTGCCATCTGGCTTCCTGTGGGCAGCTTGTGGTCTCTAAGCTCAAGGTGCTGTGTTCAATCTTAGTTATGGGTGGGTGTAGCCACCGTCCCATGCAGGAGTCTAACCAGCAGCCTTGTTGTTAAGAGCGCACGATCTATCCTCTGAGCCATCTGGGTGGCAGCTCAGTTCAAGGTGTCGAGTTCAGTCTTAGTTGAGGGCGGGCATAGCCCACCATTAAACAGGCAATCTTGTTGATCTGAGCCATCCTGCCACCTGTGAGCAGCTCAGCGACAGCTCAGCTAGGGTACAGCATTCACTGGCTCATTTGGGAATCAAACCAGAGGCCCTGTTGCTTAGAGCACACGCTCTAAGCCAACTCTTAACTGAGCCACTCGGCCGGCCCTCTTCTGAACTTTTTGATCTAGATATAGCAAACCTCAGAATATCAATATTTTAATCAACAAATATAAATTAAGTACATACTAAGTGAAAACCGCCATGAAGTCCCCAACAGAGGGACAATAGAAGCAAAATATTTAGCTCTCCTTTGGAAGGATATTTTCAGCTGGTTGGGAACATAAGAAGTAGACACATTTTTATTAAAAACATAGTTAAAAATTTCAAATAACAAATAATAATTACCAAAGAATGCAGACAAAAAATGCTAAAGTTACTTGGAGGGACAGGAGGATGGATATCTAAAACTGAAAAAGTAAAGAGAAACCATATAAAGGAGAAGGTACTGCAGAGCTGCATCTGAAGATAGAATTTAGGGACCGGATTATGCCTAGAATAAAATTCAAAACAGAGCTTGAGACCCAAGCCAATTGTAAAAGGAAAGTCCTGGTAATAGAAGTAGGACATCTTGACTTCCATAAAAAAAACAGCAAGGCTTTCTTTGTCAATTAGCTTTTGGTTCTCTTCAGCTCTCAAACATTGCTCTGAGATGGTAGGAATGTGATTCCACTATGCCATCTGGCATTTTCTGGCTAAGAACAGCTCTTGTGCTTAAATGCAAAAATGATAGCAGTTAAAACAGCACAGGGAAAATGGTAGCCTGTGTTTATTAACATTTCTTAACATATATAAATAGGAGTCAATCACTACTTCAATAACTACTAGACATTACAGAAACCCTATTTATTTTGGTGATCCCTCAGGTCCTGGAATGACTTTTCCTACTAGGCAATAAAAGTGTTTAGTAAATGGAGGAGGCGAGATGGCAGCTGTGAGGAGGGCTCCCTGAGTTCTCCCCAGGAAATATCCACAATTTGAACTTCTGTAATTCTTCAAAGGGATATCTACTCATCACACAGAGCAACTAGGAGTCTCACACAATGATTGCTGGAAGGTGGGCAGGCCAGGCAAGGGGGGAAGAAGGCGGCGAGAGGCGTGAGGTGCAGCCTGCACCCAGGGCTGCAGAGGCACCGAGCTCCAGAGAGCAGATCGGTGAGTGTTCCCACTGATCGCTCCCTGCGCCCTGCGGCCCACCTAGAATACAGCAAGAGCACACCGGTCTGCAGCCTGAGGAAGAAACCTCAGGCCGGGCGAGTGGGGGAAAAGAGAGGGGAGATGAGCGTGCAGAGATATGAGCTGCACTCGCAGCTCCCCAGGTGCCCAGGAAGCAGGGTGCAGAGCGCGGCAACAACAGCGACAGGGCAAGATCAATCCCTGCACCCGCCCGATTTAGGGATCAGTCTCTGCGTCCACCCAGTCCCACGGAGCACAGCAAGAGCACCTCGGCATGCAGGCTCTGAGGCAGAAGCCTGAAACCGGGCAGGCAGGGGAAGAAAGAATACTCGCGGGAGGAGTCGCAGCGCACCAGGTGGAGACGCAGGTCCGAAGAGACGAAGCGGGGATCTGAGCCCCCGCAGGGTGCACGCAGTCCCCTAAACCCCGGCAGCCCTCCCGGAGAGCAGCAGGAGCACCGTGCCTGAGTGCGCACAAGCTCCGAGGCAGAAGCCTGCAACCGGACGAGCAGGGGAAGAAAGAATACTCGTGGGGGGAGACGCAGCGCACGCCAACAGAGACGCAGGTCCCCGGGAGACAGACCAGTGATTTGAGCCACTGCAGGGTGCACACAGCACCCTACACCCTGTCAGTTTCTTGGGGAGAGCAGCAGGAACTCCTCTGGAGTGTATGAGGCAAAGGCCTTAGCTCAAAACAGTGTTGGGACTGTGGGTTTTTTTTGTTGTTTTCTTTTGTTTGTTTGTTTGTTTTGCTTGTTTGTTCATTTGTTTGTTTTTCCTCCTCTCTTGGCCAGAAAGAAAAAAAAAAAACAACTACAGAAATAAAAACCCACACCCACCCTCTCTCAGAAACCTTGGCCCCCACCAACCCAGAGTCTTAAACTGACCCCCGAATGGAGCAATAGGGGTAGACTACAGAGGTATTCCTACCATAGGGGGTCTAGAATTTCCGCCCCAGAAGAGATTGCAAAGTGAGATTAAATACCCCGCCCCCATTTTTCCAGCTAGGCCTGGGAGGCAGAGCAGGTTCAGCTGCTGAGGCACTAACTAACAGATTCCTGGCAGCTGGCATTTGGCACCGAGGAATTCTCTCATTCTCCACGGCTGTCAATGGAAAGGGTGCCCAAAGACACTTTGAGCCTGCAGGGTACACAGCCTGCCTTGGGACACGCAAAAGCAGAAACAGCAGTGACTTTGTAGAAACTACCAATCACATGTCACAACCACACTCATGTACAGCAAACCTGCAGTACCAGGATCACGCTAGGCATCAGGTGGCCATCTTTGTTCCCCAAGACGCAGAGGAATTTTTGTACAGCAGAGGACAACCTGAAGAGAGCTTGGTGGACTTTAGCCAAGACCGGCACTGGAGACACAAGAATCATCATACCCACAGGGGAATTTTAGATAAAACCAGAGTATTTCTAGGTTTCACATACAAGAGTCACACCCAAAAGGAAGCCACTAAAGGTGCAAGGGCCCAAAGGGTCCAAGCCTCATCAGAGGGGTCAACCCTCACACAGCAGCTCATAAATGGCAGACACTACTGATCCTCACAGCTAATCAGTCTGGGAGTCAATCCCACCTACTGACAAGCCAAAAGTAATCAAAGCTAAACTTCAACAGGCGAAGACACACACACAAGGAACACCTCAGATATACACGCACAAGAGAATAGGGAGACTGAGTAATTCAAATATAAAGGACACACACTGCATAAGTTTACCCTGAAAAGACTGAGAGACCTAGGGGATCTATCTGTTATATCGAAGCAAGCACAAAGAGTAAACCATAGTGGGGAAACAAAGAAACACATCCCAAGTAAAAGAAAAGAAGAAACCTTCTGAATCAGTGGAACTGAAGGAAATAGAGGTAAACAACCTATCAGAGACAGAGTTCAGAACACTGATTATTAGAATGTTCAAGAAAATTAATGAAAATATAAAGAAGGATAGAGAAATCATGAAAAGCAACCAGCTAGAACTTAAGAATGCAATTACTGAATTAAATAACAAATTCAATGGAATTACTAGCAGATTGAACTAAGCAGAAAATCGAATCAGTGACTTACAAGACAAGATAGCAGAGATCACCCAAGTGGAACAACAAAAAGAAAAAAGAATGAAACATTGAAAATAGTTTAAGAGAGCTGGGAGACAACATCAAAGAAACAACCTTGGAATCATTGGAATACCAGAAGAAGTAGAGAGGGAGCAAGGGATTGAGAACATATTTGAAGTAATAATATCTGAAAACTTCCCTAACCTGGCAAAGGACATTGAAATACAAGCTCAGGAAGTGCAGAGAATTCCAACCAGGATGATCCCAAACACCAAGACACGTTATAGTGAAAATGGCAAGGGTGAGGGACAAAGACAGAATCCTTAGAGCAGCAAGGGAAAGGCAGCAAGTTACTTACAAGGGCACCCCCATAAGATTATCAGCCGACGTTTCTACAGAAACTTTGCAGGCCAGAAGGGACTGGCAGGAGGTTTTCAAAGTGATGAAAAATAAAGGCCTACAACCCAGATTATTGTATCCAGCAAGGTTATCATTTAAAATTGAAGGAGTGATAAAGAGCTTTCCAGAAAAAAATAAGTTAAGGGAATTCACTACCATCAAGCCAGCTTTGCAGGAAATGTTAAAAGGGCTTCTTTAAGCAGAAGAGAAAAACAACTTAACTAAGAAGGCGAGGAGCACCAATAACAAAATGGCAATAACTACACACCTATCAATAATCACATTAAATGTAAGTGGATTAAATGCTCCAATCAAAAGACATAGGGCTGGACTTCTGGTAAAATGGCGCAATAGACAGACGCTGTGCTAACTGCCTCCCAGGATCACACCAAAATTCAAGCAAATTATACAGCATTCAACCCTGGAGGTCCCCGGAACACTGGAGGAACAGAACCACTAAACGAAGAACTTAAAGAGGAAGCTGCGTCGGGTCTGGTAGGACGGGCAGAAACGGGAGAAGGCGAACCCCGTGAGGGAGGTCCCAGCTGTGGAGAGGCTTCTCCGGTTGGGGGAGAGATCCTCTGGCCGCACACCAAGCTCACCAGCCCAGAGCTCCTTTGCCAGGAAGAGAAGTTCTAAGATAGCCGGCAGTAAATTAGTGAGGACTCTCTTTGCTCAGCTTGGTGAGGCTAGGAGCGGCTGGAGAATCAGTGGAGCCGGCGCCCGGGCTTGCTCGCCGGTGAGCACTTACCTGGTTCCTGGTGGAGGGAGTGGCTGTGTGAGCCGGGAGCCTGTGGGACGGACTGAACTGAGCACCTTTGGTGCAAGGCTGGAGGATTTTGAACTGTTGTTCCCGTGGTGCGAAGCCTGCACGTGAGTGGGAGGACGCCATTTTGTCGGGCTTGGGCCCTCCCACGAAGGGTCAGGTCCGAGACCTAATTCGTCTGGTGGAATTGGCGCAGAAGTAAGTGTTCGTGTGCGCGCACGCGCCTGTGGCCTTGGAAACCCCCTCTGCCCGGCTTATACTGCGTTACCAGGGAAACGCAGGGCAGGTGCCCTCCAGCTCCAACACGCTGCTCACTGAGACCCAGGAGTGCGCGAGCTGTCTAAGATCCCCAACCTCCGCTTGGCTTGTGCTGTGTTGCCAGGGAAACGCCTAGTGGGAGCGATCCAGCACCAACAGGCTGCTCACTGAGACACGGGAGTGCGCGAGCCGCCTCGGGTCCCCGCTCTCTGCACTCCGCTTCCAGAGTTGCCAGGCTAGTGATTGGTTGTCGGGCTGCTCAGCCTGATCTGCAAGTGGCTGATTGGGATAGGCTGAGACTGGGAGTTTTCCTGGGAGTGTTGGGCCGTGAGCTGTGTGCCTGCATGATCCAGCCAGGGCTCTCCTGGTGATCTATCTAATACATCAAAGCAATCCCAGAGCGACAGCCAGAATGGGAAAACAAAGAAACATGTCACAAGTAAAAGATCAGAAGAAACCTCCAGAAATGGAACCAAATGAAACAGAGGGATCCAACCTTTCAGAGACACAGTTTAGAACACTGATGATAAGAATGTTTAAGAAACTTAGCGAGGGCATAAAGAAGGATAGGAAAACCATAAAAAACAACCTGTTAGAACTAAAGAATACTATAACTGAAATGAAGAACACACTCGAAGGAATCACCAGTAGAGTAGATGAAGCAGAGGAGCGGATCAGCCATTTGGAAGATAAAATAGCAGAACTCACCCAGTTGGCACAGCAAAAAGACCAAAGAATAAAAAACAATGAAAATAGTTTAAGAGCCCTATGGGACAAGGTGAAGTGCATCCACCTTTGAATCATAGGGATACCAGAAGGAGAAGAGAAGAAGCAAGGGGTCGAAAATGTATTTGAAAAAATAATGACTGAAAACTTCCCTACCCTGGTGAAGGAAATCAACATACATGCCCAGGAAGTGCAGAGGGTTCCAAACAAGCTGAACCCAAACAGGTCCACACCAAGACACATCATAGTTAAAATGGCAAAGGTTCAAGACAGAGACAGAATCCTAGAAGCTGCAAGAGAAAGACAGCAGGTTACATACAAAGGAACTCCTGTTAGACTAACAGCTGACTTGTCTACAGAAACTCTTCAGGCCAGAAGGGAATGGCAGGAGATATTCAAAGTGATACAAAATAAAGACCTACAACCAAGATTGCTCTACCCAGCATGGCTATCACTTAAAATTGAAGGAGAAATAAAGAGCTTCTCAGAAAAGAATAAGCTTAAGGAATTCATTACCACCAAGCCAGCATTGCAAGAAATGTTAAAAGGGCTTTTTTAAACAAAAGAAAGGGGTAAACAAGCTAACCCAGAGAGACAATTTAAGAAGACTGAAGTCACATCAAGCAGATATAAAGGAAAAACTGATGGTTGCTGGCTGGGAGGGAGTGGGGAAGAGGGAGAGGGGGAAGGTTTTGGACAGTGTATGTGGGACTACAATGTTGCCGCAGGAATATGGGGGCAGTTCTGGGAATGTAATTGATAATGTTGTGAAGAGACTATTATGTTGCGTGAAATAAGTCAGTAGGAGAAGGACATGTACCATGTGATCTCACTTGTGTGTGGAGTCTGAAGAGCTGAGTGAATGATCAAAGTAAACAGACTCCTAGATGTAGAGGAAAAACTGAGGGTTGCTAGTTGTGAGGGGGGTGGGGATGGGGGGGCAGGGGAAGGGATTAGACAGCATAAATAGACAAGTACAATATTGCCACAGGGATATGAAACACAGTTCGGGGAATATAATAATGTTGTAAAAATTTTGTGGCATGTCAGATAGTCACATGTCTTGTTAGGGAGACCACTTCATTGGTGGAGTAGAGGCTTGATCACTGCACTATACACCTGAAACTGATGTTGTATAGTATTGTATGCCAACTGCAACTAAATATGTGGATGTTCACGGGATGTGGAGTATACTGTGGAGGGGAGTCAGGGGAGTTGTGATGGATATGTATGATATATGGGGGGGAGTGGGGTTGCGAACTGGGGGAGGGGGTTTTCACTTTGGGGGGTAAAGAGTATAACTATTGCATTGTGTTGTACACCTGAAACTAATAAAAATAAATAAATTTAAAAAAAGACATAGGGTTGCTGAATGGTTAAGAAAGCAAGACCCTGGCATATGCTGTATAGAAGAAACACACCTCAGATCAAAAGCCACACACAGACTGAAAGTAAAGGGATGGAGTAAAGTATTTCATGCAAATGGAACTGAGGAAAAAGCTCGAGTAGCTATACTTATATCAGATAAAATGGACTTTAAATTGAAGAATATAATAAAGGACAAAGAAGGACACTTCATAATAATAAATGGATCGATCCAACAAGAGGACATAACTCTAGTAAAAATCTATGCACCTAACATTGGAGCTCCTAAATATATAAAACAGATATTGTCAGAAATAAAGACGGAGATCAACAGTAACACTATCATAGTAGGGGAGTTCAACACCTCGCTGTCACCAATGGACAGATCCTCCAGACAGAAAATCAATGCAGAAACAGTGACCTTAAATGATACATTAGACCAGCTGGATTTAACAGACATTTTCAGAGCATTACATCCCAGAGCTACAGAATATACATTCTTCTCAAGTGCACATGGAACATTTTCTAAGATAGACCACATGTTAGGCCACAAAACAAGTCTCAATAAATTTAAGAAGATTGAAATCAGATCAAGTGTCTTCTCTGACCTCAATGCTATGAAACTAGAAATCAATTAGAAGAAGAAATCTGGAAAGCTGTCAAATAAATGGAGGCTAAATAACATGCTACTAAGTAGCGAGTGGGTCACAATTCAGATCAAGGAGGAAATCAAAAGATACCTCGAGACAACTGAAAATGAAAACACCACAATCCAAAATCTCTGAAATGCAACAAAAGTAGTCCTAAGAGGGAAGTGCATAGCAGTGCAGGCCTGCCTAAAGAAGGGGAAAAAAATCTCAAATCAACAGGTTATCCTTACACCTCAGGAAACTGGAAAAAGAACAGCAAAAGAAGCCCAAGGGGAGTACAAGAAAGGAGATAATAAAGACCAGAGTGGAAACAAACGATATAGAGAACAGAAAAACAATACAAAAGATCAGTGAAACCAAGAGCTGGTTTCTTGAGAAGATAAACAAAATTGACAAACCTCTAGCCAGGCTCATGAAAAAAAAAAAAGAAAGAGGACTCAAATTAGTAAAATCAGAAATAGAAGAGGGGAAATGACTACAGACATCACAGAAATACAAAAAATTCTAAGAAATTACTATGAGCAACAATATGCCAACACATTTGACAATCTGGAAGATATGGATAATTTTCTAGAAGCATACAATGTTCCAAAGCTAACTCAAGAAGAAACGGAAAATCTAAATACCCTGATTACTACCAAGGAAATTGAATCAGTACTCGACAAGCTCCCAACAAACAAAAGCCCTGGACCAGACGGCTTCACAAGTGAATTTTATCAAACATTCAAAAAAGAACTATCACCTATTCTTCTCAAACTATTCCAAAAAATCCAGAAGGAGGGAAGGCTCCCAAACTCTTTTTATGAAGCCACTATCACCCTGATTCCAAAACCAGATAAAGACATCACAAAAAAGGAAAACTACAGGCCAATCTCCCTGATGAATATAGATGCAAAAATTATCAATATAATATTAGCAAACAGAATTCAGCAATATATTAAGAAGATCATACTTCATGATCAAGTGGGTTTCATCCCTAGTATGCAAGTCTGGTTCAACATCCATAAATCAATTATTGTGATACACCACATCAACAAAATGAAGAATAAAAATCACATCGTCATATCAATAGATGCAGAAAAAGCATTTGACAAAACCCAGCAGCCATTTATGCTCAAAACCCTTAGCAAAGTGGGAATACAGGGATCATATCTCAACATAATAAAGGCCATATATGATAAACCTACAGCTAACATCATACTCAATGGGGAAAAGGGAAAACCATTCCCCTTAAGATGAGGAACAAGACAAGGCTGTCCACTTTCTCCTCTTTTATTCAACATAGTGCTGGAAGTTCTAGCCACAGCAGTCAGACAAGAAAAAGACAGAAAAGGCATCCAAATTGGCAAGGATGAAGTAAAATTGTCATTATATGCAGATGACATGATACTGTATATAGAGAACCCCAAAGACTCCATCAAAAAACTATTGGAGCTGATAGACGAATTCAGTAAGGTAGTGGGATACAAAATCAATGTTCAGAAATCAGTTGCATTTGCATATAGCAATAATAAACTAATAGAAGGAGAAGTTAAGAAAACTGTCCCATTTACAATTGCTTCAAGAACTATAAAATACCTAGGAATAAATTTAACCAAAGAAGTAAAACATCTGTACTCAGAAAATTGTAAGACACTGAAGAAAAAAATAAAAGAAGATACATATAAATGGAAACACCTACCATGCTCATGGATAAGAAGAATTAATATAGTTAAAATGTCCATACTGCCTAAAGCAATATTTAGATTCAATGCAATTCCTATCAAACTACCAAGGGCATTTTTCACAGAAATAAAAAATATAATCCTAAAATTTATATGGAACCATAAAAGACCCCGAATAGCCTCGGCAATCCTAAGAAAGAAGAACAAAGTCGGGGGTATCATGCTACCAGACATCAAAACATACTACAAAGCCTCAGTAATGAAAACAGTATGGTATTGGCATAAAAACAGATACACAGATCAGTGGAACAGAACAGAGAGCCCAGAAATAAATCCAGGCATATACAGACACTTAATCTATGACAACGGAAGCAAGAACTTACATTGGAGTAAAGATAGTCTATTCAATAAATGCTTTGAAAATTGGACTTACACATGCAAAAAAATGAAATTGGACCACTTCCTTAAGCCATATACAAGAACAAATTCAAAATGGTTTAAAGACTTAAATGTAAAACCTGAAACCATAAAACTCCTAAAAGAAAATATAGGGAGTAAATTTGCAGACATTACCCTGAGCAATATTTTTACTGATACATCCCCATGGGCAAGGGAAGTAAAAGAAAAAATAAACATATGGGATTATATCAAACTTAAAAGTTTTTTCACAACAAAGGACACCATCCATAAAACAAAAATGAAGCCTACTGAATGGGAGAATATATTTGTCAACAATATATCTGATAAGGGGTTAATATCCAAAACTTATAAAACACTCATGAAACTCAACAACAAAAAAACAAACAACCCTATTAAAAAATGGGTAGAGGATATGCAAAGACATTTCTCTAAAGAGGACATACAGATGGACAATAGGCATATGAAAAAAATGTACAATCTCACTGGTCATTAGGGAAATGCAAATAAAAACCACAATGAGATACCACCTCACTCCAGTCAGAATCGCTATCATCAATAAATAAACAAACAACTAGTGCTGGCGGGGCTGTAGGGAAAAGGGGACCCTTCTGTACTGTTGGTGAGATTGCAGATTGGTGCAGCCACTATGGAAGTCAGTATGGAGGTATCTCAAAAAACTGGTAAATGAAACTACCTTTTGACCCATCATTCCACTCCTAGGTATTTATCCTGAAAAACCCAAGACACTAATACAAAAAAATATATGCACCCCTATGTTCATTTCAGTTCTATTTACAATAGCCAAGACTTGGAAACAATCAAAATACCCATTGGTAGACGACTGGATAAGAAACTGTGGTACATCTACACAATGGAGTATTACTCCACTATAAAGAATGAAATCGTACCATTTGCAATGATACGGATGGACTTAGAGAACATTATGCTAAGTGAAATAAGTCAGTCAGAGAAAGACAAATATCATATGATCTCATTTACATGTGGAATCTAAAGAACTGAAAAATGAGCAAAATAAACAGAAATAGTCTTAGAGACACAAAGGAAAAATTGATGAGGGCTACATGGGATGGGGGTGGGCATGAGGGAGAAGGGGATGGGATGAGGCAACATAAACTGGGTAATGCAATACTACCGCCGAGACAGAAGAGACAGTTTAGGGAATATAATCAATAATGTTGTAAATAATTTTTTAGGGGACCAGATGGACTCATGTCTTGTCAGGGAGACCACTTCATCGATGGTGTAGTGGCCTGACTACTGCACTGTACATCTGAAGCTGCCACTGATTAATATTAGATGTTGACTATAATTTAACACATATATAGTCATGGGATGTGGAATACAGTGTGGGGATGTAGTCAATGGAATTGTAATAGGTATGTATGATAACAGGGGTGGGGGAAGAGGGGAAAGGGGCAGGGGTAGTCACTTTGTAAGGGGTGAAAAGATAACTATTGCATAGTTTTGTACATCTGTAACTATTAATAATAATAATAATAATAATAATAATAATAATAATTTTAAAAAATGTTTAGGTGCAGCTACGTTAACAGACTTATGAAGTATTCAGATGCTTATACCTAGTTATAATGGATAAATTTGGCTTTAAGAGCAGCTGGAGACGTTCAACTAAAAATTATGTGTCTAAAAATAAAAAATAAAAATAAATAAGAATTTTTTAAAAAGTGTTTAGTAATAACAATTATTTGAAATTATTTATTTGCTTATTTCCTTTGGGAAAAGAGGTTAAAGTAGAAATTAAGTGGACCCATGACATATAATAGCCCTTGATTTATTTTTGGAGCAGGCATGTGTGTAACCAACCAATTTTGCTGGAGCAAACACCATGAGCAATGATACCATCAAATGTTCCCTTAGTTATTAAAAATCTTGTGGAACTTCCTAAAATAATTTTATAAAGTAATTGAGTCATCCCATCAGTAAATATGGGACTACATATGTAATCAGAAACAGAGAGTATTGAAGATTTCTAAATCAAAGGCAGGGTACACTGAGATCAAATATAATTGCTTTAGTATCTACACTAGCCACATCAAGAACTATGTGGGTAAATATGTGCATAAAACTGAAGAAGCTAGTTGTTGCCTTGTTGCCTTCATGCTCTTGTAAAATAATCTGCCCACATCTACAGCTTTGGCGAAAGGACATAACCAATAAATTCATCTCCCAGGAAGCAGCTTTATGGTAATGGCAGACACGAGTTAACTAATCAACACGATTTGCTCTCAGAGAAAATTGGAATAAGCACAATGACAGACTGGGTCAGTTACTTTCAAGAGCCAAGACAAAATCATAGAGACTTGAGGCTGGTGGCCATGTTAAACCATAAAGCAGTCTGTGTGGGAAGGAGCCTGAAGATATGAAGGTCATACAGCCTGACAGAAAAGTTCCCAAGTGGCTTTCCAGTTCTTATGGAACCCAGCAGATTCCCAGCAGTTTTTTTCTCATGAGTACTTAAAGAGAGAGTCGCACATGGCTGCTGAAGGGCCCGAGCCATGGTGCGGAAACTCTTATTCATAGCAGGTGAATTTATGTAGCCCATTAGGTCCATGTGCTGGGTTTGAAAGTCTGTTTCATTAAGTATTCGTCGTCATCTTCAGTTTTTTTCATTGAGAAAAATAAATATTTATAGTTTTTAAGTGAATAGCCATCATTGCTGAATCCAAATTAGACCACACTGTTTCTCTCTTAAAATTTAGAGATCCTTGGGCCATTGTGAGAAATCAGCTGAGAGCATCCCAAGGCTGTCCTGTGGCAATGGCATGTATGCTATGAGAGATGATTTTTTTTTTTTTTTGGTAACCGTGGACATTTCAGGGGATTTTTTTCCATCTCCTATAATGATCAGAGAAATATCTCTATAAAATAACTATTCTACACATTCACAGAGCCTCCAGGAACATCATTCATGGGCTCAGGAGCCCTTAAATGTAGTGCAAAACAACTTTGGTAAGAGGTCTTTGAAAAAGCCCTCTGAGAAGGCCATAGTTAATGACAAATCTACCACAATTGGAGGCTACTTTCATTTTGTACTCAAGTCCTTCAAGTGGTTCTGTCATAATTTCTGTGGTAACTCTCTGTATTAAAACTTTCCCTATTTGTCTCCCATCTCTGCTCCACACTAACCCTCCAAACCAATTCTGGGCTGGGTGCCATTTTGCATTTCCCCACATGGTACACTGGGTATACCTTTTTGGTTTACAATAGCATGATGGCATTTTTGAAACATCAACTGATTTTTTTTTTTCTGATATTTGCTATCTTCCTCCCTTCTTTCCTTCCTCCCATGCACTCCCCCTTCCTAGATTTCAATAGATAGTCTTTTCTGGATTCATTGCCTCAAGGAAGAGCAGAGAACAGAAATGGTTCACTGGCTTAACTTTTGTATTTCCTAAAGCCTTCATCAATTAAGGAGATTTTACCAAACCATCTCAATAGAAAGAGTATTGTAGGGGGAGATGAAAGTTCTGCAAGTCTCTCAATAAAAGGAGACCACATACCACTTCAAGGCAAGACTTCAAAGAGATAAACAGACCTTAGAGTAAGACAGTACCTAAAGCACTGAATTTCCTCTCTGGATGAAGAGCCACAGCAAAGATCTATTAATCTTCCAGGGCAATGAAGCCATCAGCATTCATGATGTGGGTAGACTGAGTTCTCTCAATATTCTTGGCTCCACGATTCTGATGTAGCTCTAGTGAGGAAGAAGACTACAGTAACAACTGAGATTATATGTTCTGCTATCCTAATCTGAATAGAATTTTAGGGTCAGAATTAAGTTCATAGAAAGTAAATAAGTACAGTAGAAGGTACATACACTTTAAAAAACTGAGCCATATCTGCAGTATCAGTGTTCTGCAGTCTTATAATCAAATAGATCTTTGATATAACCCTCAATAGCTTGAGTGGAGCTGATTTGTCTGTGTTGTCCTACAGACACTCTGGAGACTGTGTTTTTCATGTGGTGGGAATCCTGTTGGCAAGAATACTGTATGAAGGACTAGGTTTCTGTTATACATTGATCATTTAATAATATCTGTGGCACATAGCCAAGATCTTTCAATGAGATTAACAATGTAGGCTGCTTTTAACTGCTTATCCCAAATGTTTAATTAAAAGAAATTTTGAATTGTTTGTTACTGTCTAAATTTTATTCATTTGTTTGCTACCTTTTAAGTCCTTTTCTCTTCCTTTTTTAAAAAACAAGATCCTATTTTAATCTCCAGAAATATCATGTAAAGAAATAAAAATGGCACTGTGGTTAAGTTCTGGCTTGGGACGCCAGTGGCCACAGTTCGGGTCCCACATATGAGGGTCAGTGACACTGCCCTCAAAAAAAAAAAAAGAAATAGAAATGTAAATAAGATATTAAGTAGAGTTTCAATAAAGAAATTAATTAAAAAAAAAAACATCCTGGGATAGGGAAGTGTCTGGTGCAAGATGATTGAACATATGAGTGTGCTAACCTCCTTGCTAGAGATTTTACTAAAATGAGTGTCAAAGTGCAAAAAGAAATAATTTTATAGTAATGAAGGAATTGGGAAGGAAGTCTTTCATAGATTTGAGACTTCAATACATTTCTTGAATATGGAAGCAGATGGAAACATGTTAATGGATAAAACAGTAGAGGAAGCCAAAGCTCAAATGTGAGTATGAGGGGAACTTCAAGGGAAGTGGCTACCAGTCATCCTAGCATAATGCCAGTGAATGTCTAGGTGTAGGGCTGGTGGCTCCCCTTCCACATAGATAGAGCAAAGGGAACCAGGATATTACCTCTGGAAAAGAAACAAGAAAAATAACTGGTGATTCTTTTCTAAAAGAGATGAATAAATTGGCTGGAGAGGGATTTCATTTTAGCATCAGTGTTGGTCTAAGAGTAAAGCTATCTTTGTTCTGGAATTTGGTGGGAGGAGGTGAAACAGACTGTCTAACCAAAGACTGGTTCTCCATGTGTATATTCTAATGCAAAATCTGCCAGTTATTTAGCCCTGAGCATTTGCATGGAGTTCCTTGTCTGCCTTCCCATTAAGGGGAGAAATCTATCAAGAAGTATAGCTTTCTCTGTGTGACTTATTTCACTTAACATAATACCCTTGAGGAAAAAAAAAACAAAAACATATCAATTCAAGTTTAGAAGAAGTCAACACTGGATAGTTATCATTGTGAAACTAATCCTTTATTTATAAACCTGAATGTATAAACAAGATCACCAGACATTTAAGGACAACCACCAGAAGGAAATAAAAAGGCCAAAACATACAAATTCTCAAGAAAACAGACATAATTCAGGAACTAGAAGAGATTTTTTAAAGTATTTAATGAATATCTTCAAAGATATTTGACAAGATATTGTGTTCATAAAACAAGAATAGTATGATTGAAAAGGGAACAACTAGAGAACAGGGAAAAGTTCTTATAAATTAAAAATGTAATACCTAAAATATGAAATTCAATAAAAGGGCTGAAATATAAAGCCATAAAGCTCTCTTAGGGTTTAAAGCAAGTGGCACAGAGATAATAAATTTGAAGGATAAAGATAAGATTTATAAAGGATTAATACAAGAGTTTCAGAAACTCTCCAGTTGCTAAGAGGAATTGCAGGAAAACGAGAACATAAAATATGGATGGGAGAATTCTTTTAAAGAAATAATAGGACATTTCCTCAAAATGAAGAAAGTTAAATCTTCACATTTGATGAGTCTATATTCTTGAAATTTTAGAACACCGAGATAAAAGGGGGAAAAAAATCATAAAAACTTCCAAAGAAAATGCAAAGAATTGCCAAATTTTCTATTAGTCATATTAGATTCAGAAGATAATAAATCAATGTTTTCAAAATTCTAAGGGAAAAAATATTTTGAACCCATAATTCTATATCTAAACTCACAATGCAATGTGAAAATAAATAAAAATATTTTCAGACATACAAAGACCCAGTGTATATACCATGTTTTCTGTCTTAAGAAATCTGCAAAGTATATATTCGAGTACAACCAAGAAGAATGCCAAAAAGATAACATGAATCCAACACTGGCCTTCAATCCAGAAGGTAACTAAAGACAAGCCGTAGGATGATGGTTGTGGCTATGCAGCAGATCTTGACAACAACAGGTCCAGATTAGGACATTACTATGGGGGCTATTAGGGAAAAAAGATTCAGTTCAATAGTAATTAGAATTATTTAAAGGCTGGATACATATGAGACTATAGTGGAGACCTAAGTAAAGAAAAAGAATTCCAATTACAAGCACCTGGTAAAAATAAAGAAAAAAACCTCAAGGTCCAAAAATGAAGACAAGAAAAATACGACTTGGGAGCACAGGATGGGCGATTCTAAGATGGCAGAATAGGTAAACACTGTGCCTGCTGCATCCCATGACCACATTAAAATTACAACTAAATTACAGAACAATCAACCTCAAGAACCACCTGAAGACTAGCTAAGCAGAACCCCTATAACTAAGGGTATAAAGAAGAGCCCACCTTAAAAGTGGTAGAAGGGGCAGAGACACGAAACAGGCTGACCCCACAGCCACAGGTAGTAGTTGAGCATAGGGAAGGATATCTTGGCTTCAGAGGTCCCTCCTGAAGGAGCTGAAGGGCTCTCCAGCCCAGAGGTTCAGTGCCAGAAACAAGAGTCTCCATAACATCTAGCTGTAAAAATCAGCAAAGATTCAGCCCTTCTGGGTGAGATGGAAGGCAGCTGGAAATGCAAATATCCTCTTAAAGGACCTGAGCACAGACTCACTCACTCTCAAACACTCACCCTGGGCTCTGGCAGAGGGGCAGCAACTTGAGAAATGCCAGAGCCATACAAGGTAAGACTGAGTTGTATGTCTGCAGGGTGAGGGATAGAGGGACAGTCCCCATTATCCTTGTGTAGAGTCCACCCGATGTGTAACCTATAGGCAAGCACCATATTTCTTGTGTTGAACCCTCCCCTCCCCTACACAACCAAATCTGAAACTATTGAAACTATTGACATGGTGAACTCTGCATGCCCCACACTGGTGACTTCCTTGGACCTCACTTCACTCAATTCATGCAACATCACTGGAAGCACTCTCAGTGCCTAGGCAATCAGCCACAACCCACACACTGTTGGAGGCTCTCCTAGTGGCTGATAGTTATGGATAGACCACAAAAGGCCGATAGGCCTGGGTCTTTTGTTAAGCTGCCCCAGACCCCGTACTCATGGCAGCCAGCACTCCTGAATGCCTCTAGGTCCAGCACAGGCAACGACCAGCCACATATAGCTCCTACCAGGTAACCTTAGGCTGGTCACAGGGAATGGCTGAACTTGGACTGTATGGGATACCCTCTTAAGAGGCACGGGAAACAACACAGCCAGAGGCAAGTTTCAGACCACAACGAGCACCACCCAATTAGCCCCACAAGTGGCACACCCAAAAGGTGGTCTCAATACACACAGGAACCTGCTGGGGCAAAATCCCCTTCTGAGGGGTCAGCCCCCACACAGAAGCTCACAGGCTGTGGGTATGACCAATCCTCAAAGCCAGTCAGTCTGAGAATCAATCCCACCCACTGACATGGCAAAAGCAATCAAGGTTCAACTACAACGGAGGGCACATACAACTCAAACATTTGACGCTCCTGGAGCACACAGTTCAGGTGATCAGAGAGACTGCACCACTGGGCCACACAAGGCATCTACTACATAAGGCCACCAGTGAAGACTGAGAGACATAGGAACAAATACAGAGACGGAGACAAAATGAGGAAACAAGGAAACCTATCCAAAATAAATGAACAGGAGAAAACTCCAGAAAAACACCAAAACGAAATGGAGGCAAACAACCTACCAGAGACAGAGGTGAAAATACTGGTTAAAAGAATGCCTTAGAAATTTAGTGAGGAATTCAACAGAGAGAGTAACCATAAAAAAGGACATAGAAAACAAATTAAAAGAACCAGTCAGAAATAAAGAATACAATAACTGAAATGAAGAATATACTAGAAGGAATCAACAACAGATTAGATATAGCAGAGGACTGAATCAGTAATTTGGAAAATAAGGTAGCAGAAAATACCTAATCAGAACAACAAATAGAAAAAAAGAAGATAATTTAAGGGACCTCTGTGACAACATCAAGCATAACAACATTCATATCATCACTAGAAAGATAAGCAAGTGCGCAAGGGATTGAGAACCTATTTGAAGAAATAATGAATAAATACTTCCTTAATCTGGTGAAGGAAATAGACATACAAGGCCAGAAAGTGCAAAGAGTTCCAATCAAAATAAACTGAAAGAGGCCCACACCAAGACACATCATAATTAAAATGCCAAAGGTTAAAGGCAAAAAGAGAATCCTAAAAAGAGCAAGAGAAAGACAGCCAGTGACCTACACGAGAGTTCTCATAAGACTGTCAGATGATTTCTCAACAGGAACTTTACAGGCCACCAGGGAGTGGCACAAAATATCAGTCATGAAAAGGAAGGGCCTACAACCAAGACTACTCTACCCAGCAAAACTATCATTTAAAACTGAAGGGAGAAAAAGAGATTCTCAGAAAAGAAAAATCTAAAGTAGTTCATTACCACCAACCAGTATTATAAGAAATGTTAAAGAGACTTCTTTAAGAAGAGGAAGGGAGAAAACAAAGCAAAAATAACACAACTATGAATAATAAAATGACAATAACTATGTACCTATCAATAATCACTTTAAATGTAAATGGATTAAATGCTCCAGTCAAAATACAAGGTAACTAAATGGGTAAGAAAGCAAGATCCATACATCTGCTGTCTATAAGAGACCCACCTCAGACTGAAAGACACACATAGACTGAAAGTAAAGAGATGGAAAAAGGTATTTCATGCAAATGGAAACAAACAAACAAACAAACAAACAAAAAACTGTGGTAGTAATACTTATACCAGAAAAAAAAAGACTATAAAACAGAGGCTATAATAAGAAAGAAAGAGGGACATTACATAACAATAAAGACATCAACCCAATAAGAGGATATAACCTTAGTAACTATCTATGTACATAGAAACCCATAAAAATATATAAAGCAAGTATCGACTGACATAAAAGGAGAGATTGAGGGCAGGCCAAGTGGTGCGTTGGTTAAGAGTTGGCTTGGGACGCCAGCTCTGAGCAACAAGGCCCCGGTTTGGATCCCATATGAGGGCCAGTGATGCGGTGCCCTCTATAGCTAAGATGGTAAACAACAGCTCAACCTGGAGCTAGGTTGCCTTAAGCCTGCAATGGTGTAGGCTGCAGTGGGGCTGGCTGGCAGCTAGTGTGCACTTTTGTGAGCTGCCATGAGCCACCGTGAGCAGCCTTCCAATGGCCGACGAGTGACTGCGTGACCTGGGAAGAGCGCAATAATACCAACATGGGCCAGTGAAGTGACGTCCTCCACAACTAGACTGAAGAACAAAAGGACAGCAACTTGTCTGCTCCCCTTTCCCAATTCCCCAATGCTGTTCCCCTCCCCCAATTCCTCAATCAAATATATTTTTTTAAAAAGGAGAGATTGACAGTAAAATAGTCATAGTAAGGAACTTTAACACTCCATTGACACCAATGAACAGATCTTCCAGAAAGAAAATCAACAAGGAAACAGAAGACTTAAATGACACATTAGACCAGATGGATTTAATTTAGTTTTAGAGCATTCCATTCCAAGGTAGCAGAATATACATTTGTTTCAAATAGACATGGAACATTTTCCAAGATAGACCACATGTTAGGCCACAAAACAAATATCAAAAAATTAAAAAATATTGAAATCATATCAAGCATCTTCTCTGACCATAATGGTATGAAACTAGAAATCAATAACAACAACAAAGACAACCTAAAACACACACACACACATATAGAAGCAAGATAACATGCTACCAAACAATGAATGGGTTAACAATGAGACCATGGAAGAAACAAAAAATACCTTGTGACTAATGAAAATGAAAACTCAATAACCCCAAATCTATGGGATGCTGAGAAAGTAGTCTTAAGAGGAAATTCATAGCAATACAATCTAACCTTATACTTAAAGGAACTAGAAAAAGAACAGCAAACAAAGCCCAATGTGAGTAGAAGAAAGGAAATCATACAGATCAGAGAGGAAATAAATGAAATAGATCCTAAAAAACAAACAAACAAACAAACAAACAAAAATACAAAAGATCAATAAAACCAATAGCTGGTTCTTTGAAAAGATAAGCAAAATTGATAAACTTTTACCAAGTCTCATCAAGAAATAAAGGAGAAAGGACCTAAATAAATAAAATCAGAAATGAAAAAGGAAAAGTGAAAACTGACACCACAGAAATACAAAAAATTTTAAGAAAATACTACCAGCAATTATATGCCAACAAATGGGACAATCTGGAAGAAATGGATAAATTCCTAGAAGCATACAATCTTCCAAGGCTGAATCAAGAAGACACAGAAAATCTGAACAAATCCATACCTACTATTGAAATCAAATTAGTAATCAAACAACTCCCAACAAACAAAAGTCCTGGACCAGATGGCTTCACAGGTGAATTTTACTGAACATTCAAAGAATTAAAACCTATTCTTCTCAAACTATTCCAAAAAATCCAAATAGCCAAGACAATCTTGAGGAAGAAGAACAAAATTGGAGGTATCAGGCTATGTGATATCAAACTATAGTACTTGGCAATAATAATTAAAAAAGCATTGTATTGGCATAAAAACAGACACATAGATCAATGGAACACAATAGAGAGCACAGAAATAAACCCACACCTATATTGTCATTTAACTGATGACAAAGGATGCAAGAATATACAATGGGTTAAAGACGGTCTATTCAACAAATGGTGCTGGGAAAACTGAACAGATACATGCAAAAAAAAAAATGAAACCTTATTCCATATACTACATTAACTCAAAATGGATTCAAGACTTAAATATAAGTCTCAAAACCATAAAACTCCTAGAAGAAAACATGCTCAGCAAGCTCTCCAAAATAGCCCTTAGTAATAATTTTCCTGATATATCTCCTCAGGAAAGAGAAATAAAAGAAATAATAAACAAATGGGACTCCGTCAAACTAAACAGCTTTTGCACAGCAAAGGAAACCACTAAAAACACAAAACAAAAAAATCCTACTGAATTGAAGTAGATATTTGCCAATGATTCATCTGATTGATAAGAGCTTAATATCCAAAATTTATAAAGAATTCATACAACTCAACACCAAAAAAAAACCCAACCCAATTAAAAAATTGGCAAAACACCTGAATAGATAATTACTGTGCACTTGAAGCAGAATGTTCCTAGTTTCAAGGTCACATGGATGTGTTTGTCCTTACACTTTATCAATCATTCAAAATCAAGTCATAGTTTTCTTTTCTTATTTATGCATGTATGTATTTATTTATTTAGAATTATAGTTGGCATTTAATATTATTTTATATTAGTTTCAGGTGTACAGCACAGTGGTTAGATATTTATATGTCTAGGAGATTTCTAGATGTCCTACAAAGGATATCTCTCTAAACAGGACACACAGATGGCCAATAGACATATGAAAAGATGTTCAACATCACTAATCATCAAAAAAAATGCAAATTAACATCACTATGTGACACCACCTCACACCTGTCAGAATGGCTGTCATCAATAAATCAATAAACAATGAGTGTTGGCGAGGATGTGGAGAAAAGGGAATCCTCATGTACTGTTGATGGAAATGAAATTTGGTGCTGTCAACATGGAGAACAGTTTGGAAGTTCCTTAAAAAATTAAAAATATAACGACTTATGACCCAGCAATTCCACTTTTGAGTATTTATCGAAAGAAATTCAAAACACTAGTTTGAAAACATATGTACACCCCTATTTTCACTGCAGTGCTATTTACAATAGCCAAGATATGGAAGCAACCAAAATGTCCATCAATAGACAATTGTCTAAAGAAGATGTGGTACATTTATACAATGGAGTATTACTCAGCCATAAAAAATATGAAATCTTACCATTTGCAGCAACTTGGATGAACCTAGAGGGTATTATATTAAGTGAAATAAGTCAGACAGAATGAGACAACTACCATAAAACAAATACCAATTATATGTGGAATCTAAAGAACAAAATAAGCAAACAAACAAGAAACAGAAGCAGACTCATAGATACAGAGACCAAACTGATGGTTACCAGATGGGAGGAGGGTTGGGAAACAGGGTGAAAAATGTGAAGGGGTTAAGAAGTACAAATTGGTAGTTACCAATAGCCACCGTGATGTAAAGTATAGCGTAGGGAACATAGTCAAAAATACTGTAACAACTATGTATAGTGCCAGGTGAGCACTAGACTTATCAGAGTAATCACATCATAAATTATGTAAATGTCTGACCATCATGGTGTACATCTGAAGCTAACATAAAACAATATTGTCAGCTATAATTTAAATAAATAAATAAATTTCGAAAAAGAAAACTGTGACTTGATTTTGAGTGACTGATAAAGTGTAAGAGCAAAAACATCCATGTGACCTTGAAATAGGAACATTGTGTTTCAAGAGCACAGGAATTATGACATTAGACCTGTGGAGCTCAAAATGTAATCATTAGCTCCTTCATCTCTGAAGTCAACATTTATATGGTCTTAAGAATGTCAACGTTGCTTATTCGTTTTCCAGTTTTATAATCCACAGAGAGATAAAGCACAGAAAATTTAATTATGATCATAGAATAGAATAGAAATGTTATCAACTTTGACAAAGTGAAAGCATAGCTACAACTGACAGAGGAATGGGAGGTGAAAAGGCAATAAGAGATAGAGCAAAAGGTAAGGTATTATGATCCTAGAAGTGCTGAATCAAAAGATAAAAGTTATGGGCCAGCCGAGTGGAGCAGTGGTTAAGTGCTGGCTTGGGAAGCCAGAGACCCCAGTTCAGGTCCCACATATGAGGGCCAGTGGCACTGCCCTCAAAAAAAAAAAAAAAAGATAAAAGTTATGAACATAGAGTGATGGTTTCCAGGTGCTGGAGATGCAGGGAAAATGAGGGAGATGCTGGTCAAAGTTGCAAACTTTCAGTTATAAGATAAATAGGTTCTCAGTATCTAATATACAGCATGGTGATTATAGTTAACAACGCTGTATTATATATTTGAAAGAGAGTAGATCTTAAATATTCTCACCACAAAAAAAATGGTAATTATGTGATGTGATGGCGGTGTTAGCTAATGCTACGTGATAATCATTTCATAATATACGAGGTATGATCAAACAATATAGTGAATGTTTAAATAAAAAAATTTATTACAGTAAAAGACACATTGCCATTAATTCTCCTACCACTTTCTAAGCAGTTCTAGAAGTCCTCTTTTGTGAGTGCCTTTCGTTGTGCTATTGTGGAGTTTGGGTGTGATACCAATAAGGTAAATCTTCATTTTTTATGGCAGTGGTCAATATCTTGATCAAACAGACCATTTAGTCCTTTATTGCAAATAACAGAACTCAGGATGACTAGTTTAAACAGAAAATCAATTACTTATAGGGTACTGGATAGCTCCGAGTCCCCTAGAGGCTCACATGACTGGTTAAACCGTTTTACAATGTCAAGCCCACTTACTCTGCAGGAGCAGGCACAGGAGTCCTGGCATAAACCCATAGAGAAGAAAAGCAAATGTTAGCTCCTTAAACGGTTCTGCAGTGAGTGGTTACATACGGGCTTCCCTCTGGCAATCCCCCCATCCCCACCCCAGTAGCTGGCACAGACTCTGCAGACTCTCCAAATAACACTCAGGCCTGGATGGCAGAAGCTCTGTCACTGTTGCCCCAAGAGCTCCAAGCTCTGCTGCCAGACACTTCACAGCAAAGAAAGTGGAAGGAACAACTCCTCCTCAGGAAGCCTGCTGGCTCTCCGAGACTTCTGGACCCATGAAGTGAAAGGAAGCTGACACTGGGCTAGGGAAATGGGCAATGGGGATGGATATGACCTCTGGTCTTCTGGCACCAAGTGGGGCCCAAGCATTAACATCAGGAGACTTACAGTGGCATGCTGTTTGAACCTAAATTGTGTAGTGGACATTCCAATATGTAGATAATTGATGATGTTATGGATATGAATGGGACTGTGTAGCAAAAGTGTATAGAACAAGAGGATCCAAGACAGAAACTGAGTGCCGTCAAATTTCAGAATAGGGGAGGGGAACAAGGAAAGACACCAGAGACTAGGAAGCATCCACAGAGGGAGAAGGAAACAATCAAAGTGTGGTTCTTGGAAGCCACGGAAAGAATGTTTCAGGAAAGTAAAATTGGCCAATGTTCCTGTAAGATAAGGACAGTGACTTAGTAACAGAGGTGCTGTTGGTAACTAACTGGTCAGAGTGATTTCCATGGAGGATGGGGGTTGGAACCACATAACAGGACATGGAAGGTAACAGGGAGAAGAAAAAGAATAGGTGAGGATGTAAGCAACATCGTATGTATCACATCTAACCATCATCACAATCCTGTGAGCCCAGTGTTGTTTCTGCACTTTAAAAAGTGGGGGACAGAGAGTTACCCAATGTGGTCCAACTGAGAGATAGCAGGGCTGAGATTTAAACACAAGTCTGAGTGGCAGAAACACAAAGTCCTTGCCACACCCCACTGCCTTTCCAGGCGTCCTTGCCATCTCATGTGTCCCTAACACTGCCAACATAACATGTCCCATGGCAAATATTAGAATGGGCTTTTCAAACTTTGAATATAAAAACACACTAAGCAGTAGGATGGAGGTATAATGCATATGCTTTTCCATTAAAGAAATGAAGTCAGATGAAAAACTGGAAAAAAACAGCAGCAGCTTCCGTCTTCTCTTCATGGCAACATGTGTTTGTTTTCGTGGGCTTTATTCCTGAGCTCCTAGTGCATATCTCAGAATTCATTGGACTCAGATACCATTTTGCTGTGGTGCAAAGATGTTGAACTGCCAAAAACATGTTACAGGCTGTGCCTTTTTGAAGAACCAGCTTGAACTGATTGTTCTTCAGCTTTTCACATAAATTACAGAACATGAGGCCCACAGCTTTGACCAAAGTTGTCAACAGGTTTTAATTGTCCCTGCTTTTTCATACACACAGATGGCTTCGTTAAGCTGCTATGAGCAGACCTATGCTGTCTCCACTAAGGAAAAATCAGACACAACAAATGGAAATCCATTCAAAGAGAAAAATTATAAAACAAAATTCAAAGCTACTGTTGTGATTTTTTCCAGAAGGTAAATACTATATAAAGGAAAATAGTAGATGTGACAGTACAGAGATAGAGGCAAGGTAAGGAAAACCATAATGAAAATGTGCATGTTTAAAGGCAGGTACAGAAACTATTAATTAAGTAGAAGTATTTGGAAAAGCCAGAAGATCCTTTTTATTACTGACATCTGGAATGTAACCTCAATTTCAAGTTTCTTTTTCCAAGTTCATTTTTAAAAGCTACAAGTAATCCAGCAATTCCACTTACAGAAATCTCTATAATAAATAATGAGATAAGTGTGTGTTTATGTAAAAAGGTGACATTACAACATAGTTTATATTAGAAAAAATTGGGGAGGAAACTAATTAGTTAAGTGTAGCTTATGTACATGAAGAAAACACCACACACTTACTGAAGTCAATGATATGACCTATTTAATGAGATAAGATGACTGACTTTTTTAAGTGAGGAAAGTAGAATATTCAAAAACATTTAAATCTATTTATAGCAGCAGATCAGCAGGCAGAATCCTATAGTTTCTTGGTCATCTCATGATTTATTTTTCTGGTTTGAAAATGAAAACTGTATTATTTTTATAATTATTAAAAATAATGTTTTCTTAGAGTAAGAAATTCAGACAATAGAGATTGAGAAAATGAAGAAAATGAACATAATCCAAAATCCCATTGCTAAGTACTGTTAACATTTTGACAAGTATCCAATCAGACTTCTTCCTGTGTGTAGAGGAACATATAGGTAGGTATTGTTGCAGATGGCAAGATTTTGTTTTTTATGGCTGAGTACATTGTATATATGTACCTTCTCTTCTCTATCCATACATCCATTGATGGACACCCAGGTTGCCTCCATATCTTGCCTATTGTAAATAATGCTGAAATGAACATATGGATGCACATGTCCCTTTGAAATAGTGTTTGGGGTTTCTTTGGATAAATACCCAGAAGTGGGATTACTGGGTCCTTCTTTGTCTCTTGATATAGCCTTCATTTTAAAGCCTATTTTGTCTGGTATAAGTATTGTTACCCCATTTTTAAAATTATTATTATTAGTTTCAGGTGTACATCGGTAGATGACTGGATTAAGAAACTATGGTACATTTACACAATGGAGTATTATTCACCTATAACAAAGAATGAAATCATACCATTTGCAACGATATGGATGGACCTAGACAACATTATGTTAAGTGAAATAAGTCAGTCATAGGAAGACAAATACCATATGATCTCACGTATATGTGGAATCTAAAGAACTGAATAAACAAGCAATGTTACCGCATTTTTTTCATTTCCATTTCATGAAATATCTTTTTCCATCCCTTTACTTTCAGTCTGTGTGTATCTTTCGATATGAAGTGAGTCTCTTGCAGGCATCACATGTGAGGTTCTTGTTTTCTTATCCATTCAGCCACTCTATGTCTTTTGATTCAAACATTTAATCCACTTACATTTAAAATGACTATTGATAGGTATGTAGTCATTCTCATTTTATTATTCATATTTTTTCTCATTTTTTTTTCTTAAAGAAGTGCCTTTAACATTTCTTGTAATAGTGATTTAGTCATGCTGAACTCCTTTAGTTTTTTCTTGTCTGGAAAGCTCTTTATCTGTCCTTCAACTCTAAATGATAGCTTTGCTGGGGAGAATAGTCTTGGTTGTAGGTCATTTCTTTTCATCAATTTGAGTATTTTGAGTATCCTTTTTTTTTTTTTTTTTTGAGTATCCTTTCTGGCCTGTAAAGTTTCTGTTAAGAAGTCAACTGACATTCTTATGGGAGCTCCCTTGTAGGAAACTAACTACTTTCCTCTTGCTGCTTTTAAGATTCTCTCTTAGTCTTTAACCTTTGGTATTTTATTATAATTATGATGTGTCATGGTGTGGGCCTCTTAGGGTTCATCTTGTTTGGCACTCGTTGTGCATCCTGGGCTTGTATGTCTATTTCCTTTACCAGGTTAGAGAAATTTTCCATCATTATTTCTTCACATAGGTCTTCAATTCCTTGCTCTCTCTCACCTTTAGTATGCCTATGATGTGAATGTCAGTATGCTTGATGTTGTCTCAGAAGCCCCTTAAACTATCCACATTTTTTGGATTCTTTTTCCTTTGTGATATTCTGATTGTTTTTTTTCAGCTACCTTACCTTCCAAATCACTGATTTGACCCTCTGTTTTATCTAATCTCCTGTTGATTCTCTCTAATGTATTTTTTATTTCAGTTACTGTATTCTTCATTTCTGACTGTTTTTTTTTTCTTCTGTTTTCTATCTCCATTTTTATGTTTCCTGTCTCCTTGTAGAAGTTCTCCCTGGGATCACTGAGCATCCTTATAAGCAGTGTTTGGAACTCTGCATCTGGTAGATTGCTTGTGTCCTCTTGCCAGTATTTCTCTTTGAGAGAAATCTGTCCCTCCAGCCTTTGTCTTAAAGATACAATTCAGTTCCTCCCTGCATGTCCATGGTAACTTTTGAGCTACTGCCCCAGCACTGAACTCAAAACAAGTGAGTCTATCAGTGAATAAGTCTATGTGCAGGTTCATTAAGAGGAATTTCTGGGACTCCAGCCACCCTCTTTCTCACTCAGCCACAATCTCTACTGGTTTTCACAGCCAGAGTTATGGGAACTTCTCTCCCCAGCATTGGAACCCTGGGCTGGGGAGCCTGGTTTGTGGCTAGAACCCCTCAGTCCTTAGGGAAGACTTCTGCAGCAAGATATCCCTCCCAATTTTTAACTGCTACATGTGGGTGTGGGATCAACCCGTTTCGCATCTCTGCCGGTTCTAACAGTCTCAAGATAGCTTCTTCTGTATGTCCTTAGTTATATAACTTCTGTTCAGCTAGACTTCAGGCAATTCTCAGTGATGGTTGTAGTGTAGTTTAGTTGTAATTTTGATGTGGTCATGAAAGGAGACAAGCACAGCATTTACCTACTTCACCATCTTGACCAGAATCCCCTTCTCAAACTCCTTAAAGCAGTACACTTTCCTTTATTCTTTTGCTGGTGGCCACTTTCCTTCACCCACAAAGTCAGTAAAGCTGTTAATTCATGTCTTGCTAATGGATACACGAAATAAATGGAGATAAAGCACAGAGGCTCACAGACGCAGTTCAAAGTTCTGGTGGCTTGGGGCCGGCTGAGTGGCTCAGTTGGTTAAGAGCTTGTTCAAGAGCGTGAGCTGAGCTCTGAGCAACGGCGGTTTGATGCCAGCCCGAGCTGAGTTGCCATTGAGCTGCCAACAGGTGGCAGGATGGCTCAGCTAAAAAAAAAAACAACAAAAAAAACAAAAACAAAAACAAACTCTGGTGGCTTGTTGCTGAGATGCTGAGTACACTTCCTGGGGAAAGACCCTGGTGGGGCCACTCTCACTGCTCCTGGGTTGTTTGTTTTCTTACTGATTTGAATTTATCAGCCTTCCCTTAATAGCCTTATTTATTCTTAAGAAGGACTTTTCTATTTAAATTTTTAAACTCTTCTATCCTTCTCTAATTCTTTTAATTTCCATTTTAACATATAAATTTTCATCAATCTGTAGATTTCTGTGTATATAATATGTAAAATGGGAATTGAATTTTTTCCCAGATTATTATCAAGGTGATCCCAAACCATTAGCTCCATAGTTCCTATTTTCTCCTATTGTATTTATATCTTTATTTATTTTTAGCTGAGCCATCCTGCCACCTGTTGGCAGTCAGCAGCAGCTCATCTCAGGCTGGGCACCGAACTGCTGTTGCTCAGAGCTCAGCTTTCACTCTTGAGCGAGCTCTTAACCAACTGAGCCACTCGACCAGCCCTTCTCCTATTGTATTTAAATTGTACCTATATCATTTACTAAATTTCTGTATGTAGTTGGGTGTGTTTCTGGACTTCCTATTTTGTTTTATTTATGTTTTTTAACCATGTACCAATATCACATTGTTTTTGTTTTTTAGCTCTAGAATTTTTTTCATGCCTGATATCTCTCTCTCTCTCTCTCTCTCTCTCTCTCTCTCTCTCTCTCTCTCTTCTACTCATGAAAAGATCATGGTCTTTTCCAGTTTTTGTTTTTATTTCTTTGTTTTTCTTTTTTCATTTTTGAATGAAGATAAGCAAAAATCAATCCCTGTGTGCCAGGGATGCCACAATCCTAACACAAAGTTTTATCCAGAATCTGCAGGCCCATTTATTTGATTGGCACAAAATTTTGCTTTGACTTAAATGCTCTGTTTCCTTTTTTGTAGGGGAAAAATACTCAATAACTTCATAAGGCTTCTCTGAATGTCACATTTGCACACCAAGGACAGAATCAAGACTAAATGAGTCACTCGCACATGGAGTACATTCTATTAAATAATACATTGATCTCCAAATGCACTAAAATTAGTTTGATGTGGTTGCCCAATTCAAAATACAGCTCAGTTCCACTTCTTCATCCCAAATACTGCCAGATGCATCACTCAACAAGAAAATAGCTAAAATTATCTCATTTGGATTACTTAAGAAAATAAGCATTATTGATTAGAATTTAACAATTAACTTTGAAAGACACCGAATTTCTTTCATAACTGATGGTCTTAGAAATGTTCGTTATTGAATATTCTCATTATATAATTACCACATTATCTGACAATTTTAATGTAATCTACAATCAGCTGCCATCAACTTCCTTGATAGAGAAGGAGACTTCCTATTGATTAACTGATTTTTCTAAGGTTACACTGAGAGTCCATCAATGAGCTGAGATTAAAAGAAGGAACTACTGCATGATCACAAGAATGAAATAGCTCAGTCATGCTATTGCAATAAAATGTTGTCCCTGAAACAGTCTGTTAGCTCTGGGCTCATTTTTAAATAGCTGCTTGTTCATCAGCTGTTTACCTCCTTCATGCACAGTTCCCGGGTGGGCCTGAAACCAGCTGGTTTAAGCCAAATCATTTTTCTCTTGCCCTCACTACTAATACAAAATATGATATGGCAGGAAAAAGAATGGACATGGATAAAGACAAATAGTCTCCATTCAATATGAAGCCTGCTTCTGAACCCTAAGAATTTAAACAATTCATTTAAATAGGTATTTCTGACAATGTGGCCCACAGATCAAGTACAACAGGATCTCCTGGGTATTTGTTGAAAGTGTGCATTCCTAGATCTCATCTCTGATGCTGACCTAGAAAATGTTGGGCTGGTCAAGTCATTTTCATTATTAGCAAGCTTCCCAGGATATTTTTATGCATGTAAATTGTTCCAACCGTATTTTCCGATGCATAAAATGTCATGAGCACCTTGTTACCAGGGTAGTTTTAAGGGTTTCAAATAATAACGAGTATATATGCAAAGCACCTGGCACATAGAAGTGGCTTAATAACATTAGCTGCATTTCTTTCTCCTTTTTCTCTTCTACTAAGTAATAAGAAAAACTAGAAACAAATACACCATCTATTTTAAAATTTTATTTCTTTCTTTGCCAGGAAAGAATAAAGCCACTATTCTCTGCTTAGAACTAAATAAATCTTAGTTGCCTAAAACTCATGCTCACAATATTTCATAAAAAGCATTTAATTGATGTTATAGATCTAAACTTACCAGATGGCCACATAATTTTGAAATACTGATAGGAAGCAATCCTCTACAATATGTATATTGGTTATCAATTTATTACCTCTTGGCTCTAAACTCACCTCATTATCTGCTCTAAAGAAAATGGATATGGACCCCTTAAATAGTTTTCCTCTGCCAGATGGCATGATGTTAAGCTTTGTCAGTAGAGGGCATTGGAGAGACATTACAGGGGGAAAGAATTTTGCATCCTCATCTGGTGCACTTTCTTGCTCATGTCCTGCACAGTTTCCCTGGCATCCAGCTGCTATAGCATGAGTGATTTCCCCAGTTCCAAGCTCTTGAAAGATGGGCAGGTTCTCCAGCACCATATTTCTGCATAGATCAAAGCTTATCTAGTATCCAGCTCTTACAGTGGAGAAGCCAGTAGATTCCTCCAGCACTCCCTTCAGGGTGGGATGCAAACTTCTCTACTCAGCCACAGTGGATTAACAGGAACCAAATTTATACTTCTACCTTAAAAAACTAAAAAATGTTGACAAACATTAAATAGCAGTTTTCAGGAATAGGATAATAGGCATCCCAGGGCAGTGATCTCTGAGCAAAGGGAGGAAAATAAGATGAATACTTAGAGTGCATATGCAGGCCACAATGCTGGGAAGGGGAACTCAAACAGAGCCCAGTGGTCTCTCTGACTTGGAGAATAAAGTTCAATATTTGGTGAGGCCAAAGCTGCTAAACTTCTCAGGGCATAATACTAGAGAACAGAGAGCTGAACAGAGAAAGAGAACTTAGAAGATGCAGAGAATTCCTCTTAAGTGTACACATGTCTAGAAGCTATCAATACCAGAGGAAAAACCACTGAAAAGGAGCAGGTAGAACAATCCCCAGGGACAGAAATTGTTTGTGTTCTACCAGCTAGGGTAGAAAGACCTGTGAATACACCCAGAATTAAACAGAGTCCTCATCAGGGAATGACCTCAGTAGTGGAACAAAGTATAAAGGCCATTCGAACCTGTTGTCTTCACTATAACAAAATACCACAGACTAGATGGCTTAAACAAGAGACATTGATTTCTCATACTTGGGAGACATTTATTTTCTCACATGGCAGAGAGGATGAGAGAGAACTCTGGTTTCTTCCTCTTCTTCTAAGGATACTATTCCCATCATAGAGGCCTCCCTTAATGATCTCATCTTAACCTAATTACTACCCAAAGGCCCCACCTCCACATAAAACCAAACAGGCAGACAAAGCTTCAACCGATGATTCTGGAAGGGACACAAATAGTCAGTATTTAACAACTGCTTAACAAAACTTAAAAGCACGCCTCTCAAGGACCAAGAAGTTTCCAAGTAAATTAATTGTATTCCAGAACAAAGTCCAAAAGTATTTAAAAGAATGCCCCCACCAAAAAAAAACAAGCACCAAAAAACATAAAATTCAAAATGTCAAGCATCCAATGCAAAAACACCAGACATTCACAGAAGCAGGAAAATATAAGCCATAATCAGAAGAAAAGCCAATCAATAAGAATAGATCCAGAAATGACAAAGATTGTAGAATTAGTATATACAGATGTTAAAATAGCTATTATAAACGTACTCCATATGTTCATGAAGGTAGAGAAAAGCATGAGCATGATAAGGAGAAAAATATATTAAAAAAAAACATAAGCTGAACTTCTAAAGATGAAAAAACACACTAAATGGGAATACAAGCAGATTAGACACAGTAGAAGGAAATATTAGAGAGCTTGAAGTTATAGCAATAGAAACTACCTGTCGTGAACATAGAAAGAAAAAATTAATAATAATAATAATAATAATAATAATAATAATAAAATGAATGAACAGAGAGTCTGCTTTGTGAGATACAAGACAATATCAAGCAGTCTATTATATATGTAATTAAAATCCCAATAGGAGATGAGAGATGGTAGAACAAAAAAAGTGAAGAAATAATGACTTAAGTTTTTACAAATATGATGAAAACTATAAACTTACATATCCAAAAAGGTCAACAAACCTGAAGCAGAAGAAACATGAAGAAAGCCACACTAAGAAACAGAATAATCAAATTGTTAGAAATCATTGCTGAAGGCATAAGCGATAGTCCTTTTCAATGAAGAAAGAATAGTCTTTTCAACACATGATGCTAGAACAATAGGATATCCATATGCAAAAAATGAACCTTAACCTACCCTGCACCATATATAAAAACTGTGGAGTGGATTACAGACCTACATGTTAAACTTAAAACAATAAAAATTATAGAGGAAAACATAAAATATTTGTGACATCAGATTGGTCAGAAATTTCTTAGACAAGATACAAAAAGTATTAATCATGTTTTTTTAAGTTGTAAATTAGACTTCATCAATGTAAAACATTCTACTTTTCACAATGCACTATGATGAATATTAAAATTCCACCAACGAGAAGGAAATACTTTCAAAATACACTAATAAAAGACTTGTATTCTAAATATATAAAGAATTCTCACAACTAAAGAAATAAGAAAATAAAACCTCAATTTAAAAAGGCAAAAGATTTGATCACACACTTCACCAAGGAGATATACATGAAAATGCTCAATTTTGTTAGTTAGAAAAATGCAGATTAACACTCCATCAGGTACAATGCAAAAGTTACGAGTTCGGGCGCCATGCATATGCATCTACTAGATGCATGATGGCATTTATTTATTTAAATTGAAAATGAATGAAAGTAATGTGTAAGCATGCTTATTATTTATTCAGAATGAAATTTTAATTTGCCACAAAGTAAAAATAATATATTTTTATTACATAAATTCCGAATAAAAATCAACAGAAATTCAAAACATAAAACTAAAAAATAATTTGCCATTTAATAAAATAACAAAAACTAATCTGATTGCTCTTCATCAGCTTCATTGCCATCAAACTCCGAGTTGAAACCATGTTCACAAATCATTGTCACATGTTCTAAGCACAAAAATTGTTTGCAAAGTTTAGAGAAGTATTTGTAATACCTTTGTCTTTTGTTTCCTACGCAAGGTGCACACCGTTTTCTTTTGTTTGGCGAAGTGGTGGCCTCAGGTTCTTCTGCTTGAACTTTGATAGCCGGTATAGTAAACCTCAACAATTTTTGTTGGAGAAGTGAAGGAACTCCTCTATTTTTTGTGGCTCTTTGGTTCATATGTTCAGCTACCAATTCTCTACTCAACTGTTTCAAAAATAAACGTCTTTTTTTAACTTCATTTCCATTCTCTAGGTATAGCACTTGTGCATCAATGCCACTTATATTTTATCTTTCCCAATGAAATTCTCATCTATTTGTTTGTTAATACTTTCTTGATCACTTTCTGAAGGAGAACTTTCCTGCTCAGTGTCAGAATTTTGGTCTCGTTCTCCAACTTGATCTTCACCATCTGTGACATTTTTGTCTTCAAATTCAAGTTCATTTTCATCATTATCAGACTCCATCAACTGTAGCAATATCTCAGCATCTTTCTTGAGTCATCTGGATTATAAAATCTTTGAGGTTGAGCCATTTTAGAGGTAAAACCTACAAAGGAAAAAAGATTACCCTAAACAGATACAATGAATCTGTCAGATTAATTAGAAAATAAAATACCTAATTACCAAGTTTCAATTATAAAACTATATTTACAATCCTTTTCGGGAATGTCTGAAAGGATAATGCTATACAAAAAAAAAAAATCTGTTGAGAAAATATAAAAATTATCTCAAATAGGCACAATGAATCTGTGAGATTAAAGATGCCACTATGAAATACATCTTTACTGTACTAAGTCACAAACACAACTCACGATAGGTTACAGTGGAGGGGGAAGATATGGAAGTGATGAGGCACGATACTTAAGTTAACTGTTAGATATTTGAAAATTTGTGTGAAATGAATCTGTGAGATCAGTTGCACCCAACGGAGGGTTAAAACTACAAGGAATAATTATGACATCAAAATCAAAAGCTACAAAAGAAAAAATAGTTAGATTGGGTATCATCAAAATGAAAAACTTTTGTGCCTCAAAGGAAACCATTAGGAAAGTAAAGACAAAGATCCAAGATGGTAAAGAGGATAAACACTGTGCCTGCTTCCTTCCATAAGCACTTTAAAATTACAACTAAATTATAGAACAATTAAGCTGGAGAACCATCTAAAGTTTAATGAACAGAAATGTTACAACTGAGGATATAAAGAAGCCACATCGAGCCTGGTAGGAGGGATGAAGACACGAAACAAGTCAGCCCCAGACTTTAGTGGTGGTTGAAAATCAGGAGGGATGTCTCAGTCACGGAGATGACCCACAGGGGAGTGAGGGACTCCAGCCCCACACCAGACTCCCCAGCCTGGAGTTCCAGTGCCAGGAAGAGGAACCCCCACATCTGGCTGTGAAAAACAGTGGGGATTCCAGATGTCTAGGGGAGGCAGAAAGCTGTGGGAATCCAGACATCTTCTTAAATGTCTGTCACACAGATTTGCTCACTCTCAGGCACTCACCCTGGGCTCCAGCAGAAGTTTGGTGACTCAGGTGCAATCCAAGGCATACGGAGGACAGACTGAGGTGTGTGGCTTGGAGGTGATAGCTGGAGGACAGTTGCCGTTTTCCCTGTGTGGGATCCTTCTCCCTCGCAAGCAGCAGACAGGTGCCATTTTTCCTGTGTTGAGCCTTCCCCTTCTGGCCAAATCTGAACCTGATTGGCCTGGTGAGCTCTGCTGTGCCACCCTGCTAAACCTCTGGGACACCAACCAACCCAACATCTTCAATGCCAGAGGCACTTTCTGGTCCAGCAGCCAGTCCCACCCACACTGCAATCTTTGTTGGAAAGCTATCTGAAGTCACAGCCCCAGGCTGGCAGAGACTGGCCTCAGTGTGCTAAGACTTTTGCTGAGTGGCCCCAGGCACAGCACTGGCACCAAACCAGAATCTACATTAACCTGGTGACCACAACTCTTCTCATTCTAGTGACTCCATGAGGCCCTGCCTCACCTAACTTTCATACCACACAAAGTTTTATGAATGGCTGAACCTTAAAAGAGCATGCAAGTGGCAGCAGGCCTTGGGTGTCCTGGCTTTTTGTGGAGTTACTCCAGGCTGGGTACTGGTAGCAACCATCCTGTTTGTAGCATGGCCTCTCCCACGTGCCTCAAACTTTAGCACAGGCAGCAAACAGCCACAGATCAATCTGTGCTCCTATCAGGTAGTTCCCACCTGGTCACAGGCAGTGAGTGACCTGGGCTTGCACTGCAGCCCTTTGCAAGAGGCCTCAGAAGCAACATACTTGTAAGTTGACTTTAGACCACAGCAGAGCAACTCAACAGATCCCAGAGCCCACTGAGTGTCTCCCATCCATTGAGGTAAGCTCCCCCCACATACACACACACGTACATACACAGCAGCCCATACCCATGAATGCGGCCAAACCCCACAGCCAATCAGCCTGAGGGCCAAACATCCACTGACATGCCAATAGCAATTGGGCTCAACTACAACAGGAGGGCACACACAACCTTCACAAAGGACACTGCTGGAGCACCCAGAGAAGGTGACAAAGGAAATTATGCCAGGGCCCCACAGGGCACCTACTACAAAAGGTCATGTGGCCAAGGCTGGGAGATATACCAGATCTGCCTAATACATAGAAACAAACACAGAGAGGCAGCCAAAATGAGGAAACAAAGAAATGCATTCCAAATGAGAGAACAGGAGAAACTCCAGAAAAAGAACTAAACAAAATGGAGTCAAGCAACGTACCAGATACAGAGTTCAAAACAATGGTTATAAGGATATTCAAAGAACTTAGATGGCAAGCATAAAAAGGGACACAAAAAGCATAAAAAAGAACTAGTCATAAATGAAAAATACAATAACTGAAATGAAGAATGCACTGGAAAAAATCACTAGCAACTAGATGAAGCAGGGGATCAAATCAGCAATTTGGAATACAAAGTAGCAGAAAACACCCAATCGGGACACCAAAAAATAAGAATCACCCCCAAACTAGAATAGTTTAGGAGACCTCTGGGAGAACATCAAGCATAATAATATTTGCATCATAGGGGTACCAGAAGGAGAAGAAATAAAGGGATTAAGAACCTATTTGAAGAAATAATGACTAAAATGTTTCTTAATCTGCAAAAGGAAATAGATATACAAAACCAGGAAACACAGAGCCCCAAACAAGATGGATCCAAACAGGCCCACACCAAAACACATAATAATTAAAATGGCAAAAGTTAAAGACAAAGAGAGAATCCTAAAAGCAGTAAGAGAAAGGCAACTAGTAATTTATAAGGGAGCTCCCATAAGATTGTCAGCTGATTTCTCAACAGAAACTTTGCAGGCCAGAAAGAATTCGCACAAACTATTCAACAAAATGGAAAACAAGGACCTCCTACCAAGGGCAATCTACCCAGCAAGACTATGATTTAAAATTGAAGGACAGATAAAAAGTTTCCCAGACAAGAAAAAGCTAAGGGAGTTCATTACCATCAAACAAGTATTACAAGGAACTTTAGAGGGACTTCTTTAAGACAGAAAAAAAAAAATCAAAATTATGAATAATAAAACGGTAATAGCTGCATATCTATTAACAATTACTGTTAATGTAAATAAATTAAATGCTCCACTCAAAAGACATAGGAGCGCTTAATGGATAAGAAACAAAATCCTTACATATGCAGCCTACAAGAGACTCATTTCAGACGAAAAGACTCACATAGACAGGAAGTAAAGGAATGGAAAAAATTATTTCATGAAAATGGAAATAAATAAATAAATAAATAAATAAATAAATAAATAAATAAATAAAAACTGGGTAATAATACTTTTATACCAGATAAAATTGACTTTATGACAAAGGCTATCACAAGAGACAAAGGACCCAGTAATCCACTTCTGGGTATTTACCCAAGGAAACTCAAAATGCTATTTTGAGGGGACATGTGCATCCATATGTTGCAGCATTGTTTACAATGGCCAAGATGTAGAAGTAACCTGCGTGTCTTTTGATGGAAGAATGGATAAAGAAGAGGAGGTAGTACATATTTACAATGGAATACTGCTTAGCCATGGAAGGGAATGGGTTCTTGCCATCTGCAGTGGCATGGATGGACCTGGAGGGTATGTGCTAAGTAGAGTGTCAGACAGAAAAAAAATAATGCACTGTGATTTCGGTTATATGTGGAATCTAAAGAACAAAACAAACAAACAAAACATAAACAAACTCATAGATACAGAGAACATTTTGATAGTTGCCAGATGGGAGGAGGGTTGGGGGTGTGGGTAAAAAAGGGGGAAGGAATTAAAAAGTACAAATTAGCTGTTACAAAGTAGTCCTAGGGAGGTAGGGTATAGTATAAGGAATAGATAGAGTCAATAATATTGTAATAATTATGTATGGTGTCAGAGGGGTACTAGATTTGTTGGAGTAATAGATGGAAAAGTGGGGGGACTGGGTGAAAAAGGTGAGGGGATTAAGAAGTGCAAATTTGTAGTTATAAAATAGTCATGGAGATGTAAAGTACAGCATAGAAAATATAGCCAATAATATGGTAATAACTATGTATAGTGCCAGTTGGGTACTAGACTAGTCAGGGGGATTACTTCTTTAATTATATAAATGTCTAACCATTATGGTGTACACCTGAAATTAATATAAAATAATATTGAATGTCAGCTGTATAGGAAAATTTTTAAAATGAAGGCGGGAGATGTGAAGGGGAATAAGAGGTCCAAATTTCCAGGTATAAAACAAATAAGTCATGGGGATATATAAAACAAATAAGTACATAGGGAATATAGTCAAAAATATTGTGATAGCATGTACAGTGTCAGATGGTTGCTGGACTTATCATGGTGATCACTTCTTTAGGTATATAAATGTTGAATAACTTTGGTGTACCCCTGAAACTAATATACTATTGTATGTTAACTATATTTTAATAAAATTCTTTTTATTTTTATTTTTGGAGGGCAGTGTCACTGGCCTTCATATGTGGGACCCGAACCAAGGCTGCTGGCTTCCCAAGCCAGCACTTAACCACCATGCCACTTGGCCAGCCCTTAATAAAAGTCTTTTTAGAAAAGAAAGTGAAAATAGCTCACATAGTGGGAGAAAAACTTTTTCAAATCATGTATCTGTAAGGAAACTGTATATAAAACACATATATATATATATATATATAGCACCACTCAATTAAAAAGAAAAAGACCCAATTAAAAATATCAACCAAATTTTAAAATGGGCAAAGGATCTAAATAGATGTTTCTCCAAACATATACAAATGGACAATAAGCCTGTGGAAAGATGCTGAACATCATTAGCCATGGGGGAAATGTAAATCAAAACCACAATGAGATACCGCTTCACATTTACTACCATGGCCAGAATAAAAAAGATAAATAATAACAATAACAAGGATTGGTGGGATGTGGAGAAATTGGAACGCTGTAGGTGGGAAAACACTGCTGGTGGGAACGTAAGATGTCACAGTCACTTTGGAAAATGCAGTACCTCAAACAGTTAAATGTAACGTTACCACATAATTGAGCAGTTTCACTCCTAAGTATATACCTAAGAAAAATTAAAACATACATCCACAAGTTACCACATAATTGAGCAGTTTCACTCCTAAGTATATACCTAAGAAAAATTAAAACATACATCCACACAGAAACTTGTACATGAATGTCAACAGCTGCATTAGTTATGATAGCCAAATATTCATCAACTAATGAACGAATAAAATATGACATATTATTGGGTTGTCAGAAAAGTCATAACATATTTTTTCTATGTTTTTCATTGCAAAAGTATGCCATGACTTTTCCGACAACGCAATAATATCATATGATATTATGTGGCAATAAAAATTAATCATGGACTGAAACATGTTACACCATGAATGCACCTTGAAAAACATACTAAATGAAAGAAGCCAGTCACAAAGGATCACATATTACATGATTCCATTTATATAAAATATTTAGAATAGTCAAATTACAGAAAAATAAATAGAGTAGTGGTTGGCTAGAGTTTGAGGGATGGGGGAATTTAGGGGTGATGGCTATAGGGTGTGGGGTTTTGGGGGGATAATTAAAATATTCTAAATTTGTATATGATGATGAATGCACAAGTCTACAAATATACTAAAAGTCATTCAATTTTGTACTTTAAATGGGTGAATTATATGTTATGTGAATTATATCTCAGTAAAACTGTTAACAGATAATAAAGGCATTGCTAATGGAAAAAACTACATTGTGCTACCATTAACAAACAAACAAAAAACCATCCCTAAAGTAAAGGTCATTGTATTTTAGGAAGACAGTTAATGCCTGGCTTCTATACAAGAAATATAGTCTGGGGGTGGAGAGGTGGGTACATGATGCTCCAGAAGAAATGTGTTGCTTATAATTGTTGAGGTCCCAAAGTGAGACCCATATCAGTCAGGGACACAAGTTGATATGATCTTTAAGATGACTTTCTGGTTGGCCTTAGAGTTCCCACCTCAGTTCAAATAATTGAGTCTAGTCCCTATTTTCGGGGAGACTGCCTGAAGGGACATAGTATAACCTGTCCCATTTGTCCACCACCAAGCAGGTGACATCCATTCATTCTTTGGAATGACTAAGCTTCATGAATTGGGGTTCACAAGTATTTCTTGTGAAAGGCTCAGGATCTGAAGCCACCATCTCTACTGTTTTCAAGGCTTCTTAGTAAGATGAAAGGAAATGGTAATCCAAAAGAGATTAGAACTCTCTTGTGGGGGATGGAAGACCCAATGGTAAATTAAATTTAAGGCACTTGAAATTGTTTAGAGGAGCCACACCAGTGTGAAAGGCTGTGGGGGTTGATTCTGACAGATAAAGGTCATTAATGTCTTTCATCCTCCATACATCCCGGAACCTAAGATGTCCTCTCCACAGAGAGTCGAATTTGTTGTTCTTCCTCCACAACCATGAACTTGATGTTTGCTGTTTCAGGAGGTATAACTTCCCCTTTTATACAATCATTCCCTACTTGTACCTAGAACTTTCATCCAGACAGGTCAGGTACAAAACACAAGGGTGTTTTCATAAAATTTACAGAGATCCATATGTCCCCCATATGGACCACTGTACAGGGACTCAATGAGAAGTGTACTCAACCAAATGGTCATTATCTTTATGATCTAGGATCATGGCAATCCTGCAAGAAAATCCAGGTGGCTGGATGAGAATAAATTTGAATCCCCTAGGTGCCTTTTGGCTGGGCTGCCACCCTGAGAAGGTATCAACCAGTCCAGCTGGAATTGCTGTTAGGGAAGGGGTTGGGGGTGAGGAACAGATTTCCTAGGAATGGTTGCAGTGGCATCCCAAATATTCATAGAGACGTAATTAATCCCCATCCCTTTCATTCAGATCATTACCTAGGAAGTAGCCAAAAGACAATTCCTTTCTGGGGGTCCCTGCATTACAAAGTATATGGGACAAGAGGACATCTATATGATTGACTTAGACAATTTAATCACCAGCTGTGATTGGTCTCCATAATTCATGGCCCCAAAGAGAGGTGCCTTTAATCTGATAGTCCATCATTCGCTAAGGGGCAGGCCAGATGCCTAGGCCATCACAACAGCCCAAGAATTGGTAAAATATAATAGAGTTCATCAAGAAACACATTGGTCAGAACTATGAGAATAGCTTGTGTAATCCAGAAAAGCAGGAGAATTAACCCCCTGGGGATCATCCTTGGACAAGTAGGACACAGGAACAGGTAGACAATTCCCCTTTCTCCTCTTAAATGGACTGTCGGGCAACACAGTTGTATGGCTTCTCAGAGCACAGCCACATGAGACAGAGCCAACAGCCACACATTGCTATGGCTAGATCACGAACACATATCCTGATTCTCTTTTCTTTCTTGCTCCCACTCTTTGTCCCTTACTCTTGCTAAGAGTTTACTCAATAAAGTAGTAACACTAAGGGGAAACCCATGCTAAGGCAATCAGAAAGAATTCCAGCTAGAAGGTTTGTATTCCTTATTATGTTACCCTAGACAAATCACCATTTTATAACACGGTGACTAGCAGTACCAGAGAAGGTTATTATGTTGCAATTTTTGTGATAAGCTACTTTTAGGAGGAACAGTAAATTAAAAACAAAATCTCATTGAAAACAATCCAGTTTTCTGTTAACATTTATATTACTGAGCTGTAAGCACAATCATCTACTTGTTGCCCAAATATCCTAATTGCAGGCAAGGTGGGTAGGAGGAAATAAACAACATGAGCGCTGGCCTTGCAAAAGCAAGCCTATAAAGCAATGACAAATGTCGCATTTTGTAACAGAGCAGGACAATAATTGGATTTAAAACAAACAAAAGAAAACTGACTGAAAAGCATCGTATTTTTTTAACTTTGAATCAAACCTATAATTCGTTAGCACACCATTTCCTACTCCCCATCCAGCAACCAGAAATACTGATGATATACATCACATAGCAGCATCTAACAAAATCATTTTTGAACCATAAATTTAAATGTGTTCAGAAATTGTGTATTTTATTTGTGGTTTTTGTATGAGAAAGGTGTTTTCCATTTTTGGAGTAGTTATAATTTAGGTAAATTTTCTAGCACTGACTCTGAACTCAATACATTCACATTTGTCAGCCCCACTATTTCTTTCTAAGGCATCCCAGTGAGAAGTCACAAAAAATTTTTTTTTTCTTCACCAAGAATCTTAAAAGTAACCTAAGAAAACAAAGATTAAATGACCTACAATGGCTCCTAAGGGGAATCTGAGACACAGAATATTCATGGGAGCTTCTTGATGCATGAGTTTCTCCTACATTTACACCCCCACGTTGTCAGAACCCAAGGTTGGAGGATACAAGAGCCTGAACTTTGCTTATTCTTCTGAGGAGACAGCTAATGGGATCAGACATACTCCTTCTCCAACAAGGCAGTGCCCACAACCCAGTGGAACACACTGTCCAGGTCTGCCTAGTTCAACCCTTTTAACTTCTATTGGGGAGGGCTTAAACTCCATGAAGGTTGCCAAACTATGCCAAAGGTTTTCCACATACTAGCCGTGTGACTTAATAGCACTGAAATGTGATCCAAGTCAACATTGGTTGAATGTCAAGGACATGACTAAGTATATTCCATCACTGTTTCCCAGGTTACAGCCTACATAAGAGGTTTGCCCTTGCAGGGTAAGTGATCAGTTCAAGCGTGCCATGCAGTTGAATATACCCTGTGCACACCCTGGCCAATAAATATTTATTCTGCCTTGACTGAGAGTGTTATGGTTTGAAGGTTTTTGTCGCACACCCAGCCCCAAATTCATATGTTGAATTTCTAACTCCCAATGTGACGGTATCAGGAGGTGGGGACTTTGGAAGGTGATTAGGTCATGAGGGTGGAGACCTCATGAACAGGATTACTGCTCTTAAGAAAAGAGGTGCCAGAGAGATCCCTTGGACAATACAGTGAGAAACCTGTGACCTCGAAGGCAGCCCTCGCCTGACCATTGCTGGCACACTGATTTCGGACTGTCAGCCTCCAGAGCTGTGAGCAATACATTTCTGGTGTTTATAAAGATACCCAGTCTGTGTATTTTGCTACAGCAGCCCAAATGGACTAAGATAGAGTGTACAATAGGGAAGAAGGAGGAGAAACACATGGATTATGGAGCCCTCAAAATCTAGAGCAGCAGATTGCAAATCAGATCATATGTGCACTCTTATAACAATATAAATTTCTTCCTGAAGACAATGGGAGTGGAAAAAAGAGAGAGAAAAGCCAAGAAGGGAATGCTATAGCTGAGAAGAACATTGCATAGGTAAGTAGGATCCTAAGTGAAACACACTAGTTCATGGGCCAGTGGCTGAGAAACATAAGCCAACATTTACTTTTAAGAAAAAGAAAATAGCTTCCATATAGTTTCACTTTTTCTTTAAGTGTGATATATGAATGTTCGTATTACTCCTAAAACATTGCATCATCTTGAAACCTGCTGATGGAACAGATCGAGGAAGAAAGAACAACATTAATCCATCTCAGCGTTTTGGTGTTGGAGGGAGACATTATGGACTTGAGCATAAGACTTTTGCATTTAGGACGAATTACCTGTTCTCATCTTCACTTACTGGGTCTGGATCCCAACGTTCTACAGCCTTTCTGGAAGAGAAAACCCAGCAATAAAAGCCATTTGACAGAGGGTTGGCTATTTTCAGTGTTATTGTTATGACAACTCTGGCTCCCAAAAGGATTTTTAAGAAAAAAGGCCACCTCTTGGAAATCTACATCAAGTTGTTAAGGCAACAAGACCGAGATTAAAATCCAGAAATGTTCACTTCAACGCCCCCTCCCTCCGTCCTAATACCAATCTCACGTGTTCTCAGTCATGCCAACTAACTGAAATTCATCACTACATTTCTGCCACCTCATCCTTAGGTTTTCAAACACCAATCAAAGAGAAGTGTGGATTTGAAAGGTGGTAGGGTCAATTGCATTCATGTGTAAGCTACATTAGTATGTCTGTAGGTTTGTGTGCAGTTCTGGAAACAATCAAATTTCCCCCTAAATTCTGTTTGTGAGATTTAACCACAGAGATAGCAATCCCTTATCCAAATGAAAAAAAAAAAGAAGGGGGGTTGGACATCAGGAAAACATCAGTGGCCGTTGTTGGATTTCAGCAGGCAAAGATTGGAGGGAGAGCAGTCCAAAAGAAAGGCAGCACTTACGAAAACCCAGGGGGAGGGAATTACAGAATGTATGTAGTTAGGTAGAGAACCCATAGAGCATATATAGGCAACAAGGGGGAAATAAGGCTTAAGAAATAGTGAGGACTTTTGGAAATCTTTAAGGACCAAGTTTGTGAACAGGGGAATGAGCAGCGTGCTGTGTGGAGCTTTACAGCAACAGTGAGAAGGTGCAGGACAAGCTGGGCTGTCAGGCAATGGTCCCATCAATAGTAGAGGGAAAACTGGAATGAAAGGCAGAGCTAGAATCCTGACTGTAAGAATGGTAACGAGAAGGCAGAAGGAAGGGAGGATGTCACCACTGACAGGAGGATTTGGAGTGGCCTGTGCAGCCAAGGAGTAAATGTGGGGGGAGTGGAAGGCAGCCTGGGAAGGAAGCATAGTGGGAAAAGGAAATTTGGAGGGAAAAGCTGTTCAGAGTGCAAATAATGTGTCCTAATTTGAGAAGTACCCAGCAGACAGTGAGAAATTCAGATGTGGGGCTCTTGAAAGAAATGAGTGCTAGAGATTAAATCTACAGCATAACCCAGTAAGAAGATGAGCCTCCTGTTAGCAAGAGCACAAAAAAGAAGGAGACTGAGGATGAGGCTCTGTTGGTCTTGTGGTTGCAGGACCTAAGCCCAATGAGAAGGGAGACAACTTATCCAAGACAGCTGCCTGTAGTCCCCTGAAGGCTAATGAGCCCTGCTAAATCCCAACAGCCATTGGGCGGTTCAGTTAGCTATTTCCCCGTCCCTGGACTGCTGAGCTAAAGTGCAGAGAAAAAAGCCTTGAGTTTCACATACCTTGTGACCCAATTTCTGTCTGGCTGACAGAAGCTCTTCCAGCCTCAGATGACAGGTCTGAAAGCAGCTTAGTAGAATGGGTGATGAGTTACATGAACACACTTTCACATTAACTGAATTCCCCTCAGTTGGGCTTCTGCAAAATGAACTTTTAAAGTGCTACATTTTATTTCACTAATAGGGACTCAGCTGGATGGAGAAAGACTGACTTGAGGGAGGGATTTTCAGCAGCCCTTTCCCCAGAGGGCCGGGGATAGTCTTGGAAGAAGGAATCCAAGGGGCCCTGAGTATGAAGTTAATGCTTCTGCCAGAGCCTCTGCCTCCCCTAGGCCACTGGCTCCCAAATCTGGGCAAATCACCTTTATTATACAGATGCCTTTGTCCAACCTAAACAACTGGATTAGAATCTCAAGGAGTGGAGCCCAGGAATCTTATTGTCACCAATGTCACCAGGAATCTCTGGCTTATTCATGGACCCTTTCTTCAGGAATCACTGCCTTGAGGCATTCCATCCATGCTCTATAAGAAATAACAAGTGATTATAAACAGTTGCAGGAGAAAGGAATTTTCTTGGCAAAGCCCCCAAGAATGGGAATAAAGGTTTGGGGGGTGGGGGAGGAAACATGTTCTAAAAATGTCATTTGTTTTCACTGTGATATTTATTTGTAATATCAAATCACATAAAATTTAGCATAAGATTGTGTCTTTAGCAGAAGAATTTGGATCCAAAATGGCTGAGAAACTTCACAGCCTGAGACGATGCTGCATTTTAATTATGCAAAACTGATCTTGTTGGTTTTACCAGGGTGCCACCTCTCTGAACTCAACCCGAGTGCTTTCTCATTTGAGCCTCAATGCAGAGGTCTGGCGCTGTGAGGTCTCCCTGGAGGGACCCTGGGGCCACCACGTTAATTAAACAGAATACACAGCATCTTAGATTACAGTCAGAACCTTAGATTCCCCAGGGATGCCTGACAGAGGAGGGCACTTCCCTCTCCTTCACACACTCTCCAAAGCCAGGGAAGCCAGGGTGTGCATTTCCCAGGAAATAACAGAGAAGCATCTTGGGGAGACCAGCTCAGGAAGCAATTCTTTCTCTTACTTCCAGCAGCGAAGCCAAACATCAAAACCCACAAAGCTGAGAGCCAGCATCCAGGCACACCCTAAATGGGTTTCTCAGCTTTTCTGACAGGCCTCTTCTCTTTTAAAAACCTTAAGAGACACAAAGTAAATAATTTGGGCAGCAAGTGGAAAGATCTAGCCTCAGCTCTTCATCTCCTCTGCATCTGTTTCCTCATCTCTAGATGGGAAGTAATGATCTCAACCAATTCACGGAGAGGATTTAGAAGGTCAGAAGGGTTCACTGAGTCATGGCAAGGGTCAGAGGCAGGGGCAGGAAATGGAGAGCAGCTGCCATGTATCAGGCTTCACAGCGTAAGTACATGGCTGCTCTGTGTTCTTCCTCATACCTACCGGATGCAGGTGGAGTTGTTTGCTGCTTGTTTTCCGCAGATCCATGAGAAATCTCATGAACTCAAATTATCAACAAAAGATTGTGGAGCCCCAGCTTCTCTCCCTAGCTTAGTTGTTTTTGTGTGTGTGTGTGTGTTTTTTAATTTTGGTTTGTGGCTGCAGCTTCTGACCTTCTCATGCAGGTAAATGAGCACAGGTTAAATTTATGAGTGCCAGGTGCAAAAAGGTTGAGATTGCAGTCAGGGCTGCCTTCGCTGTGAGCCCTGGCCCAGTGCCACCTCTGCTTTGGTCTGCACTGCGTCTCCCTGACCCTGCCTGCTGCCTGGCCTCTGATGGCGATGGGCTCCAACCACTGACCACCACCCTGCAGGCTGCTCTGCCTGCACCCAACCAGAAACACCTCTTTCTGTCACAGAGGGAGGCAATGGGGAAAAGCCCTCCTGGCAAGTGCCAGGCCTCTCAGTACACCTTTCTTTTCTAAGACACTCCAGTTCTTGGCCTCCACAAATGACCTCTTTGGGGCCAACCACAGATTTTTTAAGCTCATGCCAGTTCCTAGAGGCTGCCTGTCCAATGCTTAGTCCCAAAATTGTTCCAGTGTCCTGCGGCTCTCTCCTTCACCTCAGCATGAATTGCCAACCTCTCTGTGGAAATCTTACAAGTGGCAGATCAGCCTCATTCTCTCAATTGCCTATTCTTTCTCCATGTTGCCCTACCTCACCCTTTAAAAAATTTCAACAAATCCTCAAGGAACATGCTCTGTTCTAGGGACTGTGATTATTTCTCTGCTCTGCCACACACTTGCTCACCTGGTATGAGTGCACTCACTCTACAAACATGTATGGAGAATCTACTGTGTTTGGGGCACAAAGGATATAATGTTGGGCAAGACAACTATAGCTCCTGCCTGATCTACCCAGGGAAGAAGACAGTAAAACCAGAAATGAAGTAAATAAATAAAATGATTGCAAATTTTTAAAGGGCTGAGAAAGAAACAAAAGTACTGAGGTAGAGAGTTTTTAGGTCTTTGAACAGGTGACATGAAAGCTGAGACTCAGTGATAAGAAGGAGCCAGCCAGATAGAATGGGGTAAAAGGCAGCAGAAACAGCACGTGTCAAGGATCTGAAGTAGGGAAGACCCTGGCCTATTTAAGGAACTGAAAGAAAACTGACCTGGTTGGATTTAAATGAGAGGAGACGAGTGGACTGGTGAAATATTTTAACAGATGACAGTGAACATTGCATGTGGAAATATATTATGCTGACTCTTGTAGGCCACAGTGAAGAGTTCAAGTTTATTCCACTAATAAAATTTACAGTTAGTCCCAGGAGTTCTAGGGATTTTTGTCAGTTTCTCCTGGCACACCAGAGCTCCTGAGGTGATGTTACATCCCTGCCATCACCACATGTTTTTGAGAGCTACTCTGTGCCAGGCACCCAGTAATGACATTTGGCTCCTATCATGAGTCCCCCCTACATTCAACAATCCACACACACACATTGGCCCATGTAAGGCTTTTTGGTTCTTTGTTATTCTGAAATAAAACCACATTACATGCAATACTTTACAACTTACTTTTTGTTTTCACTAAGGACTATATCATGAACAGCTCTACCAGTTGGTAAATAGGATACTTTCTTAATGCAATCTTTTTTCCTTTCTGCTCAAACTTCCTTAATACATGTGCCTCAACCATATATTGCCATCATCCTCAGCCTCTCCCTCCCCCAAATGTACATTGTAGAGAAAACTTGACGTGAGATTATAAATGAGATTTTAAAAAGTCATAGCATAAACTGCTCACTGAACTTTTTTTTTTTCTCAGTGAAACAAGCATGCACCATAGTTGGTTAGTGGCCTCTGTGAAATCACTCACCTTCTCCAAAGTGATTTCCTTTGTGCCATAAAATATGATGAGGTGGCAGGAGGTAGGGGTGATTCTAGGAGATGTGAAGGATTCCCAGCCACACACTAGGTGAATCCTCTGAGGAGGCAGTTGAATGTGGTGGAAAGAACACAGATTTTAGAGCCAGCCATACCTGGGTATAAATTGTGGTTACTCTGCTGACTGGCCTCAGGGAGGTACCTGAACCTCATTGGCTGTTTCCTCATCTACAAAAAAAGGGATAGTAATCCAGTGGAATATATTATTAAGCCTTTAAAAAGAAAGAAATCGTGTCACATGCTACAACACGATGAACCTTGAGGACATTATGCTAAGTGAAATAAGCCAGTCACAAAAGGACAAATAATGCATGATTTCACTTATATGAGGTAACTAGAGTAGTCAGCATCATAAAGACAGAAAGTGGAACGGTGGTTGCCAGGGGCTGGGTGGGTAGGAGGAATGGGGAGTTAGTGTGTAATGTGGACAGTTTCAGTTTTGCACAGTGAAAAGAGTTGTAGAGATGGATGGTGATGGTGGTTGCTCAACAATATGAATATAGTTAATATTACTAAACTGTACACTTAAACTGTTAAGATAGCAAATTTTGTTGTGTTTTTTTTTCACAATTTAAAAAAGAATGAAAAAAAGAGACAATAATACCTACTTTATAAGGTTGGTAGGAGAAGAATAAAATCATAAAAAACTTGCCACAGTGCAGTTCTTCCTCCTACCAAACACACACACACACACACACACACACACACACACACACACACACACACAAACGGTCCTTCACTCCTACAGCTCAGCTGTTTCCTCAGCCTCCCTTGACAGATTTCTTTATAGCATGGGCACCAACAATAAGAAGTCATGTTCAATGATTTCTGTCCTCATGAGTCTCCTCAGTCTGCATTCTGAAAGATTCTCCCATCTCCTATCTTTCCTTACATAAATTTTAATTCCAAGGTATTTCAAGATATTCTTGAAATAATGGTTCTTAACTTGAGAACATCTGTACTTCTATTCCTAGAAACAATTGTTCCTCTAGTCAGACCCAGAGTTTTGAGAGTCCAAACTGGCAAAACATTTATGCATGCAATAAATATTTACAAGGCCTCTGCTATGCATAAGCCTCTCTGCAGTTAAAAAAATAATATCCCTTGCTTTTTTCCTACTCTGGACCAGCAGTGGGTTCCCACATTGTTCAAGATGTGTGCAAAAGAACATTGCCTCATATCCAGATCAGTTGTTGACTGACTGCCCTTTTGGAACCACTCAGATTCTCTCACAGCCTCACTGGCCCTTCTCTTTCTGCAGGAATGTACCTTGGGACCTGGCAGGGCCTGGCCTTTCATATAATGATTTGGTTTGATTTTTTTTCTTTACTCATTTTCCAAACTTCTGTAACCTAAGTCAATAATTAACACACTTCTCCTATGATAAAGTATATGGAAATGATAATATTTGCATATGCTCATAAATAAACTTAGGCTTGGGAAGAAAATCAATAGATAGTTTTCCTGCTAGAAAGTGGATAAAAGTAAAAATTTTTAAAAGGTATGAATAGATCCATTACTTGCAGAATCCTAAAATTTAGATATGGTGGAGTTATTGAATCTGAGCCGTAAATAATAACATATAATAATGCCTTCTATTTCTATAATAAATACTTTAAATTTTATAAAGTGTTTCCAGGTACATTAAAACAGTTACTTCTTAAAATAAATAAAGAAGGTATGAATATCTCCTTTTTAGGGAGGAAAAATGGCCTCAAAGAGTTTGACGTATGTTCAAAGTCGCCCAACTAGTACAGCTCAGGGGTGAATCACTAAAATAGCCATCTTTTGGCTTCAAGTCTTTTCTGTTCTGTTCACCTCATTACTGGGAAAGAGAGAGGTGGATCAGACAAGAGCTATCTAAAGACTCAAGAAACCCAGAGCATGCTGCCTGGATCAGCATGGAATCAGAGTTGAACTAGAGAAGAGAACACAAGCTTCCCTAAAGGCATGGAGAGAAGGACGGGGCTGTGAATGAGGAACTCAGGTAACAAGACATGTGAACCTTTCAAAGCCTCACAATGGAAGCAAAGGCTTCATCTTGGGACCAACAACAAAATGTGTAGCTACCTGCCAAAGGCTTTGTCCCAATGGAAGGCTATAAGAGCTAACAGAAAGGCTGTGTCCCCAAGTTCAGCATCCGAGGAAACATCCCAAAGGCCTCACGGAAAGTCCCAAGACAGGGTTGCCATGTTTCATTAGATTGGAGATTTATTAATACCTTTTTAAGTGCAAATAAGTAAAGAACTCAAAAAAAAAAAAAATCAGAGACCCCACACAATATACATGAGCAATATAAAGGTTACAGAGCAAATGAGAAACTTGTTCTAACTCCAAAAAATAAAATGTAACTAAATTCTTGCAGAATTCACAGAAGTGTGCTGAGAAGAATCATGTTCTTCAGGGCGGTTGTTGTAGTTGCCACCTGGGGTCACTCTTGAAACACAGAGTATTTGTTCCCATGGCACCATCTCACTTCACTGCTAGGACCTGTAGTGCACTGAGAATATGAGTATTTACTGCCACTTAAACCCACCCAGGTCCTGTCCCTCACCATTGAGAAAATGCTGCCGCCGTTACTGCTTCCTAGTACTGGGTGTAAAAGAACCAACTCTTTCTTTCTCTCTCTCTCTTCACTACATGCCATGCTGGCTGCGCGAACAAGGTTTGAGTTCTTTAGTCACATGGTTCTTTAATACACACAGACACAAATACACACACTGCCCGCAAGACCAGCCTGACTGTTTCCCAAACTCCATGTCCCCAGATTCTTAGGCACTGAGATCTTTTCTCCCAGCATTCAGTGCTAACCACTTTTTGCCCCAGGATAAATCAATTTTTCGTAGGGAAAACTCCACATTATATAATTGGTTTTACCCTGCTTTAAAAGGTAAATGGGCTGTTAGATCAGAAAGATGTATCAGAACTGAAAGGATGGAGTATGGTTTTGAGGTCAGAGTATTAAGAATCAGTTGTCTGCACCAAAGAAAAGGAATGTCCTAAGAATACCAAGATGTAGCTTTTCTTCCCTGAATAATTTAATTGAGCAATACACATGGCTATTCCTTAGAAAGATGGGGAAGAAGGTTAAACAAAGCCTTCAGATATCCCTAGGTAAGCTGCACAGTGCAGAAAAGGCATCTAAAGATGTAGATTTAAATTCTCTTTTTCTTTTTTTAAATCCCAAGACTCACACCTTCCGCAAGTGAGCTTGAACTTATTAACTAAATCTCACTCTTACGCTCCAAGAGAAGTCTGTCTTGTGAGACTGTAAGAAAGAGTTGCTTCTCAGGTTGGGCTCCCCAGAAACAGATCCTGAGATGAGGATTCGTGTACAAATGATGTTTTGTGAAAGGGCTCCTAGAGGAAGAGCTCCCAGAGGAAGCCAGTAGGGAAGGAGGGAAGTGGGGAAGAGAGGAGAGGGGAGGGAAGAGGCCAAGGCAGAAGGCAGCCACAGCCTGAGCAGGGAGCTCAGGAGTATAAAGTGTATTGTGAGAGACCAGGGAACTGGAGCTTGCCCAATTCTGTAACCACCTGCCACTGGATACGTAGTCTAAATCCTGGCACTTCCTGCTTTCAGACTGTGCAGGCCAGAAAGGCTCTAGTGACTCGAGGCTGTGGAAAAAGAAAGCACCCCAAAGTCAGTGGACACACAACAATAACACAAAAAAAAATAGAAGTGGTCTATGCAAAGCATTTACATCTTCTGCTACAAGAAGCAAAGATTTCCATTAGAGATACTCGGTTTCCTCATATACAAAATGAGGTACTCAACTGCCCTGCACTCCTGATACCTTATCTATAAAAATGGGGAATGTAATAATACCTGTTTCATTGGGCTATTGTAAGGATTAAACAGACAGTTCAGGAAGAACACATAGTAAGAAATATCTGCTATTATAATTATTTATGGATAAGCAAGTATAATGGTAATTTTATGTGGGCATTGACATTGGTTATTTTGCCAAAAGAAATGTACTGACCACACATATTCCAAAAATCTCATAAATTTCTTTCAGCTCTCAGCAATTTGGAGAATACATCCTGAGTTACATGGAAACTATAGGTTTCTGTGAAGCAAGAGGAGCTCAGACAATATCTATGAGAAATTTGAAAAACACTTTAGAAAACATGAACCCACTTGTTTAGACTGTACACCAACATTTACTTAGATAAAATTCAACCTCAGGTCTGTACAGTGGTTTCTGTCCTGTTCATCTCCCAAACACAATTATGAAGAGAGCTTCTAATGCAATTGGCTATGAGCATCAACCTACTATTAGGTTAGCCCACAACAAGCTAAGTAAAGAGCCATGAAAGAACTGTTTTTATTGCATTCTAGTAGCACGAACTGTGATTTTTCTCTGGAGAAGACTTTTGAGAATTAGGGAATTAGTCATATTTTCCAAAATGGGGGTTTAACAGTTGTGAAATTAAGAAGACCTGACTCAACAATTCTAACATTGCAATATGTCACCTAGCTGTCTTGTTACTTAAAATTACATGATTTAGAAGATAGTCGCTTTAAAAAAAAAAAAAAACCCAACCAAAGTTGGAAAGAAAAAGGAGATATGCAGACAAAGCAAGAGAAAGTATAAAATTGCTGAGCATTTACAGAGCTAAGTTTAACAATTCTGGGCTCATTTAATACACTTCTTTCTAAAATAGCACACTGAAAAGGCATGTTTATCCTCTCAGTGAGTTATATGTTAGAAATGCACTCATTAAGCAGTGTGTCTTTTAAACCTACAATAGTGAATCTGAACTGGATTTAATATGTAACTAAATACTCAAATGAGTCACTCCTTTGGACTACCTTTTGAAGGGTTAAAAAAGATGAATAGACTTTCCCTGGACAAAGATGATAAAACCAGTTCAAGATTACCCTTGTGTTATATTTTTGTTGCCTCTTCATTAGGTTACTCCTCATTAACTACCCTAAATGAGTTACAAATAATGATCAGATCATGTCCTTTATATATGAAAATTAGGTCATTAGTAAGCTTGTGACTCTTGAGGTGTTTTCCAGGGGTGGTGAAAGGTTTGAACTTTTTCAAGTTCACTCTTTAGGTTTCCCTTGTCCTCAAAAGCATACATTTGCAAGATGGTTGCCAGGGTTAGGAGGGAGCTAAAAGACTCCAAAAGACATGTTTTTAATGAGCTTGGTCTCATTAACATGGTGTGATAATTAGGTAACCTAGCCAAACAATTGCAACACGGGGCAAGTTTGAAGAGATATAAATAGCTCCATGAAATGTTAAATACAAAGCTAAAAGTGGTATTATCCCTTCAAGAACTATAACAATCACTGAATAAGATAAGCACAAGCATTTATACTCAGAAATGGTTTTTTTAGAGAAAAAAAAGAGAGTGGATGTTATAGTTAAGGAATTATTGCCACTTACAAGTAACTGAATTCCAAAATACATGTTTTACCCCATCATGATAATATAAATCAAATGTGTTACAGATCCCAGGATTATTCCAGACAATTAGTAAAGAGTATGTAATTCAACCCAAAAAAGATTATTCCAATTTGTTGACTTTAGAAACTACTCACTCTTCATACATTTTCAACAAAACAGTTCTCACAAATTGATCTATAAATTAAATGTAATTCCAATTAAAATTTCAGTAGGATTTTATATGACTTTGACAAATTCATTTGAAAAGTTATCTGGAAGAACAAAGCAAGAAAACTTGCCCAACGAGGTATTAAGATACCTCAACGATGAAATAATTAAAAAGAAAGAAAGCTGGTATTGGTATCAGAAAAGACAAAGAAATTAATGAAATGGAATAGGAAGTTCAGAAACCAACCCAAGTAAACGTGGAAATTTGTTTTATTATAGAGACAGCATTATAAATCTTTGGGGAAGGAAGGAATTTTTTAGCAGCTGGTGTTAGGAAAACTGGCTCACAGTATGAAGAAATGTGTCTACCTAGTGACATAAAAATATAAATCTAAATTGATTAAAAACATAGATATAGAAATTAAAACTATAAAACAGATATAAACATATTTTAAAACTATTTTGTCATTAGGATGTTGAGAAAGAGTGAGTTTTAACACTCCAAAAACACCAAGTGAAAAAAATGTTAACTACAACAAAATTAAAGATTTCTGTTCAATGTAGAACACCACAAAGTTAATACAGAGGTGACAGGTTGGAAGAGGAGACAGGCAACCTTTAAAATGAATGGGGCCAGCATGGGATGATGGGCTATGCCCTGGCAACTAAGATTGAACAGGGCACCATGAGCTGCCCAGAGGCGACCAGATGGTTCAGTGGTTAGAATGTGTGCTCTTAGCAACAAGGTTTCTGGTTAAACTCCCACATGGGATGGTGGACTGTGCCTCCCACAGCTAAGATTGAACATGGCACCTTGAGCTGAGAGGCCCTGAGCTGCCAACGGGTGGCCGGATGGCGACTGGACTTGGAGCTGAGCTAGCTGTGCCCTCCATAAATAAGATTGAAGGACAACAACTTGGATGTTTCCCTTCCCCAATTCCCCAACACTGTTCCCCTTTCCCCAATTCCCAAACAAAATCTATTTAAAAAAATTTTTTAAAATAAAATAAAATAAAATGAATTGGGGGTTAATATAATAAATAGTTCACAAAGAATGCCTACAAATTTTAAAAAATTATACAAAACTATATAGGAAACTCAATTTTTAAATGTCCAATAGATATGAATAGGTAATTCAGAGAAGGAGGAAACCCAAACAGCTAATAAGTACATGAAGAAATATTCAACTTCATTTACCAATAATCAGAGATATATACACTAAAACAACTTTATGACCTTTCTGTTGACAAAAATGTGGACATTGGTAAATATCAAATGTTAGTGGTGATGTTGGCATATAGGAAATTCACACACTACTCCTCTGAGAGAATATTACTTATAGCATATTAGATTTTTCTGTTTACATGTATTCACTATCTCTCTACCACTTGCATAGGAGAGATATTTTCCTCTCCCTTTGGGCTTGGCCATATGACTCAATTTGGTCTCACAGCAGGCTTCCCTGTGAATTTCTCTGTTCCTAGATTTTAAGCTTGGCCAAATGACTTTTTTTGGTCAATAGTATGTTAAAAGAAGTGACTTGAACACAGGCTTGAAATGTGCTTGCTTGGATGGGCTTCATTTCTTGTGCTTCTGCCATTGCCATGAAAAGAACATGCACTAGCTAAGTCCACGGGTTCAAGGAGGATGAGAAATGGAGCAGACCTGAATCCAACCTGAAGCCAAGAGCCAATCTAACTGAACTCTCAGGTGACCCATAGATGTACTACTGATATTAAATTATTGTTTTAAGTCATTGAGTTTCGGAACAGTTTGTTTCACAAAACAATTGGGTAACAGCTAATTGATACACTGGTGTAGTATTTAGTCAATAGTTAGTAAATGTAAATAGCATATATACTGTGTAATAGAAACTGCCATACAGCCTCCTCCACTCTTTCCTTGTTGGCAGAGGATACCCCTTGTATTAGTCAGGGTATTCCAGAGAAACAGAATCAGTAAGATATATATGTTAGCACACGGTGGAAAATTAGCAAACTTAATTATCTGATCTTTCATGGGCACACGCTCACACCTGTGTATGTGTAAAAAGAGAGAGAGAGAAACAGAGAAATTTATTATAAGAAATTGGCTCACACAATTACAGAGGCTGGGAAGTCCCATAGTCTGCTGTCTATAAGCTGGAGACTCAAGAGAGGCAGTATGTAGCTCCAGTCTAAATCTGAAGGCCTGAGAACCAGAGAACTGATAGTCTAAGTTCCAGTCAAAGGGCAGGAGAAAACCAATGTCCCAACTTGAAACCAGTCAGGCAGAGAGAGCAAACTGTCCTTTCCCTAGCCATTTGTTCTAACCAAGCCTCCAATGAATGAGGCCCAGCCACACTGGGTAGGGCAACCTGCTTTACTCAGTCCACTGATTCAAATGTTGATATTGACCAGAAATACCCTCACAGACACACCCAGAACAATGTTTAACCAAATATCTTGGTACACTGTGGTCCACTCAAGTTGACACATAAAATGAAGTATCACATCTCCCACCCTGGGGCACAAAAATTCCAGACACTTGCTTTCCCAGTTTCTATTACAACATATATAATTGCCAGTCAATGGGACTTGAGGGACTATCAAATAAAGAACTTGTGGTAAAAGTTTTCCTCTATAATAAAAGAGGTACATGAAAAACTATAACCGTCATTTTCTTCATAGCTGAGATCATATCTGCATGTGATACCCAGAGCTGCTGCAATCACCCGTGAAAGTAAAAAGTAACATAGACTTATGGAAGATGATGGTAGAGAAGAAAGATGGAACATGTCTGGAGCCTTGGTTACATCATCGAGCTGTTAATGCTTCCTCTAGAACTCTTGTTATACAAGACAATTTAAGTTCATAGTATTAACGTGATTTTTAAGTGGGAGTGCTAAAAGCATCCTTAATTATCCACTAATTGAACCACTATTTTCAACTCCTAGATAAGAATAGTCCCATTCATAAGACAACAGCTATGATGATGCCCATCGCAAAATTGCTTTTTGGTAGCAAATACTTAGAGGCTTCCTAAGTGTCCATCACTTGAAAATAAACAAGTAAAATGCCTATCATAAAATAACATTTAATTATCAGAAGTAGTGAGCTATATTTGCATAATAAATTTGAATCAATCTCCAAAACATAAAGTGAAGAAATGAAAGTAAAAACTGAAATGTGATATATAACACAGTGCCATTTGTGTAAGTAAAGAATGTAAACACATGAAACAAATTATAAATTACAATTCACATATATTCAAGGAAAAATGTTGGAAACATTACAATTCATGCTTAGTGGGGGAGGATTTACTTTCAAGTTCATTCATGTGGCTATTAGCAGAATTCAGTTCCTGTGGGTTGTAGGACTGAGGGTTGCAGTTCTTCATTGGCTGTTGCCCAGAAGCCTCCCTCAGCAACTTGCCATTTGGGTCTCTGAATAGGGCAGCTCACAGCAAGGGAGCCTGATGCCTTCAGTGGGAGTGAGTGAATAAGCGAAAGTGTGTCGAAGACAGACGCCATGATGTCACATTTGCCATATTCTATTTATTAGAAGCAAGTCACTAAGTCCTGCCCACATTTAAGGGCACAGTATTACACAAAGGCGTGAGCACCAGGAGGTGGGGATTTCGGGGGACCATCTTAGAATTCCCTACCCCAGCCCTCACTACCATGACCAGTGATGATCATTTACCACGAACAAAGAGTATTATTAATTCAACTTTTTATACCTGAGGTTCAAAAATGAAAGTAAAATCTAGTGGCAAAAAGAAACCCCATTGTGGCTGTGACTTTTATATATTTGTAGGTCAAGTGGTGGTTAATTGATATTAAATAGTGCCTGACAGACTGAGTAGTTATTTAGGTCAAAATGCTGGCTTTATTTTTAAATTGAAGTATATTGCAGTGACAATGGTTGGTAAAGTTACATAGGTTTCAAGTGTACAGTTCTGTAATACATCATCTATACACCACATTGTATGCTGGCTTTAATATGTACACTTTAAGATCACAGAAAAAAATCACAGCTTTATTACATAATATTAATATAAAGGAACAGGGAAAAATGGTGCATATTAGTATAGTTTCTGTTGTAAACAACAGCTTCAATCCACATTTAAAGTAAAAAATACTACTCTATATGCTAAAACTTTTTAGGTGATTTTATAAATAGAGAAAACTTTTAACATTCCCTCATTTAAAAGGTGGAGAATCAGAGGCCCAGATGGCCAGTGACTTACCTCAGGCACCACTGCCTTTGGTCAAACACCTCTTTATCAGGCAGACTCTCCCGCCAGAGTAAAAATGTGATCATTACTGGCCCCACATTGCTTCTGGTCTGAATCTAAACGGGCTAGTCTTGGCACAAGCTTCCTTCCCTTCCCAGGAAATTCACACCAAAGAGATAACTGCATTAAAATATTCCATATTTAGCTTCTGTCTCTGCTAACAAGCAAACTTTCAACAACAGCCTCCATTTTCTTTCCAGAACCAGAGCAAGGCTTCTTTATTTTGTTTCAACACTATTTTCCTAAAGCTCTCTCATCCTTTTCATGCTCCTCATCACAGCATAGGTCCATGAAAAATTAACACCCCTGTTCAGCAGGGAAGCTAGCTGCTTTTAAAATAATGTTCTGGCAAACCCAACACCAAGCAGATACGCCTTAGAAAGGTACAATGTGTTACAGAAGCCTCTCTCTAGAGAGTGTGGATCTCAAGCACTGTGGCAATTACATTAGATTCCCTTTATGTTTCCTTTACCATCCCTTATTTCTTTCTTTCATACAAGAGCACATTTTATAGATCTATGAACTTTCAAAATTAAGATAAGTCACTGTAAATATGCAGGAGCCATTCATTGTGCTTTCTTGGACTCCATGGCCAATGAGGGAAAGCTGGTGTCTCAAAGTCCATATTCTATAAACAAAATGACATTTGCAGTTGCCTAATAAGACAATTGAATTTCATGGGTAAGACATACAAAAGAGCTTAAAATACCAGTGTCAATTAGACAGTATGCACTGAAACAAGTGGACCCATGAGTTCATCAATGTCATGAAAGCTCTAGTCAAAGAACATGACTAGTGCAGGATTTGGTGAAAATTAAAATTGTCTCTTCTTTAAGCTACAATTGTAATTTTTTTAGTTCAATGCATCAGGTTATTTTTATTCAGTTACAAATAATCGTTTGAATTAGTATTTTAATTATGTGATATTATGAAAGAATTTCTTTGGGTATAATACATAAGAGTAACCCAAACTCACTTGGTGAGTTGATATTATGGCTAAATACGATCAGAATTCTCCATCATTATGCCCATCCCACTTCCTTCTCCCATTTTTTTGACTTAGCTCACTACAGGTTCATACCTGATAGACATCGTCTCATAAAATCACAAAACTACCTAGGTAGCTCAACTGCTTTATAATAGAAGAGGGCATGGTTATAGGAGATTGACTCAGGTTGACCGCCACTGGAGAAAGTTATCCAAGTGAATTAGCTTTTCGGTGGCTTCATGAGCTTCTTTCATCCCTCTATAGAGCCCACAGAACTCAGCAAGCTATCTGTCTCCTCAGCTGTGCTACATCTCTGCTCCAACAGTTTAGTCAGGTCTTAAAATCTTAGTCCACAGAGTAAAGTTAGATACTCAGTTTAGTAAAGAGTCTGTCACTGTTCACAATCTCTACCTTCCCACCACTTCCCAATCACCCAGATCCAACAATAACATTCAAATTTAAGTCAGTTCTTGGTTCTTACGTACTCCTCAGGAGAAGTCTTACAGACTCCTCAAAGGTCACAATGCCCCAGATCTCAGAATGGAAGAAGATATATGGAATTTGTAAGCCAGCTTCACACATAAACATGTTACCTTCTTTGAAAATATTTTGTCTGTCCACCACCTTCTTCCTAAGTTTTGCAGGTAATAAAAATGAATGAGTATAGAACACTAATTTCTGCAGGGTGTATGTGTTTTGAAAGGCTTTAAAACAACAGTGGTAATAACCATGCCTCTTTAATGAACTAGAGGAATAATCAGAAAAACTCCAAAATGTCTTGTCTCCCTCTTTCTAAGCTTGTTTATTGGCTGAGCTAAATCTCTCAGAATCAGATCCAGCCACCTCCATTCTTATTATATGTGTCTCAATTATTCTATATAGAAAGAATCCATTAACTATCAGCTCTATAGATGCAAAGTGTAAGATGGCTGCTAAAATAGCTAATACAAATCAGTACTACACTACTGGAGGTATAGAATCCAGAGCCCAAAAGATAATAGTTACACCATGTGGTCTTGGAGCAGCATATAACAGGTAGGAGAGAAAAATAAACATTTAAAACACTATTTTAAAAAGTAGTCCTTTAGCCAAAAACTATTCTGGTCTAAATCAACTCTAAATCACTGCAAGATCCAATAGAAACTGAAAGGGAACTGCACACTAATGGATTCTAAAAAGGAAAATACATTATAATTAAAGCATCTTATTCCTTGGCACACAGAACAGCTGGTATAGCCACACATGGAGCATTATGTTTATCCTGGCACCATATTTTAAGAGGACAATGACAAACTAGAATAATTTCAGAATAGGGCAACCTATTCTGGAAACTATTTTGTATGATGAATGATTGAAAGGACTAGTGATCTATATTCACCAAAGAGGAGAATAAGTAGCTGCCTGAAATAATAGTAGCAGCCAGCAAATAGGACTAGAATTATAGAACAATGGTTTACAACATTAATCAAGTAAAGGGCCCTAATCAAATAAATGCAAATTAAAGCAATACTGAAATACTATTCCACATTCCAGGGCCTCAGCAACTTGGATATATATATATATATATATATATATATATATATATATATATATATATATATATTTTTTTTTTTTTTTTTCAACAGAAACGTCTAGTATTTCACTGGTAGGAGGGATGGGGAAAGATTTTCTGGTAGTCAATGTGGAAATAATCAAAAGGCTCAAAATTGTATAGGCCTTCCCACCAAATGTTTTCACATCTAAGAATTTATCTTAGGGAAACAACCAGAAATGTTTTCGAAGACTTTTTAAAATGGGGCTGGCCAAGTGACGCAGTGGCTAAGCGCTGGCTTCGGAAGCCAGCGGCCCTGGTTCGTGTCCCACATATGAGGGCCAGTGACACTGCCCTCAAAAAAAATAAAAAATAAAATAAAATAAAATAAAATGAATGTTCATCAGAACATAAATTATGCTTACAAAAAAAGGGGGCGGGGCAATACCTAAACACCCAATTAATCTTTGATCTGTGTTACTAATTGTATAGTGTTTACAATGTGCCAGTCATATTTTGCTCATAACTTCAACAATCCCCTCAAGAGCCCTATTTTATCTTTATTTTATAGGTGAGGAAATTGAGGTGCCAAGATGTTACATTGCTCAAGGTCTCACAGACAATATGGGTTGGTTAAAACATCATGGCATGTCAAAATATGGAATACCATTTTAAGAAATGAAATGTAAAAGCAATAGGATAAGCTCACTGGTATTAGTTAGCAAAATCTACCTTAACCCTCTTTTCTGGAAAAGAAGGCCATATTTACCCTTCTTCGGTCTCCTGGCCCCTCTCCTGTTCTCCAGTTTTCCAAAGACCTCATCCCAGTACTCTCTCTGCTCTTTGACGTGGAATTCTTCCAGGCCAGAGGTTCAGCCCACTAGAGAAACTCACTTACCACATCTGGCTAATTTTTACTCTCCTCTTTCAACTCCTATTATTGCACAGGATTGGTGGATAGAAGTTACTAGGAAGTATATTTTTGGTTTTACATTCCTCACAAAAATGTTTTCAGGCAAATTCAAAATTTAGAGATTATTCCTGGGTTGTTTTTTTTCTTTTCATTTTAGAGTAACTAGTGGAAAAAAATTGGATGGTGGATGTAATTACTAAGAGGAAATTTTAAAACAACCTATGTCAATCTCAAGTACCTTTCAAAAGAAGTCAGTGTTTGCATCTTTCCCTCTTCATGCTGGATAGTTCCTTTTTATACTGTAGAAACAAATAAGTAACACCTTGGATAACAAAAAACACAAATATAATTGTTGCTCCTTTTGCTTTGGAAAATATCTTGTTTTAACTTTTTTTTCCACTGTAAATGCAGACACATGTTTCAAACTCATGCTGTTTTTCTCCACAAATCCCCATTAAGAGCTAAATGAAAACATAAATGACCATACGAGCCTATGCGTATGAAGGATGTAAAAAATCTCTTTATTAATATCAATCAGGGCCCGCCGAGTGGCGCGGTGGTTAAGCACTGGCTTGGGAAGCCAGCGGCCCTGCTTCGGGTCCCGCTTATGAGAGCCAGTGACACTGCCCTCAAAAAAAAAAAAGAAAACAAAACAAAAATATCAATCAGAGGTAGAAAAAATACATAGGTGGAACTGCTTCAAATAGTGTCAAGATGTTTGTCATAACAAAGTAAGTAATATGTCAGGAACTGTTCAGCTTATTCAGTATTCCTCCAAAATCTACAAGTTTGATGACTAGAGAGCCTGTGAGAGCTGGTGAGAGCCAGGATCACCCTGATTTTCCTTTGGCTTGAACAGTATCAAGATTGGTGGGCAGTCTGATGTCCTGCCAAAGATTTATGTGACTTCCCAAGGAAGACTTACATTCCAATAGTTACTCCTGGCAGTAAACCCTCATTTGTACTGAATTCGTTGTAAATATGAATCATGTAATAGTCCTTATGTGCTATTTCTGTTCTATACCAAATCAATCCAGACTTGGAAATGGTGCTTTCCTTCATTTTTACAAAAACAAACAAAACTCACCAAAAAAAGTAAAAAGTAAAACCCATGCTCACACCAATGGTCAATGTGGCAGACTTTACTAGAAGCTGGGGAAGGTCAAAGAAATTTATATCACAGCAATGCAAAAACAGAAGGTAAAGAGAGTATTACCCTGTTCCCAAACTACTTTTAGTTCCCTGGTCATGGATCATTCACTGGTTACACCAGCACAAATAAAGCTTCTGCCCTCAGCATCTGGCTAACTTCCTTTGCTTTGTTCTCTCATCTCAGACCATCTCTCATAGCAATATCAGTATTACACTAAAAGCTGTTTATTTCTGACACAGAACATTTAGCTCTTTCATTTTCTTTTCTCCTGCTAACGCCATGTGGTTTATTAGGTTATTTTTTATTCTGTGTTGTTGTTTTTTTAAAGTTATTTCTCTCTACAGGAAAGCTAATGTTGCTATTAATAAGGGTTTTGTTTTTTTTAATGCCACTTCAGATTTAATCACAGAATCTTGGTAGTTATCTGGGCCAAGACCCTCATCTTAGCAGGTGACAAATCCCTAAAAACAAAACCTAAATGATTTCCCCCTAAGCCTCATACCCTAGAAGCGACAGAGCTAGCAGGAAAATCCAGTTCTTCTGATTCTGCCTGGTGTATTTTCCATAAACGTACAAATACTAAAACATCTGAGTCTTTACTAACATTAACCAGTAGGATAGAGTATTAAATGCTTTCTATTTATTTAATGCATTGTAAAAAAGCAGGACATTTAATACCATATATATGCTGGTGACTCTCCAAATTTAGGTATCTCCACCCCTGACCTCGGCAGCAAGCTCCATATTTGTGCACTTACATGACTCCTTTACCAAGCTGACTGGTTGACTAACAGGTAAAACGGAACTCTTGAATCTTTTCTCAGCTGCTCCTTAAATAGTTCCTTTCTTGAATACCCCATTTTAGTAAATAGCATCACAGCTGCCCAGTTGCTCAGGCCAAAAATCTTCAGACTTACTTTGATTTGGCTCATTCAGTTATAACTTATGCCAACTTTATCAGCTCCTCTTCCAGGACCATTCTGAATCTATTCTATTTTATCTCCACTGTAACCACCCCGTCCGAGCTCCATGATCTCGTGACTAGACTGCTATCATAATCTCCTTACTACTTTTCCTTCTCCATTCCTGCCCTCTGTCTACTATCCACAAGGCAGCCAAAGGAACTTTTTAAAGATGTAAATCATATGACAATAATCTCCTACTCAAAATCCTCCACTGTCTTTGCAGGACAGGATAACCACCAAGTTCTTTTCTAGAACCCATCATGCCTTGCTCGATCTGGGTCTGCCTTTCTTATTGTGGTTAAATATATCACCCTTTTCCTTTATAAGTTTCATTTTATGTCTTTTTTAAGAAATCTTTCCCTCCAGAGGCGGCGACTGATCTGCTATACCCGAGAAGAGCGCAATGATGATACCAACGTGGGTCAGTAAAGCTGTGTCCTCCACAACTAGACTGAAGAACAAAAGGACAGCAAATTGTCTGTTCCCCTCCCCTAATTCCCCAATAAAATCTTTAAAAAAAAAAACAAACCAAAAGGAATGAAATTTATTTTTTTTAAAAAAGAAATCTTTCCTATTGCAAGGAGATAAGGACATTTCCTTATAATTTTTTCTAATTCACTTGGAATTGATTTTCAGTATATGTTGTGATGAAGGGATCCAATTTCATTTTTCCACATAAATGAACAATTATCTCCATACTGGTAATTAATTGGTATTAATCCTCACTGGGGAATTTCTATAAATGGGATCTGTTTCAGGCTCTCAATTTTGTTCCTTTGGTTTATCCTTTTGTATATCTGAGTCAAGCATTATAATAATGATTATAGTTTTATATACATCTTGATGTCTGATAAGGAAGGTTCTCCCACTCCCACCTGTTTCTTCTGCAAGAATATCTTGGTTATTGTTGGATCTTTGCTCTTTCCCATACATTTTAGAATCAGCATTGATTCACAGTATAGTATTATATTGAATTTGTTATCTTTTTTAAAATTAATTTTTTCAGTTACAGTTGACATTCAATATTACTTTATATTGGTTTCAGAGGTACACATAGTAATTAGAGATTTATATAATTTATGCAGTGATTAATCTAGTACCCACCTGGCACAACACATAGTTGTTGCAACATTATTGTCTATATTCTCTATACTGTGCTTTATAGCCCAGTGATTATTTTGTAACTACCAGTTTGTATTTCTTAGTCCCTTCATCTTTTTCACCCAGCTCCCCAACATCCCTCCCCTCTGGCACCACCAGTTTGTTCTCTGTATTTATGAATCTGTTTTGTTTCTTTGTTTGTTCTGTTCTTTAGATTTCACATATAAATGAGATCATATGGTATTCATCTTTCTCTCTCTGACTTACTTCACTTTGCATAATACCCTCTAGGTCCACCCATGTTGTCGCAAATGGTAAGATTTCATTTATTTAAATGGCCAAGTAATATTCCATTGTATAAAATATACCACATCTTCTTTATCCAGTCATCTATTGGTAGGAACATACCTTTGCTATTGTAAATAATGCTGCAAAGAGCATAGGAGTGCATATATCTTTTCAAAGTAGTGTTTTGGATTTCTTTAGATAAATAATAAAGGTTGAATTGTTGGGTTTTGAGATAGTTCTATTTTAAATTTTTTGAGGACCCTCCATATTGTTTTCCACAGTAGCTGCACCAATTTGCCATCTCACCAACAGTGCACAAGTGTTCCCTTTGCTCCACATCCTTGCTAACACTTGTTGTTTCTTGATTTATTGATTATAGTCATCCCGACAAGTGTGAGGTGATATCTCATTGTGGTTTTAATTTGCATTTCTCTGATGATTAGTGACATTGAGCATTTTTCTATATGTCTATTGGTCATGTGTATGACCTTTTTGGAGAAATGTTCATTCAGGTGCTCTGCCCATTTCTTAAATAAACATTGTTTTTTGGTGTTATGTTATATGAGTTTTTTATAAATTTTGGATATTAACCCCTTATCAGATGTATCATTGGCGAATATCTTCTCCCACTCAGTAGGCTGTCTTTTTGTTTTGTATGTGATTTCTTTTGCTGTGCAAAAACATTTTAGTTTGGTGTAGTCCCATTTGTTTATTTTTTTCTTTTATTCCCCATACCCAAAGAGATAGATTAGGAAAAACAAACAAACAAACAAAACACTAAGAGCAATGTCAGAGTTTACTGCCCATGTTTTCTTCTAGGAGTTTTATGGTTTGAGTCTTACATTTAAGTCTTTAATCCATTTCAAGTTTATTCTTATATCTGGAGAAACAAGGTGGTCTAGTTTCATTATTTTGCATATGTCTGTCCAGTTTTTTCAACACCATTTTTTTAATATATATATTTTTAATTAGCTTCAGGTGTACAACAAAGTGCCATAGTTATACTTTTTACCCCTCAAACTGACAACCCCCCTCCCCCAATTCTCCCCCCCACTTCTCTCCCCATATCATACTATCTATTACAATTCCTTTGACTCCCTTCCGCCATATAATCCACATCCCGTGACTATCTATATATTCAATTACAGTTGGCATAAAATATTATACAACATCAATTTCAGGTATACAGTGCAGTGATCAAGCCTCTACTCCATCCATGAAGTGGTCTCCCTAACAAAACATGTGACGATCTGACACCCCACAAAATTTTAACAACATTATATTCCCCGAACTGTCTTTCATATCCCTGTGACAATACTGTAGTTACCTATTTATGCTGTCTAATCCTTTCCCCTTCTCCCTCATCCCCACCCCCCTCCCAACTAGCAACCCTGGTTTTCTATGAGACTGTTTCTGTTTCTTTTGCTCATTCATTCAGTTTTTCCAATTCCACATATAAGTGAGATCATGTGGTATTTGTCTTTCTCCGACTGACTTATTTCACTCAACATAATAGTCTCTAGGTCCATCCATATCGTTGCAAATGGTACAATTTCATTCTTCTTTATAACCGAGTAATATTCCATTGTATAAATGTACCACAGTTTCTTAATCCAGTCATCTACTGATGGGCATTTCGGTTGTTTCCAAGTCTTGGCTACTGTCAATAGCGCTGCAATAAACATAGGGTGCATATATTTTTTCGAATTAGCGTCTTGGATTCCTCTGAGTAGATTCCCAAGAGTGGAATTGCTGGGTCATACGGCAATTCCATTTCCAGTGTTTTGAGATACCTCGATACTGATTTCCATAATGGCTGCACTAATTTGCAGTCCCACCAACAGTGCACCAAGTCAACACCATTTTTTGAGTAAACTATCTTTACCTACTGTTTGCTCTTGCCTCCTTTGTCAGAGATTAAACGACAAGGGTGTGGGTTTATCTCTGGGATCTCTATTCTGTTTCATTGATCTATATGCTTGTTTTTAATGCCAGTACCATGCTGTTTTGATTATTAAAGTCTTGTAGTATAGTTTGATATAAGGCAGCATGACACTTCCAATTTTGTTCTTCTTTCTCAAGATTGCTGTGGCTATTTGGGGTCTTTTGAGGTTCCATATAAGACTATTTGTTCTAGTTTTGTGAAAAATGCCATTTGTATTTTGATAGGGATTGCATTAAATGTATAAATTGCTTTGGGTAGTATAGACATATTAACAATGTCAATTCTTCCTACCCATGAGCATGGTATATGCTCCCATTTATTTATATCTTCTTCAATTTCTTTTTTCATTGTCTTATAGTTGTCCAATACAGTTTTTTACCTCCTTGGGTAAATTTATTCCTAGGTATTTTATTTTTTTGACGCAATTGTAAATGGAATTTTTTAAAATTCTCTTTGTAACAGTTCGTTATTGGTATAAAACGAAACTAATTTCTGAATGTTAATTTTGTCTCCTGCTACTTAACTGAATTCATTTATCAGTTCCAACAGGTTATTGGTAGAATATTTGGGGTTTTCTATATGTAGTATCATGTCATCTGAAAACAGTGGAAGTTTTACTTATTCCTTTCCAATTGGGATACCTTTTTTTTTTTTTTTATCTGATTGCTGTGGCGAGGCCTTCTAATACTATGTTGAATAATAGTGGTGCAAGTCACATCCTTGTGTTTTTCCTGATTTTATGGAGAATGCTTTTAGTTCTCACTACTGAGTATGATGTTAGCTGTGAGTTTGTCATATATGGTCTTTATTATGTTGAGGTATATTCCCTCTATTCCTACTTCACTGAGAGTTTTTATAATAAATGGATGCTGGATTTTGTTTAAAGCTTTTTCTGCATCTATTGATATGATCATATGACCTTTGTCCTTCATTTTGTTCATGTTAATTGATTTGTGAATATTGAACCAACCTTGCACACCAGGAATAAATCCCACTTGAACATGGTTTATGATCTTTTAACTGTATATCTGTATTCGATTTGCTAATGTTTTGTTAAGGATTTTTTCATCTATGTTCTTCAGGGATATCAGCCGCTAATTTTCTTTTTTTGAGGTGTAATGTGGTGTCTGGTGTTGGAATCAGGTTAATGATGGCCTTGTAGAGTGACCTTGGGAGCCTTCCCTTTCCTTAATATTTTGGAATCATTTGAGAAAGATAGGTGTTAATTCTTTGATTATTTGGTAAAATTCACCTGTAAAGCAATCCAATCCAGGGCTTTTGTTTGTAGGGAGTTTTTGATTACTGATTCAATTTCATTAGCAATAATTGGTCGGTTCAGGTTTTCTTTCTTCTTGATTCAGTCTTGGAAGATTCTATGCTTCTAGAAATTTATCTATTGCTTCCAGATTGTCCAATTTGTTGGCATATGATTATTTGTAATATTTTCTGATAATCCTTTGTATTTCTGTGGTGTCTGTTGTCACTTCTCCTCTTTCATTTCTGATCTTATTTATTCGGGTTTTCTCACTTTTTTCCTTCACGAGTCTGGGTAAAAGTTTATCAATTTGTTTATCTTTTCAAAGAATCAGCTCTTGGTTTCATTAATCTTTTGTTTCTTTAGACTCTATTTTGTTTATTTATGTTCAGACTTTTATTATTTCCTTCCTTGTACTTTCTTTGTGTTTTGTTTTATGTTTTTTTTCCAGTTCCCTTAGGCATAAAGTTAGACTGTTTATTTGAAATTTTTCTAGTTTCTTTAGATAGGCTTTTATTGCTATGAATTTCCCTTTTAGGACTGCTTTTGTTGTTTCCCATAGATTTGGGGTTGTTGTATTTTCACTGTCATTTGTCTCAAGGTATATTTTGATTTCTTTTTGACCTCACTGTTGATCCATTCATTATTTAGTAGCATGTTATTTAGCCACCATGTATTTGTATGTGTGTTTTTTTTCCTTGTAAATTTCTGGTTTCATACAATATCAGAAAAGACTCTTGATATGATTTCAATGTTCTTAAATTTATTAAGACTTGTTTTGGTGCCTAACGTGTGTTCTATCTTGGAAAATGTTCCATGTGCACTTGAAAAGAATATATGTTCTACTGCTTTGGGATGAAATGCTCTAAAAACGTCAATTAAATCCATCTGGTCTGCTGTTTCATTTAAGGCCGCTGTTTCCTTGTTGATTTTCTGCCTGGAAGATCTGTCCATTGGTGTCAACTAGGTATTAATGTCCCCTACTATGATTGTATTACTACTAATCGCTCCCTTTATGTTAGTCAATACTTGCTTTATATTGTATTTAGGCACTCCTATGTTGGGTACATAAATGTTTACAAGGATTATATCCTCTTGTTGGATTGATCCCTTTACCATTTTGTAATTTCCTTCTTTGTCTCTTATTATAGCCTTTTGTGTGTGTGTTTTTTTGGTTGTTTTTTTTTTTGAGGGAAGTGTCACTGGCCCTCACATGTGGGACCGGAACTGGGGCCGCTAGCCTCCCAAGCCAGCACCCAACCACTGCGCCGCTCAGCCTGCCCTAGCCTTTGTTTTAAAGTCTATTTTGTCTGTTATATGTACTTCTACTCCAACTATTTTTGTTTCCATTTGCATGAAATATCTTTTCCCATCCCTTTACTTTTCGTCTAAAACATACATCAAAGTCTAATTTCAAGTATTATATTTCTAGAAGTTCTATTTGCTAATTTTTAAATCTCTCTGCTCATTGTTGATAGTCTCTTGTTCTTAATTAATTTTGATGATTCTATTTTTAATTTCTTTAATATTTTCATATTTTACATTCTGTATCTGAGAAAATTTAACATCTAAAGTAATTTGTGGTCTAAATCTGGCTTGCTTTCATGAGTGCTCATAATTTTTCTTTTGAATTCATATGTGGTTGAGCTCAAACTATGGGGGTTTAGAGGGGCTTGTATAGCAATGCTGTCCTCCAGGGATGATTTATGATTGTTTCCACAAGGTGCCTGGAGGCTCTGAGAAACACTCATCAGTATCCACGACATCTCCATGCATTCTTAGGTCCTACTGTCACCTAAAGTTGCAAGCACGGTTGCAGTTCAGAAACTAAAATATTCAGTCCCTAATGATAATCAAAGCTGTTTCATTTAATATTAAATCATTTTCTCTGCAGAGGAAAGTCTGGGTATTGTTCCTCTTCTCCTCCCTCCTTGCCCCCTAGTATCCTCCTCCTACTATTGTTTGCCCTGGCACCCTACCAGGATCAAAACCAAGGTGAAAGAGATTAGGAAAAAGGAGTCATGCAGTAGCGGGGCCATTTCTGTGCCAAATGTATGGTTGGCTGCTTCTTTCTGTCATAGACACTTTTGTGGGCACTTATGAGATTCTCCTGTTGTACTTTTCCAACTGCAACCCCTGAGACATGGCTGAATTGAACCAGCTGTTTTTTTCCCCCAGGTGAACTGGCTTCTCTCCTCAGCCCTGCACCTCTACCCATTTTCCTTGCACAGACTCTCAGTTGGAGGCTATTATCTCCTCTATCTAGGCCTCTTGGTAAACTTTAAAATGGCTTCAGGCCAGCTATCCCTCCCACACATAGCATATCTAGCCCACGGAGGAGGCACAGCCACTTTTCCCACGTAGCAGCAACTCCCTTTGCTCCACCCTGCCAGCCAGTGTCTCTTGCCCTCCTGATTTTTGCCTGGTAAATATGGGTTGAAAACAAAACTTGGGGTGGCACTGCAATAGGATGTCTCCCTCCCTTTGGTTTGTGGCAGAAGATAGTATACATGAGAAGGCCGTTGGCCTGCATCCCCACAGGAACTTGGACCTTCTGAGCCCAGGCTGGGCTCGTGAGGGCTGCCCTCTTACTGTTTGCCCTGACTCCTGTGGCTTTGTCTGTGGAGTCTCAACAAACAGCCAGAGGGGTTTACATGACCCCTCCTCCTTTAAGTTCTGTGCACCCAGCAGCCTGAGCATGCTGCCTCTTAGCTCAGCTTTCAAGCCTCTTAGCAGCTATTTTGTGTGGTTTGGTTTCTTGGACTTTTACTTTCCACATGCATATCTTAGAAATCAAGAAATGTCTTGAAGAGAAATTGCCTGCAGACTCAATTCTCTTTGGTTCTCTTTTCTCTGTGTTCCTAGCCCATAAAGTCCTGGCAACTTTGAATCCTGAGCTGTATTTTTTTTTTTTTTTAACTGAGGCAAGCTATGAGCTGCCACGTTCTGCCTGGGTTCCACACCCCATGACAGGACCTGAATCAGCAAATGCTCCAAGAGGACAAGAAAAGTTGTAAAGAAAGGACTCACTTCAATGCATTCCTGTTCTGTCTACATCTTGGCCCTTCGAATGCTGCCAACTTTGATTGCTCTTTGAAACTCTCAGACTATTTTATATTTTATTTTATTCACCTTTCACAGTTCTTCAGCACCAGGGTTATTCTAATACAAACTACTCCTTCACAGCCAGAAATGGAAATAATCTTCGAATGTTTTGTTTTCAAGAAATGTACCAGGTGGCATATTTTCTTATTTAATAAGAATGTCTTTCTGTTGGCTTTAAATATGAAAGATAATTTGACATATAACTAAATTCTTGGTTCACAAACACCTTTTCCTTAAAATTCTGTAAATGTTCATTATTATTATTATTATTATTATTATTATTTTACATTTAATTTTTCAGAAGAAAACTCTTATGTGATTCTGATTTTTGTTCCTTTGTAACAGGTGTTAAAATTACGTAATGTTTCAAGCAAGACACCAAAAAGAGTGATAGCTACAAAGCAATGTCTGCATAGATTTCTAAGTAGGTGGCTGAGAAGGGATTTCATAGCTAGAGCCCTTGCCACAAACAGAGGATGATGGACTGGAAATTGGGATGATTTGTGAGGAGGACATTGGGGGTGTTTTTGGAGGATGTTGTAAGTCCCAACTCCTGGCTGACCTCTCCTCTCAAGCATGGGTGGAGGGAGGGAGCTCAATGGACACTCAGGATCCTTGAGAAGATTCCCACCTTGAGATAAGGAAAACTTTTTCACACAGCTTTCTATTAATGTTTGTATATTGGCCTTGTTTAAAAATTAGCAAATACCGTATGGTCTCAACTAAACTAAACATGCACAGAAGGAATATGTTCAGGAAACACACCAAAAGGATCTGGGTTGTTTTTATTTTTGTCTTCATACTCGTATATTTCCTTATTTCCCAAATATTTATAAAGACATATACTACTTTTGATAATTAGACATCATGGTTTTTAAATACTTAAATATAAAAATGTTGACATATGCTATGTATGTTATATATGTATTTTTAACATTCAACTATGTAAAAAAAATTATCCATATAAAAACAACAACAAAAAGAAAAAAAAATGGATAGAAACAACCCTCTCCCCTCCAAAAAAACTTCGTTTATCTCTGGATAGTGATCCCCTCCCCCCCATATATCTGTATTTTGAAACTGTTATATAAGGCAGGGAGGGGACTCGAAGAAAATACCAGTTCCAGACATCTGGTAGATCTACCCACGTGTTGGGTGTTCTGAATAGAACACTGTAATGTTCTCCACTTCTCCTTTCCCCCATCTCCCTCCCTCCCTCCCTAAACTCAAAGTTAGACCAACCCTCATTCTGCCTCTTCATATAGCCACAGTCTCTGGTCCTTTTTCTTTTGTTTCACTCACTGTACCTTCCCTCCTCTGGACAACTGTGCTGCTCACACTGTCTCATTTCACTGGCTTTGGTACACATCTCATAAGTTTTCATTCAGCTCTTTCGGCCTGGTTTTGTGAGTCCTACTTCCCCGGAGCTCCTCGAGGGCAGGGATGTGATTATGCCCACGCTCTTTCTCTAGGCTGAGCCAGTTGGGGCTTTTCCCAAACGCCATTAAACTGAAGAGGCCTCTATGCTCTCTCTGCTTTCCACCACTTGCCCCACACCTGGCCCCATTCCATGGAATTCCCAGCCTCCAGCTTTCCTTGGGGATTCAAACAAGGCCGAAAGGACAAAGAAACGCGATGGTGAGAAAAACACGCTCCCCCACCCCACACCTTCCACCCCACAACTCTCAAGTCAGAAATTAGCGCGGTCGGGGGAAGGGCCTCCCCTGCACAGTCCGATCCTTAATGGCTCCTGCCCCAGCGGCTGCGTTCAGATCGACAGCCAAGAGAATTGCGATGAAAAATTTATCAGCCTCTACTTGTTCACGGCCCAGATCCGTGAGGAGCATGTGACCTCGGCAGCAGCCAGGGGACAATTAAGGCAGCCGCAGCAGCAGAAGGGAACCAGAGCATGGGGGCCCGCGGGGAGAGCCTCGGGGCAGTCCTGCTGCGCCCACCTGCCCAGGAGCTCACACGCCGTCTCCCGGGGCTACATAGGGGGCTGGGCCCATGGGGTTGAGAGCCACAGTTATTCTCCAAAATACCAGTTGGGTTCCCAGCATCCGTTAGAATGTGTAAATAGGCCTGCCCTGGCGACTGGACCTTCCAGCTTAGGGCTTATTCCCTTGCCACCAGCTTCCACAGCCACCGCGCAACCACAACGCACCGGCCCTGGGATTCGGGGTGGTAGAGTCCTCCTGTGCTGCAGTCCGGGACCTGAAATGGTGAGATAGGGTGAGGGGGCCAGAGCTGGAGACATGGAACAGAGTCGCAGGTTTCCTGAGGTCTCTGCAGCCTCTGTCATCTGGGCACTGAGCAGACAGACGCTGCGTGGGCCCCTGGGGTTCTCCACCTCCGTGCTGCTCTGCTAGCCTGCCGCGGCGGCTACAGAGAAGCACCAGGTGGGGCCTGCTCCCCAAGTCTCTGCATTTTGAAGTCATTTTCCTAAAATAAAATTTTAAATAACTCCGATGACTTGTCTATTCCACGCAGCACCGTGAAATGCTATATTCTGACCTCATTGGGATGCACAGCATTTTTCCGTTGTTTTGCTTTTGAAATCAAATGCGGTGGTTAGTAAAGTTTTAAATTCAGGTCAGGCTCTCCCAGGACCACCATGGCCAGGGAATGCGCTATATCTTAAGACAACAGCGCCATCTGGCGGTTATAGTCAATACGTGCGGGGAGATGAGCGGAGTGATGTAATGGTTCACATTGGTTCCTCTGACAGGGCTCCTCAGCAGGTCCCGCTCGGCCCTGCATTTTATACTTAGTTTTTCTTGTAAATGAGTCATCCGTCACACAAAGGGTTTTTTCCATAGGACGCATGTTATGTGTTGTAACTGAAATGTCTCTCTTTAACTGCAATCTATTCTAAAGCTACTGAATTTGAACCTGAAGGGGACGTTGAGATGGAAGTCCACTCCTTGATTCACAGCAGTGAGGCTGGTTATGTGACTTTTCCCAGGTCAGCCAAGCCAAGTCGTGTATCTACGCCTTCTGCTTCCCAACGGCGGAATTGCTTTACATTCCTGTGCTCTCTTGACAGCAGCGAGCTCTATTGTTCTCTGGGGCCTGAAGAACAGATTCCTCATGGCCTGAAAAATCTTTGGGGACCTGGGGCTCGCTCCCTCAGGGCTTTCTCTTTCATACTCTGATCCCTCCGCAGTGTCTCTCCCCTTTGCCCCTTCCCCTAACCCTGGCTAGCATCTGGAGCTGTTTTCTTGTGTTGCACCCCATCTGGCCAAGACTAACTGGAAAAAGTCATCACACTGAAGATTGGGCAAACAGCAAATGTAGGCTATTGAACTTCAGATGAGACTTCACTGCAACTCAGTGAGTTCAACATTTGTTGATTCCAACATTGCAGGTACTCCAGATGTCTCCTTCGGATCTTTAGCCCTTGCCTTTACAATACCTCACAGTTTTAGAAACAAATTGTCCTACTTTCCAGAAGTGAAGCTTGCCACAGGTGAGCTTCCTCTATGTTGCCTCTTTTCCTACTAAAGTGTTTATATTGTCTTCTAACTTTTCATTGTCTCTTATACAGGGGGTGGGGGGTGCGGGGGACCAGCCCCCGCTGACCAGGGTTCGAGAAGGTGGACACGGCGTCGGCGGTTAATGAAAGACAGAAACTGTTTGTTGCAGTAAAAGACAGAAAATGGAGAGATAGATCTCCAGTTTATTTGTTGCAGGCTTTATATACATTTTTTTAGGTAGGAGGTACATGCAAGGGTACGTGTAGGAAAAATATGCATTACCTTAGTGAAAGGTAGATCATTAACTGTTTACCAATAGTCTAAAGGTCAGTGAAACCTTGGTTAGTTTCTTAAGCCGTTTTCTTTCATTAACCCAGATAGCCATCTTTCTTTTGTGTCCCAAAGATCCGGCCATCCTCACCACATGCCTTAGTAAATAGTAAGCACCCTCCCGGTGCAGCAAGGAACAAAAGAAGCAGATAGACAAGTCTATGATTCACCAAGCCCACTAAAGTCAGCCTGCATGCCCCTCAATATTGGGCTACACAGTCCTCAACACTGCATGCCCCTCAATATTGGGCTACATGGCCCTCAACGGGGGTGGGGGTGGGGGGGTGGAATCCTTTGTCTTTTCTAAACCAAATTATTGAGCCCAAGCAAAGCAGGAAAAAAAAATCAAAAGAGAAAATACAAGAAGCTAAAGGAAACTTCAAGACCCTTTCAATAACATTCTCAGCAGAATGAAAAAAGATGTTGCTTGCCTGGAAAAAATAAGATGCCACAAGAATAAGAATATTCAGAATATAGGAAAGACTACTTGGAATTAAAACAAAGAAAGACTCAAGGGAAGAGTTAAAGTAAAAATTTAGGGATGCCACAGAAATTTGAACAAAAAGGCAAAAACATAGACTATAAATAAAAGAAGAAGAAAACTACAAAATTAGTGCAAAAGGTAATGTCAGCTACATAATTTGAGGGGCTCAGCGCCAAATGGGACTGTGAGCTCCCTTGTTTAAAAAGCACTACGAATTTCAGTATGGCGACAGCAGAGCAGTAGACCACTTGGAGCTGGTGCAGTGCACACAGTTCTCTGGTCCCTTTCTCATTCCTCCTACTTCAGGGAGAAATGATCATGGTTTTCGACCGCAAGATCACTGACTTTTATGCTGTTTGGGGGTTGGTGGGAGGCGAGGGAGTCATATCAGTCCCACAGATTTCAAGCTGTGCTGCCCAGTACAGTAGCCTTAGCCACACGTGGCTTCTGAGATACAGATGTGGCGAGTTCGATAGAGACATGTTGTAAGTGTAAAACACACACCAGATTTCAAAGATTTAGTATGAAGAAAAGAATGCCAAATATTTCATTAATAGTTGTATTACATTGATTACATGTTGCATGAAAATGTTTTGGATATATTCGATTAAATAAAACATATTGTTATAATTCATTTTACCATTTCTTTTTACTTTGTAAAAATATAGCTGCTGGAAAAAAAATTTAAACATTGGCTTGTGTTGTATTTCTATTGGACAGCACTGGTCTAAAGAGATTTATTACTGAGCCACAGTCACTAACCCAGTTACTTTTGTGTTTTCTTTCTTGCTCTCTTATTACAAGGTTTCAGGGCAGCATGCCTGGCCATGGCTGTATCGATCCATTTCCAAAGAAGAAAACAGAAACCACTCTAGGTATTCCAAAATGAAGGAGATTTAATACAGGGAATTAGGTTACCAAATTGTTATAAAGATTGAAAGAGCAGAAGGAGAAGGTGGTGTTGCCAGAAGCCCAGGACTGCACTGCTAGCATCCCACAGTAGCCCCCATGCTCATGTGAGCCGGCCCCAATCACCTTGCCCTGTTGCTCAGCAGCTCCAAGAGCTCAAAGGCAGAAGCCCACTCACCTGTAACTGCTGATCGTGGTATTGGAACTATGCACAGTGTGTAGGAGCCTTCAGTCAGCCTCTGCTACAACTGAGCTAGAGTCACTGACTGTTACTGAGAGAAGGTCTGCCAGAAACGTTATGGCTTCTATCTTTCCACACTGTCTAATTTCTGTGAATGCCTCCAATTGGCAGACTTAAGTAGAATTCAGCTGGCAAAGAAGTCTGCAAAAACGTGGTTTGGAAGCTTCTGGTCCTGGAAGTGAGAAGGAGAGGATAGTAGGATGAGCACAGAGACCTCCTGTGGAATCTCCTCTAGGAGATAAAACTGGTAAATGTAATTGAATGTGCTGTGTACTGAAAAGGAAATCAATCATTGATAGTGAAACAGAAAACTAGGAGAGCAATAAAAATTTTAAAATAAGTCAATTATAAACTCCAGGAAAAACAATTTCTTGTATTATACAGAAAAATAATCACAGTGCACTACTTGGTCCTGCTGTGAAACAATGTTTCTGTGGTCATAATAATATAAATCCTGAATATTAATTTACAAAAAATGATGTATAATTTTATAGGGATGGTAGAGGACAAGTGCATGAAAGAGGTGATGAATTTGAGTTCTAAATCTTCTCCTATGGTAGTAGTTTAACATATAACTTCAGACCTGGGGAGAAAGTCAAGAAATAGCCATATAAATTGGTATATCCTCAAAGAAAAAACTGAATAGTTAAAATAAGTGGGAATCTGGAATGGGAAGTAGGGTAATGGCACCACAGTTTGGGATGACAAACCCCAGTGAATTATATAATTTGCTTTAATGATATACATATATTCCTTTGAAAAATAAAATTTAGTAAGAAGTTTTTAATTTCATAAATAAAGAAACCCTCTGTTCCCCCCTGCCCCCCCCAAAAAAAATCCCCACTTCTCAGAGAGCATTCATTGTATATATAAAGTTATGATAATGATGAAAAGAAAATGCCATTACTGTCACAGTAAAGCAATGCTTGACAGCATGAGTAATATGATTTATTCATGGAACGTAAAGTTGACTGAGCAAGAACTAATTATTATCTTTAGCCAGTATTCTTTACCATAAATCCATATAAGTCTAGTTATTCTAATTGTGATTACAAATACGTTTTGGAAGGATAATATTGAACATTTTATTTCAGACTATTAGCCATGCCAAAATTGTTAGACAACTTGGAAATCCATGTTAATTCTTTGGAGCTAAATTGTATCAGGACAGAAACATTTACTGCTTACCAAATATCCACCCTCTTCTAGTTAGGTAGGGCATGTGACATTCTAGTCAATAGGCTGTGGGTGGAAATGATTTGTGTTCCTCTAAGCCAAGCATTCATTAGCCAGTGATCAACCTTTCAGCCTTCTCCATTCCAGCCTTGCAGATTACTGGGAAAAGTCACAAGATGGCGGCAGAATCTTGGGCTTGTCACCATGTGGAGGAAGGTTATGCTCAGAGTCATCCATCATTCAGTGGCCTTAAGGGGTTAAGGAATAAACTTTTATTGTTTTAAGCCCCTGAGATTTTGGCGTGCATGTGTTGCTGAAACACTATCCAACCTATCCTGACAAAATGTTCTTTTGTATTGTTTCACTTATTTTATAATTTTAATATATGGAACTCACTCATCTATGATCATAAATCCATCATCAGGTCTACTTAAGCTATGATTTTAATAAGAACAATGGGATTATGCTGAGTCCCACATACCCACTTCCACAAGTCTCCTAAGATGTCTTTCTTTAAGGCAGTTGTTGGGGAAGGAAGGTACAGCAGGTGGCTGCATAACAGATCTTTTCTTTGTGTGAACTTAACTCTCTTTTGAGGAACCTGAACTCACAACCGAATAGCCATCATGTTCTAGCTAACTGACAGCTCACAAAGGAAAAAGAATGAAAGGGGTTAGACTGTTCAGACTGAGTTAAACACTTCAATCAGTCAATAACATTAATTCAAAGCCTGCTGAGTTCAATTATTGAGCAAAATATAACATGAGACTGCAAATGAATGAGAGGTACATTTATATTTCCAATACAAGAAAGAAGAACCACCATGGGAAAGCACTGTTAAACATTTCTGTAAAACAACATCTCAATAAACACACAATAATATGCTTCAGATTTCATGCTTGTTCTGAGGCTCAGGAAGAAAGGAGACCGACAAAATCATTCAGTGGAGAATTCACAGGGATGACGCTTCAAGCTGGGCTTTCTAAGAGGCAAAAACAAGCATTAGTAGAAAGGTGAAAAGAATATACACCAGATTAAAATATTGGCACATAAGAAGTGCAGGGAAGAGCAGATAATGTGCAGAAGACAAGAAGATGCATAAATGTTGTGAAAGTTTCTATGGAGGATAAAAAAGATGACATCAAGGTAGGGAGAAATTAGTGAGGGACCTTGAAGGCCAGTGATGTAAACAATTTAAGGAGAATTGCCTGAAGAGTTTTATATAAAATGATCTGGAAAAGAGAGACGTGATATAGGTGGGGAAAGAAGACAACTAGGGCAGAGTGCAGTGATTCAGCTACAAAATTATAAATTGAGATAGTAGTTTGGAGTCTGGAGGAGAAGAGGGAAGTCTAAAAGGAAGACTCAAAAGGATCTGAAAATGGATTGGATGTGGAGGTTAAAGAAAAGAGAGGTGATATGACTGATACCGAGTTTTCAAGCTTGGGAAAATGGAAGGGTGCCTATTTGTGGTAAATGAGGAGCTTCCAAATCTTACATATTCCTATACTCCTAAGTAGAAGAGTAAATTAGACTGAAGGAAGAGATAGAGAAGAGCAGGAAGAGAGGATATTGACGCTAATCTGTTACTATTTGAGGCCAATGAGCACATGTCAACTTATATTGGTATCCTCCTTCTGTGTCTAATACAAGAACCGGTACCTGAAACCAAACAAAAGAATAATTACTGAGTGAGAAAGTATATTGGTTCCAACTGATTTAGCTTTCCTGTAGACCAAGGATGTCAGCGTGATCTGTAACCTTCCACTCCACACTGCAGGGGTTGAATCCTCTATTCAGGAATCACCAAAGGATTTCTCATAAGATACTAACTTTACGTAGGGAAGGAGCCAGGTTTACAAATATTGAACTCGTAATAACACCTGAGGCATCAGAGGGAAGTTGTGATTCAGGATCAATGGTTAAATTTTCTCCTGTACAGGTCTGAGTCAGGGCACAAGGTTGTGAGACTGAAAGGGCTCCTTCCCTGCCACCACAATGGAGCACAAGTGCAGACTGCAACTCCAGTAATTTTCAGGAGCTTGAATCTTGGGTTGGCCACTATAAAAGCATGAGAAGCTACAGTACCCAGAAGAGCAAAGATGGGTGACAACATGCTGGCCACTTGGAAATGCAGTATGGATGCTGCATCTCTGTCACAGCAGAGTGGAGAGTTCATTTGAAAAATTCCCTGTAACCCTTCCAGAAGTACTTGAAGAGATGGGAAATATTGGAGAGGGCTGAGGTCCAAGCATCAGTAAACAGAGGCCACACCAGACTCAATCAGGACATAATCATAACCTTTGCCTCAAATTCATACGACTGTGAAACGCAGCACCAAAGCTGGTGTACATTGCAAACATTTGGAAGTGTTGACCTGGGAAAGGGTCACTGCTGACCTGGGAAAGCGGAAGAGATACATCAATAGCCATCCAAAGATTCTGACTGATAAGATGCACCCCATATGTTGGGGACAAATTTCTTACCATAGTAAAAAGAAATGTGCAAGGAATTGGAAAACAATTAACTATACCACACAGAAAATATTGTACAGACTTCAACTCCACTCAGAATTTAGCCTTCCAACATGCTTTGCACATTCCTACTTTTGCCTGCCCCCATTCAATTTACCCGTAGAGCCTCCATTTTGTTCAGGGTGGTGATGTGCACAGCTAGTGCTTACATCTGTTGGGATGGGGAAAGTCATGTAACACATTTCTAGAAGAATGCAGAAGTCTCTGGGTGATGCTGCTTTGGGAACTTTCTAAAAGGGGACAGATTCTGCTAGTATGCACCTTTTTCCTTTGCCCTTCCCCTTCAACCCTGAGTTGTCTACCTTGAGATGTCAGGTTATGAGAGAAAAATAATATGAGAGAAAAATAATACTCTAACTGGGTTAAACCACTGGCTGGGCTTCTGTCACAGGTAGCCAACACAGCTCCCAAATGATCCATTCCTTCATATCCCACTGCATACTCAGCCTCCCTCCCTGACCTATAGACAGTGATACCTCCCTTATCTCACTCTGCACTGTTAGCTGGTTGTGTCACATGAGTAGCATTTCCACTTCCCCATATTTCTAGTTAATTCTTCATTTGTACATGATGCATCTTCTTAACTATGTTGTAACATTCTGATGGCAGAGACAATGCCTTACCTGCGATGGTTTCTTTTGGATTTCTTTTTTTAACTTCCACAGAATCTTTCCATAGTGGAGCCTAGTTCCTACTGAATGCTTCCCTTATGGGATCCTGGGTTAGAAATGCAATTTTATCCTTGTTTAAGTGGTGTAAAGGGTGAGGGCAGGAATGGAAGGCTTGTTTAAAATTTTAAAACAAAGTAATTCCACAGGGTTGTGGGTGAAATGGGTGAAGGAGTCAAAAGGTACAAGTTTCCAGTTATAAAATAGATAAGTCATGGGGATGTAATGTGTAGCATGGTAAAAAACATATATATATAATTTTAAAGAGGACTTTTACTTTAAAGTTCATGGACTATTTGGTCTCAACTTCAAATTTACAGTACAGTAATTATGATTTATTCAGCATAATCACACCAGACTCTGGCCCACACACATAGCACCAGACACAGCCACTTCCAAAGCTGTTAGAAAACACCAGTTGGGGGAGTTCCTTTATTGGAGCCCTCCTAACTATTCCTGAGGAAATGTTAAATGACTCATCAGCTCCCTTCTAACACTTCCACCTCTCCATCTTGTGCCAGGTCTATCTGGCGCCCTAGGCCCAAAATACCATCTTGAGATGACTGTCCTAGAACATACCAGAATGAATAGACAGAATAGTGAAGCCCCTTCAGAGGCACTGAGATGATTTTCCAAAACAGAAAATGACAGCAGTTCTTTTCCTGAACTAGAATCCTTTGTTTGGCCCCATGTACTAAACGTTCCTTACTCCTCCCCATCTGACCCCACCAGATCCTTTCCAATACATTATTTTCCACTACCAGTTTAAGTTCTGCCATATGTCTAACAAATGTATTGCTCAAGAACTTCAATTCATCTTCTCCGATGTCCTTCTCCACGTTTGAATATATCACCATGATGCAATTTGTTGAAGTTAATAGCTTTTTCCATCGTCTATGAAGCAGCACAGTTGCCTTGATTCTAATTCCCACGCTGACCCCTGACTGAGGAAAATTATACCAGGGGCCCCAGGGTCTGGAAGTACCCAATTGACCCAGACAAGGGCTGCAGCAGCTCACACAGACCCATGTACAGAACAGAGTAAGCTCTGCCTCACAACGTCTGCTGTGTGCGAAGTAAGCCAAGGAAATATGCACCCCACTTGCCCACCATACTACATTTAAATTTGGACTCTAGTGGGGCCTGCATTTAAAAGGCCTGAGTCATTCCTTATCTACCCTTCCGGCCAGTGGCTGAAATTCCAGGAGCCTTGCAATAAGCTGCAGAACAAGGCACTCTTCTAGCATTTGCCTGAGCCAGAGGACTCAATCCCTGAAGTTTTCTGGTAAATTCGGCATGTTTATCAACTGTTTTCTACATAGCAATGTGGAGAGCAATAATAATGGACACAATCCAAGTGCGGAGGAGTTTTAATTGTTTTATTTTCATTTGCTTTTGGAAAGAAACAGAATTTAGCATTGGCCAGCAGTATTGCACCGGGGGTGGGGGGAGTGGGGGTGGCAAGGCAACCTGCTGCAAACCTTCTGAATAAAGCCACCAGAATGACCCTCTCATCACAGAAATGTAGGGACAGCACAGGGCATTCTCTGTCCTTGAAAGCACAGGGATCTTTTTAGAACTACAAAAAACATAATATTTCAGTAGGGAAGGGCCAAATGTCTTCTTTCTTTAATTGAAATTCTTATTGAGATAATTGTAGATTCACAAGCCATTATGAGAGATAATGCTAAGAGATCTCATGTATGCTTGGCTCAGTTTCCCTCAATGGTAACATTTTTCAAAACTGTATTATAATATAAGAGCCACGATCATTGATACAACCCACTGATCTTATTTAGATTTCCCCTATTTTACTTGTACTCTTCTGTGTGTGTTTAGTTCTATGCAATTTTATCACCTGTAGGTTCATACACCCACCATCACAGTGAAGACAGTGAGCATTTTCACCACCACAAGGATCCCTCATGTCTTCCTTTTATAACCACACCCACTTCTCTCCCAAGTCCTCTGCAACCACTAATCCGTCCTCCATTTCTAAGACGTCATTTTGAAAACATTCTATGAATGGAATAACACAGTATGTCACTTTTTCAGGTTTGGATTTGTTTTTTACTCAGCATGATTCCCTGGAGATTCATCCAGGTCACAGTTTGTATGCACTACAGAGTGTTTGAAGTCTCTCCAGGCTGACTCAAGATCTTACTATTAAAATTACTATGAACATTTGTGTGGCCTTTTTAGCGCTGCTGCTAGCTATGGTGTTGAACATCTTCATGCACTTACTTTCTTTTTTTTTTTTTTTTGAGAGCAGTGTCACTGGCACTCATATGTGAGACCCGAACCTGGGCCACTGGCTTCCCAAGCCAGCTCTTAACCACCGTGCCACTCGGCCAGCCCTCATGCACTTACTTTCTAACCATATACCCTCTTTGGTGAAATAGCTCTTCATGTCTTATGCCCATTGTCTAATCGGATTTTTTTTTTTTTTTGACTGTTGGGTTTTGAGAGTTCGTTATATATTCTGCATACTAATCATTTGTCAGATCTTTGTCAAGTATTTGCTATCTGTAGCTTGTCTTTTCATCCCCTTCACATGGACTTTCACATAGCAAAAGGTTTTACTTTAATGAGGTCCAATTTATCAGTTTTTCTTTTTATGAATTGTGCTTTTAATATCAAGCCTAAAAAGTTTTGCGTAGCCCTAGATTTTCTTGCCTTATTCCAGTGGCTAGAACTGCCAGTACTATGAATAAAACTAGTGAGAACAGGCCTTTGCTGTCTTTCCGATCTTAGAAGGAAGGCATCCAGTGTGTATGTTTATGATGTAGGCCATAGGTTTTTTTTTTTGTAGCTGCTCTTTATCCAGTTGCAATAATTCACCTTCATTACTAACTTGCTCAGAGTTTTTAATTATACAGCGGGTTGAATTTTGTCAAATGCTTTTCCTATGGCAATTGATATGATCATATGGTTTTTGATTATGATATGATAGATCACACTGATTTTCAAGTGTTAAGACTGGCTTAAATGGAATAAATCCCACTTGGTCATAATATGTAATTCCTTATATACATTGTTGGATTCAGTTTGTTAATATTTTGTTTAGGATTTTTGCATCTAAGTTCATGAAAGATACTGATCTATAGTTTCATTTTTTTGTGCTGTCTCTCTAGTTTTGATAGCAGGATAATATTGGCCTCAAAAAGTGAGTTAGAAAGTGTTCCTTTCTCTTACGTTTTCTGGAAGAGATTCTGTAGAATTGGTTTTAATTCTTTTTCAGTTGTTTTGTAGAATTCTCCAGTGTTTCGGAAAAAGTTTACATTACAGACCTGAGAGTGTGATTCTTACAAAGACCTGCTTACGATTGGCCTTTGGTTGATGTCTGGAGACTTGGGTGGCAAATTGCTCCCTAAAGTGACATACCACCTTCCCTAAATATTAAGGTGGCTCACTCTACCTAAATTGTTAGCATGGTGTGGTTTATGCTAAACCCACTGCTTCCCTTCCCAGCGTCTGGAATTTCAGAAAATATGGTTAGCCACACATGCACTAGGTGCCCACATAAGAGACCATGATAAGAACCTTGGGCTTTCAGGCTCAGGCAAGCTTCTGTTGTAGACAACACTTGACATGGATTGTGGTAACTCTTTGCTGGAGGGACTGTTTGACTCCCATGAGAAATGGCTCTGGGAAGCTTACACCTGGCTTCCTTGAGACTTTGCCCTGTGTATCTGTCCCTTTGTTGATTTTACTCTGCATCCTTTTGCTGTAATAAATCTTAACCCTGAGTACAACAATATGTTGAGTCTTACAAGTCCTGCTAGCAAACCGCAAAACCTGGGGCAGACTTGAGGAACCCCAGCACGTGCTGTAAAATCATCAGGACATAAGGATTTCTTTTTTCAGAATGGTTTTAATTGCAAATTCAATTTCTTTAATAGTTATGGTATATTCACATTATTTATTTTATCTTGTTGACTAGTTTGTTTTTAAGGAAATGACCCATTTCTGCCAAGTTTTTAAATTTATGAACATAAAGTTCAAAGCATTCTCTTGTTATCTTTTCAATGGCTGCAGGATATGTAGTGATATCCTCTATTTCATTCTTGATGTTGGTAATTGATGTCTTCACTATTTTCATTTTTGTCAATTTTGCTAGAGGTGTTTTTAATTTCATTGATTTTTTTTTTTTTCAGAGAACTAGCTTTTTGTTTCAGAGGTTTTCTCTATTATTTTCTATTCTCCATTTCATTGATTTCTGTTCTTTGTTATTCTTGCTTTGGGCTTATCTTGCTACTTTTTTTTCTAGTTTTTTATAGCAGGAATGTAGATTATTGATTTGAGATGTTTCCTCATTTCTAATGTAAACACTCAATGCTGTAATTTCTCTCTCATCACTGCTTTAACAGTATCTCACTTTTTTTTTTTTTGGTATCTTTTATTATCATTTTCATTCAGTTCTGTGTTTTCAAAATTTTCCTTTGAGAATCCTCCTTGATCTATGGATTATTTAAAAACGTGCTGTTTAATTTCCATGTGTTTAGAGATTTTCCTGTTGTCATTCTATTATTGATTTCTAGTTTGAATCCATTTTAGGCAGAGAACACACTCTGTATAATTTCTTTTAATTTTGCTGAGTTTTGTTTTATGGCCAGGATATGCTATATCTTGACGAATGTTCTAGGGGAATTTAAAAATATGTGTATTCTGTACTTGTTGGATGGAGAATGTTCTATATATGTCAATTAGATTCTATTGATTGGGTGGTGTTGTCCAGATGTTCTATATCCCTGCTGCTTTTCTGTCTAGTAGGTTCATCAGTTTCAGAGAAGATGATGTTGACGTCTTCAACTATAATTGAGGATTTTTTTTCTCTTTTCATCTTCATCAGTTTTGATTCATGTATTTTGAGGCTCTGTTTTTGGTGCATGCATATTTAGGATCATTATGTTTTCCTGGCAGATTTATCATTTTATCATTATGTAGTGTATCTCTTTTTCTTTAGTAATTTTCCTTGCTCTAAAATCTATTTTATCAGATAATAATTTAGCCACTTCTGATTTCTTTATTAATGTTTTTATGATCATACAGATTTTCCTTATGCTTTTTCTTTCAACTTATGTCATTGAATTTGAAGTGAATGTCTTGAAAGTACCATACAGGAGATATGATATATATATATATATATATATATATATATATATATATATATATACATTCTACTGTGCTAAACTATTTTTTTATGTAATATTTTATTTTTATTTATTTATGTATGTATTTTACATTTTTAAAAAAAATTAGTTTCAGGTGTACAACACAGTGCAATAGTTATACTTTTTACCCCTCAAAGTGACAACCCCTCTCCCCCAGTTCGCCACCCCACTCCCCCCACCCCCGCACATCATACATATCTATTACAATTCCTTTGACTCCCTTCCACAGTATACTCCGCATCCCGTGACTATCTATATATTCAATTACAGTTAGCATACAACATTATACAGCATCAGCTTCAGGTGTACAGTGTAGTCATAATGCCTCTACTCCATCCATGAAGTAGTCTCCCTAACAAGACATGTGACTTTCATATCCGAACTGTCTTTCATATCCCTGTGGCAATACTGTAGTTACCTATTTATGCTGTCTAATCCCTTCCCCTTCTCCCTCATTCCCACCCCCCCTCCCAATTAGCAACCAACAGTTTTTCCTCTATATCTATGAGATTGTTTCTGTTTACTTTGCTCATTCATTCAGTTTTTCAGATTCCACATATAAGTGAGATCATGTGGTATTTGTCTTTCTCAGACTGACTTATTTCACTTAACATAATAGTCTCTAGGTTCATCCATATCGTTGCAAATGGTACGATTTCATTCTTCTTTATAGCGGAGTAATACTCCATTGTATAAATGTACCACAGTTTCTTAATCCAGTCATCTACCGATGGGCCTTTCAGTTGTTTCCAAGTCTTGGCTAATGTAAATAGTGCTGCAATAAATATAGGGGTGCATATATTTTTTCGAATTAGCGTCTTGGATTCTTCTGGGTAGATATCTAAGAGTGGAATTACTGGGTCATACAGTAGTTTCATTTCCAGTTTTCTGAGATACCTCCATACTGATTTCCATAATGGCTGCACCAATCTGCAGTCCCACCAACAGTGCACCAGGAATTCCTTTTCACCACAACCTCTCCAGCACGTGTTGTTTGTTGATTTATTGATGATAGCCATTCTGAGCGGATTGAGGTGGTATCTCATTGTAGTTTTTATTTGCATTTCTCTGATGATTAGTGAGGTTGAACATTTTTTCATATGCCTATTGGCCATATGAAATGTCTTTAGAGAAATGTCTCTTCATAACCTCTGCCCATTTTTTAATTGGGTTGTTTGTTTTTTGGTGTTGAGTTTCATGAGTGTTTTATAAGTTTTGGATATTAACCCCTCATCAGATATATCATTGGCAAATATCTTCTCACATTCAGTAAGCTGCCTTTTTGTTTTATTGATGATTTCCTTTGCTGTGAAAGAAATTTTAAGTTTGATATAATCCCATATGTTCATTTTTTCTTTTATTTCCCTAGCCCAAGGAGATATATCAGTAGAAATATTACTCAGGGTAATGATTACAAATTTACTCCCTGTTTTCTTCTAGGAGTTTTATTGTTTCAGGTCTTACATTTAAATCTTTAATCCATTTTGAGTTTGTTCTTGTATATGGTGTAATTAAGTGGTCCATTTCCATTTTTTTGCATGTGTCACTCCAATTTTCCCAGCACCATTTATTAAATAGACTATCTTTACTCCAGTGTAAATCCTTGCTTCCATTGTCATAAATTAAATGACCATATATGGATGGGTTTATTCCTGGCCTCTCTATTCTATTCCATTGGTCTATGTGTTTGTTTTTATGCCAGTACCATACTGTTTTGATTACTGTAGGCTTATATAAACTCTTTCTTTTAATTGATGTATTTAGACTATTTATATTTAAGGTAAACACTGATATGTTAGTGTTTGCATCACTATTTAATTATTTATTTTCTTTGTTTCTTATTCTTGTTTCTTTTTTCTCATCTTCCCATGGGTTGTATGAACACCTTTTATGATTCTATCTTTATTTACTTATGGTGTTTCTTAGTGTACCTCTGTCTAGTTTTCATAGTGGTTGTTCTGAGTATTGTTCAGATGTGGCTTATAACAGTCTACTATTATCAACATAAACACTTTGAGTGAAATATAGAAATTCCACTACTATTTAGACCTCTTTGCTTTCCTCATTTTTAAATATATTGTTTTGAGCATAAGATGGATGTTATCATTTTTGTTTCATTTCTCTAATACAATATACAGAGTTTAGGAGTGCCAACTTCTGACAGTGACTGCAAGTTTGGGGGTCCCTGAGACCACAGTCACTTATTACACCAGCTGCAAGTTTGGGGGTCTCCATGACCAAAAGAGTGGTCTCATAGAACACTCAGAACTCAGTAAAAGCTAGTCTACTCACAGTTATGGTTTATTAAAGAAAAAAGATACAGACTAAAATCAGCCAAAGGAAGAGGCACATGGGGTGAAGTCCAGGTGAGTTCCATGTGTGGAGTCCAGTTATCTCCTTCCAGTGGAGTTGTGGACACTGTTAACTTCTGACAATGACATATGTAAATAACCACAGAGTATTGCCAACCAGGGAGGCTCACATGAGTCTTAGTGTTCAGGGGTTTCATTGGGATATGTTTATATAAGCTAAATGGCTGACCTTAGTTCTAAGCCCCTCCAGAAAGTGAGCTGATACCAAAGCCCCCACTATAAGTAGACTGTCTGATATGGCCCCAGGTTCCCAGGTAAACAAAGACACACTTATCAGGTAAGACATTCCAGGAGGTTAGAGATTACCTCCTGGAGCCAAGGGACTCCAAGTGCAGAAACCAAGTGCAAAGGCCAGACGTCTCTTTAGGTAAGGTTAATTCTTTACTACACAATTCTCAAAACTCATGAAGAAAAGAATAGTGTAATGTTTATGCCTATATTTCTGCTCTTTCTATTGTTCTCTCTTCCTTCCTGATGACTGATGATTTTATTTTTTTTTAATCATGTCTGTTTGAAGATTTTCTTTAGCCAATCTTTAAGGGTGGGTCCAATAGCAACACATTCTTTTAGTTTTCCTTTGTCTCAGAATGTCTTTCTTTTTTCTTCATTTCTGAAGGATAGTTTCACCAGATAATTTGTAGTTGACAGTTCTTTCCATTCAGCACTTGAAAAATATTGTGCCACTTCCTTCTGGCCTCCAAGGTTTCGGAAGAGAAATTCACTTTTATTTGAATTTGTATTTCCCTACAGATAATATAGTTTATCTTTGGCTGCTTTCAAGATTTTTTAGATTTCAAAGGTTTAACGATGTCGTGACTTGGTATGTATTTCATTTGGCTTATCCTGTTTGGGGTTTTCTCATCTTTTTTGATCTGTTATTTTGTGGTCTTTGCTATTTGGGGAGTTTTCAGTCATTATTTCTTCAAATTCTCTTCAGCCCTCTCTCTTCTTCTCAGACCCTGTGATACAATTGTTGAATCTTTTTATTGTCCCACAGTCCCTGAGACTCTGCTCAGTTATTTTTAGTCTATTTTTCTCTCTGTTGTTTGTATTGGGTGAATTCTATTGTTCTGTCCCCAAGTTCATTGATTCTATTTGCTGTTGGGGAGCAGTGCTTCACCTGGCTGCTCATTGGTGGTAGGACTCCCCGTGGCCAGTGGTATTGGGCACACTGAATGGAGACATGGGGACTCTCCTTTGATGTAGGGGTGGAATTAGCCTTCCTGGGCTGCCTCCCATTGGTAAGTTGGGAGGGGGATGGGAAATACCAGATCTGGGTGGCCTTCTGTGATTGGGAGTTGTAAGATGTCCCACCCATATGTGTTCCTCCAATCCCAGGATTCCTAACATATTTGTCTCCTTTTTCTTTCAAGATTTTCCTTTGCTTGTCTCTTGCATTATTTTCAGAGTTTGTACTTGTGCTTCAGAGGAGGAGCACAGAGAAAAAGGGATTCAACCCCTTGACATGCACCCCTTGGAGGCCTACAGAGGGCTAAGCAGGGATGCCCAGAGACCAGAATGAGGATCTATAGGTCAGAAGTGTGACTATAATTGTGCTTATGTAGGAGACTGTGCCAATACTTGGAAGAAATCTCATCGGTAGAAAGTGGATTTAGAAGTGACCCAACAGCCAAATAGCACAGTGTGGCTTATGAGCTGCTGAGATAGATTCATGGACCAAGAGAACAGTGGGGAAAACCTAGTTGAATAGGAGAATAGAGGCATCACATTTACAGAGTTATGAACTTCAATAATTGTTACACTACTTCACCATTTACAAATAGGGAAACTGAGACTCAGGGAGGTCTATTGACAGCCTCTAAGAGGCAGAGCTGGGTTTTTAAGCAGGTCTTCCTGTCCATAGAATGCATGTATCTTCTACTGCACCTCCCCACCTCTTATGAATGGGTCCAGGCTTCTGTCTTTGAGGTTAGGAGAGCCTACATGTCCTAGAAATAGAGCTAAATTGGCCTTGTTTCTCACTTTCAGTATTCTCTCCTTTGTTGAGACTTGGCAGCACTGAAGCATCTGGGCTAAAACCCAGGAAGGCGTTGACCAAAGACTCCAAGCTTAAGAAAACTCTAAACTTTTTTTTAAAACAGCAGAGATGAGGCAACCTACCTGACCAGTATTTGCCAGGGGTCCCTCCTCTCATTCTGCCCATTGCAGCCTCATTTCTTTAGAGGCACATACTGGACCCAGTCTGGGCATAGCATGGGATTCTCCCCACTGCCCCCCTGCCGGTTTTTCCCACCCTTAGTGAGGATTCCTCACCTTTGGTGCAGGCAAATACAGGTAAATAGCTGTGGTTGGAAATGGAATAAAGCGAGGTGGGTGGTGCTGCTATGAACATATGGCTAGATTAGTATAAATAGAGCCTTGTGGGGAGGAAGGAGGAGTCTGATCCTACAAAATCATTTGTTTTGTTCCTCATAGTTAAACACTGAAAAAGGCTGAGATGTAATGAGACAAATTTTCCTCTATCCTCATCTCCACTAAGCACAAAGTGAAACATTTATAAGAACTGAATTAGAAATTGTTTAAAATTTCTTTCACCCTAGAGGGAAAATATTCTGTGTAGCTGGTGCACCCTGTAATAATAGCTATAAATAACCTGTTGAAGGTCTTTGCAATTCAAAATGCAATAGACAGGAGATCTGGCTGCTCCTAAGTTTGGCTTCAGAACAAAGACTGCAGTTTCAAGAGGTGGTGACACAGCATAAAACCGAAGGGCCACCTCTTATCAGCTCCTCTGTTGCGTCTTTATCTACAATGTCCTGTGGATGTCAACTTTTGGGGAGATTTTATATTTTAAAAATCAACTCTCCCAAGTTTGGCTATAAATCTCTTATGGAAATTAAAGATAAAAACACATTTCTTTTTCATTGGTCTCATTTGTCTAATAAATGACAGGGACTCACAACTCAATCAATGGTTCCAATCTCCTGAAACTAAATGATCTTTCTTTAGTGAGCTGGACAAAAATGATTTAAGTAGGTGGAATAATTTGACTATCTTAGTGTTATTGGTTGAATGGCATTATAATCAATATTTTTCCGTCTTTTTTTTTTTTTTGGCTGTTTGTAGTTTTATTTATTTATTTATTTTATAATCTTTTATTGTGAAATAAACTTTTTTTTTAAAATTAGTTTCAGGTGTACAACACAATGCAATAGTTATACTTTTTACCCCTCAAAGTGACAACACCCCTCCCCCAGTTCGCCACCCCACTCCTTCCCCCATATCATACATATCTATTACAATTCGTTTGATTCCCTTCCACAGTATACTTCACATCCCGTGACTATCTATATATTCAGTTACAGCTGGCATACAATATCATACAACATCAGCTTCAGGTGTACAGGGCAGTGCTCAAGACTCTACTCCATCCATGAAGTGGTCTCCCTAACAAGACATGTGACTATCTGACATGCCACAACATTTTTATATTATTATATTCCCTGAACTGTGTTTCATATCCCTGTGGCAATATTGTAGTTGTCTATTTATGCTGTCTAATCCCTTCCCCTTTTCCCTTATCCCCACCCCTCCCAACTAGCAACCCTGTTTTTCCTCTATATGTATGAGTCTGTTTATTTTGCTCGTTCATTCAGTTTTTCACATTCCACATATAAGTGAGATCATATGGTATTTGTCTTTCTCTGACTGACTTATTTCACTTAACATAATAGTCTCTGCACAACATTACCAATTACATTCCCAGAACTGCCCCCCATATTCCTGCGGCAACATTGTAGTCACCCACCTACGATGTCCAAAACCTTCGCCCTCTCCCTCATCCCCACTGCCTCCCAGCCAGCAACCATCAGTTTTTCCTTTACATCTGCTTGATATGATTTCAATCTTCTTAAATTAACTGAGACTGGTTTTGTGGACTAACGTGGTCTATCTTGGAAAATGTCCCATGTGCAATTGAGAAGAATATATATTCTGTTTTTTCAGGGTGAAATGTTCTAAAACTATCAATGAAGTCCAGATGGTCTAAAGTGTCGTTTAAAGCCACTCTTTCTGTGTTGATTTTCTGTCTAAAGGGTCTGTCCATTGGTGACAATGGGGTGTTGAGGTCCCCTACTATGATAGTGTTACTGTCAATCTCTGTCTTTATGTCTGTCAAAATCTGTTATATGTAATTAGGAGTTTCTATGTTGGGTGCATAGATGTTTATTAAGGTTATTGTGCCCTTCTTTGTCTTTTATTGTAGTCATTTTAAAGTCTATTTAGTCCAAAATAAGTACTGCTATTCCACCTTTTTTTTCCCCTCATTTCCATTTGCATGAAATATCTTACTCCATCTGTAAACAGCATATACATGTGCCCTATTTTCTTATTGTCTCAGCGACTCTTTGTCTTTTGGTTGGAGCATTTAGCCCAGTCACATTTAAAATGATTATTGAGAGGTGCATGTGTATTGCCATTTTGTTATTTGTATTCCTGGTCTTCCTGGGTTAGCTTGTTTATCCCTTTCTTTTGTTTAAAAAAGCCCTTTTAACATTTCTTGCAATGCTGGCTTGGTGGTAATGAATTCCTTAAGCTTATTCTTTTCTGAGAAGCTCTTTATTTCTCCTTCATTTTTAAGTGATAGCCGTGCTGGGTAGAGCAATCTTGGTTGTAGGCCTTTATTTTGTGTCACTTTGAATATCTCCTGCCACTCCCTTCTGGCCTGCAGAGTTTCTGTAGACAAGTCAGCTGTTAGTCTAACAGGAGTTCCTTTGTACGTAACCTGCTGTCTTTCTCTTGCTGCCCCTAGGATTCTGTCTCTGTCTTTAATCTTTGCCATTTTAACTATGATGTGTCTTGGTGTGGACCTTTTGGGGTTCAGCTTGTTTGGAACCCTCTGCACTTCCTGGGCATGTATGTTGATTTCCTTCACTAGGGTAGGGAAGTTTTCAGTCACTATTTTTTCAAATACATTCTCGACCCCTTGCTGCTTCTCTTCTCCTTCTGGTATTCCTATGATGTGAGAGTGGTTGTGCAGCATCTTCCCCCATAGGGCTCTTAAACTATTTTCATTGTTTTTTATTCTTTGGTCTTTTTGTTGTGCCAACTGGGTGATTTCTGCTATTTTGTCTTCCAAATCGCTGATCCGCTCCTCTGCTTCATCTACTCTACTGGTGATTCCTTCTAGTGTGTTCTTCATTTCAGTTATAGTATTCTTTAGTCCTAACTAGTTGTTTTTTATGATTTCTCTATCCTTCCTTATGCCCTCACTAAGTTTGTTAAACATTCTTATCATCAGTGGTCTAAACTCTGTCTCTGAAAGGTTGGATTCCTCTGTTTCATTTGGTTCCATTTCTAGAGGTTTCTTCTGATCTTTTACTTGTGACATGTTTCTTTGTTTCCTCATTCTGGCTATCGCTCTGGGATTGCTTTGATGTATTAGATAGATCACCAGGAGAGCCCTGGCTGGATCATGCAGGCACACAACTCACGGCCCAACACTCCCAGGAAAACTCCCAGTCTCAGCCTGTCCCAATCAACTGCTCACAGATCAGGCTGAGCAGCCCGACAACCAATCACCAGCCTGGCAACTCTGCAAGCACAGTGCAGAGAGCAGGGACCCAAGGTGGCTTGCACACTCCGGTTTCTCAGTGAGCAGCCTGTTGGAGCTAGAGGGCACCTGCCCAGCGTTTCCCTGGCAATGCAGTGTAAGCCAGGCGGAGGGTGGGGATCCAAGGACGCATGCACGCACGCACAGCCACACACGCACTTCTGCGCCAATTTCACCAGACCAATGAGGTTCTGGACCTGATCCTCTGTGAGAGGGCCCAACCCTGATGAAATGGTGCCCTCCTGTACACCACTTGTGTGCAAGCTCCACACCAGGGGTACAATAGTCCAAGAACCTCCAGCTTTTGTACCAAAGGTGCTCAGTTCAGTCTGTCCCCGCAGGCTCCTGGGCCTGGCTCACGCAGCCACTTCCTCCACCAGGAACCAGGTAAGTGCTCAGCAGCAAGCAAGCCCGTGCACCGGCCCCACTGATTCTCTAGCCGCTCTTAGCCTCACCGAGCCGAGCAAAGAGAGTCCTCACTAATTTACTGCTGGCTATCTTGGAACTTCTCTTCCTGGCAAAGGAACTCTGGGCTGCTTAGCTTGGCCAGAGGGTCTCTCCCCCAACCGCAGAAGCCTCCCACAGCTGGGGCTTCCCTCACAGGGTTCGCCCTCTCTCGTCTCCGCCCATCCTACGAGACCCAACGTGGCCTCCTCTTTAAGTTCTTCGTTTAGTGGTTCTGTTCATCTAGTGTTCTGGGGACCTCCAGGGTTGAATGCTGTATAATTTGTCTGTAATTTTGGTGTGATCCTGGGAGGTAGTTAGCACAGCATCTATATATTCCGCCATTTTACCGGAAGTCCCCCAAGAGCTGTTTTTTGGAAAATAAACAAAACTGACAAACCTCTAGCCAGATTCATCAAAAAAAAAAAAAAAAGAGAGAGAGAGATTGAGAGAGGATTCAAATTAGTAAAACCAGGAATGAAAGAGATGAAGTGACAACAGACATCACAGAAATACAAAAAAAAATTTAAGAAAATACTATGATACTAAAATATGCCAACAAATTTGAAACTCTGGAAGAAATAGATAATTTTCTAGAATCATACAACCTTCCAAAGCTAACTCAAGATAAAATGGAAAATCTGAATAGACTGATTACTACCAAGGAATTTGAATCAGTAATAAACAATCTCCCAACAAACAAAAGCCCTGAACCAGATGGCTTCAGAAGTGAATTTTACCAAACATCCAAAAAAGAATTATCACCTATTCTCCTCAAACTATTCTAAAAAATCCAGAAGGAGAGATGGTTCACAAACTCTTTCTATGAGGCCACTATCACCCTGATTCCAAAACCAGATAAAGAGAGCACAAAAAAGGAAAACTACAGTCTGATATCCCTGATGAACAGAGATGCAAAAATCCTCAACAAAATATTAGCAAACAGAATTCAGCAATATATTAAGAAGATCATACACCATGATCATCCCTAGTACGCAAGGTTGATTCAATATCCACAAATCAATGAATGTGATACACCACATCAACAAAATTAAAAATAAAAATCATATGATCATATCAATAGATGTAGAAAAATCATTTGACAAACATTTATGATAAAAACTCTTAGCAAAGTGGGAATAGAGGGATCATATCTCAATATAATAAAGGCCATATATGATAAACCCACAGCTAACATCATACTCAATGGGTAAAAAACCATTCACCTTAAGATCAGGAACAAGACAAAGCTGTCCACTTTCTCCTCTTTTATTCAACATAGTTCTGGAAGTTCTAGCCACAGCAATCAGACAAAAAAAAAAAAAGCATCCAAATAGGCAAGGAGGAAGTAAAATTGTCATTAATGCAGATGACATGATATTATACATAGAGAACCCCAAAGGCTGCACCAAAAAACTATTGGAACTGATAAATGAATTCAGTAAGGTAGCAGGATACAAAATCAATATCCAGAAATCAGTTGCATTTGTATACACCAATAACAAACTATCAGAAGGAGAAATTAAGAAAACAGTCCCATTTACATTTGCTTCAAGAACTATAAAATACTTAGGAATAAATTTAACCAAAGAAATAAAAGATCTGTATTCAGAAAATTAGGAGACACTGAAGAGAGAAATTAAAGAAAATACAAATAAATGGAAACACCTACCATGCTCATGGATAGCAAGAATTAAAATAGTTAAAGTGTCTATATTGCCTAAAACAATATATAGATTCAATGCAATTTCTATAAAACTACCAAGGGCATTTTTCACAGAAATAGAAAATATAATCCTAAAATTTATATGGAACCATAAAAGACCCCGAATAGCCATGGCAATCCTGAGAAACAAGAACAAAGTTGGGGGTATGATGCTACCCGACCTCAAATCATACTACAAGGCGACAGTAATCAAAACAGTATGGTACTGGCATAAAAACAGACACAAATCAATGGAACACAATAGAGAGCCCAGAAATAAATCCATTCATATATGATCAGTTAATCTATGAAAACAGAAGCAAGAATTTACATTGAGGTAAAGATAGTCTATTTAATAAATGATGCTGGGAAAATTGGACTGACCCCTGCAACAAAATGAAACTGGACCACTTCCTTAGGCCATATACAAGAACAAATTCAAAATGGATTAAAGATTCAAATGTAAGACCTGAAACCATAAAACTCCTAGAAGAAAAATATAGGGAGTAAATTTGCAGACATAACCCTTAGCAATATTTTTACTGATATATCCCTATGGGCAAGGAAAGTAAATGTAAAAATGAACATATGGGATTACATCAAACTTAAAAATTTTTTCACAGCAAAAGAAACCATCAATAAAACAAAAAGAAAGCCTATTGAATGGAAGAAGATATTTGTTAATGATATATCTTATAAGGGGTTAATATCCAAAACTTATAAAACACTCACGCAACTCAACACCAAAAAAAGAAACAACCCAATTAAAAAATGGGCAGAGGATATGAAGAGACATTTCTCTAAAGAGGACATAGAGATGACCAACAGCCGTATGAAAAAAATGTTGAACCTCACTAATCATTAGAGAAATGCAAATAAAAACCACAATGAGATACCACTTCACTCTGGTCAGAATGGCTATCATCAATAAATCAACAAACAACAAGTGCTGGTGAGGTTGTGGAGAAAAGTGAACCCTGGTGCACTGCTGGTGGGACTGCAAATTGATGCAGCCATTATGGAAATCAGTATGGAGGTATCTCAAACAACTGGAAATGAAACTACCTTATGACCCAGCATTCCACTTTTAGGTATTTATCTAGAGAAACCAAAGAAACTAATTCCAAAAAAATATATGCACCCCTATGTTCATTGCAGCGCTATTTACAATAGCCAAGACTTGGAAACAATTGAAATGCCCATCAGTAGATGACTGGGTTAAGAAACTTTGGTTCATTTATATAGTGGAATATTACTTAGCTGTAAAGAAGAATGAAATCATACCATTTGCAATGATATGGATGGACCAAGAGAAATTTATGCTAAGTGAAACTAGTCAGTTGAAAAAGATAGATACCATATGATCTCACTCATATGTGGAATCTAAAGAACTGAATAAGCAAGCAATGTAAACAGAAATAGTCTCAGAGACATACAGGAAAAACCGATGGTTGCTAGATGGGAAGGGGATGGGGATGATAGTGAAAGGAAAGCGATGAGAAAACATAAATAGGTAACTACAATATTGCCACAGGGATATGAAAGATAGTTTGGGGAATATAACCAATAATGTTGTAAATATTTTTTAGGGGCTCAGGTGGACTCATGTCTTGTTAGGGAGACCACTTCATGGACTGTGTAGAAGCCTGACCACTGCACTGTACATCAGAAGCTGCCACTGAATAATATTATATGTCAACTATAATTTAATATATATATAGGCACAGGATGTGGAGTACAGTGTGAGGAATGGAGTCAATGGAATTGTAATAGATATGTATGATATTGGGGGTGGGGGTGGATGCATGGGGGAGGGAGGCAGTCCCTGTGTGAGGGGTGAAAAGTATAACTAGTGCATTGTTTTGTACATCTGAAACTAGTAATTAAAATAAAATTTAAAAATGAAGTAAAATTAAAAATTTCTACCAATCAATGAATAGAGAATGTCTTTCCATTTCTTTGTGTCTTCTTCAATTTCTTTAAAAAATGTCTTATAGTTTTTAGTGTTTAGGTCCTTCACATCTTTTGTTAAGTTTATTCCTAGGTATTTTATTCTTTTTGTTGGAAAGATATTCTGTGTTCATGGATTGAAAGAATCAACATAGTTAAAATGGCCATATTACCCAAAGCAATATACAGATTTAATGCAATCCCTACCAAAATCCCAATGGCAATTTTTAAAGAAATAGAACAAAAAATCATCAGATTTGTGTGGAATCACAAAAGACCCTCAATAGCCAAAGCAAGTCTAAGAAAAAATAACAAGACTAGAAGTGTCACATTCCCTGACTTCAACTTGTACTATAGAGCAACAATAATCAAAATAGCATGATATTGACAGAAAATTAGACACACAGACCAATGGAATAGAATTGAAAACCGAAAAATAAACCCATGTAAACATGAACAGATAATTTTTGACAAAGGAGCCAAAAGCATACCATGAAAAAAAGACAGCCTCTTCAATAAATGGTGCTGGGAGAATTGGAAAGCAAAAGAATGATACTAGACAGCTATCTGTCACCATGTACCAAAATTAACTCAAAATGGATCAAAGACCTAAACATGAGACCTGAAACAATAAACTGCATAGAAGAAAGCATAGGTATTAAACTTATGGACCTTGAGTTCAAAGAGAATTTTATGAATTTGACTTCAAAGACAAGGGAAGTAAAAGCAAAATAAATGAATGGGACTATATCAAACTAAAAAACTTCTGCACAGCAAAGAAATAATGAACAACACAAAGAGGCAATCTACTAAATGGGAGAAGATATTTGCAAACCACACCTCCGATAAGGGGTTAATATACAAAATATATATGGAACTCATACAACTCAACAACAAAAAGACAAACAGTCCAATTAAAGTATGGACAGAGGACATGAACAGAAACTTCTCTCAACAAGACATACAAATATCCAATAGATATATGAAAAAATGCTCAACTTTGCTAGCTATTAGGGAAATGGAAATCAAAACCACAATGAGATATCACCTCACACCAGTTAGAATGACTATCATCAACAAGACAAATAATAACAAGTGTTGCAGAGGCTGTGGAGAAAAAGTAACCCTCATACACTGTGGTGGGAATGCAGATTGGTGCAGCCACTATGGAAAACAGTGCAAAAGTTCTTCAAAAAGTTAAGAATAGAATTACAACGTGACCCAGCAATTCTTTTTTGGGGTGTCTACTGCAAAAATTTGAAAACATTTATCCATAAAGATATATGTACTCTGGTTTTCACTGCAGCATTATTTACAGTGGCCAAGACATGGAATCAACAAAAGTGTCCTTAAACAAATGATTGGATAGAGAAGATGTGGTACATATACACAATGGAATACTATTTTGCCATAAAAAAAATGAATGGACAATATGGATGAATCTTGAGATTATCATGCTAAGTGAAATATGTCAGACAGAAAAAAAAGTCAAGAACTATATGACTTCACTCATATGTGGGATATAAAACTGAAGGTAACAAAGGAACAAGACAAATAAAGAAATAAAAACTCATAGACACAGACAACAGTTTAGTGGTTACCAGAGGGTAATGGGGGAGGGGGATGGTAGAAGAGGGTAAAAGGGGTCAAATATATAGTGATAGAAGGAGAACTGACTCTGGGTGGTGAACACACAATGCAATATACAGATGATGTGTTATAGAATTGTACACTTGAAACCTATATAGTTTTGGTGACCATTGTCACCCCAGTAAATTTTAATTAAAAAAATTCTAGTGCTCAATAGCCACATGCAACTAGTGGCTATTATATTAGTGTAGAAATAAAATATTTCCATCATCAGAGACTTCTATTGGATAGTCCTGTTTTAGAATATATGTCATCTAGGTTTGCCCTCATCTTTAACCCCTGCCCACTTAGAGACCAGTTCTAGATCTCAACAATAGCATTTGTGCACTGTATCTACATTATTTATTTATGTGTACACTTCTCCATCTATAAAGTGCATGAGTTCCAGGCCTCTGTGTTATTCATTTTTATATCCAAAGAGCCTGGCTTTGAGTCTTGTACATAATGATATTTTAACAAATATTCGTAAAACAAACAAATAAAATATACCAAGAAAAACTATTTTTTATCAAAAGAGCAAGACATTTTCTATGTTTTTTCTGTAATTAAAATGTGTGTGTTTATCTTTTCTTATGTAAGAATATTTTAAATTTATTGTGAATGTTCTGCTTCGGAGAAGACAAAATCTACTTTTTAAAAAAATTTTTTTTGAGGGCAGTGTCATTCATAGGTGGGACCGAACCGGGGCTGCTGGCTTCCCAAGTCAGCGCTTAACCACCGTGCCACTTGGCCAGCCCAAAAATCTACTTTTTATGTGAAGAAGGCCACTGGTCTCAAGTTTATACTTTTATTCCAAAGGGTAAATGGGAGCATCCTCTATAAACATAGTTTTTAGGGAAATAATTTTATTTCCCAGCAATCCCAGGGTGTTTGTGAAATAAATAAAACAAGACGGGAAAATATTGAGGACTTCTGGTAAAATGGCAGAATAGACAGACGCTGTGCTAACTACCTTCCAGGATCACACCAAAATTACAAATAATTTATACAACATTCAACCCCGGAGTTCCCGGAACACTAGATGAACAGAACCACTGAACGAAGAACTTAAAGAGGAGGCCACGTCGGGTCTGGTAGAAGGGGTGGGGACGAGAGAGGGCAAACCCCGTGAGGGAGGTCCCAGCTGTGGGGAGGCTTCTGCGATTGGAGGAGAGACTGTCTGGCTGCACACCAAGCTCACCAGCCCAGAGTTTCTTTGCCGAGAAGTTCCAAGATAGCTGGCAGTAAATTAGTGAGGACTCTCTTTGCTCAGCTCGGTGAGGCTAAGAGTGGAGAGAGAATCAGTGGGGCTGGTGCACAGGCTTGCTTGCTGCTGAGCACTTACCTGGTTCCTGGTGGGGTGAGTCGCTGCATGAGCCGGACCCGGGAGCCTGCAGGAAAGGACTGAACTGAGCACCTTTGGTACAAAAGCTGGAGGTTTTTAGACTGTTGTTCCCGTGGTGTGAAGCCTGCATGCGAGTGGTGTAGGGAGGGTGCCATTTTGTTAGGGTTGGGCCCTCCCACAGAGGTCCAGGACCTCATTGGTCTGGTGGAATTGGCGCAGAAGTGCATATGTGCACATGCGCGCACGCGCATGCGTCCTTGGATCCCCACCCTCTGCACAGCTTATACTGCGTTGCCAGGGAAATACTGGGCAGGTGCCCTCTGGCTCCAACAGGCTGCTCACTGAGACCCGGGAGTGCGCGAGCCACCTCGGGTCCCTGCTGTCTGCACTGTGCTTGCAGAGTTGCCAGGCTGGTGATTGGTTGTTGGGCTACTCAGCCTGATCTGTGAGCGGTTCATTGGGACAGGCTGAGACTGGGAGTTTTCCTGGGAGTGTTGAGCCATGAGCTGTGTGCCTGCGTGATCCAGCCAGGGCTCTCCTGGTGATCTATCTAATACATCAAAGCAATCCCAGAGCGATAGTCAGAATGAGGAAACAAAGAAACATGTCACAAGTAAAAGATCGGAAGAAACCTCTAGAAATGGAACCAAATGAAACAGAGGGATCCAACATTTCAGGGACAGAGTTTAGAATACTGATGATAAGAATGTTTAACAAACTTAGTGAGAACATAAGGAAGGATAGAGAAATCATAAAAAACAACCAGTTAGAACTAGAGAATATAATAACTGAAATGAAGAACACACTCGAAGGAATCACCAGTAGAGAAGATGAAACAGAGGAGCGGATCAGCGATTTGGAAGACAAAATAGCAGAAATCACCCAGTTGGCACAACAAAAAGACCAAAGAATGAAAAAACAATGAAAATAGTTTAAGAGCGCTATGGGACAAGGTAAAGCGTAACCACCCTCGACTCATAGGAATATTAGAAGGAGAAGAGAAGCAGCAAGGGGTCGAGAATGTATTTGAAAAAATAGTGACTGAAAACTTCCCTACCCTGGTGAAGGAAATCAACATACATGCCCAGGAAGTGCAGAGGGTTCCAAACAAGCTGAACCCAAACAGATCCAAACCAAGATACATCATAGTTTAAATGGCAAAGGTTAAAGACAGAGACAGAATCCTAGGGGCAGCAAGAGAAAGACAGCAGGTTACGTACAAAGGAACTCCTGTTAGACTAACAGCTGACTTGTCTACAGAAACTCTGCAGGCCAGAAGGGAGTGGCAGGAGATATTCAAAGTGACACAAAATAAAGGCCTACAACCAAGATTGCTCTACCCAGCACGGCTATCACTTAAAATTGAAGGAGAAATAAAGAGCTTCTCAGAAAAGAATAAGCTTAAAGAATTCATTACCACCAAGCCAGCATTGCAAGAAATGTTAAAAGGGCTTTTTTAAACAAAAGAAAGGGATAAACAAGCTAACCCAGGAAGACCAGAAATACAAATAACAAAATGGCAATACATATGCACCTCTCAATAATCATTTTAAATGTCACTGGGCTAAATGCTCCAATTAAAAGACAGAGAGTGGCTGAGTGGATAAGAACATAGGACACATGTATATGCTGTTTACAGATGGAATAGGATATTTCATGCAAATGGAAATGAGATTAAAAAAAGTTGGAGTACCAGTACTTATTTTGGACTAAATAGACTTTAAAATGACTACAATAAAAGACAAAGAAGGGCACAATAACCTTAATAAACATCTATGCACCCAACATAGGAACTCCTAATTACATATAACTAATGGTTGCTGGCTGGGAGGGAGTGGGGCTGAGTGAGAGGGGGAAGGTTTTGGACAGTGTAGGTGGGTGACTACAATGTTGCCGCAGGGATATGGGGGCAATTCTGGGAATGTAATTGATAATGTTTTGAAGAGACTATTATGTTAAGTGAAATAAGTCAGTCGGAGAATGACAAGTGCCATATGATCTCACTTATATGTGGAATCTGAACAATTGAATGAATGATCAAAGTAAACAGACTCATAGATATAGAGGAAAAACTGAGGGTTGCTAGTTGGGAGGGGGTGGGGATAAGGGGGAAGGGGAAGGGATTAGACAACATAAATAGACAACTACAATGTTGCCACAGGGATATGAAACACAGTTCGGGGAATATAATAATGTTGTAAAAATTTTGGATGGAGTAGAAGCTTGATCACTGCACTGTATGCCTGAAGCTGATGTTGTATAATATTGTATGCCAACTGTAATTGAATATATAGATAATCACGGGATGTGGAGTATACTATGGAAGGCAGTCAAAGAAATTGTAATAGATATGTATGATATGGGGGGGGAGTTGTGTGGCGAACTGGGGGAGGGGGGTTGTCACTTTGGGGGGTAAAGAGTATAACTATTGCATTGTGTTGTACACCTGAAAGTAATAATAAAAAAAAAAGCTCTTGGTTTCATTTATCTTTTTTATTGTTTTTCTGGTCTCTATTTCACTTATTTCCACTCTGGCTTTTATTATCTCCTTCCTTGTACTCTCTTTGGGCTTATTTTGCTGTTCTTTTCCAGTTCCCGCAGGTGTAAGGATAACCTGTGAATTTGAAAGCCACCTCTTTAGGTGGGCTTGCACTGCTATGAACTTCCCTCTTAGGACTGCTTTCAAGGTATCCCAAAGATTTTGGGTCATGGTATTTTCATTTTTGTTTGTCTCGAGATATCTTTTGATTTCCTCCTTGATCTTATTTTTGACCCACTTGCTATTTAGTAGCATGTTATTCAGCTTCCATGTAGTTGTGAGCTTTCTGGATTTCTTCTTATAATTGATTTCTAGTTTCATAACATTGAGGTCAGAGAAGACACTTGATATGATTTCAATTTTCTTAAATTTATTGAGACTTGTTTTGTGGCCTAACATGTGGTCTATCTTGGAAAATGGTCTATGTGCACTTGACAAGAATGTATATTCTGAAGCATTGGGGTGAAATGCTCTGAAAATATCAATTAAATCCAGCTGGTCTAATGTGTCATTTAAGGCCGCTGTTTCCACATTGATTTTCTGTCTGGAGGATCTGTCCATTGGTGACAGCGGGGTGTTGAAGTCCCTTACTGTGATAGTGTTACTGTTGATCTCTGCCTTTATGTCTGTTAATATGTGTTTTATATATTTAAGAGCTCCTATGTTCGGTGCATAGATGTTTACAGGATTATGTCCTCTTGTTGGATTGAGCCCTTTATTATTATGTAATGCCCTTCTTTGTGCTTTATTATATTCTTCAATGTAAAGTCTATTTTGTCTGGTAATAAGTATGGCTACTCCAGGTTTTTTCTCATTTCCATTTGCATGAAATATTTTACCCCATCTTTGTACTTTCAGCCTGTATGTGGCTTTTGATCTGAGGTGAGTTCTTGTATACAGCATATGCAAGGTTCTTGCTTTCTTATCCATTCAGCCACCCTGTGTCTTTTGATTGGAGCATTTAATCCATTTACATTTAATGTGATTATTGATAGGTGCATAGTTATTGCCATATTGTTATTTGTGTCTCTGGTCTTCATTAGTTAGATTGTTTTTTCTGTTTCTTCTGCTTAAAGAAGCCCTTTTAACATTTCCTATAATGCTGGTTTGGTGGTAACGAATTCCTTTAGCTTATTCTTTTCTGGGAAGCTATTTATCTCTCCTTCAATTTTAAATGATAGCCTTGCTGGATAAAGCAATGTAGGTTATAGGCCTTTGTTTTTCATCACTTTAAAAAAACTCCTGCAACTCCCTTCTGGCCTGCAGAGTTTCTGTAGAAAAGGCAGCTGATATTCTTATGGGGGTGCCCTTGTAAGTAACTTGCTGCCTGTCCCTTGCTGCTTTTATGATTCTGTCTTTGTCTTTAACCCTTGCTATATTCACTATAATGTGTCTTGGTGTAGGCCTGTTTGGGTTCATCTTGTTTGGAACTCTCCACTTCCTGGGCTTGTATGTCAATTTCCTTTGCCAGATTAGGGAAGTTTTTGTCATTCAAAAACGTATTGTTGAAAACAGATCAATAATAAAATAAAAAGTGACATTTTATTCCTTCAAATATGTTCTTGATCTCTTGCTCCCTCTCTTCTCCTTCTGGTATTTCTACGATGCACATGTTGTTGTGCTTGACGTTATTGCCCAGCTCTCTTAAACTATTTTCAATGTTTTTTATTCTTTTTTATTTTTGTTGTTCTGCTTGGGTGATCTCTGCTATCTTGTCTTCTTAGTCACTGATTCAATCCTCGATCCTCTGCTTCATCCAATCTGCTGGTAATTCCTTTGAGTTTGTTATTTATTTCAGTAACTGTATTCTTTAGTTCTAGATGGTTCTTTTTCATGATTTCTCTATCCTTCTTTATATCTCACTAATTTCCTTGAACATTGTAATCATCAGTGTTCTAAACTCTGTCTCTGATATGTTGATTGCCTCTATTTCCTCTATTTCCACTAATTGAGGAGGTTTCTTCTGTTCTTTTATTTGGGATGTGTTTCTTTGTTTCCCCATTCTGGCTTACTCGTTGTGCTTGCTTCGATGTTTAGGTAGATCCCCTAGGCCTCTCAGTCTTTTCTGTGTGGAGTTATGTGGTATGTGTCCTTTATATTTGAATTGCTCAGTCTCCCTATTCTCTTGTGCATGTGTACCAGAGGTGTTCCATGTGTTGTGTGTCTCCTCCTGTTGAAGTTGAGTTTTGATTGCTTTTGGCTTGTCAGTAGGTAGGATTGACTTCCAGGCTGACTAGTAGCTGCAAGGATTGGCTATGTCCACAGTGTATGAGCTGTTGTGTGAGGGTTGACACCTCAGATGAGTCTTGGCCCTTATGGGCTCTTTTGCCTGTAGAGATTTGCCTTTGGGTGTGACTCTTATAGGTCAAATCCAGTAATGTTCTTGTTTGGTCTAAAGTTGGCCTCTGGGTGTGATGATTCTTGTGCCTCTTTGGTTGGGCCCTGCTGCAGAGTGAGTTTAGAGCAAAACAGATCAACAAGCACAACCACAACAGCCACCAAAAGAAACCAGGTACTCTTACATGTAAAAACAAACCAAAAACTAACACTCAACATGAACAGAAATATCAAACATACAAGAAAACAAAAAACAAAATAAACACGACAAATAAAATAGCAATTCCCCCCCCCCAAAAAAAAAAAATTGCAGAAAAATGGAAATAAGGAGGAAAAGTAGAGCAGGGAAAAGAAAGAAGAAAAGAAGGGAAAGAGGGGAGAAAAGAAAGCAGAAAAAAAGTATATATATTTATATATGTCTACACACCTCTATATATGGATGGAGATATATATATATATATATAATATATATATGATAATGAAATAGAAAAACAAATACAACCCAAACAAACAAAAAACACACACCCCCCAAAAAAAAAATCCAGTGCCAGTCTTGGCTAAATTCCAGCAAGCTGTCTCCAGGTTGCCCTTGCTATATAAAAAAAACCCTCTGCATCTTGTGGGGGCAGAGCCGGCCACCTGGCACCCAGAGTGACCCTGGCAATGAAGGTCTAGATGAGTGGGGCTATGAGGTGTGCTTGGTAGTTTTTATAAAGTCACTGCTATTTCTGCTCTCTCCTGCCCAGAGGCACACAGACAGCTCTGCAGCCAGAAGGCTCCATGTACATCTGAGGGCACTCTTTCTGTTGGAGGTTATGGGGGATGTGAGATTTCTGAACTGCTAAAAGCCCCCTGCTGGGGTCCTGCGAGTGACTCGGCAGCTGAAGTTCCCCTGCCTCCCAAGCCTAGCAGGAAATTGGGGTCGGGGTAGGGAGACCCACACTCCGCAGCCTCTTCCCTAGCCGAGTCCCTCTACCTCCTGGAAGTAGGAGCACCTCTGTATTCTGACACTACTTCTCCATTCAGTGATCAGCGTAAGACTCTGGAATGGCGGGGCTAGGGTTTCTGAGGAAGGGTGGGAGTGGGTTCTTATTTATGCAGTTGTTTTTTGCTTTCTGCCTGAGAAATTTCCGCCACAGTTTTGAGCTGAGGCTTCTGCCCCAGACGCTCCAGCAGTGCTCTTGCTGCACTCTCAGTGGGACCGAGGGGTGTAGGGAGAGAGCCTGCTACCTTGGTGTTGTAATGCTCTCCAATCTGCTGTTTGAAGCCCCATGTCTCCTCCACAGCGGGTGCGAGCTGCATCCCCACATGTCTTTCTTCCCTCTTCCCCCACTCGCCCTGTTTGCCCACCTTCAAGTAATCATCTTGCAAGTCTCTTAGCTGGTCTATGTGATGAGCAGAGGTTCCTCTGATGAGTTATAGCTGTTTAATTTGCGGTAATTTACAGGGGAGAACTCAGGGAGCCCTCCTCACTGCTGCCATTTCTATGACATAATCTATTTTTATTTCATTTTAATTAATTTGAATACCCACATGCAGCTAGCAGCTACCACATTGGATCGTATAATTCTAAAGCAATGGCTTTCAAACTTTTAGTCTGCATCAGAACCACCTAAAGACCTTGTCAGTTCTGATTTGGTAGATTTGGGGTGGGGCCCAAGAATTTACATCTTTACCACCCCAGGTGACTCTGATGCTGCTGGTCCATGTATCTCACTCTGAGATGCACTGTTTTAAAGGACCCAAATCCCTGGAAGTTACCATAGGGCTAACATCTGCCCTTTTCCATGTGGACTATGAAATGAATGAAGTCAGCTCCAGGGCCCTCCCTTCCAAGGCCCTGTCGGAGATCTAGGAGGGCCTTCAGCAATATGTTCACATAGGTGACAATTTGTAAAATTTGTAACACCCAGGATTGGTTAAGACCACTGTCTTCCACTGTGACAAACTCTCTGTCATATTTCTCCTCCCGTTGGGTGATGTGGAGAGTCTAATGGCATTTAGGGGATGATATAAACGGCAGATTGATTGGGCTTCCATTTAGTTGGGTAAGTGGGGTTTATTTTTATAGTTTCCAGAATTACTGCAGCTTGTTTTGGTCTAAGAATTGCATCAAGAATGCTCTCATCACCCACTCTGCTGACCTACTGGAACTCAGTAGAAGGTTCAGGACTGGAGGTCAATGCCTTGCAGACTCTCCATAACACCAAACACAAGTATGTATGTCATGGGGGAGAAACAAAGTTTAAAGTGGAAACATAGGATGTTCTTAATAATCAGACAGTTATCAAATGGAAGCTCTCTCCTATATATAAAATATATTTGATGATCCAGCTAACACAATTATAAACAAATCATCTTCTTATTTCTTATTGAAAAGACATAGATGTTTGGGTAAAGCATGAAAATACTTTTACTTGCAGTTTGGCAAGAAGTTTTGGAATGTAATAATAACACAAGTGAAAAATTATGGAGTCCCTATTTGGATATAGAAAAGCAGTATTTATTTTGGTCATCATTAAATTTATTTATTATAAAGCTAAGAGAAAATTCTTGCTAAAAGTAAATGGAACATAAAACAAAAATCAGGGCCGGCCGAGTGGCTCAGTTGGTTAAGTGCTCGCTCAAGAGTGCGAGCTGAGCTCTGAGCAATGGCAGTTCGATGCCAGCCCAAGCTGAGTTGCCGTTGAGCTGCCAACAGGTGGCAGGATGGCTCAGCTAAAAAAACAAAAACAAAAACAAAAAAGCAAAAAAAAAAAACATCATAAAGATGAGCAATGTAATCAGTAAGAATGATTGTGATATTAAGAAATAAATTATAGCAAATTTTTTTCTTTATATTAAAACAAAAGTAATAATTCATTAAGAGGAAGTGATACATGGTGAGTAGAAGTAAAGAATGGGCTCCTTGGATTGTTCAATATGCTGATTAATGAAAAGGGGTAAGTCCCTAGCAAAATGGGAGAAGATTGAACTTGTATTGATTTAGCACAAACCACTGATAACAACAACCTAAGACCCATAAGAAGCCAGGAAATGAGGGCCTCAGTAACAAAATGGTTTATGAGTGTTGTGAACTCAAAAATTAAAAAAAAAATTTATCAGTGTACAAAAAACGTTGAAAAGTCCTTAAGTTTTAAAGTTATTGTAAGAAAGAAACTCAATGGGTGTTTTCCCAAATTCGACAATAACCCTAAAAATATATGAAAATTGTGAAACTAAATAATCACTTTTTGTAAACTATCACTAATTTAAAAAAAAAAACAACTTCAATCAACAATACTAAAGGAAAGAATAAATTATTTTCCTTGTCTCTTTATAGGAAGGAAAATACTACAAAATTGCCATCTGAAGAGAGTGAAGTAAAAAAACAAACCAACAAAAAACTAGGAGAAACAAGTACTTATAGGGGATAATCACATAGTTAATTAAAACGTTACTTTTCTGAGGGCCGACTGAGTAGCGCGGTGCTTAAGCACTGGCTTGGGAAGCCAGCGCCCTGGTTCAGTCCCACATATGAGGGCCAATGACACTGCCCTCAAAGAAAAAAAAAATACATAAAATGTTACTTTTCTGGATTTTGTGATATTTGTGGTTTCAGAATTTTAAATTTAATTATTTTAAATGTAATGATATATTATTTTCCTGATCTTTTATTCACAATTTTTTATTTTTTTTCTTCAAGGGACCCATAAATTATGAAAGCTTTAGGCTCCACAAAACCTGAATTTGCCCCTGCCCTTCCCTAAGTACTTATGAAGTGAATTGAAATAATACTTTTAGAAACAAATGGACATAGGAAATATTTGCTTCACAGTGCCTAGCACATAGTAGTTGCTTAATAAAAACTTGTTGAAGAATATTGTAGAGTAAAGCCTATGTGCAATAATGGCCAGCAATTATTTAAGATGGAACAACATGCATGGGGAGGGCAGCTAGGAGACAGGTCAGGGGGAATCTTCTTTTACACACCCCAGTTTGAGGCTCAGTAACCCAGTTGTATTGCCCCTGTGAAAAACACTCCGCTAGATTCTGAAGGTCTAAAGGTGTATATGACAACCCCTCGAGGAGCTGTAAGTCCAGACTAGGGGACAGAACCTATGAAAAACAGTGCCATTGTGGTGCTGTGAGAACGGAGGAGAGAGATGACCAGGGGCCAATGCAGTTGGGACAAGTTCATGGGAAAGTTGTTCTGAAGCAAAGAAAAGAAGAAGCAGTCGGGGAAAAGTGGGACAGGCAAGGGGTGGAGGTGGGAGCCCACATGGCCTGTGTGAAAGGGGACAGAAGGCAAACCACGTTATGTAAGTAGGGAGGTCAAACAGAGTCCGGAAGGGAAAGCTGGGAGCTACCTTGGGAAAATCAACTACAAGGGCCAAGAGTACCACACCAAAGGTCTTGGCACGATCCTAAGGGTAGAAAAGAACGTGCAAATCGTTCTGTGCATGGGAGATGAGTGTCCATTGGGGTGCAGAACACCTTGTCCCAGTGGCACAGAGGATGGCTTGGAAAGAGGGACGCCAAGCAGGGAGACCAGGCCGTAGGCTACTCCACCAGATCAGGAGCGACGGAACACAGATCAGGGCTGAGGAGGAGGAAAAAGCAAAGGAGGAAGGGTGTTGAGACACAATGCAAAAGAGAGGGGGTTAGGGCTTTGTTTTATTTTAACATTTATTGAATGCTTAGTGCACAGTAAATGCTTTTTCAATGACTACTTGTTGCCCAGGATTTGGGGGTGCGGTTTTGGCGGGGAGATGCCCAAAGTGAAGAAGGCACGCGGAGCCAACATGAGGAGGAACCAGCTTCAGCATCTTTATTTCACAATACCAACCATTATATAGAGGTTCTGAGGGAGGAGAGTGTACGGAGTGCACATGCTCGCACAGAACGCATACGCTTCCTCCGGCAGGTATAAAAGATGTTTACCAAACAAGGGCTTATGTATCAGAGCCTGGCGCCTGCACAGCAGCTCCAAAGTCAAGGCCGAGGGCGAGGCCAGATGCTCGCTGGAATGTGCCCGGGCCCTGTCACTACTTCATTTAATCTTCAAACTAACCTGGAAAAATGGAGGCCATCTTCCCCATGACACACATAAGAAAAGCAGCCAGGCAGGCAAGATTCAGACCTGTTACCCCAGGACCACATTTACCCCTTTCAAGGTACCACACTGCCCCAGGGGTAGAGCGACAGGTAGAGTAGGGAAGTGCTTCTCAGTGTGCAGCATGAAAATTGAGGGTGAGTGGAAACAGAAAGGTCTGCCCAAGACCTGGTGGCGAGAGGAGGAGAGGATGCACAGTTTAAATGGGAATCTTTTATAGGAAACGATTTCTGTTTAAACAGCCGGAAGACAGTTTCTTTCTCTTGTTCTCCCAGTCTGACAAGCATGTTGAGTCCTGGGACTGAGAGAATCACTCCGCAGCTGTCCCTGACATTTTAAAATCTGTTCCCAGTTTGAATTAAATGGAGTCTTCAGTCCTGGATATGAAAGCTATTGCAAATGGTTGTAGAAAGCAGTTTATTTCAGCTTTTCCTCCTTTTTGCAACTGACCTTCTAAAAACAGCCATACAAACAGGTCTCCCTGTCTCCGGTGAGGGAAAGTCTAGGAGATAAGATCCAGGGCCACCCAAAGTTCCCTGGCCTCCTATCTAACCCCGACAAGGGTTCTTTCTGCCTCTCTACCTCAAGGGCTAGGCGATGGTCACACTTGAGATTAAGCTAATAAAATGTGATAACAATACTACTTCCACTTATGTGTTCTCCATTTCCTCCAACTGTCTGAAACTCAGTCCTTGGAGGAAATTCCTTCCACTGAGGTATGCTCAGGAGAGATGTACTTTTCCTGTTCAATAAAGAAGGAAGTATTTAAGTGTTTCCACAATTGGCATTTTAACAAAGACATGTTGATTGATTTAAATATTTCCTGACAAGTTAGTTTTAACATCTTAACATTAATCTTCCAAAGACAGCTGCAAAACATCCCCCTCTTACAGAAATCAAAAAGCTGATCATTTTAAAATCTCCCCTTGCTATACAAAGTGCAAAAATTAAAGAAACACAAAAAATGGTGATACTATAACAAGAAGCTGATTTTAAATGTAGGCATTCTTTAAGGTTTGAGGAAATATTAAAAATGAAAGTAGCAATCTCTACTTGCACCAACTTGTTGAACACGATTTTTAAATTTTCTTTTTAAGTTGCACAAATGCAATGTGATCTTTGTAAAAGATGCAAATGTCATAGAAATATAATTCAAAATATCCCTTCCTTTACAGCATCTCTCAGATTATTAGACCACTGTGAAAATTACATATAAAATATTCAGCATATAATTCCTAGCCCATACTCCAAGGATAATGTAAAGAAGTTAGACTGTGCTATATGGGGTCACTCATGGCTCTGTGCCACTATCAAATGGCCCTGGTGTCATCACCTCAGCTCAAAAACCCTTTCTGAGGTGGTAAGCAGTAGTTCCGAAATCCTGCCCACAAACAGGAGGAGGTGCTCAGAACACTTTTTACCAGGCCCAAGCAATGTACAAGAAATAAAAGTAATGTAAATGTCAGTGCGAGATTACCAACTGTCTTGATTGTAAAGAATGCTGTTTTAATATGAGAATGTGTCTTTCTTTCCTCTTTTTGGTTGTAAAATATTCTTTCTTTAAAAACAATTATATCAATAATAGATGATAATTTGCTATTTCTTTCCTTATGCCATTTATTGTAAAACAAAAAAGTAAATAACACTAGCTCAGCTTATTTTTTAAACCATTTTAAATATCTTTAAGTGTATAATTAAGTGGCATTAATCACATTCACAATGTTGTGGAATCATCACCACCATTTTCAGAATTTTTTAGCACCCAAACAGATATTCTGTAACCATTAAATAGTAGCTCCCTATTTCTCCCTCCCCTGCCCCTTGGTAACCTCCACTCTACTTTCTGTCTCTATGAATTTGCCTATTCTAAGAGCCTCATATAAGTGAAGTCATACATACATTTGTCCTTTTGTGTGTGGCTTATTAACTTAACATAATGTTTTCAAGATTCATCCATGTTGTAACGTGTGTCAAAATTACTTTCCTTTTTCAAAGCTGAATAATATTCTGTTCTACATATGTACCAGTTCATCTATCCATTTATTTGGTAATGGACATTTCGGTTGCTTCTACCTTTGGCTATGGTGCATAATGCTGCTGTGAACACTGATGTACAAATATTTGTTTGAGTCCCTGCTTTCCATTCAAGAGCTAATGTAGCTAACGGCTAGCCTGTTGGAGAGCACAGCTCTAGAGCAAAACATAACATAAAACATAAACCAAGGAGGGAGAGTTAAAAAGCTGACAGAGGCGATAACATGGAATACGAAAGAAATACTATGTTAATCCAGAAGAATGCAAGAAAGAAAAAGAATAGGCAGAACAAACAGCATGTCTTGGTACGGCAAATAAATCTCTCATTACCTCTAGCTGAAATAGGGCACAGGAAAGGTGAGCAAGAGGTTCAAGGAATACAGAGTTTTAGTACCAAACCCACTTAGACAGGAGCCTTGGTCTTTCTGGTCCTGCATTTACTCCTTTATCATATAGCTCATCTGTTTACCGGAGCAACAGAGTGCTGTAGTTAAGAAAATGGACTTGGACATTAGCCCCAGATCTGAGTCTCAGCTCTGCCATTATGCGAACTTGGACGAATTACTTAATTGTTCTAAATAAGTTTGTTCATCTGTATAATGAGTATTATATAATACTTACTTTAAATCCATGTAAAACACAGTGCTTGTCATCTTGGAAGCCCTTAAAAATATTAGATGATGATGAAGAATACCATCATCATCATCATCATCATCATCATCATCATCTAGTCAACAAACTCTAAGGACCATAAACTATGAGTTAGACACCATTCAAGGCAGCAGTGATTCAAGAGTGAATGGTAAAGTCCTTTTCTTTTTTTTGTTTTGTTTTTTGAGGGCAGTGTCACTGGCCCTCATATGTGGGACCCGAACCGGGGCCACTGGCTTCTGAAGCCAGCGCTTAACCACCGCGCCACTCAGCTGGCCCGTAAAGTCCTTTTCTTCAACATGGAAGTCTATTGCTATCTGACTAACAATTGAAGTGGCTATTATGAGGCTGAAGTAGAAAAGCAGAGAGAAGTTATAGGGTAAAAATGTAAAAGTTGCTATGTCAGTGTTCATATTATGATGTGTAATCTTTTTTCTTGGCAAAACACAGTACTAAGGAACCTGGAAAAATCATGAATATGATTGTTCCTAAAAATTTGTAGGCATTATTCTACCAGTGAATGGGAATAAATTATTCTCATTTAACTTTAAAAAGCAGTTTCTACTTAATCATAAAGAAACTTAAATCTTCTGCATCTTACTCAATATTGTTAGTATTGATATTTTTTTCACCAGCATTGTTTTATAAAGTATTGTGTTCATTTATATGTATGACCCAGCCCCTAATTTACAGAAAAAGAGTTATTCCCTAATAAGGATTACCAGGTTTTTAGTGCCAAATATATAGCAAGCCCTTTCTATACACAATCAATCTAGTTTTGTTTTCAAGCCTGAAACATGGGGTTTAGCAAGCTTCATTTTACAGGTGAGACTCTGACTTGCCAAGGTCACACAATGGTCAGTGGTGGGGCCAGAACACAGAATGACTCCACCCACCCCATGCAACCTCTCCCTTACAAAGGTTCCTCTTCTGGTGTGTGCTTAGGAGAGAGCAGTTGTTGAGCAATAGCATTTCCTATTTGTCCAAAGTATAAGGGTCCCACATCTTCAATTGCTCTTACCAAACATTCAGAGGCTCTCCAAGGAGACCATATACCCCAGTTGCAGTTGCAACAGTGGCAGCCACAATCCAGATCCACGTGCTCTGTGTCAAGAGTAGCAGCTGGAGCAAAAGATCTAAAGAAATCTCCTCTTCCCAGACAACTTCTAAGTTAATCATTGCAAATACAAAGAAATTACCCAAGCAAATACAACATCTTATATAAAGAATTCTTTTTCTTTGTATTTCTATATTATAAGCACTGTGTAATTTTTAAATAGTCTATGTCATCCTCTCAGTAAACTTAAGTCTCAAACAAATTTCATGGTAGGATTTTTTTTACCTGAACCACCAGCTCATAACACAGTTTATCACAGGGTAAAAAAAAAAAGGACCATGCAAAAAGGAGGTAACAATAAATGATAATTGGATTTTCATGAAGGTCTAAATTCAGCACTCTCTTACACTTCATTTCTTTCGTTTAAATTTGATATCATAATAGAAAAATAGGCAATAGCTATGCACAAGCATTTATAAAGGAAGAAATACAAATGATTAATAACAATAATATATGTTCAACTGTATTAGCGTTGAAAGAAATATAAATAAGTATAAGGAAAAATTAATGGTTAGCTACTAAACTGACAAAACCAAGTTTTAAATACTAATGCCAAGCTGCTGGTGGGATTGCTGTGTCATTCAATGTATCTGGAAAACAATAGGGTAGTTTATATCAAAAGCCTTAAAAATCTGATAACCTTTTTCATCAAGCATTTCACTTTTAGGAATTTATTTTGAGGAAATAGTCATGCCTGTACTAAAATATAACAATAAGGAAATTTGCTATAATATTATCTCTTATTATTTTGCTATTAACAACCTAAATCTCTAAAGCAAAAACTGATCAAATAAATTATGGTCAGTCCATACAGTAGAATGTTATACAGTCATTATCAGTCATGTTTTGGAAGAATTCTAAATGACCAGTGTAAGTGGTGTAGTATGCTACAATATGTGCAGTTCATACAGTATGATCATGTATGTGTGTACAAGCGTGTGTGTGTGTGTGTGTGTGTGTGTACTGAAAGGATAGTTCACAAAATGTCAATAGTGGTTATCGCTGGGTATTGAGATTATGGGTAATTATTTTCCTCTCTCTTCAGCTTCCCTGCCCCATCTCCCTACAGGAAAGGGTTTCCAAAGGGTTGTCTCCAAAGTCCTCTGATTAGAATACATTACTTTAAGAATGAGAAGCAAAAAGAGAAAATAAAACTGTAATATACTCCTGGGAAAAGATGACATCACACTTTGTTAACTACTTGGGGATCGCAGACTCCTCAGTGAGAGAGAGCTCCTTGCTTTGCCTTACTTGTGACAGCCCACTAAGTCCAGAGGTCCAGTCACCTAGGCTAACACAAGCTTGTTGGTCCATACCCATCCTCTGTGTTTCATCAATTCTGACTAAAATATTTTTTCAGTCCTTATTATGCGCTAGGCACTGGGTTTACAATCGTCAGGGCAAAAAAAAAAAAAAAAGAGAGAAAGAGAAAGAAGGAAGAAAGGAGGGGAAGAAGGGAGGGAAGCAGGGAGAGTTCCTGATATATTTATAAGGGAATCTGACCTTAACCGAATGATGGCTTGTGAGCAATACTGTGAGGAGATGAGGTCCTCCTGGCTGCATAAGCTCATTTTAGGGGAAGTTGTCCAGTCGGGGCTGAGCAGATTTCTCCAGGAAGCAAACACTGAACTGAGCTGTGAAGGAAGTATAGGCATGAAGGCAAGGAAGAGGGCAAGAGCATTCCAGGCCAAGCAACCAGCCTGTGCTGAAGATGCCAGGGCAGGAGAGAGCAGAGTGCTATAGGAACTGAGAAAGAGCGGGGTCTGGAGTGGGAGAGACCAAATCAGACAAGGCCTGGGGACACTTTGAGGGGCACCACTGAAGGGCTTTGGCAGATTTCCATACAGCAGGTATATCAGTGCTGACTGGAGAATGACTTTGAGAGGGAACCAAAGTAGATCCTGGGAGACCATGACAGCCCTTTGCTAGGGTGATGGCAGTAGGGATGGCCAGACATGGACAGGACGAAAGATCGTCACACAGTCCAATGGAAAGCACTTGGTGATGGACAGGCTATTTTTAAGTGACTTCAACTTTGACTCCCTAGTCTCCAATCTTGGAGTTCAAAAGTGCAAACAAAGGAAAGACCAGCTTTTTGAGCAAGAAGTGAAAACTCAAGGCCATGGCTTTTCAACACAATTAAATTTCAGGTGAGCAGAGGCCACAGCTATGGAAAGCACCATTTGCCTGAAAAGTACAAAGTGTGTTTTTCCTGCTTTATTCATCAATAACCTTACAATTGGAGCTGACAGATCCAAGCGTCAAAGAGAAAGCAAAGAGCTCAATTTCTGAATATTAAGTGGCTTGCCATGAAGTCATCTGACCCTTTGCTTCAGTAGCCTCCAGTGGAGATAGGAACGGTGTCATCATTAGAATCCTTTGGGGGTTCATCATCTCACTGGCCACCTTCCATGGCCTCTGTTTTCTGAATTTTCAAAGTACTGTTTAACATTGTCACCTCACATTTCTAATGGGAAGGTATTTCTTATAATAAGAAGATATTTACGTCCCACCTAAGTTCATCCACTCAGTCACCTTGTCATGGGGTCCAGTGCCTGGCTTTGGCTAAAGAGCCAAGTTTGCAAACTAGATTCCTGGGAAACTCTTGAGCCTGTCTCTCAAGGCCTCCTCCAATATCTGGTTTCCTTTAAAAATAAAAAATATTAATAAAACAGTTACCATTTATTGGTTATTACTGACATTTTGAAAGATAAAGAAACTTGTAGTCAGAGAGGTTATGTGACTTACCAATACCACCACAGTAGAGGCAATAATCTCACTCACACCTATCTGACTACAAAACCCATTCCCTTTGCACTATTCCTATTTGCCCTCCCCCAGCACCTACCATTGCTGAAATTCTTCTCTGAGAGAGAGAAGTGTGGGTCAAGCTTACTATTTGAAGCTACAAAAGCCAAGTCCCATCAGTTTCTAAGTAGTAGGGGTAATTTGCTTTGATCTCACTAGAAGGGAGGCTAAGTAAGCATAAAGACACAGTAGGAAAGAGGTCATTTTTCTCTCCAGTCAAGAACTTGGGTTCTAGAGTCTGTCTAACTTTCAACTTGGCTCTACCACGTGTATGACCTGGGACTAATTACTAACTATGCCTCTGTTTCCTCGTCTGGAGAATGAGGATCACTATAGAACAATCTAGTATCCGTTAACTGAAATCTTTAGGTACAGATGTATTTAAAATTCAGAGTTTCTTGATTTTAGAAAGGTCATAGGGTTTATATTTTATAACACCCGAAGTGGAATCTGATGCAGAACCCATTACCCACTAATCAATCACATTAATATTTCTGCAGTGAAATATTTCTATAAAGTCCCATCAGTTTAGATCATATTTTTCCACCAAAAGAGTTAAAACAAACAAACAAACAAACAAACAAAAACCTTTCTTTTTTCAAGACTTTGGAATTTCAAAATTGTGGATGGGAAATCATGGAACTATGTCTGTGTCTACCTTATAAGGCTGTTGTGAGGACTAAATAAGTGAGGGAATATGTACTGAAGTTCTTAGAGGAGTACCTGACACATAATAGGGGTCCAGCACATTTGGCTATTCTTATTTATTCCAGAGGAGAAAACAAATCACAGGCTATTTCAAAGATTATCATTTATATAATAAAATTACTGCTGAGTAAGCTTATTACTTCAGGGAATAGAAAGCTCTCTTGGACACCTGTTCAGAAGAATTCTAGGTGAATCCCACAGTCACCACCAGAAGACAGAGGTCAAGACAATCTCAATAAGAAGAGCTGTTTTGAGAACGTGGCTTACTTCATATTCCTATTTGGGAATGTTATGTGTTATACAAAATATTGTTCATCGTATAATAAAAGAATGTTTTATTAATAAGAGGATTTTTTAAAAAATTGTATACTCTGCAAGAGACAAAATTCCATAATCTAGGACAGAAATTCTCAAACTGTGGCCCCAGACCAGCAGCATCAGCATCACCTGGAAATTTGTTAGAAATGCAAGTTCTCAGGCCCAGGCCTATACTTCTTGAATCAGAAACTCTAGGTGTAGAGCCCACAGCCTATGTGTCAACAAGCCCTCCAGGTGATTCTGATTCCTGCTGGAATCTGAGAGCCACTGCTCTAGCTAGCATCACCATGCCTCCAGAGCCTCTCAGAGGTCCATTCTGAATGCTTCTGAATGACAGTGCAATCCCTGGATTATGTTTCATTTCATTGCCAGGTCCTTTGATTCACAAAAATCTGTGACCCGTTCCTCAGATGCCATGGTTTCCTTTACTGGTACCACTCACAGTTCTCGACCAGGCTCGCCAAACCCTGCTCTGCACTCCTGGGTCTGTCTGCTGGTGTGTTGGTCATTCGTGCTTTGCTGTGTGGAAGGGCTTAGCCATGATTACTCTCCTCATTCACTGTTCAGAGCTCTCTCAACAATTCCTGGAGTACTCAAAGCTCCTAAGCTCCATGTTCCTGTCCTGGAACTACCAGTGGTTACAATGCTTCCACCAGACCCACAGCTCTGAGCATCAAGCTCCTGGCTCTCACCTCCTGAGTTCCTGTTCACAGCACAGCTGTCCTCCATTCACAAAGACCAGGCAAAGCCACCTAGTCTCCTCTTAGAGCAACTCATCCACCTCTTCTCTGGGGCTCAACTTTCACGAGTTTCACAAAAGCCAGTGGTTCTTATGCTTGTGCATGCGTCAGGCTCAGCTGGAGAGCTCATTAAAACATAGTGCTGGGACCCACTGCACAGTTTCTGATTTAGTTGGTCTTGTATGTAGAGCAAGAATTTGCATTTGTAACAAGTTCCTGGTTGTAACTGATGCTATTGTCCAGAAACATACTTTGAGAACCACTGCTGGAAGCCAACATCACTGAACTTATTCGCAGATGAATACCTAAAAAAAAAAAAAAAAAAAATCAATGCAGAGCTGCCCCCCTGTCCATTCCCCAAATGACTAGTCCCTGATGTCTCCCAAGAAATACAAAGCATCCATCAATTACATCAAAGTATTTGTCTTTATTGGTAATTAAATCCCACTTACTTCAAAAAAGTTTTGAGGTGACTTTAATGCTTATTTAGCCATCAGTGGAAATAGTCAATTTACCTAGTGTGCTCAGGGAAGTGCTTTTCTTCCCAGGAGAAATAATGTAGTCTGTTACTCCTAAAATCTGCTGACCTTAGCCCTGATTCTGCTTCTCTCCAGCTAAGGTGGAAATCGGGTGTGAGTAGGGAATCAGAGTTCATAAAACTTGCTGTCTCAAAGCAGGACAACAGCTTCGAGAATAGGGGTCAGAATCTTGGCGTTGAAAAGAAAATGGGATGTGACATTAATAATCCTGCCAATGAATGAAACAATTAAACCCCCACTCTTGAAAGGGAGGGCCTCACTTCCTCATCCACCAAGCTGAATGAACCCAGAAACAAAACACAGCTCACTTCCCAGGGCTACTCCGTCCACCTCATCTCCAGAGACCACATCTGCTGCTCCCAGAACAAGACTCTGTTCTCACAGCTGCACACGTCACTGCTGACATCTTCATTGGGAGAGTGGAGCTAAAACCAGAGGTGAGAAAAATGCCAATAGGGCAAAACCTCATTCCAGATCCCGAATGCCCGATGCTGCCTGCCAGCCCCAACCAAGTCCCTGGTCCGCAGCAACATTAGAGGCTGCAGAGACACAGTGGCCCACTGATGGAAAATACATGGTGGCCTGTGGCTTACCTTTCCTAAGTTCACTGCTCCACCTGGAGTGGGGGCTCTTAGGGAAGCTATTTCAGGGGACCTGAGGCATACATAAGTCATGCTTCACTTGCTAGTTTCTCCCTGTGAAAATAGAAAGTCAACATCCAACCTTCCTCTGACTCAAACTAGCCTCCCCCTGTTGACTCAAAGGTCCTGGGGGAACAGTATTCAAATGGCTCTGCTAACTGCCTTTCACTTCTCACAGTGGTTCCCCAGGGGCATAAAATATGAGAAGTGAAACTGAACATGTCCCTTCTTTAAAGAGGGGACAGGAAGACCCATCCTGGAGGCCCTTTTCATTGGGCCTGTTATTTTTCAGTTGGTCACACAAGGCCCTCACCATGAAGGGTTTCATGGCTGCCTTCTTCGTCTGGACTATGATTTCTCTCAGCGTCAGAAGTGGCCAAGCCTGGCCCACACACACAGTCTGCAAGGATGGGGACTTGGAAGTGTTCTACCAGAGCTGTGGTAAGGTTTTTTAAAACATCCATTCGTGTTTGGGAGGAAAGTAAGGCCGGCAGATATGGGCTGCTGTGGCGCTTAATTGGGGTGGGTGAAGGGTGAGGGGACCAGTGGCTGGACACTTTCTCTTGTAGCAAGTGTGCAAGGGCTATCTGGAGCCCCTGGAGAAGAAGGGGTGGGTTAGGGAAGAGCCTGAAGAGAGCCACCAAGAGGACGAGAAAAAGACATTGAGAGTCTAAATATAGCAATTCACTAATACCACAGAGCCTGAAAATAACAAAATGACCAATGAGTCTACCAAATCATGAAACCTCGCCAGTTCAAAATTAGGAAAAGATGCTTCCACGCCCCCCCCCCTGCAAAAAATGTTGTACCCCTGGACAGGTTCTTTAGTTTGCAAGTTGAGTGAAAAGATCACTTATGCCAAAGAGAAGATTCGTGTCCTTATGACACTCCTAGAGCTTCTGTTGCAGCAGCATCACTCATTATCAGGCAAAACTTATCCTGCAGATGAGACATAACAAAAGTGAATAAACTATGGTTGTTACTCCAATGTGGCAAACAGATGAACCAACAGAAATTGCAATCTAATGAGCAGAATGCAGGCAACTGCTGTAATCAGTGTCTGAAGCAACCTTTTGGGGTTTATATTAGTCTATTAGAGCTTTCGTAAGAGAAAATCACAGACTTGGTGACTTAAACAACAGAAATTTATTTAATAACAGTTCTGGAGGCTAAAAGTCCAAGATCAAGGTGTGAGAAGCACTGGTTTCCCTTGAGGGCTCTGTCCTTGGCTTGCCGATGGCTGTCTTCCAGGGTCTTTACATGGTCTTTCCTCTATGCCCACACATTCTTAGTGTGTGCCATCGCTGGGGATTTGGGGTACGGTTTCAGCAGTAAGATGCCCAAAGTAAAGAAGGCACATGGAGCCGAGATGAGGAGGAACCAGCATCTTTAATTAGTAATAGCAACCATTATATAGAGGTTTTGGGGGAGGACAGTGTATGGAGTGCGCATGCTTCCACGGAGCGCGCATGTTCCCTCCCGCAGGTGCAAAGCATGTTTACCAAAAAAGGGCTTATGTAATGGAGCCCGGTACCTGCACAGCAGGCTTCAAAGTCAAGGCCAGGGGCAAGTTCCGTGCATCAGCTTGGACGCAGCTTGACATTTCGGGGCCCTGTCCCAGGACTTCCACGGTGCGAGCCTCAAGGTCCTGCTGGTCAGGGTCACGGTCTGGAGTGCCGGCCTGTGCACAGCTGGACATCCTCGGGTCCCATCCCAGGACCTCTGCGCTGTGTGCTAGAATGTGCCCAGGCCCGGTCTGTCCATCCCCTGCAGGGTGATGCTTCGGGACCTGGCCCAAAGAGCATGTCCCTGGGCATAAATGCCACAACAGCAATACATAGAGCAACAGAGGACCACAAGGCTGATGGTGATACCTGCCAAGATAAGACCTGCCCACCACCACAAAGGGCCAAAGGAGTTCCACCAAAGTGTAAGGGCGTTGTCTTGCAGGGCCTGGATTGCCAAAACCTCGGTGTCTATTTCCTTCAAGGCCTCCTGTACCTTTTGTTGGTGGTGTGGGATGTAAACACAGCATTCAATGTGCAAGAAGGCATATGTCTCTCCCTGCACAGCTGTTAACAGGTCTAGGGCCATCCTGTTCTGCAGTACCACCTTTGTCATCTGGGTTGTTTCATCAAGGAGCAGGGCTAAAGAGGCTCGTGTGACATTAAGGGAGTTTGTAACGTGTTGGGCAAGGGCTTCCACCTGTAACTCTATGTCAATCACTCCACCCCCTGGCAACAAGATGACTAAGGGGTAAAACCACCAGGCCACCTGCTTTTTCCGGTGCCAATGGTGGTAAACAGGGTCCCAATTGGCCGGCCTCTGGGGTAATGTGGGCAGGGGGTGACCGTGAATAAAGGGGCTTCCCCAAGTGCAGCGGCCTGTCCACCGGGCCTGCAGATATGGCCAGCCATAGTGGCCACAAACCCAGATAGCATCACCTGGTAGGAAGTCAGTGGGCATCGTTCCCACTATGCAGCAGCGCCTATCCTACCAATGAGTAGGGTCTATTACAATAGTAACATTGAGGCAGAGCTCCTCAGGTAACCAGCCCACCGTATGGTTTGGAACCGTGGGGTGTCATTGTTCGACACACAGAGGAGCATGGTTAGACAATGTCACATGAATCCCCACCAACCACCCCCAGCCATGTCCACACAGCCTTGCCGAGGAGACGGGGGTCGTTGTGGTGCTGCTTCCGCAAGAGGCCTTCAACAGCACGGCGGCGAGCGTTCACCTCTGGGCTGTTCTGGTCCCAGCGCTGGAGGTCTGTCTAGTTGTACCAGTGGCAGGGGCAACTCACCAGGGCAGTCCTTCAGTGGTCTCCGCTGGCAGCTCTGTGCACACCCAGCAGTGCAAGGCATTGTGCACTCAGGCAAAGGTGTGCTCCCAGGATAGGACGCTGCTTCCTGTGGCTAACCTGGGCGGTATGATAGAGCAGATAAAGAGACCATCATGGGTAAGTCACGGCCTTCCAGCAAAATACAGGCTATGTGCTCATCCTGTGATAGCACCGTAGCCGGTATGGGGCAGCTCTTAGTCAGTGGTACCATACCTGGGTCCCATGGATCGCCGGTAGAGGGCCAGGGGTTAATCTACCATGTACAGGGGTGTGGGCCAAAAATGTAGCGCAGTGATCCCTCTCAAAAGGGACCTGTTTGCCTTGGCTGGTAAAGTCACTTGTACTGTGCAGGGCCAGCGCCCAAGCCAGGGCATAACCTCCAGGCCCTTCTCTAGACCCTGTTTCCGGGTTCAAGCAGGGCAACCCATAGCTCTTGAGTGACCCGAGCCTGCCAAGACCAGGTCCATTCCTGCGTCCGACTGGGGGCTACCATGGATGGAGCAGGTAGGATTACCATACCCCCCACCCCCCCATGCAGCCTGGGCTGTACCTCCGGGTCCCTGGTCCCTGTGACCTGCAGAAATTGTGGGAGCCCCTTAGTTACCTTATCCAAGGGGGCCTTACCAGTCTTTCATGGCTCCTAGTTCAACAGGTGAACAGCTACCTGTACCTGGTTTTTCCAATGTTTCCACCTGGGGGCCAATACCCTTTACTTGTCCTTCAACAACCTGTTAAAGCATTCAACCATACCAGCGGCTTGGGGTCTGTAAGGAACGTGTAGTTGCCATTGGACATCATTGTCCTTCGCCCAGGTTTGAACCCGTGAACCTGTGAACCTGTAAAGTGGGTGCCCTGATCTCTGGCAACAAGCAAGGGCCGGCCATAGGCAGCCTCCAAAGTGCTCCAAGGCTAGGAGTGTGTGTCGTTGGCCAGCCTGGGTCACAGGGTAAGCAAAGCCCAGTCCGATGGCAGTGTCTACTGCCGTCAGGGTGTATCGGGCTCCCTGGTCTGTAAGGAGCGGCCCAATATAGTCCACCTGCCATTCCTGCCAGGGCCACGCTCCCGGGGTACACATACCAGGGAGGTGGGCAGATGCAGTCTTTGAGGGAGGTGCTCTGCACACCAAGGATACTGCTGTATAGCTTGTTGAGCCTCAGCTCTTGTTAGCTGCAAGCCCCAGCAGGTAGCCATTAGCCCCATAGTCCGGATATTCACATGGCCTAGTTTCTTGTGAAGCCAAGCGGCCATGACAGCAGACCCTGGGGACACTGCAAGGGAGCACACCCGCACCAAGGCATCAGCCACATCATTTCCAGGCACCTGCAATGGCCGATGGCCTGCGACATGGTACATGGTAGCGCCCGTGTTCTGGCCCCATTTCCATGGGTCCTCCCAGAGGTCCTTGCCCCATAAAGGGTGATGGCCAATCAGCCATTCTTGGGCTTCCCACCTCAGCAGCCACAGCGTCAGGCCCCGATACACAGCCCAGCTGTCAGTGCACACATGTATCAGACCAGGTTCCTTAGCCAAAACCATCCAGACTGCTCTTAACTCAAACCACTGGCTAGAGCATCTGGTATATGTGTTATACCAAAAGGTGTCAGTGAGGGGTTGTAGGGCAACAGCCGCCCAAGTGGGGGGCTACCCTAGGCAAGACCCATCCATGTACCATTTGTCAGCTGGCACTGGGGCTTGCCCTCCTCAAAGGGACTGCGAGTCTCTCCTGTTTCCACGGGGTCTTCTGCTCTCTCAGATCAGAAAGCTATAGGCCCCAAAAGAACATGTAACTCCTGGGTCAATGGATTAGTAGAGAGAACTGAGCCCGTTTCTCTAAGTAAACTCCCCACTTTGTTAGTGTTGGAGTCTGTGCCATGCCAGTTCGCGGACTCATTGCCCAAGACCAGAGTCAGTCTTCCACTGAGCAGGTTGTCTGCACTGTGACCAGGTACAGGCCCATGATGCTTTCACAGGCCAACAGGGCAGTGTACAATGCTGCTAATTGCATTTCCACTAAGGAGTTCCATTCCTCAGCTCCCTTCCAGAGCCAGGACCAATACCCAATAGGGGTCTTTTGCATGCCCTGTTTTTGTCAGAGACCCCAGCCAAACCCAGAGTCCTCCAGTTGGATGGTCAGGAGGAACGGCAGGGTTAGATCAACAATCCTTAGGGTCTAGACCTGTGCTACAGAGCGTTTTGTCGCCCTGAATGCCTGTTCAGCTTCAGAGGACCAATCCCAAGGCTCCCCTTTGCAAACCAGCCAGTGCAAAGGTTGCATTAACATCGCCAGATGTGGTATGAATTTTCACCAGAACCCCAATAGCCCCAGGTAAGTCTGCAGCTGCCTCACCTTCTCTAGACAGGGGTGTGCTTGAATCTTATCTATAACCGCCTTGAGGATTACTTTTGTCTTACCCGACCAAACAACTCCCAAGAACCTGACAGAGTAGCCAGGGCCCTGGGCCTTGTCCTCAACCCGTTAGGGTGTCTTGGAGACTGCGGGTGAGTTTCCAGATCTGCAAGAGAATCAGAGGTTAACATTATATCATCTATATAGTGAAACAAGTGCACAGTCAGGGGCTTGGTCCATGTAGCTAAGTCCTGAGCTACCAGCCCATGGCACAGAGTTGGGCTGTGTGGTAGCCTTGTGGCAACACCTGGAAGCTCCATTGTCTGCCTTCCCAGGTGAAGGCGAACTGTTCTTGGCTGGCAGCTGGCAGCTGGCAGTGTCAATGGAAAAAAAGGCACTGGCCAAGTCCACCCCATAGTGGAACCATCCCAAATCCTGTGAGAGGAGATCCATCAACTCCATGATGTTTGGAACAGCAGCGTGGAGTGGGGGTGCCACCTTATTCCGCTCCTGGGAGTCCACTGTCATCCTCCAGGAACCATCAGGTTTCTGAACTGGCCAAACCTGGGAGTTGAAGGGGCTATGGGTGGACCATATGACACCTGCCTCCTCCAACTTTAAGATTGTACGCCCAGGGCCGGCCGAGTGGTGAAGCGCTGGCTTGGGATGCCAGCAGCCCTGATTCAGATCCCACATATGAGGGCCAGGGACACTGCCATCAAAAAAAGGCTAAGGTGTTTCATGTGGGCTGTAAACATCTCTTCGTCAGGACTGTTATACTGCAATGCAAACATCATCTGTCGCATGCCCATCTCCCAATATACTTGCACCAAGTTCAGATAAGTACTCCATTTGCTAACGTGTTCCGGTAAATCTCCTGCATTATCCCAGACCATGCGGGCTGCAGCCATGAGTCAGTTAATTAAAGTCTGATTAGCGGCTTTTGATTAGCATTTTGCAAACGCTGCCACAGGGAGGGCACTGTGAGGACGCTGGCCAGCTGTGCCATCTCGGTGGGGCTTAACTCCATGTTATCTGCCCCAACATCCCACAGACACAACAACCATGTGGGGACAGACTCACCCAGACACTGTTTGCACTGCTTTGCAAGCTCTTGCAGCAACATCGCTGTGTAAGCTGTGTAAGAAATGTGCCTCACGGACTGTCACGGTCCGGCAGCTCCACCCCCAGGAGCCATGGCTCTTCAACTTCCACCCTTTGTCACACCAGCGGTCGGGCATGTCACACTGGTCCTGGTGGGTTCCTGGCCAGGGAGGGCACCCCCGACTCGGGGGAGTCTTGGAGCCATGTGTTCAGCCTCCTCCAGGCATTGCTCCAAGTCCTTCTCTCACCACGGTAAGTGCTGTACCCGGTTCGCATACTCCCGAATGTCATGGCTAGCATGTCGTAGGACTGCTAGGAACATCCAGGCCACCCAGCCAGCTGCTTCCCAGTGTACAGGCAGGACGTCTGGCTCCAACGCCTCCAGGGTTTTTCGGACATCTTCCGGCTGGGGACGTACGGCATGCAGTCCTCTGGCGGAGTCCACGCCAGCAGGTATGCTGTGACCGGATACCAGAGGGAACTCGGGGGCCACATCCCGTCCACCGGGATCGGTTCCTCTACCGGGGCTGAAGGGGCACTCACCTTGCCATGACCCTGCCACGGATTACACCAAGTGTCATCCGCAGGGGGTGTGGGGGTGCGGTTTGGTGGGGAGATGCCCAAAGTAAAGAAGGCACGTGGAGCCAACATGAGGAGGAACCAGTGTCTTTAATTAGCAATACCAACCATTATATAGAGGTTTTGGGGGAGGAGAGTGTACGAAGTGCGCATGCTCTCATGGAGCGCGCATGTTCCCTCCCACAGGTGCAAAGCCTGTTTAACAAAAAAGGGCTTATGCAACAGAGCCTGGCGTCTGCGCAGCAGGCTCCGAATTCAAGGCCGGGGTCGAGCTCTGTGCATCAGCATGGACGCAGCTGGACATTTCTGGCCTGGTCCCAGGACCTCCAAGCTGTGCTCCAGAATGTGCCGGGGCCCTGTCAGTGTGCCTCTCTCTTCTTATAAGGACACCAGTCGTATTGGGCTGGGACCTACCCATATGACTTCATTTGACCTTAATTACCTCTTTAAAGGCCCTCTCTCTAAATACTGTCATATTCTAAGATACTGAGGACTAGGGCTTCAACATATGAATTTAGGGGTGAGGGAGACACAATTCAGTCTATTAAGGGAGCCTGAGTGGGAAGAAATGATCCTAACCCAGAATGACATCTGGTATGAATATTAGAAACTTGAACTCATGAAAAGGCATGCCATTGTAAAATATGACACTTTGGAGGTAGACAGGGGGCAAAGTGTTGTTTGGACTGAAGGAGGCAGAAAGGAGATGCCCTTTAAGCATCAAAGTTGGCCCCACTCTGAGCTGGGGAGTGGTGGAGATGCTGCATTTGAGCAGATAGCTGATCCCTACAACTGCCACCAAGGAGCTGCCTCAGAGACATCCAGACAGTTAGGCTGGTCTTCAGGGCCATTTTTTAGACTTGACTTTACTCCTTTAAAAAGAAAGAACATGGAAATTAAGTTGCACAAAAAAAGTTGTTTTTTAATGTAGAAGAGAATGAATGGCTGGATGCTGGTGTGTTGGTCTCATTACTGTTGCTATTTCTGTGGGGATGGGAGGCTTTCTGCTGGCATCTATTCATTTTAGGTGCAGGATGAGAAGCAAGACTTGAGATGAATGGACTGCTTGGGATTTGTTTTTCCAATTCATCATCCCATAAAAGGTTGCCATGGCTGGTCCATCTCTCTGACCAGCCTTTAGCCAACAGCCAAGCGTGGCACAGAGTTTCATGTGGCTGGCAGGAGTAGCCAGAGGAGTGGATGCATCAGGGAAAAAACAAGACATAGCGCAGGCCCATCTGGGAAGAACTCCCTCTGCTCCAAGGAGTCCATGAATGTCAGGCACAAGCCCTGCTCTGGGTACTCAGAAAAGAAGAATGGAGGAGATGCAGTTCTCATCCAAGAGTAGTGTGTGTTGGGGGGGGGAGGGGAGCGCGGGGTCAGACAATTAAATAGCAGGGTAAATGCCCTGTGGGCTAGCATATAGGCATGCATTGTGTGCCAAGCGACATGGTGGTTGAAGAGGGTGAGAGTGGAGATTAAATCTGTCGGGGGAAGCGTCATCAAGCTGGAGTTCAACCTAAAAGAGTGATAAAAACAGTAACTATAACATCTCATGTTCATGAAAGATTTATATGTGCCAGGCACCATGCCAAGTGCTTTCTATGCATTATTCTGATTAGATATGTAAACTGAAGATTAGGACTGTAGGTAACTTTTCTAAGCAGCAGTGGCAGAATTACATCTCTGGTGAAGGCAATGAGTAAATATCTGTGCAATTAAAACGAATTGATCCAAGGCCGGTCTGACTCCAGAGCCTATGCTCTTAATCTGCTATCTAGAGCTTTGTCTGAAGGCAAGTGGAATAGAGGCAGGGAGCAGGAAGGAGGCAATGGCATGTGTGAAGGAGATAGATGTGACCAGGCAGAGAGTTCAGGGAGCAGAGGAAGGGCTGAAGCAGGAGGGCAGGATGAAAGATGAGGTGGAAATGTGGGCAGAGCCCTATTGTGAGGGTTAATTTTATGTGTCAACTTAACCGTGTTAGGAGTTGCCCAGATAGCTAGTTAAACATTATTTCTAGGTGTGTCTGTGAGGGTGTTTCCAGAAGGGATCAGTATTTGAATCAGTGGGCTAAGTCAAGCAGATCACCCTCCCCAGTGAGGATAGGCATCATCCAATCTGTTAAGGACCTGGATAAAACAAGAAGATGGAGGAAGTTAGCCTGACCCCTGAGCCAGGCTCTGTCTCCCGCTTGCAGCACTCCTGATACTCAGGCCTTCAAACCACACCACCAGCTTTCCTGTGTCTCCAACTCTCAGACAGCGCATTGTGGGAATTCTCAGCCTCCGTAGTCAAGGGAGCCTATACCTCATAATAAATCTCTTTCCAGAATATATATATAAAATGTTTAATTAGCTATCTGGGCAACTCTTTTTTTTTTTTTTCTTCTTTTTTTGAGGGCAGTATCACTGGCCCTCCCATGTGGGACCAAACCCGGGCCGCTGGCTTCTCTGGGCAACTCTTAACACAATCAAGTTGACACATAAAATTAACCCTCACAATAGGGCTCTGCCCACATTTCCACCTCATCTTCCATCCTGCCCTCCTGCTTCAGCCCTTTCTCTGCTCCCTGAACTCTATGCCTGGTCACATCTATCTCCTTCACACATGCCATTGCCTCCTTCCTGCTCCCCGCCTCTATTCCACTTGTCTTGAGACAAAACTCTAGATAGCAGGAGATTAAGAGCATAGGCTCTGGAGTCAGACCGGCCTTGGATCAATACCTAGTATATATACATACTATGTACATATTACATATATAATTCCATTAGTTCTACTTCTCTGGAGAACCCTCACTAAGATAACAGGAGACCCAGACAAAGTTGGGCTGCATCCCTTTGGCAATGAGGAGGATGCATTTTGGAAAGATTCCCTCAGGAAATGGGTTGGAGTGTGAATATTAGATTGAAAACTGTTTGAGGCTAAAGGCAAGGTTTGTGGGCTGTGGAATCAATAATTCAGGAAAGAAACAATGAGATCCTGAACCAGCACCATTTCAACAGCGTTCATGGGGTTAACAGAAAGGAAAGCAGAATTCAGGGAGCTTCTCTAGGGATGGGCCCTGCCTCGTGTCTTGATGGCCATTGTGCTGCGTAGCCCTCTCCAGATGGAAACAGCCCTTTCTCAGCTGCTGGATTCACAGTGGGACAGACCCCCATGACCTTCACATCAATAACACAGTACAAAGGCTACATGTTGTGATGCTCTGCCCAACCCTGGTGTGGACATCTTCAGTGCACATCAGGGGCTTCTAGAATTCCAATAAGCACATGGATATGGGAGGGTCAGCTGTCAAAACAAAGGATCCATTATTTTCTGGGTTTAGTGTTTCATTTCTCCCTTCTCTTTTTGTTTCATAATTTTAGTGGGAAGGGGAAATCTTAGGCTAGATGCTGTTCTGAGTAATACAAAAATCTTTGAGAAGAAAGAAAGAACCTCAGAAGCTGTCACTGAGCTCTGAATACTGACCAGGAAGTGAGCAAAATATTCTGAAAAAGCAGAAGTCTAACTGTTAGTGATGTGGTAAAAAAGAGAGCAACAATCTTTACAAAAGCAAAGGGGAAACAAAAGCAGTTGCGGGGGGGCCTTTCTCTGATTAAACCATAAAATAATTCTCAGGGCTAGAAAAAGCCCAGGGACCTCGCGCCATGTACATGCAACAAATGTCCACCAATGTATTTATTTATATGCTACCTCTATCACACCAAATCATAAGGTAGATTACTAGAGTATACATGATGGTAAGGTGGACTGGGAGAAGCAGGGTAAAGGGAGGAAAAAGAAGGGGGATAATAAAGCCAGGGAAGGTCAGAACACATACAACAGATGAGGCAGTGTGAGGGATAAGATCTTGGGGTCTGGAATCAGCAAATTCATTCCAACCATTGGGCAATATACTGAGTTTCCTGTCCTTGATTATAAAGCGGGTGTATGGGTTTCCTAGAGCTTCTGTAACAAGTTACCACTCGGTGGCTTAAAACAACACACATTTTGTTTTTCAGAGTCGTGGAGGTCAGAAGTCCCAAATCAGTTTCATTTGGTCAAGTGCCACACTCTTTTGGAAACTCTAGGGGAAAATATCTTTCCTTGCCTTTTCCAGCCTCTACCGCTGCATTCTTTGCATTCCTTGGCTATCAGCCCCTTCCTCCATCTTCAAAGCCAACAACATATCATCTTGCTTCAGCTATCACATTGTTTTCTTTGGTGTTAAATCTCCCTCCACCTCCTTCTGAGGACACTTGTGATTAGGATAATCTCTCTATCTCAAGATCTTTAGTTTAATCACATGTGCTAAGTTCCTTTTGCCAAATAAAAGGTAACTTTCAAGGGTTCCTAGGATTGGGACATGGATCTCTTTGGGAGCCATTATTTAACTCACTACAAAGGGGATAATAAATTTGCCTACCTCTCAGGGCCCTGCAAGGATTAAGTATGAAAGGACCATGTGAAAAATGCTGAGCACATACTACGTGCTCAATAAATCTTTGCTACTGATAACTTGTAAGATATTTTACAGTCACTAGGGATATATTTGATTATGAGCTTTCTTGAAACCAAATCAAACAAGGAAATTACATTATTTGCAAAATAAAACCAGTTTTAAGATGTCCAGGTTTTCCTGATACCTGGATGAGCTATGAGAGGAATTTCTCCTTGGAGAGATGGCATCCTGGACAGCATCTTGATAAAGGATGCCACAGTAACTCCCATCTGTTGTTTTTCATGATGCCTCTTGGTGGGGACCAAGGGCTCATCATCAAAACACAACTCAGAATCAGTTTTGCAAAGGGCCATAGTACAACCTTCCATTGATGTGCCACTTGCAGATCTGGGTTACTCAAAAGGACTGCCCATAGGAATGGATGAGCCGCATGTGCTCCCGGCAACCATCCATAAATATCATTACTGTTACTGTCGCCACTGTTATGGAGCTTTTGATAAGGACTGGAGAACAGAGATCTAGGTTGTACTTTCTGGCAAGAGCCTTGAGTGTAGACTTCAATGTTGTCATTTAACATGCTTTGACATCAACCAGGCAGAAAGGAGGGTCATATAAAGTAAGAGACCTGTGAAACATGCCTAAATGACTGCCTATCCCCCTTTTAATTTCTCTGACACTCGCAGCTGACCTGGCCATCCAAGCGGCTCCTGGGAGTTGTCAAGGGCAAGAGTTGGCAAATGAAGCCCACAGCCCAAATCCTCCTTGCTGCCTGTTTCTGTCATGAGCTAAGAATGGTTTTTACATTTTTATATAGCTAAAAATTTCCTAAAAAAAGGATATTTGTGACATGTGATTCTATGTATTTCAAATTTCTGTGTCCATAAATAAAGTTTCATTGGAACCCAGTCACACTCACTCATTTATGTATCGTCTTTGGCTGCTACAATGCCATAGCTGAGTAGTGTGGTAGTGACTGTATGGCCCACAGAGTCTGAAATATCAACTATCTGACTCTTTATAGAAAAAGTTTGCTGCTCCATCATCAAGGTGAGGAAGGAATCTCTCAAGCTGTTCACCAGATTAGAGCCTCAAGTTCTAGGTCTTCTGAATGGTTGCAGCTGGGTTGTCAACTGGACTTGATCCTTAAACAACCATGATCACAAGGAATTTATAGGAGAACTTTCAGAGAATCATCATTACCATAAAAATCTCCTGCTTCTGCCTTTTTACAATTTATAAAGTCCTTCCATCTATAAGGTCTAATTCAATCTTTACTAACAGCCCTATGAGGTATGTTTATCTCCATTTCCCAAATAGAGAAACTAAAGCACATACATATTTTTTTTTTAACTGAGCCATCCTGCCACCTGTTGGCAGCACAGCAGCAGCTCATCTCAGGCTGTGCATCGAACTGCTGTTGCTCAGAGCTCAGTTCGCACTCTTGAGCAAGCTCTTAACCAACTGAGCCATTTGACCGGCCCTAGCACATACATATTGACTGTCTTAATCAAGTAATATACGTGAGCCATGACACAAACCTAAATGTCTCACTCCATGCCCAGTGACTTAAAGCTGTATCATGGAATTCTAATAGTGAGCAACCCATGTCACTTGATCCCAGGAACACAGGGTGGCAACAGGGAGAAGGCACAGCTCAAAAACTAAGTATTTGGGTGAAGAGGTAAAAACCCCAAGTATTCTCTGGACCAGAAAAGGAAGGAAGATGAAGAGGAGAAGCAAGGGGGAAAGGGAGGAGGAGGAAACTGAGAGGAGGAAGAGGGAGGAGGAGATTTGTCTTCTGATTCAAGGATTGTTTTGTCTCGCCGCCACCCCCCTCCAGCCTCCTCTCTCTGCACTCACTCAGATTCTCAGAGCTGGGTCAGTTTGGCTCTTGCCCAGTTTCCATCAGGGACCTGCAGTGGCCATAGAGGAGAAGGAGCATTCACACCTACATTTTTCAATCACCTGTACCAAGCTTTCTCTTGTTACAGAGGTGTCTCTGGAAATATTTACTATTCTCTTATCAGTAACAGCATGTTTTTCAGTCAGAGCCCTCCTGAAAAGATTGGCATGCTTATTTCACATAGGGAAACCCTATATCTCCCACACCTGACAGTAGTTTCTTCTGTGGAGAAGTTGGTGAGTGGAGCAGAGAGGGAGCCCTAGCTCCAGCAATAAATTGAGGTCTGTGGGTGGTCCCTAGGGGAGAGGGGGCAGCCAGCTACCTGGGAGGCTCTAGGGTCAGGAAACCATGGCATCCGGTCACCAGGCTTCACAATTGTAATCAACACCTGGTCCCCCCGCCCCCCCCCCCCCCCGCCTCCCGTGATGGCAATCAGCCTTGTCCATATCCGCCTAAATAGGTTTGCAGGTTACTGAGGTTTGCAGGAGGGAGGGCACTTTATCTGACCTTCAGAAAGTCCTTAATTACAAAGTCAAAATCAGGCCACGTGCACCTGAATAATCCATCAAAATAGTCAAACAGGACAATGAATCAGACTTGAAGAATACAAAGCAATGCTGGCAACACCTCCAAAACAGAGGGTAAGCTGCAAATGACCTAGCTGCATAGCAGAATGAATACGCATGCTAATAAAATGTTCATAATAAAATTACTTTTTCAAAACTGCCCTGAGGGGAAAGAAAGGGGGGAGAAAAACTGTTTTCCTCAAAATCCAATAATTCTGAAGTAAATGGAGCATAAGACAAACACAAAAAAATCAACATCAAAAAATAATAGTAATAATAGTAAACATCACAGGCCAAGTAGTCATTTATAGTACTTTAAAATGTAGCTCACAGAAAGCAATTTCTCTCTTAGTTTATTTTCCAAGACTAATAGGGATGTAAATAAAGTATAATTAAAGAAAAGTAGACAAATAGCCAGAGAAATAAAGATGTAATTCCAAAGGGTTAACCTTGGGCCTGCAGGATTAAACAGCAAACTAGTTGCCTTGACCAGAGTGAGGTTTTTTGGCCCAAATGTAAAGACAGGAAGTTGATTTAAAAAAAAAAAAAAAAAATTTGAGCCAGTGGAGGGGCGCGGTGGTTAAGCGCTGGCTTGGGAAGCCAGCAGCCCCAGTTCAGTTTCCACATATGAGGGCCAGTGACACTGCCCTCAGAAAAAAAAAAAAAAGGAAAAGAAATTATATACATATATATGAATGTTAAGATTGAGATACAGATTTTTAAAAGTAGGAATAGGAAAAGTTGAGGGTAAACAGGAGCTGGAAGAGAACAGGACTTGCAGGTGTATTTCTGCTGCCAAGCCACTGGGCTCCCCATTAATTCCCCCAAGTACTTTTTTTAAAGATTTTATTGGGGAATTGGGGGAGGGGAACAGACAAGTTGCTGTCCTTTTTATTCTTCAGTCTAATTGTGGAAGACCTCTCTTCACTGGCCCATGTTGATACTATTATTGCGCTCTTCCTGGGTGAGGCAGATCAGTTGCCGGTCTCTGCACGGCCACTCACGGCGCCTCGTGGCTGCTCACTGCAGCAGGGGTTGCAGCCTACGCAGTCACCGGCGACTCACGACAGCCAAGATCCAGGTGGAGCTGTTGTTCACCATCTTAGCTGTAGAGGGCAGTGTCACTGGCCCTCATGTGGGATTTGAACTGGGGCCTGCTGCTCAGAGCTGGCATCCCAAGCCACTTCTTAACCAACGCACCACTCAGCCCGCCCCCCAAGAACTTTTTAAAGGAAGGGGCTAAGTGAATAGGGACCTAAACAGAAATAAGCCCAGAGTCTGTGAGTTTAAGAAGCTTCTCCTATATTGTCAGGACATGTCTTCCCAGGTCTTTCCGTCCTCAGGCAAAAGCCTCATGTTTTGCTCCTGTTTTGGAGGAGAATCTTTGGAGAGGTAGAGGCAGGAGGCAGAGTGTCTGGCCCAGCTCTGCAGCTATTTTTGTAGAAACTCCAGCATAGACAACACATTCCCAAAGTAGTAGCCAGTGTGAGGCTCTAGGAATGCTTCAGACTCAGGCCTGCAGAACAGAGAGTATGCGGGAAACCAAAGCAGCTTTTTTTCTTGTGGCCGAGGAAGGCAAAGGTGAGAGAGCCCCTTCTCAGCCCCAGCTTTTGCCCCTGAAGCACCTGGCAGAGGCCCACAGGCACCAGGCTCCAGGTGATGAAGGAGAACCCAGCTGGCAGAGCCCTCAACAACACTGATAAGAGCAGTCAGAGGCACAAAGCAGTGCCAGTGCCAGTAACGGTCATACAGGAGCAGGCACTCCCCTCCAAAACCCAACAGAGCAGGTGCAGATTTTAGTTAAGAGAAAAGGGTTACCCGCCCAGGAACTCTGTGCCACCTGGGTTGGTGTTCAGTCCTTCTCTCGGATGCTTTGTAAACTGATATCCCAGGCTCCGAATCCAGTGGCTTTGTTCTGGGATCCCAGAGAAGCCATGTGGGCATCGGAAAATGACTCTGGGGTTTACCAGGGAACAAGTACATGCACATCTGTCTGGATGCTACTGATGGGTGATTCGTGTGCAGTGGGCAACATAGGAGTTTGCATCAGCCAGCCTCCATGTGAGGGATCCAAGAAGACATCATTGTGTGTCCCTTCTTGAAATTCTGTGCTGGTTCTGCCTTCCGGCAGGAGTGAGTGGTAACCAACCCAACAGGTAGGAGGAGAAAGAAAAGGATCCTAACTCAGAAAATACTGCTTTCAAACATAATTTATAGTTGAAGATTGATTCTCACAGATTGCCTGCTTAGCCAAAGCGCTGCCAGTGGAGTCCCTTGTTTGCAGCCTGACATCTTCTCTTAGGGTCAGGTGGAAACTGTGCCAGCCCCTCTGAGAAATCCAGAATACAATGATCAGGGTTCCCTCTGCCTGTTAGCCATCAGGAATTTTTCTCATAGCTGGGATCTTTCTTATTCAAAGGGCTCCTCTGTATGTGATCCACTCAGTCTTCCTATACTGTATTAAAAATGTCCCTTTACACAATTAAACACTACCTGCATAATTAATAAAACAAAACTTTGTAAACTAAGTTAATTTTATTGCCAACATGCATACAGTTGTCACGAAATTATTTATAGAATTTTAAGCATTTAATACAGACTTCCTTAAAAGCAGGTGAAGCAAACCCAAATTATCACAATAATTATTCTGCTTATTACCTTTTTAAAACTCATTTTAAAATATTGATAACATGGGTGTATTACATTTATTTCTTTATCATCTTTAGATTAATATTTATTTTTACCTGTATTTTTATATCTTCCTGGGGTTATAGTAACACTTAATTCAGTATTTTCCTTGGTGTCTAGTATATTCCAGGTCAAAGCTAAAGACTAACAGCTCAAACCAGCCAAGGATGTAGGTTTTGAGGTACCAATCAATTGATTCTGGGGTTGGTGGTTGGTCAGCAAGCTCTCTTTTCTTAAACTTGGCCTGAGGTCTTACATCCTGAAGACCTTTTAAGCCCCTTCCTTTCAAAAGTTCCCTATATCCTGGTGCTATTTCCTCAAAAAATGTGTCTGGTGAGACTCTTCTGTGCAGCATTTAGCTGACTCATCATCTGGACTGTCTTTCTACTTATGTATTCTATGTGATTGCTGGTGCTGATTTCTATCCAATTTTTATATGAGAGCACTTGAGCTGATCAGTCCTTCTGTTCCATCTCTTTCTGCCTCCTTCACAACAATTTGTCCTCACTCCTACCTACTTGTAAAGATAGAGAAAGCAGCATAGTTCTCTGGAGTCTATCCATAGGGGTGGAAACACTCTGAATCTCCAGATAACAAGGAACATGGCTTCGTGCTCATCCAGTGTTTGGATGTAACCCAACTTCCTTCCTGTTATTGTTAAGGCTGTATCACCCAGAAATGCTTGTTAGGTTATTATTAAAAGCAGAATCACAAGAGATGAGGTCTTAAAGAGCTCAGAACAGGAGGCATTGTCTTTCTTCCTATTCCCAGCAACTGTCTGGCATTGCTAATAATGCTATTTGCTCCAACCAGCAAAAACAAGAAAGTTCCCAGTGGTTCCCCCCACTGCCCCACCTCCTCTGAGTCAGAGATGAGCATAACAGGCTACACTAGCACTGGCTTACATTCTGCATACAATTCCATGGCCAGGGTAGCCAATCACAGTTCACAGTAGCTGTATACCTGCAAATGGAGGAGCCCGAGAAATGCACCAGAACAATGTAAGGTTGCTGGAGCAGCTCTTGGGAACAGCCTTATGCTTTGTGAGGCCAAAAGATCATTTTCTGATAGTCGGCTTTTTGGCCACCTATTGTGGTAATAGGTGTTAATTGGTCCTGGGGTGGGGGTTGTCACGTGACCATATACTTCTTCACAGTCCTAGCATTCGCTGGCATATAGGCAGGGTCAGCATTCTGCCAGTCCACGCCCACAGGCTCAGGGTAAACTGGGGACCTCTTACAGAACTGGGAAATGTTCTGGCCAGACAGAAACTCAGGGCTCCTGTCTAAGCAATGCCTTATTCAGAAACACTCTGAGTCAGAGGGCAATGTATCTTCACCACAGCCGCAAAACTAGAGGGCAGCAGAACCTGAGGAGGACTCTGCCAGGTCAACTCTGCTTCCTGTCTCAGGATAAAAGCCACGATGTGAATTCACCAAAATTCATGTCAAAGGTACCACATATACCAGAACCAGACTCTCTCTCCCCATATCCACATCCTCCAAGTACAAAGGGTCCTCTTTCTACTCATCCCTTCTCTTCAGATGATGTGCCCACATCCCTTCTTGCCCAGGCCCCTAAAAAACAAGTGTCTTTGTATATACGCAAGATCTATGGGGGCTCATTCATAATATTGAGAGGACCAACAGTTCCATAAATGTATTATCATTGCAGACTTTACATAGAAATGACATAGTTTCACAAAGCAGTGAAAGCAGAGCTTGTTTAGAGTAAAATCTGCCTTCTTCTATGATATTTCATTCAGGATTCTAACAACACTTAGAAAAGAAATAATCATGACAGAGGAGACCTCATTAATCTATGATGGGTAACTTGACCCTAATGCCCTAAAGCTTGATGCCAACAGCTTGCTTGTCCTGGTCTTTTCATATGTAGAAAAGCTTGCTAAGGACAACCAACTTTAGCCACCAGACAAATGCAAAAATTCTTCCACTCCCTCCACTGGGGTCATCTGGTTCAGTCTGGGTTGTGGATGGAGGCTATTCCAAAAGGGAAGTACTAGGAGCCTCAATTCTCCAGAGACTCTAAATTTCAGCCTGACCTACACTGAGCTGTTGGGAATCCAAGTGGAGTGGAAAGTCAGCAGTAAGATTATTTTTCCAGGGTGAACAATGGCTTTTCTGCCTCCCACTTGACTTGGTTTTAACTAAAGAGCTATTCTTGTGTGAGTATGTACATTTCAAAAAAAAAACAAACAAAAAAAACAACCTGAGGAGAAAATTGCCAATGGCTCTTGGCTTATTTGAATCAGTGGTAGAACAGAGCACAGGCTTGCTAGCAAGTATTAAGTGTCCTAACAAAAATGTGTCTGAGGTTTTAAAGCCAATAACCAAAATAATGAGCAGGAGGCTCCTATGCAAACGTTGGCTGCTCTCAGTGCTGCCTTCCTAAGGGAGCAGGCCTTCCGAATCCTGGAAAGCAGTGACAGGAGAACAAGCAAGAGAGAGTAGGTCACAGTTACCTTCCTGCAAAACCAGTTATCTCCCTACTTCTCACCCATTCCAGAAAAACAAAGCAAAACAAAAACAAGAAAGCAGCACATTAATACCCCTAAATGTATTATATTTAGAAAATGTAAGATTCAGAATGTAACATAAGAAACTGTCATTTGTTTAAAGAAATAAAAGAGATACTCTAAAACATGAGCAAGAAAATATATGTCAAAAAGATCAAAAAAATAGGAAAAAGAATCTAGTAGAACCCCTTAAAATGAAATATTTAATCATTGAAATAAAAAATTGTTAGGTTAGAACAGAGATTTAAAAATAGCCGACGAGAGAACTAATGAACTGGATGAAAGGTCCAGAGATATTACTCAAAATGTGTGACAGAGAAATAAAGAGATGAAAAATATGAGCTGCAGCTTCATAATAACATAGTTAAAATGGGGGAAAAGCAATTTCTGAAGATAAATTATGGAATTTTCCAAAATTAATAAAAGACATGACTCTTTAAATTCAGTAAACACAATTCCCACGTAGGATTCTCAAAAAGAATTCCATAACTAGATCAATCAGAGTAAAACCACAAATCAACAAAAGTCAAAAAACAACTGGTATAAGTAGCAAGAGAAATAACCTAACAAGATATTATATTTAGACTAATAGCAGATTTCTAAATAGCAACATTAATATATTCAAGGAAAAGAGAAAATAACAATTTACCTAGAATTCTATATACAGCTTATTGTCATGCAATAATAAGTGTAAATTAAAGATAGTTTTTGAACAAACAAAATCTAGAGTTTGCTACCAAAAGACTCTCAGGAAAAGAACTTTCTAAGGGATACCTCAGAAAGAAATAGATTGCTCCCAGACGTTAGTTCTAAGATGCAAGTGGTAATGGCAAGCAAAGAATTGGTAAATTTAAATAAGTGATGAATGTAAGGATAATAATGTCTCATTTGAAACAGAAATATTTTGTCTTCTGTTATTGCATAGCAAATTACCCTAAAATTTAGCAGCTTGAAACAGCAAACATTATTATCTCACAGTTTTTATCTGGGCAAGAATTTGAGCTATTGGCAGGCCCCAGAAGGTCCACTCCAAGCTTGTTCACATGGCTGCTGGCAGGATTCAAGTCCTCAATGGCTATTGGCCAGAGGCATCATTTTTTTGCCATGTAGTCATCTCCACAGGGTTACTCACAACATGACCTCCCTGCTTCTCGAATAAGGTCTCTGAGAAGGAGAGGGCAAGAAAGACAGAGGCCACTCTGTCTTCATACATTCAGACATTAGGTCTTCATAGCCTAATCTCAGAAGCAACACTTCAAAATATTGCCATGTTTTTCTGCTTAAGATCAAGTTACTGGGTCACTCAAGGGGAGATGTGTATACAAGGGTATGAATTAGGAAGAGGAATCATTGGGAGCCATACTAGAGGCTGCTCACCACAAGGGAACAATACAGCACAAAACTACATGGTAATAACAGCACGTGGAGGAGGTGGCTGATGAGGGAACATAAAAAAACATTCTGATGTCCTGGTTTTTGCATTTTTCAGGGTGAAGGTAAAGTTCTAGAGATCTGTTGCACAACAATGTGAATATACTTAACATTACTGAACTGTACACTAAAAATGGTAAAGATGATACATTTAATGTCATGTGTTTTTTACCACAATAAAAAATAAATGTAGAAGTCATGAAGATGTAAAGTACAGCATATGGAATAGACTCAATAATATTGTAATAACTATGTATGGTGTCAGATGAATACTAGATTTAATGGGGTGAATACTTCATAAGCTTTATAAATGCCTAATCACTATTTTGTACACCTCAAACTAATATAATATTATAGTATGTCAACTGTAATTGAAAGATTTTTAAAAATTAATTTAAAATAAATAAATAAATGCCAAGAGAAAAAGTAAAAAGAACATTAACTTCAAGCTTTATTAAGTAAAATATTCATGTTAGAAACTCAAAGGTAACTATTAAAAATCTAGAAATTGAGTATGTAAACTTTCAAAAGAAAATTTTTAAAAAAACTCCAATCAATCCAAAAGAACGCTGAAAAGAAGGGGATAAAGGAACAAAAAGATCCAGGCATAAAAGAAAGAAAATCCAAATATAAATGAGAAATAATTACAAATATATTAGAAGTCCCAATAAAAATAAATTGATTAAAGTAGATTGATTTTTTTAAAAAGAATGCCAGAGTGAATTTTAAAAATCAGCTCTCTCTGCTCTTTACAGAAATACACCTATAATGTAGATCTACAGTGAACATCACATTTAATGGTGAAACATCGAAAGCAATCCCTTTGAAACTGAGAACGAGACAAGAATGCCCACCATCACCCCTCCTATTCAGCAACGCACAGAAGGCCCTAGCCAGCATAGTAAGATAAGAAAAATAAAATGTTTAAGTATTTGAAAGGAGAAAATAAAAACATTATTGTATGCATACAATATGACTGTTCATGTAGGAAAACCTAATCTAAAAATTATCAGAATTAATAAGAGAGTTGCATTAATAATTTGTTTAGGGGGCTGATTTATGATATTATTCCAGGGGCTAGCTAGCATATGTAGCTTTGGTTAATTTGTTTTCATGGCTATAGAGCATATGTGTATAGACTAAAATTTTGTCCATTCTTCATTGATGAATATTTAGGTTGCTTCCAGTTAATTTTTACAATTATGAACATTGTGAGCATCTATTATTTATTTCTCCTTATGTCAGGAAAAAAACAGAAATTCCCAGCTCTGGACTTGAAGCTTAAGCCCAGACAAAAGAGATTAGGAGAACCACTCTTAGTTTCACCAGTTTTGTCTAGTAATGATGTTTCCATACAGTAGTAGTTTTTAAATATTATGTTCTTAAAACACATAAACAGATGATAAGAAAAGGCTGAGTAATATCCAAATGATGACAACAATGGTGTGAAAAAGAAGGATGAAGGGTCGAGTCAGGGTCTACCTGAAGTTTTGCTTTGATCAATTCACGTGTTCCATTTAACTTGTGTTCAGGGTCGTGAGGAGCAGGAAAGCTGCTGTTACTTGGCAAGTGCACTATTCTCATTTATTAATCTGAAGTCTTTTTTTATCTTATTTTTCTTGTTGGTTTGCTACCTTCCAATATAATTCTTTTTATACTGTTAGCAAAAGCATTTGTAACCATCTAATCAGGAGAGAAACACTAGGATTGATTTAGAAAGCAGAGAAATGAGTCCTTTACTTGGATAGGAATTGTATTTGCTGGAAGAGAGGGATATTGCTGGCAGAAACCAAAGGAAGCTGGTTCTAGTCTCCTCTAGCATCTATGCATGAGAGCTTGTAGTTCTGTATTATTCATGCCCTGGGATTCTATTCCCTGGGGGTCTATGTTACACAAATGACAAAGTACGCAGGAGAAGTGCAGTTTCCCATAGAAACATCTCTCTCCTTCTGGTCAGGCAAAACTCTGCAGAGTTGGGACATCAGACCCATCTCATTCTGGCTCCATATTCTGATGTGAGAGATTCAGGAAGAAATGGTAGACTGGTTTTAGGAATGAGGAGTTCTGTTTCCCTGATTTCAGCAAAAAAACATCCTGGTAGAAACTCCCATTAGTCCCCCTTTGCCTTCTCAGGAGCTCTCCTTAGTGTCTTTAGGAAGAGTGGGTCCCCTGCCCTGGATATACTGGGCCTCTTCTTCTCTGGTGAAGAACGAGTCTGTGACCCCCCTGAACAACACTTCCTCTTCTTTCACATGCCTCTCTGGGGGGCACTCTTCTGCTTACTCTAAACCCAGTGGTCGCATTCAAACACAGCATCACTCTATGGCCCCTTTTCTGATCTGCCAACACTAAGAGGAGGGTCTTGAAAGGGTGTGTTTCCCCAAAATTCAGACGTTGAAGCTCTAAACCCCAATGTGATGGTCTTTGGAGGTGGGGCCTTTGGGAGGTAATTAGGGTTAGCTGAGGTCATGAGGGTGGAGCCCCATGATAGGATTAGTGTCCTTATAAGAGGAAGAGACCCATGCTCTGTTCCTCTGTCCTGTGATCACACATCAAGTCAACCATCTGCAAACCAGGACACCAGAGACCAAATAAGCCAGCATGTTGACCTTGGACTCCCCAGCCTCCAGAGCTGTGGGAAATAAATGTCTTGTTCAAGCCACCTCGTCTGTGGTATTTTGTTATGGCAGCCTGACAGACAACATGTCAGCTCTGTCAATAGGCTTGCTTCCTAGGACAAGTGTAAATTGGTTTTTTCCTCTTGTGAGTCTGATGAAGGATTAGAAACAGCAGTGGACAATTCATTACCATGTGTGGGGAGAGCAGTACTTAAGGAGGAAGAAAAATATATTAAGTTGATCTCATACTTGAAAGCATTGGGGAAACAAATCTCAATAATTAACACTTGTTCTGCAGGCCTTCATATGATACAGTCTAGCCAAAATTGCCTCAGGGTCCCTGAATGTAGCATTGAGAAAGAAGGGTGGTGACTAAGTAAGGAAGGCCCCTGTCACAGTCGTCCAAGCCGCCCTGTCCCCTGTACAGGCATTAAGGACAATTAGCTATGGCTGCTGGTATACTTCCTGGCTCCTAGTATTTGAATCATTCCTGGGAACATCCTTTTCATTTCACGGGGGGAGTCTTGCCAGAACTTGAAGGCTGAGTGGGTGTAGTTGTCGATCCCACATTGGACTACATCCCTCTCTTGATTTCTCTCCAGGGAACAAGCTTCTCTGGCAAGAGTTTCTCTTTCAGAGGAACTGCCTGCATTGCTGGAGGGAGTGTAAAATATACAGCCACTTGGGAAAACAGTTGCATTTTTCGTATAAAGCTAAATGTATACATAACATACCACCCAGCAATCCCCGTCCTGGGTATTTATCACAGAGAAATGAAAACTATGTTTATACAAAAAGCTGTCAGTGAAAAATCATAACAGCTTTGTTTGTAATAGCCCCAAATCGCCCAAATGTCCTTCAGCAGGTGAATGGTTCAACAAACAGTGATACCTTCACACTGTGAATACTACTCAGAAATAAAACTGAATGAACTATTGGTACACACAACCTGGAAAGATCTTAAGGCCATTATGACAAACGAAAAGAAATCCAGTCTCAAAAGGTTACATATATATGGTTCTAGTGACACAGCATTTTCAAGATGGGAAGGGGGTGGTGGGTTAGGGAATGATTATCAAATGGCAGCATGAGAAAGAGCTTTTGTATCTGTATCTTGATTGTGGTGGTGGTTACATGCAAAAAAAAATTGCATAGAATTACACACATCCATGCATACACACACGAGTGCACGTGAAAAGGGATGAAAGCAGACTGTGGCCTGTAGATTGTACCAGCATGGGTGTCCCGGCTTTGATATCCAGTTATGTAAGATGTTACTGTGAGAGGAAGTATGTAAAGGACACACAGGGCCTCTCTGTCTTTTTTTGCAAATCCCTATAAGTTTATCATAATTTCAAAATAAAAAGTTAATTAAAAAAAAAAAAAGACATGGCCTCCAGTTCTGACCCTAAGACCCTGCATCTCCCTTGTAGGAGTATTGTCTACAATGCAGGCCCCAAATCCTGGCCTCCAGGGCCTCTGAAAAGCTGACACCAGAAGTATGATGCTTAAAGTGGTGCCAGGTGTCCCCTTTTATAGGCAAGGAAATGGAAGCTCAGTGAAGCCCGGTGATTGCTAGCTGTCGCCCCAATTTAAATTCTAAGTTAAGTGGACACAGCTCTTCCTAGAACCACTCCAACATAATGCCCTAAAATGGTTAGTCTAAAAGGTCAAAGTGAGACAGGGCTGGGGTTTTTGTATTTCTGAAGTGTGTGTGTGTGTGTGTGTGTGTGTGTGTGTGTGTGTAAGGGCTACAAAAGATAAACTGGTTTTGGTGTCAAACTATGGGCATCAGTGGGACAGTGATTCAAGTCCGTGTGATAGCCAGATGTTCAGCAAAGTCAGAAAAAGGGTGAGAAGCCCTGAGATTACTTACCTACAAGATGTGGGGCAGTGATGACTGTGGAAACGCCCCCTAACCCCAACAGTTGCAGAAACCATTTCACCAACGTTGGCTTTTTCTCTGAAATATATAGGAAGAGAGCAGAAATCTGTCTTTCTGGTGCCATTTTAAGCAGTAGAGGAAAGTAGTGGGAAAAAAATTAAGCTTCTGGCCTTTCTAGGATCTTTTAGATCTGTGCATGTTTGTGCAAACACCACCCACCTCTGACCACAGGTCTTCAAAGAAGAACCTGAACTGGTTGCATTTATAGTACTCAGGTGAACAGCACAAATGTAGGACTGGCTTGAGTTCACCAAGGGCTTTTGTCGGTAAATTCCCAGAAATTACACCCACTTCAGAACTTTTTTTTTTTTTTTTTTTTATGGTTTTGAATCTTTAAAATGACACAACATGACTAACAGCCAATTTCATTTCAAAATTGTAAAAATCAAAATAAAGCACTGCATTACAGGAGACTAATGTCTCCCACAGAATGAATGAAGCAGAAAATTTGAAAGCCTCATATTTTTGACAAGAACTCCAAAGATAAAATAATACAATATAAAATCATTATCCCAATGACAATGTAGTATAAAGCAATAAGAAATATATATAACAATTCTAGTTTTCATGAGTGTTTTTCACAGGCAAATAATGGGATTAATCAACCCCCTGACATGGGTTAGTATAATTTAAAAAATTATCAGAAAGCATACAAGTAACAAGAAGCTGTCTTAGTCTGCTGGAGCTGCCATAACAATGTATAACACACTGGGCTGCTCAAACAACACACATTTATTTTCTCCCAGTTCTGAAGGCTGGGAAGTTCCAAGATCAAGGTCCTGTAGGGTTTTGCTTCTAGTGAGAAGTCTCTTCCGGGTTTGTAGGACACAGACTTCTTGCTGTGGCCTCACATGGCCTCCTTGGGTGCATGCACATGAAGGGAGGGAGGGAAGGAGGGTGGGAGGGAGGGAGGGAGGGAGGGAGAAAGAGAGAAAGAGAAAGAGAGAGAAAGAGAGAGAGAGAGAGAGAGCGAGAGAGAGCGAGCGAGCTGTCTCCCTTCTTGAAAGGACACAGAGAGAGAGCCCACTTCAGAACTTTAGAGTCTTTGTATATGTTGTTGCCTGCCCCAAGGTTCACAGAAAAGGATTCACGTATATTCTGGAGACAGGCAGTCTGTCTGGGTTCATGCTCCAGCCCTCCCGCATGTGTGACCCTGGACAATTTCCGTAAACCCTCTTTGCCTCAGTTGTCTTGACTCTTAAATGGAGAGGATCATAGTATCTCTGTCATAAGGCCTTTGTGAGGATCCAAGTTGATACATGTATAATACTTAGCACAGCACCTGCCTGTGGTCAGAACGAGAAAAGTGACCATTCCCATTACGTTCCCCTGGGACCTCTGCAGCTTAGAGGTCTGATCCCTGGAGTCACTTCGCTCCCTGGCCGTGCCGGACCACCCAAGCTAGTTTACGTGCTCCTCTCTTGTGCTCTGTAGCATCTTGTGGCTACATGGTGCAGCAATCGTGTTTACCTTCTCTTTCTTCTTCTACACTCTGTTTCAAAACGTCAGGGGCTCTGCCTAAAACTAAATCATCTTCGTATCCCCAGATGTAGTTCAGTGCTCAGCACATAGTAGGGGCTCAGAACATGTTGGTGATTGGATCAGTAAACAACAGGTATCAGGTGTCTTGTCTTTTCTGTCCAAGTAGCATCTTCCATTCTGTTTTCTTAGCATTTACCAAAAGTAGGAAAAATCAAATTGCTGGCATGCTGTGATAGCTGCTCTGACTTCAAATATGTGTCTCAAACATAGTCTAAGTGGAGAACATTTACCCCCAGTCTGAGTACTGAGAACTATGAAGGGAAAATTAATTTTTATACCCCCTTGTATTGGGAGAGGGCAAACTGAGGGTATTTGAGGCTAATTGACTTATTAAAAAGAAAGTGTGTTAGCAAAACATTTGAGGCAATAAAGGAGCAGGTAGGCCATTTCCAAAATCAGTTCAATTACTACTAAGGGGGGATGGTCCTTTACTTTCATATTACAATGAACTAAACAAGTATGGTTGAAGTAGGGAACACAGAAATAGTAGTAAAGGGACTGTGTGTTGTTGTTTGTTTATTTTTTCATTTTCAAATTCTTATGGAGTTATTGTTCAGAGAGGTGTTTTTTTTCTTTTTTTTTTGAGGGCAGCATCACTGGCCCTCATATGTGGGACCGAACCAGGGCCGCTGGCTTCCAAGCAGCGCTTAACCACTGCGCCACTCGGCCGGCCCCGAGAGTTTTATAACTTACGCCCTTCTACCTCTCTCGTAAGAAAAAAAATGTTGTTCTTTCTGTGCACCCTGTATTTGAGTCTGTGTCAGGACCAGAGGCAGCCTCTCAGGAAGTAAAATCATGCTCATGAAAAAAGTAGATGGATTAATTGGTATTCTACTCCCAAAGGTTGTGGAGGTGTGTGGACAGGCCCTAGACACACACAACACAACATAACATAACATTCTCCATTCAAATTATCACCATGGGAAGAATGGTGCCCAAACTCCCCAGACTGAACTTTGGCCACCTTCCAGGAACACAGACGGCAGAAACAGACAAAGCTGATGAGGCTACAAACGATGCCTCTGCCCTCTTTTTTTTTTTTTTTTTTTTAGTTTTCAACTGTTTTTTTTTTAATTATTTTTTTCAATTAGTTTCAGGCGTACAACACAGTGCAATAGTTATATATTTTACCCCTCAAAGTGACAACCCCCCACCCCCAATTCGCCACCCCACTCCCCCCCATATCATATATATCTATTACTCTTGCTCTGACTCTCTTCCACAGTATAATCCACATCCTGTGACTATCTATATATATTCAATTACAGTAGGTATACCACCTCCACTTTAGTAATACAGTGCAGTGATCAAACCTCTACTCCATCCATGAAATGGTCTCCCTAACAAGACCTATGATCATCTGACATTCCACAGAATATTTACAACATTATTAATTATATTCCCCAAACTGTTTTTCCTATCCCTGTGGCAATATTGTAGTTGCCTATTTTTGCTGTCTAATCCCTTCCCCTTCTCCCTCATCCCCATCCCCCTCCCAATTAGCAACCCTGATTTTTCCTCTATATCTATGAGACAGTTTCTGTTTACTTTGCTCATTCATACAGTTTTTCAGATTCCACATATGCCTCTGCTCTCTTAATGTCCATAGTTAAGGCTGAATGTTGTTTATTTACAATCACAGGTTGTTTTGCTTTAGTTTAACTTTAGGATTGCTTTGATCCCACCCACATGTGATTGTTGTGCATCAGCACAGAGGTCTGAGTGAGTCCCTGCAGGTGGCCACACTCCTACAGAGACCCCGGGGCTCCCAATCCCACACCTCCCACTCACAGCTGCCAAAATTCTGCTGCGCTTCCACCATCTCCACATTTGGAGTTGTTATGGACACGCCGTGTTTTATGCACTCGGTCCCCCAAACAGCTCTCATTGTCTGTCATTTTAGCTCTACCCTCTCTATCCCTGGATCCCATCTCAAACCTTTCTGTGCCTAGGTTAGTGTTTGGCATACAGTCATGATCCTGAAATGAAAAAAAATTCTCTTAGGGGCTGTTACAAGAATTCTAATTAAGCAGAGCCCTGCCTGTCTTGAACGAATTCCTTAACAAGCCACTGGGGTAGCTACTGAGGCCCCAGGGGCCTGGTGTGGTTCCCTCCTCAGTGCTAAGACACGGGAAATATGTTGTTGTTTCTCTAGAGAAAGAACTTAGAGAGATGATGAAAAGAGAGGGAGGGAAGTAGCCAGGAATACAGTGACAGATAGCTTGGAGGGAGAGGGATGCCTCCCTGGAACCCGTTAGTCTTCATAAATTTTATAAAACTTGTGAACAGGTTTATAAGATTTCTGAGGAATTCGTAAAGGACTGAAACTTTTAGCCTGGAGTGATGCCTCGTAGATCTAGGAGCCCATCCATCAGCTCATATACCAGGAAATGAGCACAGAACTCGGTGTGACTATTAGCAGTGGTTTCCAATGAAGCTGGGCAATAGAATCACCCAGGGGAGCATTTAAAAATCTTGATGCCCAGGCCTAGCCGAGTGGCGCAGTGGTTGAGCACTGGCTTGGGAAGCCAGCGGCCTGGATTCAGGTCCCAGATATGGGGGCCAGTGACACTGCTCTCAAAAAAAAAACAAACAAAAAAAAAAAATCTTGATGCCCAGGCAGCACCCAGAAGGCCTGGGATGGGACCTAGGCGTCAGTATTTTTACAGAGCTGCCCAGGTGATTCCAATCTACTGTCACATTTGAGAACTGGTGGCAACAAACATCCCCAACTACAACTGCGTTCCATACGATCCAATTTACATCTCAAGCGCTAGAAGGCCCTTGCTGACATCTAGGTTTTGTTTCAGAAATACCTGTTGAACTTGACTAAATTATTTTAAACCTAGAGTGCTCTGATGTTCAAAAGAGAAATTTGAAAAGAAGTTGATTTCATTTTCTACAGCTGCAATGAGAACAGTTAATATTGCCCTTATATTAAAATCCACCCTGTTTTGCCCAACTATTTGCCTAGCACTGGCCTAGATGCTTTATAAACTTTGTTCTTCTTAAGCCCTACAAAAACTGTCTAATGCCTCTACTTTTCAGTCTGTGCCATGCCAGTGTCTTTGGGGTTGAGAACCAGCTGCCCCTTAGCAGAGTAATAGGGGATTGTGTGGTCCTGAATAGCAGGCCTCACAAAACTGGGAAGCATGGAAATTCGACAGCGAGGCTCGTCTTGTCCTTTGCTGCAATCAGCCTGAAGTGTAAGAGGAGCAGGTCCTGCGCCCGTGTTCGGCTCATTTTGCCTCTGTCCGAAGCTCTTTCTTTCAGTCAGTGTCCTCACTCGCCTTCTGTCTCTCCCCTACGGTGGCCTGGGTAAGGGCAGAGCCACAGAAGAGGCCCTGGAGCGCTGAGGGCGACTCGAGGCAGTCACTTCACTGCCCTAGATCTCAGTCTCTTCAACACAAAACAGGGATATTAACGCCCGATGTCCTTGCCACTCAGGAGTCCTGGCAGAGAATCAATGATTCAGATACATATGAGAATCTCCCAGTACTCTGGGTTCATATCTAGTTCTCTAAATGAGAGGGCCGCTGTCAGATGTTACTTCTCAGCCAGCTTACCAGTCCTTATACCACATGCATAATTTTCCATAGCTCCAGACACCAAGGACAAGCATCTTAGCTACAAAACAAAACAAAACAAAACAAAACAAAACAAAACAAAACAAAACAAAACCATCCCCAGTTCATGACTTCCAGAATCAGAAGGGGATTTCTTTTCACCATTTCCAGAATTATAAGAAAAGTCCCAGAGCTCATCTTCACAACCATACACCCTCAATTGAAGCACCCTGTACATCACAGTGTGTTTCTTGTCCCCTGTCATAGATGGACAGATTTGCAGGAAATGCAGAAATGAAATACGACAGGAGTATCTGTTTGTGCCTCAGTGTCGGCAAACACTGCCACAGTTTCCACTGCTCCTAAGCCCAGAACTCATGGAACCACCAATTCTCCCTCCCCTGAAGGGGGTCTGCCTACTAGTGAAATCCAAATCTCCACTCTGGAAATGCAGTGTAGATGCAGGCTCTTAATTCCAATCTACCACTAAAAAGACAGAACATGTTAGTTTTTCTCAGTTTTTCTATCCTACATGGACTGACTCTAGATTAGTAACAGAATATTAAACAATTATCAGTACCAAATAGAATAAGCAAGTTCCGTGGATGCTTCTAGACTTGGGGGAACCCTGGTAATTTGGTCAATACTCAGCTGAAACTAGGGCTCCAGATAAACTGGTCTGGCCAGGAGCCTCCTGCCCTGCCTGGTTCCACAAGAGCTACTACCTCTGGCACATAATACACAGCTAATAAATACAGATGAAAGAATGAATAGCAACACCATTACTAAGACTGAGTTTAAAAGGACAAGGAGTCAGGTAGTATGAAGTGAGTGCATGGAAGACACACCTTGCACAGAGAAGACCATGAAATGTTGACTATGTGTTGACTATAAAATGAGAGATTGAAGTATACATGTATTTTTTCATGAGTATCTTATTACTCGATTGTATAGTATTATAATTAGATGATGAAAGTGCTGTAACCCAGGTGAGAACAGAAGCATTTTCTGATTTGTCTTTGTGTCCCCCATGGCCTACTGCTCCTCCTGCCATATGTTAGATGCTCAGTAAAATGAATGTGAAGCTAAACTGGAATTCCAATTCTCAAGCCAGTAAGATACTCTGTCATCTATAAGACAAATTCAAGTTTGCTCTCATCCTCGTGTTAAGATTCTGTGCTATGTGGCACCATGGTACCCCTTCGGTAACACACAATCCAATTGTGTGTTTAGTGTTCATTGTTGATCTACTCCTAAGATGCAAAAAATCAAGCATGACAGCCTCTATTGGGTCCTTATTTTCTTGACACATTTGGTGAGGTATTTTGGATGAAAGCTCATCTTTGTTATTGTTTATTCTTTATGGTCTCAAATATTTATATTATAATACAAAGCCATCTCCTCCTAAGCTGAGGGAAGCCAAGCTCAGATTTTTCCAGGGGAGTGGAATTCAGAGGCCAAAGGGTCAGAAGGCTTGGAGGTTCTTACCCCCTTTCCATCAACAAATTCAAACGAATTCCATTTCTTTTGCAGTTAGAAGCAGACAAGTGAGGGATCCAGAATTTTGAATTGGGCAACCCAGGCATACCTTCACACTAAAAAATGCATTCAGCAAGCTTACCAGGCTGCCTGCACATGTCAGAGTTCTTGCCCTCTCTTATTACCAACAAGAGATACTCCACTGTGGTAGTGTCCATCCCATTTCTGTGGTGGTTGATATCAAGAACATACTTAAGCATTTTTCATACACGAGAAGCCAGATCACATATCTGACTTTAAATGTGTGAATGTGCTCCCAATGAAATGCCAACCAAAGAGACTTGAATGGGATGGGACTACTCTTATTTGAAATAGTGGCCCACCAGGGGGTCTTGCTATGTGATGCCATAGTGACAAGATTTGACAGGCAGAAAACAGAAAAGATCAGGAAATAACAGAACAACATAGTTAGAACACATTGTCACATTGCAAGTCATTTCTTTCTCTTCAAAGGCAGGGAAGGAGCATAAGGAAAGGGATGGAAGGAACACACCACAGTGGCATCAAGGACAGAAAAGAGGAAGGTTAATGTGTTTTTCTGGTAATTAATTTCCAGCAATGGCATGTCATGGAAGCCTTATGAATCATCCTTTCTTAAGGGATCCACAATGACCCTTGAATGTTGTCCTATGAATCACACAGGAAAATTAAAACACCCCAATCAAAATGTAGCCATGCACGAAAGAAAACTTTCGGATTCATGCGCAACTAGACCTGTATCATGAACAGATTACAAGCTTCCTGAATTGGTAACCATCCAATCTAAAGGAAGAAATCAAAAGCAAGCTCTTTTTGTTGTTTTGTTTTATTTGGAAAAGATGCTCCAAAAATGGTACAATAGACAGACGCTGTGCTAACTACCTCCCAGGATCACACCAAAATAACAAACAAATTATACAGCATTCAACCCTGGAGGTCCCCGGAACACTAGATGAACAGAACCACTAAACGAAGAACTTAAAGAGCAGGCCACGTCAGGTCTGGTAGGAGGGGCGGAGACGAGAGGGGGCGAGCCCCATGAGGGACACCCCAGCTGTGGGAAGCTTGTCTGGTTGGGGGAGAGACCCTCCGGCTGCACTCCAAGCTCACCAGCCTAGAGCTCCTTTGCCGGGAAGAGGAGTTCTAATATAGCCGGCGGTAAATTAGTGAGGACTCCCTTTGCTCAGCTCGGTGAGGCTAAGAGCGGCTGGAGAATCAGTGGGGCCGGCGCCCGGGCTTGCTCGCCGGTGAGCACTTACCTGGTTCCTGGTGGAGGGAGGGGCTGTGTGAGCCGGACCCGGGAACCTGCGGGGACGGACTGAAACTGAGCACCTTTGGTGCAAAGGATGGAAGTTTTTGGATTGTTGTTCCCGTGGTGTGGAACCTGCACATGAGTGGTGTAGGAAGGGCACCATTTTGTTGGGCTTGGGCCCTCCCACGGAGGATCAGGTCCGAGACCTCATTGGTCTGGTGGAATTGGCGCAGAAGTGCGTGTGTGCGTGCGCGCGCATGCGGCCTCGGATCCCCACCCTCTGCCCGGCTTATACTGCGTTGCCAGGGAAATGCTGGGTGGGTGCCCTCCGGCTCCAACAGGCTGCTCACTGAGACCCAGGAGTGTGCAAGCTGCCTCGGATCCCCGCTATCCGCACTCCGCTTGCAGAGTTGCCAGGCTGGTGATTGGCTGCCGGGCTGCTCGGCCTGATCTGCGAGCGGCTGATTGGGACACTCTGAGACTGGGAGTTTTCCTGGGAGTGTTGGGCCGTGAGCTGTGTGCCTGCGTGATCCAGACAGGGCTCTCCTGGTGATCTATTTAATACATCAAAGCAATCCCAGAGCGACAGCCAGAATGGAGAAACAAAGAAACATGTCACAAGTAAAAGATCAGAAGAAACCTCTAGAAATGGAACTAAATGAGACAGAGGGAGCCAACCTTTCAGAGACAGAGTTTAGAACACTGATGATAAAAATGTTTAAGGAACTTAGCGAGGACATAAAGAAGGATAGGGAAACCGTAAAAAACAACCTGTTAGAACTAAAGAATACAATAACAGAAATGAAGAACACACTCGAAGGAATCACCAGTAGAGTAGATGAAACAGAGGAGCGATCAGCGATTTGGAAGAAAAAATAGCAGAAATCACCCAGTTGGCACAAGAAAAAGACCAAAGAATAAAAAACAATGAAAATAGTTTAAGAGCCCTATGGGACAAGGTGAAATGCAACCATCTACGAATCACAGGAATACCAGAAGTAGAAGAGAAGAAGCAAGAGGTCAAGAATGTATTTGAAAAAATAATGACTGAAAACTTCTCTACCCTGGTGAAGGAAATCAACATACATGCCCAGGAAGTGCAGAGGGTTCCAAACAAGCTAAACCCAAAGAGGTCCACACCAAGACACATCATAGTTAAAATGGCAAAGGTTCAAGACAGAGACAGAATCCTAGAGGCTGCAAGAGAAAGACAGCAGGTTACATACAAAGGAACTCCTGTTAGACTAACAGCTGACTTGTCTACAGAAACTCTTCAGACCAGAAGGGAGTGGCAGGAGATATTCAAAGTGACACAAAATAACGGCCTACAACCAAGATTGCTCTACCCAGCACGGCTATCACTTAAAATTGAAGGAGAAACAAAGAGTTTCTCAGAAAAGAATAAGCTTAAAGAATTCATTACCACCAAGCCAGCACTGCAAGAAATGTTATAAGCGCTTTTTTAAACAAAAGAAAGGGGTAAACAAGATAACCCAGGGAGACCAGGAATACAAATAACAAAATGGAAATACATATGCACCTATCAATAATCATTTTAAATGTGAATGGGCTAAATGCTCCAATCAAAAGACAGAGAGTGGTTGAGTGGATAAGAAAATAGGACACATGTATATGCTGTTTACAGATGGAATAAGATATTTCATGCAAATGGAAATGAGAAAACAAAAAGCTGGAGTACCAATACTTATTTTGGACAAAATAGACTTTAAAATGACTACAATAAAAGACAAAAAAGGGCACTATAACCCTAATAAACATCTATGCCCCCAACATAGGAACTCCTAATTACATCTAACAGATTTTGACAGACATAAAGACAGAGATCAACAGTAACACTATCATAGTAGGGGACTTCAACACCATTGTCACCAATGGACAGATCCTTTAGACAGAAAATCAAGACAGAAAGAGGGGCCTTAAATGATACTTTAGACCAGCTGGACTTCATTGATATTTTTAGAGCATTTCACCCTGAAAAAACAGAATATACATTCTTCTCAAGTACACATGGGACATTTTCCAAGATAGACCATGTTAGGCCACAAAACAAGTCTCAGTAAATTTAAGAAGATTGAAGTCATATCAAACAGATATAAAGGAAAAACTGATGGTTGCTGGCTGGGAGGGAGTGGGGAAGAGGGAGAGGGGGAAGGTTTTGGACAGTGTAGGTGGGACTACAATGTTGCTGCAGGGATATGGGGGCAGTTCTGGGAATGTAATTGATAATGTTGTGAAGAGACTATTATGTTGCGAGAAATAAGTCAGTCGGAGAAGGACAGGTACCATGTGATCTCACTTGTGTGTGGAGTCTGAAGAGCTGAGTGAACAATCAAAGTAAACAGACTCGTAGATGTAGAGGAAAAACTGAGGGTTGCTAGTTGGGAAGGGGGTGGGGATGGGGGGGCAAGGGGAAGGGATTAGACAGCATAAATAGACAACTACAATATTGCCACAGGGATATGAAACACAGGTCGGGGAATATAATAATGTTGTAAAAATTTTGTGGCGTGTCAGATAGTCACATGTCTTGTTAGGGAGACCACTTTATGGATGGAGTAGAGACTTGATCACTGCACTGTACACCTGAAACTGATGTTGTATAGTATTGTATGCCAACTGTAACTGAATATGTGGATGGTCACAGGATGTGGAGTATACTGTGGAGGGGAGTCAGGAGAGTTATATGATATGGGGGGGGAGTGGGGTGGCGAACTGGGGGAGGGGGGTTGTCACTTTGGGGGGTAAAGAGTATAACTATTGCATTGTGTTGTACACCTGAAATTAATAAAAAAAAAAAAGAAAAAAGAAAAAAGAAAAGATGCTCCTATTTGGCCTGAGACTAGGTTTTCAACTACACTCAAGAACTCCACCTTAAGTGCCAAAGCAAATTCTCATTATTATGATGACAAAGTTAATGCACTAACACCTCAGAGAGCCTTCCAAGTATGAGGAGAGATCAATATTAATGGCCTCACAATTTAGGCTTCCCAAGTAATCGCTGGCACCCAGCAAAGTCGGAAGTAAAAGCTCAACTCCTCTTCTCCTGTCATCAAAGTGTCTGACCTCTCCTTTTCATCTATGTATCCAACCAAGTGACATTCTTGGGCACATCCACTAGACTAGATGCTGATTATCTTAAAAAAACATAGTTCCTAACTTTTCACAGGTTGTACCCTAGTCTAATCTATGAGAGAGGCAAACTAGCCATATTTACCGCATGCATGATGATAAAGGTATGATAAAGATATGCACAGCATGCTGTGAGAGACCAGAGGAAGGACAAAGAAAGCACAGATGGCATTCTTTTTTTTTTTTTAGCATTTCAGTTATTTTTAGTTAAAGAAAAACAGCCTTTTCCAAGGGCGACAAAATGAACTGAAGTTCAGAAGGAGGCAGGGTGTGGGCTTCTCACAAGCTCTTGCTCCAAAACCTAGACTCGAGGAGAGAGGGCGCTCCTGGGAGCAGGCAACTGGCTCGCAGAGGGCTGACGCGGTGGTGACGGGCGGGCTGCTGCCCACCTGTCACGAGGTTGGTCTGCATGGGCTCCCAGGGGACTTCCACCTGCCAGTCGGTTGACAAGATTAACAGCATTATCTTGGAGGGCATTAAATTAAGGAATGATACAAGGAGCCCAGAGAGGGGCTTATTCAGTTGGATTCTGAATCAAATCAGGAAATAATCTTTATCGGGTGCAACCATAATTTCATTTTTCTTGGAACGAATCCGAAGGAAGGTGAGGTCGTTCTGGGGGTCGATATTGCGCACAGTGCTCCGGGCCTTCAGGATGAAGTTGTGCATGAGGCTGGCGTAGTGCGTGGTGGTGGGATTGTCCATGGTGCTCTTGATGGGGATGCCTTCTGTATTCACCACGATGATCCCCTGCACACCCTTCTGGCTCTGCAGTCGCTTCAGTGTCTCCTCCACCTCTGCCATCTCTGACGGATTCCGGAGCTCCGTGTAGGTACTCAGCTTAGTCGCACAGATGGCATTCTTGGAGAGGGGTGTGGTTGAGCTGTATTGTGAAGGTACAAAAGGCTGGGGAGAAGCAATAAAAAATTTCCTATAAGGAGATCTAAACCTCTTACTAGGTATTTATTGGAAATTGTCCAAACTGATTTTTACACAGCATTTGGTAGTAAACATGTTGTCTGAAAATAGAGAATAAAAAGCAAGAGCCATTTATCCAGCAAACACTGAATTCGCACCTGCCATTGCAGGTACATATCAGACATGATGAGAAGGGGAGGGGTAATCAAAAGTATAAGAGGGTATAATAATAATAATAATAGTAATAATTTTATATATATATATATATATATATATATATATATATATATATATATATATAAATCCTGCCCTTGAGGATCTGACATCGGTTGAGGAGGCAAGACATTATATTTAACATATTGAGTAACTACACAATGTAGTCTGTTAATGCTAAATAACTCGCATAGATCATAAGTTCATAGGATGGAGAGAAAGAAGCTGGTGGGATGAGGTAATGTTGCCCACAAAGGTCAAGATTTGGACAGAAAGGAGAGAAATCATTGCAGGCAATGAAGGCACAGATCAGGCCATATTAGCTTTTGTCTCTAAAATTGTTGTTGGCTCCCCGGGAAGATACTGGCCCCCACGAAGTCACTCATTGTGCTTCCATGGAACCAGAATATCCCTATTCATAATAGTCCCAGAAACTGAAATGGCTTTTTATACTCTCTATATCCCAAGCATTCAGCATAGTTCCTGCCACTGTTGGCACTCAAAAAATTCATCTCACAAACAGATGGAGCCACTTAGAGGCATTTGAATCTCAAGTTAGCTATTGATCATGTGAGAGTAAGAAGGATTGTGAATGCACCATTGGAATTGCTGCTGAGGATTCGGACAATATGACAAAAATGGCCCCCTGTGATGGTGAACTTTACGTATCACATTGGCTAGGCTCTAATGCCCACTTGTTTGGTCAAGATGTTGATGTGAAGGCATTTGTGGATGGGATTAGCATTTACAATCAGCAGACTTTGAGTAAAGCAGATTACCCTCCATACTATGGGTGGGCCTCATCCAATCAGTTGAAGGCTTTAACAGAAAAGACAGAGGTTTCCTGAAGAAGAAGCAATTCAGTCTCAAGACTGCAACATAGAAATGCAGGCTAGCCCACTGGCCTGCCCTGCAGACATCAATTCTTACCTGAATTTCCAGACTGTGGGCCTGTCCTATAAATTTCAGGCTTATCAGTTGTACCCTCCACCCCAATCATATGAGCCAATTTCTTACAATAAATCTCTCAGATAGATAGATAGATGATAGATAAGATATACTATATATTCTCTATGTAATACATATATATTATACATATATAATAGAATATATGTAGAATAGTATATCTACATATATATCTACATATATTTTACTACTTTTGTTTCTCTGGATATCCCTAATATACTCCCTTTTATTAAATAACAAGAAGCTATCCAGTGCTATTTTATTAAGTAACCAGAAGCAAACCAACTTCACTCACATTCTGTTTGTCCATAAACTGTTAGAGTTGATCTTGCCAGTGCATCTAAGCTATACACTGATGTAAGTAAGGCCTTCCCCATTTTCTATGGTCCTTTCCTACCCTCCCCAAGCTGTGCCTTTATTGGAAGCATGTTATGAAGCATGCATTTTAATATCTAACACTCCTAGAGTCAGCCTGTTTTCTGCTAACAGAACACTCAGATAGCAATACCAGCTCCTAAAGTAATGTGGGCTACAACGAATGAACCACAGAGGTTAAGGTACATTAGAAGAAAAGTCTGTGTTCTGGACCTCAGGATGTCATCCATCTAAGTACTGGAGGAGTGCAAGGGGCAAATGAGAGAGGGAAAGGGACAGAGGGAGGGAGGGAAAGAAGGAGAGTAGAGAGAGGAGGGAGAGAGGAGGGAGACAGAGGGAGGGAGGGTGGAAAGGAAGGTGAGAGGAAGGGAAGAAGAAGAGAGAGAAAAGGAAGAGAGAGAGAGAGGGAAGGAGAAGGGAGAAGGGAGGCAGAAAGGAAGAGGGAAAGAGGAGAGAGAAGAAGACAAACTTCATACAGCAGAAAGGACTTGGATATGAATGTGGGGACAGCTAGTGGAGGTGAGACTGGAGGGGCATCAGCTCTTTTATAGGCATTGCTGTAAGAATACCAGCCCCCCGCCATGGGAGCAGGAAAGCCAATGCATCACCCACTTTGCAGCAGTTTTTAAAGCCTAAGCAATAGAACTGAAAGCACAGGCACATGTGTGCATACAGGCACATACACTCACATAGACTCACACACACACATACACACCAGTGCATGTAAAACTGGTAAAATCTGAATAAGCACTGTAGATTATACCATTGTCCATTTCCCAGTTTTTATATTGTATCATACTTGTATCTGAGATGTTACCATGGAGGAAAGCTGGGCATAGGATGGTTGAAACCTCTCTATCTTTTTGCAACTTTCTGTGAGAATATATTTCAAAATATAAAGTTAAAAAAAAAACTCAGTCAGAGCCATGAAATATGAAAATGGCACTAGCAGCATGAGAACTGGCCCCTCCTCTATCCCTCAAACCATCCAACCATCACCCCAGGCTGCAGGGTGCCCAGGGCACAGTGGACTCTAGGGCTTAATGAGAAGAGGCATGTCTGAGGCCACCTGGCAGGGGCTCCATCAGGCTGGTGGCAGCACCATCCTTGGTAGGGAATTGCACTTCCAGAGGCCATGCCATTGGGTTTTTCTTCTTACCCCTGATTCCAGTTGAGACCCCAACACTGGCTAGAAAATACCAAGGCAAGCTTGTCCTCTCCTGGACAACCACCCAGCTATAGCTCAGCCCACGAGAGCACAGGTAACCACCAGTGTTTAAGGCACAAAATGTTTCCAGAGCTAAGATTGTTAAGACCCTGCATCTACTAAGCCCTAGCTGTTTCTCTAAGTCTGTTCTACTCCATGAGTGAGCCCAGAAAAGCTCCAGGACACATCTGACTGTTGCTGCCCTTAGCATGCAAGGCAGATACTAAGAGCTGCTTTCCTGGAGGCTCTCCCTCAGCCCAACAGGACTGACTCTCAGCTTTTTAGAGAGGCCTGCTGTCCATGCAGACATCTCCCAGGGCCCTGGGGGCAGCAGGGCACTTTGGGGGCATGCTGGGCTCAGCCACTGTAACTACCGTCTTCCCTTGGGTGGAAGCCATACTTGCCAACAGGACAGACAGAAATGGGTATAACTTAAAGGCTAAGGAAAAAGTATTTTAAATGAACAGATTGTATATTTCACCATGAAGCTTTCCTTAGCTTGTTTGCAGCTATACAATGAAGGGCCTGGAGGAAACATTTCTCTCTGCTCTTAAAGCCTGAGAATGCTAACTCTCATTAACCTCCCAATTTTATTCTTTAAGAAAATCCAAATTCAGATAACCCAATTATATGTATTAAAAGTTACGTGAGGTGGGCCAGCCGAGTGGCGTGGTGGTTAAGCGCTGGTTTGGGAAGCCAGTGGCCCCGGTTCGGGTTCCACATGTGAGGGCCAGTGACACTGCTCTCAAAAAAAAAAAAAAAAAAAAAGTTACGTGAGGCAAATGTCCAGGGGAAAGTTTACCTCTCGCCCCCTACCCCATTAGTTCTGATATTGCATAAGGAGAACCACTTAAAAATACAATCCACTACCTTTTATTTTGGCAGGTAATTCTGAGGCAATTGGTAATCTGTTAATTGAAAAAGCAGTGGTTCTACACCAGGGGTGAGTTTGTCCCCCAGGGGACACTTGATAATATGTAGGGACAATCTGGATTGTCACAATTGGAGTTAGAGGTTGGAATGCAACTAGTATCTAGTGGGTGGAGGCCAAAGATGCCTCTTAAAATGCACATAACAGCCCCCACCAAAAAAAAAAAAATGTACAGATAACCCTGATTATTCATTCAGCAAACAATTACTTGGAACTTAGTATAGTCTTAAGACATTGTGCTAGGCACTGGGGTTGAAAAGCCTACCTTGCAGCATCTAGGAGAGGAATAACAGAGACATACAAGAAAATATAATGTAATATAGAGCATGCTAAGTGCCTGAGTGAAAATATAAATCAATAGAGGGAAGGATATGAGCTTGTGAGAGTGGGATTGGGGGATGGGAGGAACTGATGCTACTTTCCCTAAGACAACTGCAAACTTCATATTCACTCTCAAATATCAAATTTGCTCTCAAATGTAAAAATTGAGATACCTGCTAGGAAAAATCACCAAAACCCTAAGCACTTTTTAAGCAATCTATCTGTTTTTATGTACACGTCTTCAGATAATCAACCGACTGCTTTTTGTGTGACTTTGTTCCTTATTATTTCCCTACCAATATTTTCCATTATCAAAGAGATGTTTTATTTCCTTCTTCTGCCCTTAGCTTATTTTATCTCTACCTTTCAAATTATGATAAACATACAGTATAATTCTGTAAGTGCCAGTTGGTTAAGCAATACATACTTAGCCTCTTTTATCTTTCCTCAGATAGCAACATAAATTTATTCAGTTTTGAGGGTGCACTTTCCTAAATATTTGTTAGTTGGACTCTTTTTTTCAATACTGATTGCCAAATATGTAATAAAAACAATTGTCTTCATATCCCCTGCTTTTATTTTCCAAGTTGAAGGAAGCCCTGGGACAGCACAAAAATGCGTACAAAAAAGTACTGCTTATGAAGTGCATAACAGAAAATGCCTTTTCCCCCTGGAAAAGTTAGAGACCAGATCAAATGGGGTTCGATCAAAAAAAGTGTACTAAATCAGATTTACAAGGCTGAAATTACCTAGTGATCATTTCCATGGAAGAAACCACAGACAATTTTGTACTTTCCAGGTCAGCAACGTGGGTGACAAAACTGTTTGGAAAGCTGTCACTGACAAATGTGAGCTCATAGCTCAGCTGAAATTAAAACCAGTTATGAAAGAGCTCTACCAGATGCCATAGGCCTGCCCACAAAATATTCTAGACAATCTTACAAATCAAATAATGAACACACGTTTTTGGGGCTCTACTTTGTCAGTGCCTCTGCACAATACTGGGGGGAGGAGGCTATTTGTTTGTTTGTTTGTTTGCTTTTAAGACTGGGTTTGAATCTTGACTCTGCCAGTTAATACAATGTCTTTGAGTCTCCATTTTCCCATCAGTGAAATGAAGTAAATCATACCTATCTCTCAAAATCATTTTTATTGTAGCAGTCTGGGTCTGGTCAGGAAGAAAAGACCATGTCAGTCATTTTATTTTATCTTATTTTAAAAGATTTTATTGGGGAATTGGGGGAGGGGAAGAGCATTGGGGAATCGGGGAAGGCGAACAGACAAGTTGCTGTCAGTTTGTTCTTCAGTCTAGTTGCGGAGGACGTTGCTTCACTGGCCCATGTTGGTATAGTCATTGCGCTCTTCCTGGATGAGGCAGATCGGTCACCAGCCTCTGGATGGTCGCTCACAGTGGCTATTGGCAGCTCATGCTGGCTGCCAGCTGCTCACGCTGGCTGCTGGCCACTCACTGTAGCCTATGGCAGCCCATTGCAGCAGGGGCTGCAGCCTACACCATTGCCAGGGCTCACAGCCCAGCTCCAGGCGGAGCTATTGTTAGCTGTAGAGGGCAGTGTCACTGGCCCTCATATGTGGGATCCGAACCGGGGCTGCTGACATCCCAAGCCAGCTCTTAACCAATGCGCCACTCAGTCGGCCGCATGTCAGTTATTTTAACAGAGAGAATTTAATATAGGGAACTGGTTGCACAGTTGTTAGAGAACCAAAATAGCAAAAAAGAGACAGTTAGAAAGCAGCTACTACCCCAAGGGCTGGAAGAGCAGAGGGCAGAAGATGGAGTTATTAGAATCTAGAAGCTTGGAAGAAGAGTTATGTGGAACTGAGATACGTACTGCCAGGGACGAGGTGATAGCTTCTGAGGCACTGTCATCACAGGAGCTTAGGGGCCCACAGAACAGAGCCTCAGCTGATTCTGAGAAGGTGCAAAAGAGAGCTGAACACTGGAACCAATTGCCACTGCCAGGGTGATAGGCCATCACCAGGTGAAACTCTCTAGGATCAGCATGTGAGCAAGAAGGAGCAAGTCCCTTCTGCTGCCCAGCCTCAGTCTCCCTCTAGCACCTGTCTGGCAGATGGCAAAGGAGAAACGTGATTGCAGAGAGCCACAGCTTCACAAAGCAGAGTTCAGAAGGCTGGATTTGGAGTTGAGAGATGATAGCTTAATGCATGGCCCATTCATCCATTCATTTTGTGCATCCGTAGAGTGCTTACTATGTGTCTGACCAGGAGGCTCTTGGCTAGACACTGGGGAGTCTGAAGAATTAAATGGAAAACTCTTATAAAGTGCACAACTCAGTGACTAGTGCAACACAGACCCAGTTCTAAACTGCCAGGCCTAGTGAGAAACATAAAGGAAAAGGAAATGGACAACAAAACACCTGCCTTTCAGAAGTTCTGTGTTTAGATTAAGTGTGGCAGGATAAGTCAAAGAGCAGTCAGACATTTTTATACACTTTAAAAAGTATTTCTGGCATGTTTTAAGAATTCAGAGAAGCAAATAAATATTTTGGGGACTATCAGGGAAGATGTCACAAAGAAGATGGCAATAAGCAACACCTCAGTATTTAGACAATGGCCAAAAGGGGTGAGACCATTAGAAATGGGAGGAGCCACATGAGCAAATACAACACAGTGGGAACTCCATGGGTACTTCAGTAAAGCCTTGACCTCAAGGGAGTGGAGGATGGATTTGTGATATGCAGGATGGAGGATGGGGCCAGTTGAACATTTCTTGACTCAATTCTAAGGTGTAGATGAGCCACTGGGCTCTTTGAATGAGTAGAAATTATGTGTAAAAAATATTATCTTTGTTGTCCTCATCATAGCTAATACAATACCTTACATATAGTGGACTATTTGGGGGAAAAAGTATTACATTGAATAAGATGAGATTAGATAGGGTGGAATTTTACAGGCAGGTCTTAACTTTGAAAATCTGCATATATTTGCCTCTGTTTTAATTATAATAATAAATACTTTGTGAAATGTTTTGTGCAATCAATGAGCTATTTAAAATCTAAGTTCAGGAGGCCAGCCAAGTGGCGTGGTGGTTAAGCACTGGCTTGGGAAGCCAGCAGCCCCAGTTCGGGTCCCACATATGAGAGCCAGTGACACTGCCCTCAAAAAAAATAAAATAAAATAAAATAAAATACAATAAAATCTAAGTTCAGGAAATAAAAAGATTCAAACAATAATAATAATTTTAACAAGTGAAGAGGGCACCTACACATCAAGATACTGTGCTCATTTCACAGACTGAGACCCTGACATCAGAAGGAACTTGATGTTGACTAGTGTTGACTTTGCAGAAACTGGGAGGGGCTGTTGAAAGCATCATGGACCTGTGCAAAAAAAAAAAAAGTATTGGGTGATATGTTTTTGAGTCCATTTTAGTGACTCCTATAGAAGAAAATAATATAATTGGTGTGAATTTTGAATATGAGTTTGCAGAGCATACATTGTACTCACACCTAATCTGTTGTTTTCTTCTTGACAGATCCATTACAAGATTTTGGCTTTTCTCTTGAACAGTGTTCCAAACATTTAAAATCAAATCTCAGCATTAGAATTGGAATCATTCTGAGTAAGTAAAGATTATTGACATGAAATAAAGCATTGCATGGCCTCTTCCTGGTTCACACACCCAATTACTTGTACTGACTGTACTGGCTGCCTAAGTCACTGTTCCCCATCTCTCTCTTCCATTAACTCTGTTTCCCGCTTAATTTTCATTTCTCTCTCTGGGTGACATCCAGATAGAGTATAACTCTCATTTAATGCTGTGCTTTTGTACTGAAAAGACTCCAGTTACTCATTTAGGTGATATAGACACCTGGAATCAGTATATCCAGCAAAGAAAGAAAATATCTTGAGCCTAAGTATTGATGTCTGCTCAGGAGAGAGTTTTTGTTTAGTGATCTCAGCAACACTGATCTCAGCAGCATGGCTTGTCTTTGTGATATTTCTTTTCCCAAATAGCTAATATATGTCCTTAAACCTTGACACAGGCAAAGACATGTAATATCTTCTCCCTCCACCCCAATCAATGACCTAGAATGCTTCCTGTTCGTTTATTTTTATGTGGTCATGCCATTACCACTAGTCATTATATTGCTATAACTACTAGAGTATCTCCTTTCTAAAACAGTTTTATCAAAAACAGAGCAGAAGGATTTAATAAACTTAGTATGTGAAATCATTCCAGAGAAATGGAGAGAACATTCCCAGAGTCCAGGAACTCTCATACATCTTCGTATTTCCAAAACCTTGCACAATATCTGGACTCCATAGCAGCAGCTCAATAAATGCTTTGGGGAGAGAAACAAAGGAAGAAAAGTTTAGTAGAAGGAGGAATAAGTAGAACATAAAAGGGAGGAATAGAAAAAACTTCCAGAAAGAATTTGGAAGCCAGCACTGCCAAGGCCCCTGAAGCTCCCTGTGTAACTATGCTACACTAGCTGCCAAGCAACAATGGGGGATGTGAAGGTCTGACCACATCCCAGCACTTTCAGGGGAGGTGTGTAATACTAAATACTGAGACACTATAGAAGCCATACCTGCTGCCATCACATTAAGCGACCATGGCGTCAGGGCACCGGAGCACAGCAGATAAATTGCCTGGCTCCATGAAGATTAAGTTTGTGAAAGGACTATGACTCATATCCAGAGCTGTCACTATAATCCCCTGTGGTACTGCCTAAATGCTGTTTTACGAAGAAAAGAAGAAAAATGTTGCCCATACAGTATAGACTTCTGGAAATAAAAGGTCTTATGGCTCAAACTTTTATAAACTTTGACTGTTTTGATATACAGCAAAACCCACACTAATAGTAAAGCTGACCTTCTCTTTCCCTTTAGGAGAGGACATCAGAGAGTTGTTTCTTGACATAAATCTCCTCACTAAAGGTGCATCCATTTTGAGTTACTCCTATCCCATCTGTGAAGAGGACCTATCCAAGTTCTCTTTCTGTGGAAGAAGGAAAGGGGGTAAGTGCTCTGTCTTGTTCACTGCTTGCTGAGACCCAGGATCAAGAGCTTGCAGCTGAAGTCAGGACACCCCGGCCAGAGTCAGGTTCTACACCTCACCTGTGGACAAACTTCACCTCACTTGTCAGTATAAAACTACTGTGTTACATAATGTTGTGTAAAAATAACCCTAAGGCCCATCCATAGGCCTACCTTACAAGGTGGGTGTGAAAATGACATGAAACATGTATATAAGGTACTTCACAAACAAAACATTGTTAGTGATATTGGTGGCACACCACACACACACACACACACACACACACACACACACACACACACAAAAGGCTGTCAACAGAAAGAACTAGTAGCTTCCCCAAATCCATTGATGTTCAAAGTATTTTCAGGTTTCTCCTCAGCAATCCCTTTACTGGCAGGATCTCCTCAGTATAGCAATGGTTTCTGAAAAAGAAAAAAGAAAAAAAAAAAGAAGCTTTCTAAATGTCAACATTTTCCTGTGGTCGTTCCCATTTGAGTCATTGACTGATGGGACATTAGGTGGATAGACTCAAAATACAGAAGCATAAAACCCATTGTTTTATCTCCTCTATCTCCAGTTCACTAATCCCCCACCCCTCCCATATATACCTCAGATGAGCACAGGAAGCCCACTCCCGCCTTCCCCACCTCTCCTCTCCACTTGTCCTCACCCAGCATCTTCACCAAAACCCTGAGATGCTTCTGTTTAATTTACCTACAACTTGGGTCTGGTTTGTTCTCTTCCTTCTTCCCAGGGCTTCCTTCCTATTTCCATTGGCTGAGGGAGAGCATGCCCCTAACACCACACCCTGGAAACTCCCACTCATCTACTCCCTTGTTCAAAGAAGCTAGACAAAATCACCCAATGGTGCTTTCTAAACAAAGGATCTAGAGGAATCCTAGTATGGGGTCCCTTCCCATACTAAGGAGTGCAGACAAAGGGAATTTGTCTGCAAGAAAAGAAAACAGGGAATTTAAGGGAGTGAAGGGATGAAGCCAGTGAACTTGGCAGTGTTGTGTAGCTGGCCAACCTCACTCAGCTCAGCCCTCCCTCCCCAACCTCCTGTCAGCTCCCTTCAGGGTATAATGCGTACCTTTATTATAGAACCTGCCATGTTGGCCTATAATTGTTTATCCCTACCTGTTACCCCCAATCGACTATCAGATGGGTAATACCATCTTTGTTTTTTTATGCCAAAGATTTTGAACGTACCTGATATGTATGGAGTGCTAAATACAGCGAACATACAGAGTGAAAAAGCTAATGTTGTTAAACATTCATGCCAGGCACTATTCCAAAAGCTTTATATCCAGTAAGTCACTTACTTTCTACCCCAAGCTGAAGGGTTAGTACTTTTCATACTCTAACTTTATAGATGCAGAAACTGAGGCACAGAAGGTTTTAGGAACTTGCAACAAGTCACAAAACTGATGAGGAACCCATGGTTCAAACCCGGGAAGGGTGACTCTAGGGTTCATAATCTTAACTTACAAAGAATGAAGAAACAAAAGAAACAACAATGAAATGGATGCCTGTGCCTTTTGGCCAGAGGTTTATTTAAAATCATCATTTAAAACTCTTTCTGACTTTTTTCAATTTGGGACATGTTTTTTTTCTTCCTAGCTAACCTACCATAGAATTAGTCGGTTTTTCTCTCTGAACTTACTGGAAATATTTCTGATTAATCAGGTACGTTCCTGTATTACCTCAGCATGGTGAACTCTTCATTAGTTGCTCCTTATTTAACCTTCTACCTGTCCTCAGCCATACTTGTCCCAAATGCCTCACACCACTATTAGCCATTCTTTCCTCCCTCCTTCCCCCCTCCCTCCCTTCTTCCCTCCTTCTCTTCCTTCTTTCCTTCCTTCCTTCCTTCCTTCCTTCCTTCCTTCCTTCCTTCCTTCCTTCCTTCCTTCATCCTTCCTTCCTCTTTCCCACTTCCTTCCTTTCTTCAACACTAGGTCCCTACTCTGTGCCAAGCACTTTAGAGAGCCTGAAGATGAACCAAGAATGGTTTCTACCTTCAAGGACTTTTACAATGAACTAGAGGAGATTTGCAATCCAGAAAATAACTCTTTCAGTAGTTATGTGTGGTGTGTGCATTAAAGAGGTATAAACAAAATACCAAGGAAACTTGAGACGTATAGTTCACCCCCAACAAGTTCAACCTGTTGGAACATGGGAAGTCTCAGAAATGTAATATAGAATTATTTTCCTGCTTGCTTTACATTATTTGAAAGACTGTTACAGATGTTTCAGCAATGTTTATGTAATTTGTGCATAGCATAATAATGCTGGCTGTCTGCAAGCATTCCTGATTTTAAAGAATGTGTTGAAGAAACTCAAAGCATCTTAAGCTGATAGTTAAATCATAACCTCTGACAACTTCATAGGCTGTCACCGATAGCCATCATCTATTGTCCTATCTCCTGTCTTTTGCTTCTCTTTCCTAGTTTCCCCTAAAATAAGTATTCTTGAACCCAAATGTGGAAACAGACATGCTTGGAAATACTACCAACTTAGTAAGAAAGAACCCATACTGAGCTGCCCTTCTATTCCTACTTCCTTTATTCCCTGGATCAAGTTTCCCTATCTCCCTCCTGGATGATGGAAATGGCTTCCTAACTGGTTTTCCTACCTCCTTACTGCTGCCAGGGTAGTCTTCTCAAATACAGATCTGATAATGCCACTGCCCTTCCCAGAAGACTTCAAGGTTTCCCTTTCTGTAGAACAAAGTCCTTAAGTGACCAAACTTTATCACAGGTGCCCACAGGCACCGTTAGCAACAGCTTCATCAAATCATTTTCCACTTTCCGACCACACCCTGTGTTTTAACACACACACACCAATGGTTCCCTTAGTTTCTGATTCCTATTCCCCATTTGTCTTCCATCCAGACCTCCTCAAGTATCACATCTCCTAAACCTTCCTCCTCCAACCTTCAGCCAGTGAATCACCCCACTGGATGCCCCTGGAGCATCACATTCTCACTTATCTCAGCCATAAGTGTATTTTGTATCCCAGAGAGAGAGAGAGAGAGAGAGAGAGAGAGAGAGAGAGAGAGAGTGCCTTGAAGGCAGACACTTCAAACTTTGGACTCCCTGAAGGTAGGAATATTCCTTGCTCCTCTCTGTCTCTGCAGACTCTGCAGACAAAGAGAGCCTGGCACAGAGTAAAGATGGAATAAATACTTGTCCTACTGAATTTGCAAGTGACAGATTGAATGCTAGAATACACCTAAAAGGTGACTATATAGTGATGCTTATACATGTCACAAAGACACAGGCACATCAAATCCTAGCAAACAGTAAATTATCTTGATCCTCCAAGTTTAAGAACCTATTTTTTTCCTCTATGAGTGGTTTTATAATAGAATTAATAAAAAAGAAGAGATATTGTTTCCCCAGAATGAAGGTGTCTAATTCAGTTTAGTAGCTCAAAAGGCTGGCTTTTACCTCACTCAAATGCTGGGCAGCGGTTCAGCTATTTACTTTTTGCCATGCGGTTAATAGCTGCATATGCAGGCTGCAAAGTCAGAACTTGGGAAATTGCCAAGAAATTTCGTATAGCATAAAATGATCAGAAAAGTGATATACAAACACTGAGTGAACAAATAATTACGTAAACCAGTAAGCCACAAAAACTCAAACCTTCACTTCAGAGGCTTCTTGGGTTATTCCATTTTTGTAACCCACCCACCAACCTACAACAGGACTGATTCTATTGAAAATAAGTGATTAATGCTAAGAGCAGAATTAACAGGAATACACAGAACTGAGAACTGAAGTCAGTCCAAACCCCAGCACAAGCTGCTGTTGACATATGAAGCAGGAAGCGAACTCCTTCTGGGGTTTGCAGGTCCTTCTTAGCACAGCAGCGAAAAGACTCAGCATTCACTGCAGGCAGTCCATTATGGTGTCAGCGGTGGCTGAATTGGTGGGTATTTCTACCACATTACGGTGCACCCCTCCACAACTGGCTCCCCACCGGTTATTCTCCAAGCCAGATAAAATTACAGAACGTGTCATGCTGAGTGAGACTGTGTGGATAAGATGTTCTCTTTTCTTCTGCATCTTCCTCTGCTAGCTCTAAGGCAAGAGCACTCTGGATCTGAAGACCAAGTGATGTGCTTTTGGCATTATCTCTTACAGTGTGACTGGTAATTTGGGGGAAACAGCTTATATGTCCAAGTATAGGGGACTAAGTAAATCATTGTTCAGCCAAACAAAGGTACAACATGCTGTGCTTTTCAATAATGTTATAGGAGATTATTAAATTACATGAAAATAAACTCATAAGGATATTGTTAAGTGACAAGATTGCTATGAGATTATTGAGCACAAGTATTCCCCCTCCCTCTGGCTTTCACCATGGTGAACACTGACCAAAGGCTGAGGGAAAGTTCAGATCCAGGTTGCTTGGGAAAATGTAACAACTCTGCTTTAACAATGCCTTGCCAGCGCCAACAAATGAGATTTGGGACAAAGAAAGGGGACGTAACACAAAGACTGAGAGAGGCAGTTAGCAAGGAAGAAAGAGCACCTCTGGCTTTTGCCAGAGAGCTGGACTAATGGCTCCCCCTCCCCCCACAGCTGCCATTTACAAACTGGGGATAGAGACCCTTCTTGCCGGAGGATCATTTAATCTCTAGTTCTCAGTTACTTCATCTCTAAAATGGGAGTAACCATAATTGTTTATTAGCAATAGTGGAAGACTAAAGAAAAGAAGCATAACATGCCTGGTGTGTTAAAAACATGCAGTGAACATGGGAATAGCATGCCTCCCTCTGCTTCCTCCTCTGTCTGAGGGAACTTGAGGCAGGTGGTGGAGCAGCTGGAGTAAACTGCAGCTGCTTTGTTAACATAGGCTAGGGTCTGTCATAGAAAAGAGCCAGAGGTAATAACTCTGACTCAAACCAACTCACCCAAGCCAAGGGGCAGCCTGCTCAATGCTGCCAACCTGCTCAGGATCCCAGGATTTCCTGACTAGTGATTAAAGAAATCTTTTCTTCTTGAGTCTTCCGTGCTGCTTTGTTTTCTCACCTCTGTCTAAGGTGAGCCTCTAAAGTTCTCATTTTCCGCCCCTGGCTTGACTTTCTTCTAGAGTGAGTGACTGTGGGAATGTCTACCCCTTCAGGGAAACCTGACATCTACTCATGGAGGTTTGAACTAACCCCATGGCCTCAACAAAAATGTCCCACAATCGTCTGACGTAAGAACTCTTCCCAAAGTCTGGGTTCATCAGCAGTAAACATCACAAACTAGACACCCACAGCTCTGGTTAGTGTGTAAATGAGTTGAGTTCACCCCAGTCCCTTTTATCCTCTTCTGACTTATCAGAAGTCCAACTCACCTTGAAATCCATTCTCAAAAAAAAAAAATGGGGTTCATTTCGTTCAGTGAGTTTCCTAGAATATCTCATCTTAGAAAGATGAGAGTAAACCAATAAGCAAAATAGAGCAAAAAAAATTGATGGTGGGACTTGCTGTTGAAACTGAAGTGTCAATCTGGGAAGTAGGAACAAATCTGTCCAGGACATGTTCCACCCAAATAAAAAATGTGAGGTGGGGGAATTACTCAAAGAAGCAGGGTGGGTTCATGTTTTGGCTGTCTAGAATGTATCATGTAGGGCTATGCAGAAAAGACATTCTCAACTGGAAATGAACCTGAAGATCTTGGGAAAGACCAGACTAAGGCTACAAAGTTCTTGATGATACAAGCAAGACACATCAACTGTTAAACTTGGTTCTACCTAAGCCTCTATGAGTTCTAGCCAGGGTAGGTCAACCCAGGCAAAAGGCGTTGGTTTCACAGCATTAATTAATAATTGGCTTTCAAAAATGATTTAGTTTTTGTTTAGTAAATTGACTTATAGGTATCAATTGTATCCACCCTCTTGCCAAAATCAACCAAAATTAAAATAAAGACTCAGAGCAGGTAAATAAGTAAATTTGTGTGTGTATGTGTGCATGTGCATGCACGTGTGTGTGTGTGTGTGTGTGACCTGTAGGTCAAGGGTTCTTTTCTGAGCCCTTGACAGCCATCATGGACATGGATGAAACACAATGGGAACCTGAGAGGACTCGATCTTATCTGTGTGTAAGAACCCAGCAGGTCCCACAAGAACTGTGGCTGCACGGGGCACCCAGCCCTGTGTATGTGTGTTCTAACCACTTTTCAGTAGGAATAAAATCTATATGTATGTATGAAATACATACAACAGATATTGATATAACTTCACTTCATATAATTTGTAAGCTACAGAAAATAATTAGTTGTGGACTCAATTTTAAATGCCTCTAGAAAGCGTGTAACTAAAATGAATATTACTGTGACAGTTTCTGCAAGTTGAAGAATCCTTTAGTTGAGAAAAATCATGGCTCCCTGGTTTATCTTTGGTGTAAATCTGAATTTTCCTATTTTGTGTCTGTTCAAAGTGGGGAATATATCATAATTAGATGAATTTCCATATACGAGAGAGTAAAGCCCCTAAGAACTGTACTTAATGTCTGACATGACATTGCCCACAAGGCAGATACTATTCCTGAAAGAAGCTAAGGGATTCTGCTTTAATATACCCAAGTAAGACAAAAGTGCAAGCACAGTGGGTGCTCAGGTTGGCTACCTGTCCTCCCTCCTTTTCATTAGCTGTAGCGTTTCTCATCAGTCCTGGTTCGTGCTGAACACGTCTGGCTTCCTCGAAGTATCATTAAATGCAGAGTCTTCTCAATCTTACCATCTGTAACTATTCAAAATTTAGTCCTAAGAGTTCTATCTGCATGAGCAATTGGGATTTCATCAGCTAATTTCATCCTATTGCCCCAACTCTCTCTTTTTCTATGTGTTCTTTTTTTCACAGATCTATGAAAGGGAGGAAATTTGGATATTGCCTAGATTTAGAAAAATTGCCATAAATGCTCTCTGCAAAATGCCTTATACCTTGCATTGTTCTAGTAAAATATGACAGCCACCTTCTGGGCATGTGCTTTCTTGAAGAAGCACCACCGTTAATCAACCTGTGCTGATGACCTGACACACCCACAGCCCTGCGTCTCTACCATGGGCCTCAATTTCCAGCTGTTTCACATGCACTGCGCATGTGTTAACAAATGCAAGCCCCAGGCATGTGGTCGCTGATTTCTGCTGTAAGAGAAAGAAAATAAGGGCTTTATCTGAAGCCTCAGTTTTAAAATACGTCTGCCCCAGGGTGTCACCTCTTTGCTCACCTTTGATTTCTGGGCCATTTTAGACCAGCTGCTGCTACAAGCTTGTTTGCTTCAGGCTTTCTGCTCTGCTGGTCTCTGCATTTTATTCTCCTTCTCTCCCTATCCCAACTCTGGTCCCATCCTTCATCAACCATTGCTAATAGCCCAGATGACAAAGTGGCCGAGGTGGGAACTCGTGTGTTTTGACTTCACTTCCCATGGATGAATCAATAGACCTGTGGGGGGAGTGATGATTCTCTGCCACATGGGAAAGTGCACAGTTTCTCCTGCCATCATCATCGCACTGTCATTTTCTAGTTGCAGGTAGCATGTTACCAAAACCAATATTATTCTTAAAAAATTTTCTTCTGCCTGCCTCCTCACACTGCAGTGCTGCCCTGGAGGACAGGAGCCTTAGCCCAGGCCAGTGGTTCTCAAACTTGACCATGCCTCAGCATAACCGGGAGGCCTTGTTCAACCACAGACGTTAGACACACCCCCAGTTTGCAATTCAGTACATCTGAAGAGGAGCCTGAGAATTTGCATTTCTTATACGTCCCCGGGCGAGGTTGATGATGCTGGACCAGGGACCACACTCTAAGAACCACCAGCCTAGCAGATAATAAGCACTGGATTAGAAGCTAGATCTATAGGGCTGGCCCTTTCCTGCCACTTATCATTATGTGACTTTAGGCAAGTTACTCGATCTATCTGAGCCTCAGTTTCCTCATCTGTATGATAAGGAAAATACGAGTGACCTCACAGGATTGTTACAAGGATAAAATGGGATAATATGTGTAAAGCCCTCAGAACAGAGTTTGGCACACAGTAAGCACTCACTAAATGATAAATCATCCCTACTTCACACAGCCGATTAGGGATTTCTCTTGCAAGGGCTCTGAGCCCCTGAAGTCATCAATCTCAGAGTGGAAGTCTGCATTTTAACAAGGCCTGGACAGGCAGTAGCGCCTTTGAGGCTGAGAAGTCTAAGGCCTTTTTTCTCAGAGGTAGCAGAAACTTAACTTTGGTCCAAGCTGCATATTCTATGGTGGATGACAAAGTGGGGTCACCACAGCCGGTTTGAGTCTCTGGGGAGAGAGTACCATTTGCACTTCTCATGGAATAGGAAATGTGAGGCACCATCTCCTCCGCCTTCTGCCTTTCTTCTCTTCATGTTTTATTCTTTGTCGGCATGCTTCAAAACATTTCAAGCAGCTGTGGGTTCCTGTTTGTGATTTCTGGGCAGCCACCACTGCTATAATGCAAATTCATAGAGAATTAACAAAATCAATGGTTTAGTATTGTATTAGCAGAAAACTCCCACTCTTGCACTGCAAAAAAATAGAGCTAGAAACAATGATCACCCTAAAGAGGGCACCAGTAATGACCAAGACAAAGAGGACATTTTCTTGCTAAAAGAGATAGACAAAGAGAGAAAGAAAGATTGCCTATTGAGGAATCCTCTAGTTCTGGGACTCCATTAGTAAGAGCCAATAATACATTGAAACTGCCTTGTGATATCAGTCAATTCTGTGGAGTTGCAATAGCAACATATTGAGGCTAATGGTAACCTAGGACCAGAAGCATTTTTAATTTTCTAACATAATACAAGTTCCTTTACAAATTCTTGGCCTTTATGGAATTTCATAAATCCAGCTCAATGACTCACATACTTTCCTGTAATAATCATTTAGGAAGTGAATTAAGAAGGCCAACTCCCAGCTCCCCCATATCACCTTAAAACTGATCCCATGGATAGCTAGTATTTGCATTTTAACAAACATCCCTTGAGCTCTGATGTGCATGGACCCCAGAGACCCCCAATCTGAAAAGGGCTCTCAGCGATGCCTGTTTCATATTCCCAGTCACGTTGCTCTTTCCAGAGGCTGGCCCAGGTTTCTAGAGGTCAAGTCAATTTCTTCTACTCTTTCCTCTCATCACCATCATTTCCATTTCTGGGAAACCAACAAGCTCACCAATTCACAAGTTTTATTTTGAAAGTTATATTAAGTGTTTATCCACAGAAATCCAGAAATAGGTTGGTAGAGAAAAAAGTTGAAATTCTCTTTCCCTTCTTATTGCCAGAAGTTATGTATCTCTCAAAGGGAACCTGGGCAGTAAAGAAAAAAAGATTTTGAAGGAGGAATAAAGCTGTAAACAGATCATTTCACCTTTTGGGCCTTAATTCCTCATCAATGGCTTAGTAATTAATAATGGGCATTGTCCAGTAAACAGCCACTCGCCATATGTGGCTATTAGCTCATTAATACTTTTTATATTAGTTACAAATTAAAATTGTAATATTTTTAATATTTGGGTTAAAAATACATATATTATTAAGTTAATTTTACATGTTTCACTTTCCAGTTTTTTAAATGTGGCTACCAGAAAAATTTTAAATTTTAATTACATAAGTAGTTCACTTTATATTCCTATTAGACATTTGACCTAAAACTGCACTGTCCAGGATGGTAGCCACTAGTCACCTATGGCTATGTAAATAATTTACACTTAAATTAAATTTAAAATTCAGTTCATCAGTCACAGTAGTCACATTTCAAGTTCTCAATAGCCACATGTGGCTAGTGGTCACTGTATCTGATGATGCAAATATAAAAAGTCCCATCTTTGCAGAATGTTCTATTACATGGCACTGACCCAGTGGTTTCTGTATTGCTCTAAATATCTTTTAACAGTCTGTCCTAAACTGGTTTGTATGAGTTTATGCTAGAAATTTCACTCTCTAGCTCAGCCATAGGCCTAAGTACCTTCTCTTTTGCTCAAATCCTAGATTATGCTTGTGTCATGGTTCTGAAGGGCCGTTTGTCAGGAGCACAAATCCCAACAAGCCACTACTTTTGTTCCCTTCTCAGGTTAATCACCTGGAGTAATCCAAGATTGCTGTATTAGTTTCCTACTGCTGCTGTAACAAATTACCACAAATTTAGAAACTTGCAACATAAATGTATTCTCTTACAGTTCTGAACGTCAGAAGTCTGAAATCAAAGTGGCTGTAGGCCTGCATTCTTTCTGGAGGCTTCAGGGAAGAATCCGTTTCCTTGATTTTTCCAGCTTCTAGAAGCTGCTGGCATTTCTGTGCTTGTAGCCACATCACTCCACTCTGCTTCTATCCTCATCATGTTGCCTTCTCTTCCTTTGGATCTCTTGCCACCCTCTTATAAACATTCCTGTGATTACATTGGACTCACCCACATAATTCAGGGTAATCTCCCATTTCAAAAATCCTTAACCTAATCACATCTGCAAAGTCCCTTTTGCTATATGAGATACCATACTCACAGGCTCTGGGGATTAGGACCTGAGCATCTTTGGACCATGACTAGCCTACACAATCCCCAACCAGACAACCAATGCACCTTGTCTGACTTCTGCATACCATGTGAAGAGGCCAAACAATTGTGTACAATCCAAGGACCACTCAAACTCTGCATGTTTTCAATGAAAATGCCTTCACAGACATCAGATAATTCTGAGAACCACAAAGATAACACAGTCATTCATTTACCTGAGATGAGATATGCATTTTTCTATTAGGAGATCTTATCATTGCTCAGATAAGGTTTGTCTTGTTGGCCCATTATTGTCACCCTTTCTCAGTCTCTGTAAAACTCCCCTTTGCCATGGCCCCTCCTGTAGGAGAAAATATTTGGGCAGAAGTCAATGACACCTGACCCCTGTACTGGAACCATTTCTGTCAAAAAAAGAGGATAAGATAGCAGTGAGTCCCTGAGAGGAGCTTAATCACTGAGAAGCTGTCACGTCCTGCGTGGCAAGGGCAAGTGGGACACGAGAGGGGCGACGCAGATTAAGGAAAAACAAGAGACAGAAGAAAGATAAGAGCGAGACCAAGGGACTCAGCCAAAGACGACTGAGCCCAAGGGACTCAGCCAAAGACGACTGAGCCCCGAATCGGGTCAGCTCATAGCTTTTATTAAGAATTATCAAGGATGTAAACTGCAACAAATCATTAACGGTGGTTTGTAGTTCTCAGGATTTACACAGTCCTCTACTCCCCTGAAAGTGCTCTTTCCAGGGTGTACTGTGACTTACTCTTCCGTTAAAGGATTACCTTGTCTTTATTATGATAATTGCTATGAAACCCAGACTCGGTTTCTGTAAGTCACCTAAAGAATGTTTACTAAAGCTATCTTGACTATCTAGAAATCATCCTAAATTCTAGCAGTTAAACACAATCATAAAACTCACAGTATACTTGAGCTATACCAAAAGACTAGGAGTGGCTGTGTTTAAGGTAAAGGCATCTAAAATCTATTCGTTTGTAAATAACAATACCTAGCAACCAAAAGGGTTTCACACCTCTCTTATCCTACAGAGGGCTGCATCCGTTTCTCAAAGCTTCAGTATCTGCTGCTGCAACAAGGCACTGGGCAAAGGAATTCACACAAGGCTGATTAACAATTCCATGGTCAGCGGATGTCTTAGAGCTGCCTCTTACCCGGAACTCTCAAGGCCTGAAGACTTAATCTTCCAGGAGACTATTCACAGTAGGGCCCTTAGGCAAATGCATCAGCTTCTCACAGGCCTGAGTTTTCTGGCCTGAGTTTGTCAGAGGCCTGTGCCTCAGTTTCCAAGGGGCTTGATCCCCAATATCACAGTTCAGGGGTCCCCTATGGAACTACCGCCTGGCTTGGGTTGTCTCCCCACATTTAGGAGATCTTACCCGTCCTTGGCTGCGTAGTTAGCTCATTGGGGCACCACAGGAACATATCACAAGTGTAGTAAATATATTGTCTCCTATAGAAGAAAAGGCACATGGGTTCACAGAGGCAGGAGATATTACATGACCAACCATAAGGCAGCACCCCTAATATCCAGTGCTGAGCAGGACAATGTGGCCTTGTCAGACACTGGGGTGCTGTCAGCTTCCCACAAGAAGCAGCCAGAGTGCTGTTAGGAAAGAAGAACAGGGATAACAAGCACATCTCTGAAGCACTGAACAGGTGGAAGAAAAGGGACCCGAGTGAATAAGCCTTGGAAGGATTCTCATTTAACAGTTTTGTGAATGGTCCATCACAAGTACAGTGAATGTTTTAAATAAGATGAAATTTCTGCAGTAGTGAGTGGCCATAAAGAAGATCTCACCAGCATGCTTGAAGGGACAATCTACCACAGGCAAAGCTAAGATATTTCATGTAGTGATCCAAACTCTAATTAGATACTTATGAACTCCCAGGTACAGTTGTGATTCTGAAAGGACCAAAGCAACAATTCCTAGAACACACAGCCAAAGGGACCAAACAACATGGAAATAATATCGGAAATAAAAGTAAACATGTTCTAACTTATGAGCTCTCAGTAGCAACAGAAATGATCCTACCAATAAAATGGTCATCTGACATGCCAATGAACCCCAAGTTTTGCAAATCCAGTTTATTAGAGCACACTTTATTTATTACAGGCTACACCACACTGATCCACTATTCAGTGACAGTAACACTCGAACCAATGGAATGAAGAAAACAGAACCCAAGACTACTTCCCCACTCCTTCCTCTGCTCCCTCTCCTCACAACCTTGCTGGTTCCCTCAGGGACACCCACCCACCCCCTCTGGGCACAGCTGTGGTCTTCACCTCCTTGTCCCTGTCTCAGCTCCTGTCTTCTACCAAAGTGGGAAGTTCAGAGCCCCACAGGGACAATCCAAGGCATTCACTCTCCCTCCTGCTCTTTGTCAAAAGTCAAAGAAGAGGTTCCAGGAAGTTCAGATTTAGCTGCTAAGCTGAGTGGTTTTTTCTTTTCTTTTTTCTTTTTTTTTTTTTGAGGGCAGTGTCACTGGACCTCATCTGTGGGACCTGAACCAGGGTGGCTGGCCTCCCAAGCCAGCGCTCAACCACTGCGCCACTCGGCCAGCCCTAAGCGGGGTGGTTTTATCATCAGAACCAAGCAGCCAGCTTTCTAGGACCCTCACTAGCTCATAGTGGCCTTCGAATAAGTTAGAAAAAGGTACACCTTCTGCCAGGAAGTGCACTTAGTTTGGGGTTCCTCCCAGCAAAGCCAGAGACAAGGACTTGGGGGTGAGTAGTTTATTAAGATTTGATGCCAGGAAGCAGAAGTAAGAGAAGGGCAAGAGGGACTCAGGGCAAGAGGAAAAGCCAGGGAGTGATGTGACGAGGAGGTGATTACCAGTGTGGGGAACTTGGGCTCAGCCACAAGACCCTTGGGGAACTGTAGTGTGTGTCTCAGAATGGTCCCTCTGCAGGTGAGGAGGCTATGGCATTTATCCCTGATTCCGTCCTCCTTCCCTGTTGAGACCCTTCCCAGGAGATAATGTCCCATCACTTCCCAGTTGCCCTTCATAGGCTGCTGTGCAGCAGGCAAGTGTGGAGAGGGGCAGGCATTTGATCTGGGATGATGACAGAGGCACCACTGACATCCAACCTGGCTGCTGTAAAAGGGATGTCTGCAGACAGGAGCCATACCAGCCCCAGAGGTGCATGGCCTGGCCCAGTGAGGTGGGAACTGGGTTTCTGCTCTCACTCACCCCCTCAGCTAGGCCTGGTCTGTGCGGCTGTATGTGTTGTGGCTGTAGGGTCACTTCTGAGATGATACAGACACACCTATGACACTGCAATCCTCTGGTGGCCTCCCTTCAGGGCAGACACAAAGAACTGGTGAGACCTTAATGAATAACAGGTAAAATGGCTTGGGAGATCATGAAGCTGACAAATTAGGACACACTAAAAATATATAATAAAGGTAAAAACTGGGCCTGGGCTTAGCCTGGAGCTGCCTACCCACATTTCCTGGACCCAACAGGGGTTCTGTCTGCAGGCACAGTCTCTCCAGAGGCAGCAGACACTCTCCTGAGTCCCCAGCCCTAGGCAAGCTCATTCTTCATTTAAGTGATGCTCTACTCAGCGACTAGCTCAGAGCCCTGTGGCCTGGCAAACACTTACCACACCCTCCAGGGTCTGAGACTGAAGAAAGCAGAGCCCAAGTACTCCAGAGAGCAGCTGAGGAGCAGGTGATGGGCCTCGCCACTTGCCAGATTTCTGTCTCCTTAAGGAAATACTCAAGGCAGGGAGAGGAAGGAAGTTTAGAGCTCACCAGCATGAAGTAATACACTCCCCCTCTCACTCCAGAGATGAGGCTCTTGGTTTGCCTGGAGCATTCTGCCCACCTCCCTCCTCACTGTGGGACCACTGCCCACAGGAGCCATTATAATGGGACCTTCTCAGACCCTGAAATCCGCCCCCACACACTCACTGGAGGGCAAGGTAAAGGCTGTGTCCTTCTAATCAATTACTGCCTCCCCACCCCCCAGAACCCCACTGGGCCTAGCAGGTAAGAAAGGAGCTCAAATACGGAGTAAATACATAAATGATCATTTAAAAAATAAAAGCTTTGTTCTGAATATATTAATTGGGCTATTTATGATAAATTATAACTCCAAGTATGTCATACTGCCAAGTACCCTAATAATGTTTAAATGTTGATGACGTCTTTGTAATAAATGTAGAAGGCTGAAAGGAATTCCAACAAGACACTAGCAAGGGCTAGAAAATGGTGAGAAGGCTGCCTCACAGAATCCGTGCATCAGCCAGCACTTCCAGGCTAGTAGACATGCTGGTTACTGAGAATAAAAGGCTGTGACTGCAGCACAAGTCTCACGTCAGTCTAATCCACAACCCTTTGGGACCTTTTATTTCCACAATTTTCTCTCTAAAAAGACATCCTGTGCCAACCACACAAAGATCTGGGTCAAAACAAAACAAAAAGCTGATTCACAGAAATGACTTCATTGTTTAGACCCAAAGAGGTGAATTTCTTTAATCCACTGCACACTAAAAACAAATATTTCAAACGAAGGAGAGGAAGAAGTGCGTATAGATATACTGGGGCTCTTTTTATAGTACTGGAATGTGAGAATGTTAATTAAAGAAATCTCAGAATCAGAGAGGATCTGAGAAAAGGAGCAAGAATTTATATTTAGGTGTCTCATCAGGTTAAAAAATAAATAAAATTTTCATGCATTACTTGCAATAGTTCTCAGGAACTTCTGGGCCCCCAGAAAAGCTCCTGTTGAAACTGCAAAGTGTTAGAGAACGATTTAATGACACCACAGTAAATAACCCATTAATATTGAAGAGCACAAATTAGCAAATGTTGGAACAGTAAATGAGCACAACAGATTGTTCAATATCGTTCTAGTGATATTCTTCAAAGGGCTATACTCACCCATTTTTTTTTAAAACAGGCACCAGCAGATCTTAGTGGTTGTATACATTGGCTCAACAAAAAGATTCCCAAATGGGTCTCAGTGTCTTTCTCAACATTTGCCAAGTGAGTCTTCATTACCTCACTCTTCTTCACATCCGATTAAAAGTAATACAACAAATAACCACTTTTTCTGCCCTTACTGGGGACCCAATTCTGCTCGGTGAATTTGCATACAAGTTCTTGAGCCCTCTTGGCATTACGTCTGTTTCGCAAAGTGCAAAAGCTGAGTCTCAGGAAGGTTAAGCAAATTGCCCACCAGCACTCAGGTAGTGAGTAGGAGAGCTGGGGCCTGAACCCAAGTCTGTCTGCTTCCTAGGTCAAGTTGTCTGCACTATGCTACCTTAAAACAATAGGTAGAAAAATAAAGTGGGTATAACACATGTCCAAAGGCATCCACTCAGATCAGACATGGATGGGAACACTCAGTCCCATCCTTGGACTCTGTTCCTGCACCATGCTGCATCTCATACCCTGATGGCAGCATGAGTGATTTTGACTAGTTCATGCCCATAGCAGTGCAAAATCCCTAAGTTGTAGGCAGTGGAAATGTATTCCAGTCAACAAAAGCAAAGACGTTTTCTTGAAAAGGGTCACAGAATCTGTGAAAAGACTGCTGCACCAAGCAGAAAATGGGCAGCTCTAGAGACTGGCCAGTTGAAATGTAGCAAACCATTTCTTCTTGTCAAAATAGATTGGTCCTGGGTCTCTTTGTCCCTCTGCTCAGATTGTCCTGGGTTGGGTCAGACTATCCACTTGGGAAGAGATTATTCCCTAAAATGAAATGTACTGGTAGCTGGGCCACTGTGTCACACCACTCCGGAGGACACCGTTAGCATACATTATAACGTGAATGATATGCTCTCAGGCTATATGACACACCAGCAGTACAAATAAATCCCAGGCAGCCTCTCTGAACTCTTTGCTTGTTAGATACACCACCCACTCCCACCACTCACTCTTCACGTGATGAACTTTCTATATGGCTGAGTTACTGTATCTTCTCCAGCTGCACTAGAAAATTCTTCTTTTTATCACCACATAGTTACTGTTTATTTATTTTTTAACATTATTTTTTCAATTACAGTTGACACTCAATTTTATATTAGTTTTAGATGTACAACATAGTGTTTGGACATTTATATAACTTATGAAGTGATAAATCTAGTACCCATCTGACAGCACACATAGTTATTATAATATTTCTGACGATATTCTCTAAGCTATACTTTATATCCCCATGACTATTTTGTAACTGCCAATTTGTACTTCTTTTTTTTTTTTTTTTAAGATTTCATTGGGGAATTTGGGGAGGAGGACAGTGTGGGGAAATCGGGGAAGGGGAACAGACAAGTTGCTGTCTTTTTGTTCTTCAGTCTAGTTGCGGAGGACGTTGCTTCACTGGCCCATGTTGGTATCGTCATTGCGCTCTTCCCGGAATGAGGCAGATCGGTCGCAGGCCTCTGGATGGTCGCTCATCGTGGCTATTGGCAGCTCACGCTAGCTGCCAGCCACTCATGCTGGCTGCCGGCCACTCACTGTAGCCTATGGCAGCCCACTGCAGCAAGGGCTGCAGCCTACACCATCGCCGTACACCATCGCGGGGGCTCACAGCCCAGCTCCAGGTGGGGCTGTTGTTAGCTGTAGAGGGCAGTGTTACTGGCCCTCAGATGTGGGATTTGAATTGGGGCCGCTGGCGTCCCAAGCCAGCTCTTAACCAATGCGCCACTCAGCCGGCCCCAATTTGTACTTCTTAATCCCTTCACCTTTTCACCCAGCCCTCCAATTCCCCTCCCATCAGGAAACCATTAGTCAGTTCTCTGTATCTATGAGTCTGTTTCTGTTTTGTTTGTTTGTTTATTTTGTTCTACATATAAGTGAAATCATACAGTATTTGTCTTTCTCTGTCTGATTAATTTCACTTAGCATAATACCCTCTAGGCCCATCCATGTTGTCGCAAATGGCAAGATATCATTCTTTTTTATGGCTGAGTAATATTTCATATGCATATGTACCACATCTTCTTTATCTAGTCATCTATTGATGGACACTTAGGTTGCTTCCTAAGTGGCTATTGTAAATAATGTTGAGATGAACATAGAGATGCATATATCTTTTCAAATTACTGTTTTGAATTTCTTCAGACAAATACCCAGGAGTGGAATTGCTGGGGCATAAGGTAGTTCTATTTTTAATTTTTTGAGAAATGTCCATGCTGTTTTTACAGTGACTGCACCAATTTTGCACTGGAAGATTTTTAAGGATAGGATCCAGAACGTTAACATCCCGATTTCTAATACCACATCACACAGAGCAGTAGTTTCCAATATAACTCTTATTTATATCCACAACCAAATTTACATTTCCTTTCAAAAATGAATGGACCTCGGCAGGAGAAGAGGGCAACCATGTGGGATGAGGCTGAGCAGGATGGAATCAAGATTGCGAAGAGCAAAGTGTTACAAGTTACCCACAAACTTCAAGCCATGAAGGGCAAATCAAAGAGAACGAGACCCTGCCATACCTTGTCTGGAACGTCATCAAGCCTTTGACTGTCAAGCCTAACAACCGAGAGCAGGATGGTGCCCATATTGACCTGGACTCCCCGAAGAAGGGCGACTGTGCAGCGATCCAAACTTTGACATGACAGACATCCTTCCTGCTGTAACTGGGTTGTTGGATGCTGAAAAACTGAAGCCAGGAGACTTGATGGGTGTAACAAAGACTCCTATCTGACCCTGGAGACCTGCTCACAGAGTACAACTCAGGAGTGAAGGCCGTGGGAGCGGATGAGAGGCCCACAGAACAATGCAGGGACTTCGGAGTCCAGCACAAGCAGATTCAGGAGCTGGTGGAAGCCATCATCCTATCAATAAACCACAAGGAGAATTTTGAGAACTTGGGGATCCACCCCCCCAAAGGGGGTGCTGACCTATGGGTCTCTGGCGACAGGGACAACCTTGCTGGCCAGGCCTGTGCTGCCTAGACCAAGGCCACCTTCCTGAAACTGCTGGCCCCCAGCTGGTGCAAATATTCAGCAGGGATGGTGCCAACTTGGTTTGTGACGCTTTTGCTTGGACAAGGAGAAAGCTCGTCCATCATCTTCATTGATGAGTTGGGTGCCATCAGTTCCAAACGCTCTGACAGTGAGAAGACCAGGGATCCGAGGGTGCAGGGGACAATGCCACAGCCTCTGAACCAGCTGGATGGGTTCCAGCCCAACACGCAAGTAAAGGGAATTGCAGCCACTAACAGGGTGACATCCTGGACCCCACCCTGTGCCACTCAGGCCTCTTGGACCAAACGAAGATTGAGTTCCCAATGCCCAATGAGGAGGCGCTGGCCAGAATCATGTGGATCCACTCCTAAAAGATAAAAGTTAGTCATGATGGGAGCTGTGAGGAGCTGGCCCACTGTATGAATGACTTCAGCAGGGCCCAGTGCAAGGCTATGTGTGCAGAGGTAGGCATGACTGCACCACACAGATGCCATGGAGCTCACCCACAAGGACTATGTGGAGAGCACTCTGGAGGTGCAGGCCAAGGAGAAAGCTGACCTGAGCATTATGCCTCAGGCCGCCCTAGTCTCTTGCTGGTTAAAAGTTGTGATAAAAGATGGTTCCAGGTTCCTGTCAAAAATATATGTTTAAAATAAAATAAAAATGAATGGACCAGTGCATTCAGTGCAATGAAATAGGAGCGTCGTCCACCTGTCACACGCCATGTTTGCATGTTATCCTTGCAAAGTACCAGATATTGACCATTAGAAGGAAGGACAGATATGTTGAGGATATATATATTTAACAGAAGCCAAAGTCTTTGCTAAGAATGGGTCTCCTAGTAGAAGTTCAGTCTCAGATTTCCCTGAGGATGTCTTTTTAAAAGGGAATTATTTTCGTGCTTCTGGTACTGATCCCTCCAGGCAGCTGCTCATGCCCCAGCCATGCTGCCCCTGGCCCAAAGCCCTTTTGAAGGAGAGTTTGGTCTGTCTCCAAATATTTATTGAGCCACTGTGAAGTGCCAGGTGCTGTGTGAAGCAGTGCCATTAAAGGAGCTCAGTGCCTAACATCATCAATAAACCAATCAGCATGTATTCACCTCCATCCTCCTTCACCATCCCTCCATCCTCATCATCAGATTGGGCACTCTGAATGGCTCATTCCCTAATCCACTGTCTTTTGTCAGCATATCTCAGACCTGGACCCTTCCAGCAGGTAGAGGATGATAATAGCAGGAGCAAGAATGAAGTTGTTTGGCAAACCTATGTCCCGACTCTGGCTCTGTTCATTCAAGAACCTCATCCAGTAACTATTTATTGCACCCTACTGTGTGCTAGACTCTGTGCAATGTACTGGAAATCATGCAAACAAGAAGGCACTGAATTCCAGGCCAGTGAAGGAAACAGCACTGCAAACAAATGATTAGAATTTCAGGTGGCCAACGATTCAAATGGTTCACATAATATTCTTGTCTACTATTATAGCCAGCACCTAGAATAGTGCCTGGCCTGTCTCAGATAGATGCCCAGTAGTGTGGACTGGTGAATGAATATATTAATGGCAAACACTTACTGAGTGCTTACCGTGTGCCAGGTGCTATTATAAAGTTTTACATATGTTAACTCATTCAATGTTCACAACAGCCCTGTGAAGTAGAAATTATTATCACCCTCATTTCCTGATAAGGGAACTGAGGCACAGAGAGGTTAGGAGACTTGCCCCATTAGTAGGAAGAAGAGCCAAGATTCAAGCCCAGCCCAGATAGTCTGGCCCCAGAGTCTGCACTCTTGGCCACTATTTTTATAATATGCTATGTACACAATGCTGGGGAGTCACAGAGGAGGCAGTCACCATCTGGGAACTGGGCAAGGTTCCAGCCTTCTTGCTGACTTCAGTATTGACATGGATGGTCTGCCCAGCACCATGATGCCTCAGCATCTTGACCTCCTATCTTCCAACAACCATTTCCATAATTTCACCTTAACCACGGTCTTTTCTGTCAACCCTGCATCTTGTCATCACCAGTAAATTCACCATTTCTGAAATATCTGTGTCAAGACTTCTGCCCTCTGACTTCACCATATCTTTCCAGCTCATTTATTCTATGACCTTGATTCTAGGGCCTTGATGGCAAACTCCTTTCAACTGACTCCATCACTGTTTTTACTATCAATCAGCTCTACCTGCCTTCATTTTCCTCCTTACCTTCCTTAGATTCCATGGTCTATTATTATAAGTTTTATCCTGCATCTATTCCCAGCACCCTTGCCTATCTATCCTTATAATTTTTGTCCAGCAAAACTCCATCCCAACCATCTACTCTCTCTATTCTTGCATCAGAGCTACTGAATGTTGCTGAGAAAATAGACATGTGGTATGACCAGAGTATCTTTAAATTCATGGCCATAAACCTCAAAAAAAGAAAAAAAGCACCCAACACTGCCTAGTAATCCCAGTGCCCTTTTCAATTAAACGTCTTCCTCACTGTCCAAGTTAACTACTATATACCATCTTCTTGCCCCTCAATGGACCACATCCTCACCCCCACTTTCCCTTACCTCTTTGCTCATGACCTTCACTGGGAAATCAGAAGTAATCAAACTGCAGCCCTTCCATTGGCCCACTGGACAATCTATGAGTCTATCTACATCTGAACCCATTCTGCTCTGTTTTCTGTCCCATAACTACAGGAGAAATCTTTGTGCTCCTCTCAAAGACAAAAATCCCTCCCCTCCCATCTTCTTAAACACTTCATTCCTTCAGTTATTTCCTCTCTTCTGCATGTTCAAGCTTTCTACAAAATAATTCCCTTCAAATCACAAATTTGGTACAGTATCTCCCATCTTAAATAAAAAAACAACCCACTCTTAACCACACCCACCTATAGTTGTCATCCATTTTTTCTGCTTCTTTCTATAACAAAACTTTTTTACTTCCTCACCTCCATATCACTCTTCAACCCATCCCTCTTGAGCATTTGTTCTCACTGTTCCAGTGATCTTGTCAAGGTCACAGGATGACATCCATGTTGCAAAATTTAATGCACATTTCTTAAATAAACTCTTAGCAACATTCAACATGGTTGATTGGACCCTCCTGTTTGAAGAACATTCATCTGGCTTCTTTGATCCCACTTCTGGTTGCCCTCCACTCCATGGTCATTCCTTCTTGGTCTCTTTGGCTGGCTTCTTCTCTTCTACTGCATTCATGAATGTTAGAGGGCCTCAGGAGTTGTTCTGATCCTTTCCCCTTCTCTGCCTATTAATTCTATTTTTCTAGCAGGGAGGGGTCTCATCCTGTCCCATGGCTTTATCACCATATGCATATTAATGACTCCTATATCCATAGCTCTATCTCTGACCCCTTCCCCAAAATTCCAGATTCATGTATCCAACTCCTCTCAAGGACCTTTAATAATCATCCCCCAGAAATAGAGCTCTTTAATTACCACACACACACACACACACACACACACACACACACACACAGACTTCTTCCTCCCCAGGCTTCCCAATCTCAGTAAATGGCACCCCCATCTTTCCAGATGCTCAGGCTCCAACCCATTGGTAATTTCTATCTCCCAAGACAGTCATGACTTCATTTGCTTTTCTCCATCTTCACCACCATCACATTTCACCAGTCCATCACTCACTTCAGCCACCCACCAGTCTTCACTCTAGGGCTCTCCACACAGCAGAATGATCCCATCAAAACATAAATTAGATGTTTTCATTGACTTTTTGCCACCTTTCTCCTTCCATGTCCTCAAGGTCCTAAAATATCTGTCTCCCCTCAATCTTATCAGTCTCTTCTCAACACAGGCTCTTTGGTTCACTGTGCTTCAGCACACCCATCTCCCTTCTGTCCTTCCAACTTCCCAAACTCTTATCCCTAACAGGGACTTCGTTCTGATTCTGATGCCCTGAAGTCCTCTTCTCCCAGCTCTTTAAATGGTTGCCTCATTCTCCTCCCTTGAGGCTTAGCTCACATGTTATCGGCTTAGAGATGCGTTCCCTGACCAGCTATCCTATCAAACATGGCATCCCCCACCCCAGTTCATACTTTTAGCAAACATTTATTGAGTACTTCCCAAACATTGTTATTAGTGCTTTACATTGATTAGCTCTTTTATTCCTCACAGCTTGATAAAGTGGGCACAGTTATTGTCATTATTATATCCATTTAAAAATGAGAAAACTGAGCCCAAAGAGATAATAATGGTCCATGGTCAGACAGTTGTCAGAGATGGTCTCATGATTTAACCCTGCATGGCCTGACTTCAGCCTAGCCTCTCACCCATCACACCATCTGCCTCTTTCACATTACGTGCATGTTTCTTTTTCTTCATCACTGGATCCACAGGGCATAATGAGCACAGATAATAGGAGAAATCATTTTTGTATTAAGTGGTTGAATAACACTATGTATGTCTTATATATTTTCCAGAGCAGATTTATTATGCTGGCCCTGTCAACAATCCTGGACTTGAAATTCCCGAGGTAAGGTTTTGCTTCTCTATTTTGTTTTGTTATTTAATTATTATGTTGAGCAGATTCTTAAAGAAGGAGAACAGAAGAAGGAGGAGGTGGTGGAGGAGGAGAAGGGGAAGAGGGGGAGAAGAAAGAGGAGCAGGAAATTAAACAGTTTAAACCTTTGCCATTGGCCATCACTAAGAAAATTCTCTCTCAAGAAAGCTGGTCCTTATAGTGGGCCCTTATAAATGCTTGACACACTGGTTTGGTTATTTTGATGTCTGACATTTTATGTCTCCTCAGACCCTTGGGGATCCTCTGAGTAGACACCTCCCACCTGGAGGGATGTAGGCACCCTGTCCCTGCAGGGTTGTCCATATGGCTGTGGCTACTGGGGTGTGGGAGGCAGCCACAGGCTTGCTGTCACTAGTGCTCAGTAAGGCTGGCCATTCACAGAAAGGAAGAAACACAGCTTTGAGGGCTCACAGGTCCCCCAGTTACTGTCCTTGCACTATTATTCATGGGCTGCTACCAAGTAAATCAAATGTCCATGTCCTGAGCATTTACTTGTGAGCCTCACAGCAGAAGTTTCCACTAATTTCTTTTGTTTCAAAATAATGTGACTTTATTAGATGGCTGAATTCAAGCAGCTCTGGCATAAGCAATAAATTTTCAGTATGCTACTCCTGAGACAATCTTATGGAACAACATAAAAAGAATCACAAAAATGTAATAATTTTAATTTTTTTTCAGTGTCATCTTTTCTGTCCTCCAAAACCTGTATATGACTCTGGAAATGGGTCTCCTCCTCCACAAAGAATTTGTTTAATTTAGTTTCCTTCCTTTTGTATATTTCCTTTCTATCCCAGCCTCTGGGTTCTTAAGGTTAAAACCACATGTCTCTAGACCATCTGGGACTTTCACCAGCATTGCTCTAGCAACTGTATGTTTCCCACCTTCCCTTCTCCCTTGGGGCTTCTCATTTTCTCTGCAGCCTTTCAGTATAATATGAGTTTTGCAAACTCTCTTCACTTCTAGAATGTGGGACCTCAATTCTCCAGATAGTTTTCTCTTTAAATCTTTGCTAGTTGGATTCTTTTTCTTCCTCATTTTCCTTCTGACCCTCAAGCCCACTGGAGATTGACTTAAAATTTGCAAACAATTTATTTTCACTTTGCATTATTGGTTTTTTTTGTTGTTTTCTTTTAGGAACCAGTTCCCTTTAGCAATTTCTATGAAATAGAGAGAGGAGAAAAGAACTTCTTACAGTCATAGAATCCCTTTGAAAGAAAATTTACCAGAAATACAAAAAACTTTATTGCCATCACCCAGGATGCTTAGGTGAGAGAGGTATCTATGTTCTTCAGCCAATAACAGTGCCCAATGAGATTGTTGCCTGATGTAAGGACAAAGACGCCAGACCCTAGGCCTGGGTGGTTAACCATCCAGACTCTCTTTGTCTCGTCTTCCTGCCTCTTTCCCTTCTGAAGCCTGGGCCTGGGAAGCAGAAACTGGCCAGCGCTGACCCTGCTCCAGCCCGCTGATGCCTGGCCAGATCCAACAGGGGACATAACCCAAGTGGGACACATGCGACCTGTCACATAAGTAGCAAAGGCAGCTGGAGGCCTTAATCCCCACATGGGCTCCCATGTTGGCCGAGGACCAGCTGCAGGCAGCTCAGGCTTTCTTGGCTGATGTCCAGCCAACAAGGTTCAGAGACTTTGCTTCCTAATATGGGACTGAGACAGTGTGAAGACGTTTGCTTTTAAAAGATCCCCTCCTCCCACCAAATCCTGGGAGATGTTCTCTGTGCTAATTCTGTACCTGCTTGGTTGGAAACTTTTCCACTCAGCAGCCAGTCTTCAGTGCCTTGGTATATTCTTGACTTTTTAACACAACCAGTCCTTTGGCCCAGGTTGCAGCCCTGCTTGGAGCCCTGCATCTGTCAATAGTTGCTGTTTTCTAAATGAGAAAATTAGAAATCAGAAAACTGTAAATTAGAGTTTAGGGATCCCTGGGCTTCCAAAGCACAAGGACAACAACTTGTAGGTACAGACTGAACTGCATCACAAGCTCCTAATTCACAAAGTCAGAGCTCCTCTCGAGGCCACTGCTCTCTGTCCCTTGTCCCTTCTCTGACCCTCCTGTCTTCTAGCACGCACTTCCACATGCCTACAGATGGGCACAGTTGCCTAAACACCCTTGCCTCTTAAACCAGAGTATGTATAACTTGTAATTCATAATATAGAAGCCCTTCCAGCAAATACTACATTTTTTCTTAGGCTTAAAAAGCAATAATGAGGGCCGGCTGAGTGGCGCGGTGGTTGAGTGCTGGCTTAGGAAGCCAGCGGCCCCGGTTCGGGTCCCACATATGAGGGCCAGTGACACTGCCCTCAAAAAAAAGCAATAATGAAAACTTCATTTGGTTTTCAATAATTTTGTAGAGTGTATACCTAAATGTACATTGAGTGAAAAGAAAAGTAGATGACGATGATAATTAAACACAATCAGATGCAAATTTGAGCTGGTCTTTACTCATAATTAATTCTCTAATTTTTACACTGCTTTGGTTAAATTCCTAACACTGCTTCTGAAATCACAGCTGCTCGATATTTGAGCCATCAGACCCACGGGAGCCTATACTGTACAGAATCCTCAAGCTGAATGGTGCTTGAGACTGTCTAATCAGTCCTCATGCCCAGACACCTTCCAGAGAGGAGTCCTGGTATCTAGAATATATTTTCAGTGGTGGGGAACCTGCCTGCTCCTGGACCCTTGCTAATTGCTAGAAAGTTCTTACAAAAGGCCCCTCTCATGCAACTTTTACCCAGTGGTCTGGTTTATTTCTTCCCTCTGGCTCAACCCCTTTCCTTCCTCAGGTAACAGGCACATCAAAGATGTGCCAGGAGTGTCTTGTGCATCCTTCCCTCTTGGGCCCTTTACTCTGTTCACTACCACCTTCCCCACCCAAGCTCTTCTCCTCCAGACTGCTGAATCTACAGACATGTTACCACTTAGGCCTGTGGGATCTGGGCAGGGCGTGAAACAGATGTGGCTCAACCCCTGGGTTCTTTCTGCAGTTCCACAAAGCCCACGGTAACAGCCACAAAACACAAAGGGATTTCTCTGTGGAGTGCTGTAGCCAGAAAGGAACCTCAAAAGGCAGCAATACTTTTTCTGATAGAGCATTTTGGTGTCATGCAGTTGAATTTTGCTCCCCCAGAGGTCTTCTCTGTGTCAGCAAATGACACTTTATCCTTCCAGTTGCTCAGGCCAGAATCCTTGGAGTTACCATTAACTCCTCTTTCTTTCCTACCCACATGGGTTTCCTCAGCAAACCTTATCGGCTCTTCTTTCAAAATCTATTTAGAATCCATCTCCCACTTCCATCTCAACCATCTGCTCCAAATCTTTATTATGTCTCACCTGGCTTATTGCAGTCACCTCCTACCTGCTCTTCCTGCTTCCACCCTCTCCCCCTACAGTCTCTTTCAACATGGCAGGCAGAGGGATCCTAATAACACATGTATCAGATCAAACTAGTCCTTTGGGGAAAACAGTCTCATGACTTGTGTCCCTTTCAGAGTAGAAACCAGCATCCCCATTGTGACTGGTGAGGCCATCCCTGATTTCATCGCCACTCCCTCCTCACGTGGTTCCTTCTCCCTGAAGCTCCAGTGGCCCCTTCATTGTTCCTCAAACACAGGAGCTCCAGCGCCCAGAGCAGCATGGCGTGCTCCTGTACCTGCTTCAGGTCTTTGCCCCAAGGTCACCTTCTCAGCAGGGCCTGCCTTGACCACACTACTTAAAATTGCAAACCAGCACTTGCCCCATCCCACCCTACTCCGCACTGCCCTGCACTCTCATCCACCCCCTTCTCTGCTTGAGTTCTCTGTGTAACATCAGCATGTGACATACCACAGACACAGCTAATCATCATGTGCATTGTCTGTCTCTCTCAGTGAGCCCATAAGCTCCACAGAGCAAAGTTCAGTTTGTCTGGTTCAACTTTATCTTCAGTGTCTACAGCAGTGCTTGCATATAAAAGATGCTCGTTAACTATGTATTGAGGGGTTGATCTGTTGGTCTCACACCTCATGCTTCCCCTGTGTCCTTTTCAGGGAGAATATCAGGTTTTGCTGAAACTGTATAATGAAAACAATTCCATGGTGGCCTGTGTCAATGCCACCGTCATTTGCTCCTGAGCAGCTCAAAAACGCAGCAATTTGTCTCATGGGAACTCTGAGCTCCTCACACTGCATCTACCGTGTAAGAAGAACCAGCTGACAACAGAGAGCACCTCTACAAGGGCCGCCTAAGGTGCAGGTTCTGACTTTAACCCCAGGACCAGGAAGCCCCAGACTCCCCAGAAGCAATGAAGCGCCTGAACTTTCCTGCTTCTAAGGAGCCAACTCTCCTAGTGGTCACTAAGAGGCCTTGGGGATCCATCCTTTTTCTCTACATGGTACCTCACACCAGATGTCCCTGATTTTCAGCTCCTAGGAGCACTTCCTCAGTTACCCAGAATAAAGAAAGGTGGCTCACAATTGTTTCTTGCACTTGTTCGAAGAATCTGAGTACAGTACTGCAGTTATAATGTGATTTCCTCCAGACACAGTGCTGAGGGCTGGCACAATGTATGTAGTTCTAAGAGATTCAGGAGGATGGCAGCCCTGCCAAGTTAGAGTGCAAGGGAAATGTGCCTCTGCTTCTCCTGGGCAAGCCCCACGTCCTCAGTCCACAAGGGCCCGGAAGCAGATGAAACCTCATAATGAGTGACCCCAAAATCTTACTTGACCAAACCTTGTTATAGCTCCATCTCTAAAAGCATGGCTATTCTTGGCCTCAGCACACGATGGCTCTCATTAATGCATTCATTAATTCGCTCAATAGATAACTGCTGAACACTACAGAGCAGCCCTGTGCTCAGCATTTAGGATACTCCAGGGACCAAAACAGACACTGTGCCCGCCTTCACGGTGCTCGCAGTCCCCTGAAATATTTAAAAGCCAGATGTAGGCCAGTGGACACATTTACTCACATAAAGGAAGGCCTCAGTGCCCTCTGTAATGGGCAGGGTGGCTGTCTGCTGTCAGAGCCATTTGGGCAGCCTGGTCTTCAGCTGTCCCCACATGTGCAGAATTGCATGGTGGGTTGGCTCCCCAGCCCCTTCACCGTCATGGGCCCTCTTCCCCTCCCCTCTCCTTCCAGGGTCCCTAAGCCCAACAACTAAGGGGCTGTAGCAGGTGACTGGGTTGACTTTGTCCTTTGAAGGTCTTTTTTATCCATAAATGTGCCACTATGTTAGAGACTAAAAGAGGAAAAAAATCTACAGTTTAAAAATGTTCATTATTATTAATTCCTGTTTGCACATAATTAAGCTATGTAGAATAGCAAGCTGTTAATGCCTGGTGAATCAAAACTTTAAATCCAGCATCTGAGGTTTTCCTGGTTATGAAGAGACAATTAGAACAGTGTCCTCACCTACACACCTAAATGCTCAGGAGGAAACACCCTCCTGGGCATGCCAGGCTCAGGAGCAAACCTCTGACCACACAGGAGGTGTACTGTTACGTACGCAAGCAGCAGACGGAGTTTCTGATCCTACATCATTCCCGCCATTCCCACTAGCAAGATATTCTGCTGCTTCCTCTTCAGTAAACATCCCTATTCTAGAAAAGGCCCTGCGTAGATTATGAGTATGTCCCAACATCTCAGGGCAGCTGTCACCACCTTCCAAAGACTGGGTGGGGAAAAGGGACTGAGTTCACTTGCTATTTTCCTACAACTCATCTCTTCTTTTTCCTACCCTTCACCTTCTTAAAATTCGACAATATGTCTGGGTGTGTGAGAATGAGAGAGGGTTTCAGGTGTTATAGGTTTGGGTTAAACAGCAATTTTCATATATGGGGCTGGCCCTAGCCATGACTGAGTTCACATCAGTTGCACTAACTGTGATTTGAAAGAAAGCGTTTCTCAGCCCCCAAATTTGTCTCTTTATTGTCCTGTCATGGGCCTTAAGCTTCACTGTGAGTTTTATTCCTGCAAGTTGGGAAAATTTTTCAGTTTACCAGTCTCTTATAAAAATACAGTCTGGGTAAGAGAAACAGCCAGAATCATTATCATTGTTTAACACTCTGGCAGAACGTAGTAACCAAAATGAAGTTTGGAATTGCCATCCAGTAAGCAGGAGGTATTAAGCGCAAGGAGGGCAACCCCCGGACAAGCTCTCCTAGGAGAACCATCTATGTGTGCACCTGGTATGGGGTGCGAGTGTGCGTGGACAGAAAACTTAATTTACATTATTGCTGTTTCAAAATCACCATTAGGGCTGGCCGAGTGGCTCAGTGGTTAAGAGCTGGCTTGGGACACCAGCGGCCCAGGTTCAGATCCCACATGAGGGGCCAGTGACACTGTCCTCTTAAAAAAAAAAAAAAAAATCACCATCAAGTATTCTAAAAGTTTCTCCTTGACAAACCTCCCTGAAAATAATAAGTTTGGTTTAAGATTATGCTATGCCCCCAGAACAAAAGAATCCTAGTGGGAATCAGCCAGCTCCAGTCACTTTGGTGCTACAGGTCCTTCCTGCTCACACTGTCATCAGTGCTTTAACTCTTTCTCTGCAGCTCTTTTAATTCTGGCCTCCCTGAATATTGGCTTCACCCTAAGACAGTCCTTCCTATAGTAGTAAATGGTTTCACACTTGCCCAAAGTACAGAAACTGAGAGACACTTTTATCCCAAAACCCTGCCACTTATTCTGAGTGTAATATCTGGGGCCACATGACCACTCCTGACCAATTACTTTGGCTCTGCAATGATTGGCTTAGCCTAAGTCATGCGACCCACCCCCAAAGCTGGATTGGAGTTAGTTTCACTGGAACCACACCATTCCCTAAATGGAAACTTGGGGAGTGAGAAAGGGGTATAGGGAGAAAAAGGAGAGAGATAGTAGGAGTCCAGAATACATCTAGAATTAGATAGGCCACTTTTCAATTCTTACTCTCCCCTAGTTATTAATCAGGTAAGTGGCTTAAATTCTCTGAGCCTCAGTTTCCTCATCTGCTAAGTGTGGAGGATAATTGGAGGATAATAATACCTACCTTATAGAATACTGTGAGAATTAAATGAAAGGATACATGTAAAGTGCTTAGAACAGTACTTGGCATGTAAATCAATAAAAGTGGGTTACTATTATGTTAAGGGGGTACCTAGTCTCTTCGGGCTGCTATAACAAAAACATTATAAACCAGATGGCTTATAAACACCAGAAATTTATTCCCCACAGTTCTGGAGGCTGGAAAGTCCAAGAACAAGGCACTAACAGATTTGGTTGGTGTCTGGTAAGGGCCTGATCCCTGGTTCATACAAAGACAGCTGTTTTCTCATTGTGCCCTCAGAAGGGGTAAGAGAGGTCTCAGAAGTCCCTGTTATAAGGACACTAACCACCCAATCACCTTACAAAGGCCCATTTCCTAATACTATCACATTGGGAGTTAGGATTTCAACAAATAGATTGGGCAGGGGTGGGGAGTGACATGAACATTCATTCCCTGAGAGCTGGGTATTCACTTGTAGAACTGAAACCCTGTTTCTTAATTTACCTCTCCTATCCCTCCTGTATCATTGGGGCAAAAAGTTTTTGAGCCCTGCCCTCAACTATAAACCCACATTCCTTTTTAAGTCAAGAAATGGTTCCTTGGCACCTTGATTTTTCCTAAGTGTTGCTAATTTTATTAGAGCTTGAATGGAGGCATGTTCACTGAGCTACATGCTCTGACCATGAACTCTAAAAAGAATTTAAGGAAAATATTTAGTTTTTCCCAAAACAGAAATATTTTAAGTAGGCACAAAAGGCCTAGGAAAGAAAATGTGTGTCATTTTTAATTAAAGTTGTTTTTTGTAAAAGAGAGAGAGAGAGAAATGCGAGACGTGAAGAACTGAGTGTAACATCTGCAAATTTAACAATTACATCTGCCTTCGGAAAAAAATAATCCAAAAATAGCTAGTGAGAGAACGGAAAGGGCCACATCCTGATTTTAATGGGATTGTTTGGGAGAGAAAGCTTATCATCATAGCAGTTCAGTTTCAGATTTGAATGAGCTACATTTTTCTCAGTCAGCAAAACAAGTTCCCAGATCATTCTATATGGCAAGCAGGGGTTCCAGAGGATTTTGGGAAAAGCTATTTTACATCTAGTTTGCAAATAACATCAGATTTTTTTGTTTTGTTTTGTTTTGTTTTTTGGACCTGAAGGCTTCCACTGCCTTCAAACATACCAGCCTGAATTTTTTGTCTTTCCTCTAAGCCAGCTTTCCTTTAAAATGTGTGAGAAAACAAAATTCTTTCCTCCAGTATCTTGGTATCCTCAATCCTGAGGGGGAAAAAAAATGTACGCATTGATTTTTTTAAAATAAAAACAATGATTTCTTCCCCTAGCTGATATTTTTATGGATTTTCTGAAACCCAACCAATGATGGAAGAAAGAAAACATCCATGCCACATAAGCCTGTATCATTTTATTGTGGCTACCCTTTCTCCTACTCAGAAATGTGAAAGAACATTTGAAAAAGGGCCAGGAATATTATTGAAATGATCAAAGGGATACAATATGGTTTCCACATAAATGTAGACTAAAAAGATGAAAATGTGTGAGTATAGAAAGACAACAATAATAACAACAAATAATTTGTTGTTATTTTAAAATATTTTAAAATAACGAATATTTTTAAATAACAAACATTTTTAAATAACAAATTTTAAAAGCTAAGAACTATTTGAGCATTTTCTATGTGCCCAGCATTGTGTGAGGCATTTTATCTGTATGTCAATACTTAATCTTGGTAAGAGCCCCTGAGTGGGTGATACGATGACCCCTGGTATAGAAGAGGAAGTTGAGGTTATTAAAATGGGGTAACTGGCCCCTGCTTACCCAGGCTCCTTAGCACAGTAAGCTGGGATTCAAATCTGTCTGACTCCATCCTAAGCTCTTACTAGTTGATGCTGCCCTGGCTATTTGGTTGGAGATTATAGAATGAGAACACTATGGTTTTAGTTGTGGGCTTTTAAAATTTGTTAATTCAAGGAGCAAACAGGCTAAAAACAAAAGTAGGCTAAAAGGGATTAGATTAATTCATTGATGAAAGTACAGCAGGAAAAAAAAAGTCCACTGATGTTTAAGGAGTATACTTATTATTTTTTTTTTTTTTTAGATTTTCATTGGGGAATTGGGGAGGGGAACATTGTGTTTTTCCAGGACCCATCAGCTCCAAGTCAAGTTGTCCTTCAATCTTAGTTGTGGAAGGCGCAAGCTCAGCTCCAAGTCCAGTCACCCCTTTCAATCTAGTTGTGGGGGGTGGGGCGTAGTCCACCATCCCATGCAGGAGTCAATCCAGCAACCTTGCACACTGAGCCACCCGGTCCCCCATCAGCAGCTCGCACTGTGTTCAATCTTAGTTGCGAGGGGGGGGGGTGGTACAGTCCATCATCCCATACGGGTGTCGAACTGGCAACCTTGCTGCTAAGAGCACTCTCTCTCACCAGTTCAACTGTAGCTCAGCTCGGGCACAGTTCACTGGCCTATGTGGGAATCAAACCAGCAACCCTGTTGCTCAGAGCTCGCACTCTAACCAACTAAACCACTCATCCGGCCCAGGAGTAAACTGATTTGAGTTTCATGATTTAAAGGAACTCCACTGTGCTCTTCAACAAAAGAAATCTTTGATCATTCATTCTCAAACCCAATGGATGAATGGATCAGAATAGTCTAGCTTTATCACTTTCTCTTTTCCTTCCTTCCTTCCTTCCTTCCTTCCTTCCTTCCTTCCTTCCTTCCTTCCTTCCTTCAATATTTATTCAGCACCAAGCACTTGCTGGTCCCTGTATTGTATAGAACATAAAATATAGGACATATGAGTAGAATATAAAAATGAATATATATAATATAATCCCTGCCTAAAATCAACTTATATTTTAAGAAAATGGAAAAAGCAAAGTTTTGAAACTCTTTATGGTGGGTAGCCAGTGGTAATCAAAGAGACGAATGAAACACTGGTTTTGTGGGAAAGGCATGTGGGTTGCCATCATGGTGGAGTATGCATGAACTGGACCTTGAAGGAAGGATAAGACTTTAGAGGTCCTGACATCCATGAAGGGAGCAGTCCCAGCGTGGTTCCCTGCCTATCAGCCCTGGTGTTTCATTCCCAAGGACCAGGAGACATTGCATTTCTGCTACCATTAGGTAATGAACTCCATTTTAGACTAAAAGTATAATTTAAAAAACACTTTCACCCAAGTAAAGGCTTTTCTGTTAACACTTAGTTGTGATCCCTGAAATTCAATGAATCAGCAAGTGTTGCTCCTTAAGGTCTACTATGGACCCAGATCTCACTCTAAGCCTATCCCCCTGCCAAAAGGTCCCCTTGAAGCCCTCTTCAACAACTCCTTTGCACCCTCCCTGGAGAGAGGTTACTCTCTTTACCGAGCATGTCCCCACCCCTTTTCATGTATGACTCATGTTGTCTGAGTCCCCTTTAGTGGTAGAAAGTGTGGGACTGACCCAGGGGGTGAGTATTCATGCAGGGTTCCACAGGGATGGGACAAATGGAGGAAGGAGAGAGGATACCAGCCTGAGAAGGGTGTCTGAACAGGGAGGCAGCATCAAACTCCAAACATGCTCCATGAAGGGAGCAGAGATTGGAGGGGCAGGGCCAGGGAGCAGGGAGCAGCTGTTTTGAGGGTGATGAGAAGTAGGTGTTGGAAAATTTGGGCAGATATGGGACCCTGCAGCAGCCTCTACATAGCGTCTACATAGGCCCTGTCTACAGAGATAGACAGGCAGAGCCACTGGCACTCTTTCTTCCCACTGCTGCTTTTCAGAGCCTAACGCAGTACTCCACAAAAAATAATACTCATGAGCCATAACTTTTATCAGAGCCAGGATCATGGTCTTCATTACTTGTCCTCCTGTTTTAGTCCATTCGGACTGCTATAACAAAAATACCATAGGATAGGAAGCTTGTAAACAACAGAAATTTATTTCTCACTGTTCTAGAGGATGGAAGTTCAAGGTTTGGTGTCTGGTGAGAGCACTTCTCCTGGATCTTGATAGCTATCTTTTCATTTTCTCCTCACATGACATAAGGCTGAGGGAGCTCTCTGGGGTCTCTTTTATAAAGGCACTGATCCCATTCATGAGGGCTCCTTCCTATGACCAAATCGCCTCCCAAAGGCCCCAACTCCTAATATCATCACATTAGGAGCTAGGTTTTAACATATGAATTTTGGGGGACACAAACATTCAGACCACAGCATCTCCCTTCTATTTTTCCTTTTCCCTTCTCTTTTTTTGGTAAGGAATTGAAAGACATCTCAATGCAGAAACTCCTTTATTGGTTACCTGGGGTCAAGCCCAAGCAGGCCAAGTCTGCAGCTCTTAACAACGACTTCCACCCCCAGCGTTGGTAGAGGAGAAAGGTGCTTATCTCTTTTCCTTTGCTCCCTGGCTACAGTTTTTCATAGTTCTATTGGATTTTCCAACTCTTGCATCCTGAGATACCAACTATTTGTTTGTTCATGTCAGTTTTCCCCCTCTTCATTTTCATATCCTGAGGGCTACCTGGTTACAGTTCTTTGTTTTTTGTTCAATTTTTAAACTGGATTTCATTATTCAATATTTTGTGTGTTTTGACTTTTTACAGCCATATTCAAGCTTCCAGAATCTTGGTATCAGGAACAAGCCACTAAAGTCATCGCTGAGAGCTGAGTGGTCCTGATTCTTTCTCTCATGGAGCTCATTCATTCTCATAGGTCCTTCAAGGCTGGAGAAGCAGACCTACAAATTAGGAATTAAAATCAGCACAATGTTGGAAGAAAATCAATCCTCATCTTAGCAAATATTCTTCTGAATATTTTGGGGGTGGTAGTGATGGTGTTGGCATTGCCAAGTGGGTGAGCTCCTGGGGACAGAGGAGTGGAAAGGAGGACTTAATGTCCCCTCTCCCCACCCAGCCACCTAACCAAGAGCTGACTTTAAAAGGAATTCAGATGTGGTACAGGGGCAAGAGGGTAGAACACCTCATGGCTTGTTCCACAAACCTGGGGAAGTTTACACAACACAGAAAGAGGAGGGAGAACCTGGCTTGGGCACAAGCACCATGCTGCCTCCCAAACACACAACAGCAGCAGCACTCTGCCTCCCCATAGTTTTGAGAGCTCGGACAACAGCCCAAAAGGTGGGTGCTAAAGAACAAAACAGGAAAAAACTGCTGTTGAGCTGACATGAGATACCCAGAAATAGCCAGCAGAGAATGTGAGGAAAGTCTGGAGAGATTCTGTGATATATAAGTAAGTGATAAGTCAGTGATATTTAATTAAGTTATTATTGTTAGAGTGTCTTCCTGTGAACCCACAGACTAACACTTAAGAGATTCCAGTTTTGCTGGTGAGCAGAATTTCCCTCCCCCAGAGCCATAGCAGAACAGGAATCCATTTCCTTACAAGGACTACCACCCCAGCTCCTTCTGTTTCCCCACTGACATCTGGAAGTCCATTTGGACTTACTTGTAACCTCCGCATTGTTCTTCCTTCTGCTCGAAGACAGACAGGATGTATTGTTCCTGTTGTCAACAGAGTCCCTTCCTCACCACCCCCCTGACAATAAGCATGAGGACCCATTGTCTGTTCATATTCTGGACTGATGCTCACCCCTCCACACCCGCAGCATTTCCATTTACTTTATTCTGAAAGTAAATATATGGTGTGGTCCAGTGGAGAAGAAACTCCAAACTCAGAGTAATTTAGAGTATTAAACATTTATGTATATGACAAGAATGAAACTGCTAGCTACAGAGACAATATTTATAACTAATATTTATTAACCAATTGCTTAAGCTTTCTTGTGTTCTCTTGCTCTCTAGGTTCCACACACACTAGGTAGGATCTCAACCTCAGAGACATGAGCCAAAAGCCTGATAGCAAAGGTTCAGACTAGCAAGTTAACCAGCAGGTAGTACTTTAGCCTACAAGATGGGAGCACAATCAGAGCTTCCATGGATCCAGTCTCTACCTGTATAGCAAGGACTGCTCGGAAAGCCTTCCAACACATAGAATAGGCTTATTTTTAGAGAAACAGTGCGTGGTCATATAACCAGACCAAGTGCCCTCCTTGGGTCTACCACCAGGATTCATGACACTTTTGGGTGAATTAGAAACCAGAATTCTGGGTGGGACCAGAATCAGTGGCATGTGACTTAGCAAGAAGGTGACAACTTTATGCAAAGCAAAGGGGTCCTGGTCCTCTGGGCAAACACAGGCTCATGCCCAGGCACATGGCTTGGTAAGTGAGTACATTCTGGATTTCAGTCTCCTATCTCCCCTTGTACAGTCTACAACCTGTACAACCTTACCCAGTGGCCTAGGCAAATCTTTGGAATATTCTCCCTCAACATGGTATATGTTGAAGAAGAACAGCTAACTAAACGGAATATTCCATTTCAGAAAGACATCGGTCTCAGCGTGTTGATTGATGGTTCCTGAGCTCATCATCACCCCACCCTACCCCAGTGCCCACTCACCATTACCAGCCAGCCAAACTTAATAAGGAGGCATCCTTACTAAAAATTATTCAGGAGAAAAAACTGCTAAGTGAAACAAACATGTCGGTTTCCTCTCATCTTACTTGTTCCCTCTCATTTTTCATATCAAATTGGAATGAGCTTATAACAACAAAGTCATTAACAACCTTGCAGCATGACAGCCTTGCTCTTATCCAAAATGCTACCACCACATTATTTTGGGAATATCACACCTGATGCCCAGGCTGGGTCAGAGGCCCACTTTCCGGCTCCCTAGCACCTCCCTCCTGCCTTGACTGGAGCACAACACTTGCCACACGCTACCGTAATCCCTTGTTGACTTTTTATCTGCCCTGCTAGGACATAAGCATTGTGAGAGCAGAAACAAGGTCCTGTTCACCTTGAAGAAATCTCCAGCACTTGGTTTAAAATATTTGTTGTTGCAGGAATGGTCTAAGGAAGAAAAATAACATTTATTGTGCACTATATTATTTTGCTAGGACTGCTGTAACAAATTACCAGAAACTGAGTGGCTTAGAACAACAGAAATGTATTGTCTCATAGTTCTGGAGGCCAGAGGTCTGAAACCAAGGTATCAGCAGGGCCATGCTCCCTCTGAAGGTCCCAGGGAAAAAAATTATTCTGTGCCTGTGCTAGCTTCTGGTATCCCCAGGTGTTCCTTGGCTTATAGATGCATCACTCTAATCCTCCATCTCTACATGGCCTTGTCCCTGTGTGTCTGCACATCATCTTCCCTCTGTGTAGCTTTGCCTCTGTGCCCAAACTTCCCCTTTTATAAAAACATTCATCATATTGAATTTGGGCCCACCCTAATGACTTCATCTTTACTTGATTGCCTCTGTAAAGATCTTATTTCCAAATAAGGTCACATTCTGAGGTACTGGGGGCTAGGACCTCAACACATCTTTTGGGGGATGCAATTCAACCCATAACATGTATCTATCTAAGTAACATTTTCATATGGCTAATTTTACTTACTCCTCATAGCAATCCAGTGAAGTAGGTAGTACAATTCCCATTACCCATAATATTACAGATAAGACCCAATGAGTAGCACAGGGCAGTAAGTAGTAGAGCCAAGCTTAGTACCTACAAGTATGTACATGTGACTTCAAGATGTCAGAGCATTATGGTGAATACAAGAATGGACTTGGGGGCCGGCCGAGTGGCACGGTGGTTAAGAGCTGGCTTGGGAAGCCAGTGGCCCCGGTTCAGGTCCCACATGTGAGGGCCAGTGACACTGCCCTCAACAAAAAAATAAAAAAATAAAATAAAATAAAAAAAGAATGGACTTGGGGTACAGGTAGGCCTCATTTAGAGTCCCACCTCCAGCCATGTGACCACCATTCTCTCATTTGTTAAATAGGGACAATAACAGGACCTAAGTCTTCATGTCATTTGGAGATATGATGCAAGGAAAACAATTACCATATAATGTCTATTACAGAGATTGACAAAAATTCGCTAACATGGATCGCATCATGATATAACTCTAACTACATCTTCCTAAGAAGCAGCCCCAGGGACAGTACCAGAATTCAGTTAGAAATGAGGTCAAAGTTTCTGGCTTATCTCTGTGGAGGATGAGATTCTTCTTGCACAGCCCACTGCCCTTGTATCCATGAAAAAACCGCCTGCTTCCTTTCCAGCATTTGCCTCCTCCAGCTCATATATGATATTCTGAGCAAATCAGGAATGCCTAGGAGCAGCAGCCCCACCCAGACACCTTTCCCTCTGCCATGATATTCCATTGCCACTAGCTCTCTTCATCTGTCCCTTCCCCATCTTTGTCCCTATTGTCACTATTTCACAAAGACAGGTAACAGTGGAGCTACTTTAATGTAACCAAAAATCAAAGAAATCCCCAAGCTTCTTTCAGTCTGAGGGTACACAATGCAGTAAAATAGCTGACTATTGGTCCTAAAAATCTCTGACAAAGCAAAACCCATACTTTGCTGGAAGTATCTTCCACTAACTAGCAACCCAACAGCCCTAACGCTCACATCCCACCCACTCCCTCCCTCCTCCTTTCCTTTGTGCTGAAAATGGTCTAAACTTGAGTACAAGATGCCATTGAAAAGCAGATGGGGTTGAGTCTCAGTTCTATCACTTCCTGGTTACATGATCTTGAACAAGCTACTTAATTTGTCTATGCCTCAGCTTTCTCATCTGTAAAATGGGAAAACAGTTTCTGCCTCACAGATTGTTGTGTAGAATATGTAACATGTCAGGCTTGGTAGACACTTGATAAATATTTCCTCTTCCCTTCCCTTTTTCCTTTGAGTCATTTTTAGCTGCTTACATTCAAACAAGCATGTGATATTTATATAGAACATTAAAACAATTCTAAATAAAGTCAAGAAGAAAATGTGAATTCTAAATTCCCTGAATGCAATTTGTATCTTAAACAATACAAAGGTCAGTTTGGATGATGAAAAAGTTCTGGAGATGCACTGTGTTGATGGATACGCAACAAAGTGAATGTACTTAATGTCACTGAAATCTTAAAAATGGGTAAAAAGTTAAATTTTATGTTATATATAGTTTCCAAATTTTTTTTTAAGCTTTCAAAAATAAAAAGAAGTTCATTAGAGACTACTTTTCTTGTGGGAAAATAAAATAAAATGGAACCATGGATGTTTAATACTTGACACGCCCTTTAAAAAAATCTAGTATTTTTTTCAAAGTATTCACTATTGAATAAATCTATTCAGAATTCTTTGATCTTAAAATTGTGACAAACACTGACACTATAATAAAAACATGTTCAAAGGCATTGTTTAAATTTCTCAAAGAGCTTTGTTCTTTGTAAAGGTAGCAGTTCCTTTAACTGAGGCTAGGAACAGATTCAAACTCTTTTAATGGGATAGGAAAATATATCAAAGAAATACAGGGAGCAAAGCTTTTGGCCATCTTGAGACTCATATTACTGAGATGCTTCCCATCACCTACCCATCTCTCTTTCTTTCTCTTTTCCTGAAGAAAGGAAGGTAACAGGGGGCTCAGATACAAGGCAAGCAAACAAATTTATTCATATACCCCAGAATGAGTGAAAATGGGAGATAACGCTTCACTGAGAATCAATGACCTTGAACACCTTGACCCTGGATTTACCTTGGATTTACCCTGAAATGGTTTCCTCAGTTCCTAAGTGACCATTATTGGCTGGCTTTTAAGGTACTTTCTTATATATTGGGTAATTTAAAAGTTACCGCTACCTTGTGAAGTAATACTATCCCAATTTAAAAGATTTTGTTTAATGAGGTTAACTGAATTACCCATTTACCATGATTGAAACTAGTATCTGGTCGGTAATTTACGTAGAGCCATTCTTAGCAGAACCACACTTTTGATAAGCATGGAGACCAGGTGTATGAGTGGGCAGCACATCAGTCCCCCACTAGGGCTATTGTCCAAGCTCTTACAGATAGGTGAAGCAATTGTGTTTTGGGGAAGCATTGCACCCCACCTGGGCCTGGCTTGTCCCTCATCCTCTTTGTGCTGACACACAGTGTGACCCAGTCACCGTGTTTCTTCAGTGAGTGTTCATCAGGCCTTTCTTACGAGGCCCTGTGATGGGAGTTGGGAATCATGGTGTGAACAGGTGGGCATAGTGCCTGCTCTCAGGGCAGACAACATGGAAAGTACAAAATGTGAACACAGGACCCTGTGGGACCCACCTATATTAGTTTCCTGCCACTGCTATACTAACTCGACACAAATTTATTGGTTTGCACAACACAAATTTATTATCTTTGAGTTCAAGAGGTCAGAAATCTGAAATGGGTCTCACTAGACTAAAATCAAGGGGAAGGCAGGATTGTGTTGTTCTGCAGGCTCCAGGGAAGAATCCATTTCCTTGCCTTTGAGCCACCCGCATTTCTTGGCTCATGGCCTCTTTCTCCATCTTCAAAACGTTGTCTCTCTCTGTGTCTTTCTTCCATAGTCACATCTTCTTTGGAGTCTCTCCTACCTCCTATGTCCACCTTTAAGGACCCTTGTGATTACATTGGACCCACCTGAATAATCCAGGATCATCTTTACATCTCAAGGTCCTTAATCAAGCCTGCAAAGTCCCTTTTACCATATAAGGGCCTGTGGATTAAGATGGGGACATCTTTGGTGCCCTTATCCTGTCTTTCTCACCAAATGAGATTGAGGGACACACGCCAGGCTCCCAAAGGAGAGGCTGACTTCAGTGAGACCTTTTCCATATTTTTTAAAAAATAAAATGGATCTTTTGTTAAATTAAAATAGTCCAACCCAGTGCTACCATGTAACAGAAAATCTCTGATAATCTGAAACCATTCATAGTTAGTTTTAGAGAGATAATGGGTTTGTGTGAGCAGTCACTATAAAAGTATTTGTGTACAGTATAGCATTTCCTAAAAGAATTAAACACAGAATTACTACATGACTCAGCAATTTTCTTTCATATCCAAAAGAATTGAAAGCAAGGAATTGAACAGATATTGGCACACCTGTGTTCATAGTAGCATTATTCACAATAGCTAAAGGTGGAAACAACCCAAGTGTCCATCGATGGATGGATGGATTTTTAAAAATGTGGAATATACATAAAAGAGAATATTATTCAATCTTAAAAAGAAAGGAAATTCTGACACATGCTACAAATGGATGAACCTTGAGGACATACACTTAGTAAAGTAAGACACATAATGACAAATACTGTGCAATTCCACTTACATGAGATACCTAGAATAGTCAAATTTATAGACAGAAACTAGAAGGGTGGTTGCCAGGGGCTGCAGGGAGCAGGGGATGGGGAGTTCAAGTTTAATGGGCACAGAGTTTCCGTTTTGGAAGATGAAAAATTGCTGGAGTTGGATGGTGGTAATGGTTGCACACCCATGCGAATGTACTTTATGACACTGAACAAGTGGCTAAGAGGATAAATTTTACATTATGCATATTTTAACATAATAAAAAAGGCCTTTGTGGATTTCTTTAAATTTCAATAATCGATTAAGAAATGAAACAGAAACACCAGAGAAGCTTTGATGAAGTGCCCAGCCTTTTAGTCGACTCTTAGTTTGTTGTTATCAGCAATTCTGTTCCTGAAGCTCACATTGATCTGAATGGTCAGACCAGGTAGAGACAGCAAAGAGGTTCACTGTTCCCAACATGCCATTCTCTGCCCTGGGATCTAATCCAGGTTTGCTTTCTTTTTCCTTTGTCATATCTTCCCTGCCCCACCCCACCCCAATGTCACCTGTTTCAGTCAGCTTCTCAGAAGCTCCTTGACAGCAACACAGCTGCCCCACAAGTATCTCTGGCTTTCTACACTCTCAGTCCCTCCTTCACCGTTCTGGGGCAGCCCAATGTGATTCGCCTGCCATTTGCTCTTATAAAGGGACCCACAGCGCTCCAAATCCTAAGGTGTAAACCATAAATCCAGATGACTTACACACACTTTTCTATATTATGTTTGTATCCCTGGAAGATTAAATTTCTCATAAACATTTCCAGTTTTTAGTCAGTACCTCTATTTATTCTTCCCTTCTTCTTGTTGAAAACAAAACACAATGTCCTCTAAAGCAACTCATCAGCTTCACATACAAGCCAACAGGGAGATTTGAATCCATGTAAAAGAGAAAATGTGAGCTCCACAGAGCCCAGGGCAGCCCCCAAAATTCCCAGGGCCCTCAAAGTCCTTCAAGACACAGGCATGCGGGGTCTTGAGAGCTGAGAGAGGAGCTGAGAGAGGAGAGGTGGGACATTGGGGCAGCCACATGAAGCTCAGCTGCCGATATGGCCAGTCAGCCATGTAGCTACACAGGTCACAGAGGGCCACAGATGTGAGGAAAAGACCACCACATTCTGAGGTGGTAACTTGTAAACACTTAGAGATTATTTGTAAATCTGGTAATAAAGAGATAAAGCATGTAAAGTGCTCAACACAATACATATAGCAAATGTTCCATAATGGAAGCTGTCATAACCTGTTGTCATTCCTAAATGAGTTGGGACATACTGCAATCCAATAAAGAATGTGTGTTTGGGGCCGGCCGAGTGGCACTTTGGTTTGGAGCTGGCTTGGGACACCAGCTCTGAGCAGCCGGGCCCCCATTTGGATCCCACATATGCACTGCCCTCTATAGGTAAGATGGTGAACGGCTGCTCCACCTGGAGCTGGACTGCTGTGAGGCCCCGGGACAGCATAGCTGCAGCCCCTGCTGCAGTGGGCTGCCATAGGCTCCAGTGAGTGGCTGGCAGCCAGCGTGAGCTGCTAAGAGTCGCCATGAGCAGCCGTCCAGAGGCCTGAGACTGAACTATCTCACCCAGGAAGAGCACAATGATAATACCAACATGGGCCAGTGAAGCAACGTCCTCCACAACTAGACAGAAGAACAAAATGACAGCAACTTGTCTGTTCCCCTTCCCCGATTCCCCAATGCTGTTCCCCTCCCCCAATTCCCCAACCCAATAAAATCTTTAAAAAAAAGAATGTATTGAGCTTAGCATTGAATTCAAAAATAACATACCCTAACTAACCATTTTTATGACCTGAGTAAAGATCTAGTGGTCTTTCTTCATGGAGTTTAGAAAAAGGTTAGTATGAATTTGTATCTCTGAAAGACAGGCCCAGAGGAGAACTCCCCTCTGCTTATTCTAATTCCATGGTCACTAAGGAGCCTTCTAGTTGTGACTTGATTTCTCACATAGACTCCTCTGTAAAGATAGAGGTTGAGTCAAATTCTAGAGTCTTTATAAAACAGGGGGTAGGATCAAGGTTTGAGTTCCAACCTTGCCATGAACAAACTGCCTAAATTTGAATGTGTGTTTTCACCTCTCCGGGTCTTAGTTGCCTGGACTAAATTATTTCAAATATTTCTTTAGCCCTAACATTCTTTGTCTTTGAGCATCCCAGTCAACTACAGTTACATTTTTCACAGCAACTAAATGAACTCAGTATTCTTTATCAGTTCAGCTCTCCTGAGTTTTAAGATGAGCCACTTCCTCTGATCCTTGTTATTCCAGGGAGAAATGATAAAAATTTAGTTTCTGTATTTATCAGATAGAGAGCAAAGGCCCACCTCATGGAGAGGCACTGACAATTTAGTCATTCTGTCTTCAAATCCCTCAAGTGCAATAAGCTCCAGCCTCTTTTCCATCTATAAAATAAAGGTGAAGTCAAACTTCAGTTTGCAAAGAATGATTGTGCTTTAAAAACAATTTATGAATCATATATTTGAACAAGCACAAGTTATGCGTTTTGTTTATTTTCACTGGATGGCAAATTTATACTACCAGTCAGAGAGGAAGAGAAAATGTGGTCTTTTTTGTTTTGGTGTGTACCTGATGTGGTTTTCCTCCGGAGCACCTGCCTGTCAGGTAGCAGAGGAAAGATCATTAATATATAGACTGATTTTCGAGAGACTTCCGGTAAAATATATAGACTGATTTTCCACCTTAGTTATTATAGATGTAGTAATGCAGACAGCTTCTTTGCTATTCATTCTTAGGGAAATCATATCTCAGTCCCCTATTTCCATGGCCACTTTTTTCAAGATAGTATCTGGTATATGAGTGAGGAGGCCTCCTGTGATCTCATGGTGTTGGCATGAGGAGTTTGGGGATCCAGGATCTATCCTCAGCCCCATGTTTGTTTCAGCCCACCTGGCACAAAGGTAGAGTTGGCCTGTCTGTTGGATCTGGCAGTCTGCTGATGATATTGTGTCTCATGAACCTATGAGACTCCCCACTGATTCAGCCTTCTTCAGCTCTCACTGGTCAACAGACCGCTAAGTCTGAGTTCCCTGGCCAGGCTCTGTGGTGGGGCCCTTCACCTTACCACAGTGAGCCCTATGGCTGACTCACTGGCTTTCAACTCAGTATTTATGCCAGGTGAGAAACTAGGTAGGGTTGAGAGTGTTAATCAGACTCACCTTCTGTCCAACCATGTCCCACCACCATGCTGGTCACTAGGTCTGGTCTACCTTCAAAGGGAAAGGGTTACACAAAGGCATGGGTACCAGAAGGCAGAGATCATTAGGGGTCATCTCTGAAACCTACCTGTCATAGGAATCCCCGACAGCTTTGCAGAGTTTTTCTTAGAACTACACTGGCAAAAAGATTAAAAAATGTCAGAGTAGATAAATGCTGTGTTTGCCTCCTCCAGTGACCACATTAAAATTACAACTAAATTATAGAACAATCAACTTGAGAACCAACTGAAGTCTAGCTGAACAGAAGTTTTATAAGTAAGGCTATAAAGAAGAAGCCATGTCAAGATAGGGGGTCAGAGACATGGAATGGGCTGGCCCCAATCCTCTGTGTGGCAGTTGAGAATCAGGAGGGTTATCTTATCTGTGAAGGTTCTCCCCAAAGTAGCAAGGGACTCCAGTCCCACACTGGGCTCCTCAGCCCAGGGTACTGGTGCTGGGAAGAGGAACCCCACAACATCTGGCTATGAAAAACAGTGGGGATTCTGACCATCTGGGTGGGACAGAAGATTGCAGGAAACACAGACATCCTCCTAAATGGCCCACACATGGACTCACTTGCTCACAGGCACTCACCTAGACTCTGGAGGATAGACAGTGACCTCGGTGGCATCAGAGACATACAAGGAAAGACTAAGTTGTGAGGTTTCAAGGCAAGGACTGGAGGAACAGTTGCCATTTTCCCAGGATAGACTCCTCCTCCTGTGCAGTCAGCAGGCAGGTGTCATCTGTGTTGAGCCATCCCCACATGGCCAAATCTGAATCTGCATTGGCCTGGTGAGTTCCACTCACTTCACCCTGGCCACTCCCTGGGACCCAGCCCCACCCTTATGCAAAACCAGAGACACATTCTTAGCAAGCAGCCAGCCACTTGCTCCCCGCTTCCTCACCCCCCCCCCCGCCCTTTGTGCTCTTTCTTGGTCAACTCCAGAGGTCCATGGTCCCCAAGCAGGCAACAGCTAGCTTCAGTGTGCTCTGAGACTTTTGCTGAGTTGATCCAGGCTCAGCACTGGCACCAAGCCAGAATCTACATTAACCTGGTAAACATCACTTGTCCTTCCCTGGTGATTCTGAGACCCTGCCTCACCCAACTCACTTACCACATGAGGCTCTATCAGCAGCTAATCTGTACAGGAGCCAGCAGGTAGCAGCATGCCTCAGGGTGTCTTAGGTTTCTTTGAAGACGTACTCCAGGCCAAGTACTGGTGGCAGCCATCCTTGATTCACAGCATGACTTTTATCACATGTGTCTGGGTCTAGCACAGGCAACAACCAACCATGGATCACTTTGTAGCTCTTAACATGTAGTTCCCAGCAAGTTCACAGGCAGTGGCTGACCTGGGTCTGCACTGGAACTCCTCCCAAGAGGCCCCAGAACCAAGAAACCTGGAGGTCACCTTCAGACCACAACAGAACAGCACCCAATTAACCCCACAAGTGGCACACCCAAAAGGAAGTCTCAACAAGCACTAGAGCCCACTGGGGCAAATCCTGCTTTTCAGGGTAGGCCTCCCAAACAGCAGCCCCTAAGATGTGGATGTGGCCAAACCCCACAGATAGTCAACCTGAGAGTCAATCCCACCTACTGATGTGCCAATAACAATCAAGGCTCAACTATAGCAGGACGGCACACACATTCCACACAAGGGACACTCTTGGAACACCTTGCATTTGTGACCAGAGAGACTGTGCCACTGGGCCCCACAGGACACCTACTACATAAAATCATCCAACCAAGACTGGAAAACTTAGCAGATCTACCTAATACATGGAAATAAACATAGAGAGGCAGCTAAAATGAGGAAACAAAGAAATATGTCCCAAATGAAAGAACAGGAGAAAACTCCAGAAAAAGAACTAAATGAAATGGAGGCAAGCAACCTACCAGATACAGAGTTCAAAACAATGCTTATAAGGATGCTCAAGGAACTTAGGGAAGAATAGATGCATTCAGAGAGAACTTCAACAAAGAGAAAAAGCAAACATTAAAAAAGGACACAGAAACCATAAAAAGAACCAGTCAGAAGTGAAAAATACAGTAACTAAAATGAAGAATGCACTTGAAGGAATCACCGATAGACTAGATGAAGCAAAAGACTGAGTCAACAATTTGGAAGACAAGGTAGCAGAAAACACCCAATTGGAAAAGCAAAAGGAAAAGAGAATCCAACAAAATGAGGATAGTTTAAGAGACCTCTAGAACAACATGATGTGTAACAACATCTCATCATAGGGGTACCAGAAGGAGAAGAGAAATAGCAAGGGATTGAGAACCTATTTGAAGAAATAATGACAGAAAATTTTTCTAACCTGCAAAGAAAGTAGACATACAAGCCGAGGAAGGACAAAGAGTCCCAAACAAGATGAACCCAAAGAGACGAACACCAAGACCCATTATAATTACAATGGCAAAGATTAAAAACAAAGACAGAATCCTAAAAGCAGCAAGAGCAAGGCAACTAGTTACTTATAATACAAAGGAAGTCCCATAAGATTGTCAGGTGATTTCTCAACAGAACTTTGCAGGCCAGAAGGAAGTGGCACAAAATATTCGAAGTGATGAAGAACAAAAGCGAGGACCTACAACAAGATTACTCTACTCAGCAAGGCTATCATTTAAAGTTGAAGGAGAGATGAAGAGCTTCCCAGACAAGAAAAAGCTAAAGGAGTTCATCACCACCAAACCAGTATTACAAAGAATATTAAAGGGACTTCTTTAAGAAGAAGAAGTTGGGGAGAAGGGGAACATAAAGATGAATAATAAAATGGGAATAACTATGTACCTGTCAATAATCACTTTAAGTGTAAGTGGATTAAGTGCTCCAATCAAAAGATATAGGGTAACTGAATGCATAAGAAAACAAGACCCATACATATGCTGTCTATAAGAGACTTACCTCAGATCAAAAGACACACACAGACTGAAAGTGAAGGAATGGAAAAAGATATTTCATGTGAATAGAAGTGAAAAAAAAAAAAAGCTGGGGTAGCGGGCCGGCCAAGTGGCGTGGTGGTTAAGCGCTGGCTTGGGAAGCCGGCGGCCCCGGTTCGGGTCCCACATGTGAGGGTCAGTGACACTGCCCTCAGAAAACAAACAAACAAAACAAAACAAAACAAAAAGCTGAGGTAGCAATAGTTGTATCAGACAAAATGGACTTTAAAACAAAGGCTACATGAGTAATAAGAGACAAAGAGGGAACGTTCCATAATGATAAAGGGATCAATTCAACAAGCGGATATAACTTTTGTAAGCATTTATGAACCAAAATAGGAGCACCTAAATAAATAAAGCAAATATTGGCCAACATAAACCGAGATCAACAGTAATATAATCACAGTAGGGGACTTTAGCACCCTACTGACACTAATGGACAGATCTATCAGACAGAAAATCAACAAGGATACAGTAGCCTTAAAGGAAAATAAACAACAAAACAAACAAACAAACAAAACATTAGACCAGAAAGATTTAATTGATTATTTTTAGAGCATTTCACCCCAAAGCAGAAGACTACATTTTTTTCAAGTGCACATGAAACATTTTCCAAGATGCCGCACATGCTAGGCCACAAAACAAATCTCAATAAATTTAAAAAGGTTGAAAGCATATCAAGCGTCTTCTCTGACCACAGTGCTATGAATTACACTTCAATTACAAAAATCAATTACAAGAAAAAAACAGAAAAATATACGAACACATTGAGGCTAAATAACATGCTACTAAACAATGAATGGGTCAACAATTGTATCAAGGAAGAAATCAAGACACCTTGAGACAAATTAAAATGAAAACACATCGACCCAAAATCTATGGGACACAGTGAAAGCAGTCTTGAGAGAGAAATTCATAGCAATACAGGCCTACCCCAAGAAACAAACAAAAAATCTCAAATAATCTAACCTAATTCTTAAAGGAACTAGCAAAAGAACAACAAACAAAGCCCAAAGTGAGTAGAAGGAAGGAAATAATAAAGATTAAAGTAGAAATAAATGAAATAGAAGCTAAAAAACAATTTAAGAAAAAAAATGAATGAAACCAAGAGCTGGTTCTTCGAAAAGATAAAATTGACAAACCTTTAACCAGACTCATCAAGAAAAAAAGAGAGAGGACCCAAATAAATAACATCAGAAATGAAAGAGGAGAAGTGAGAATTGACACTGTAAAAAAAAAAAAAAAAAAGGATTACACGAACATATTACAAATAATTATATGCCAACAAATTGGCCAACGTAGAAGAAATGGGTAATTATTTCCTGGCAACATACACTCTTTCAAAGCTGAATCAAGAAAAAACAGAAAATCTGAACTGAGCAATTACTACTAATGAAATCAAATCAGTAATCAAAACACTCCCAACAAACAAAAGTTCTGGACTGGATGGCTTCACAGGTGAATTTTACCAAACATTCAAAGAAGAGTTAACTACTACAAGGCACTCAAAACAACATGGTACTGGCATTAAAAACAGACACATTAAATAATGGAACAGAATGGAGAGCCCAGAAATAGACCCCCATCTATATGGTCAATTAATCTATGACAAAGGAAGCAGGAATTTACTCTGGGGTAAAGACAGTTTCTTCGATAAATGGTGTTGTGAAAACTGGACAGTTACATGAAAAAAATGAAACTAGATCACATTTTATACCATATACAGGAATAAACTCAAAATGAATTAAATGCGTATATGAAGGCCTGAAACCATAAAACTCCTGGGGAAAAAACATAGGCAGTAAACTCTGGCATTGCTCTTAGTGATATTTTTTTTCTGATCTATCTCCGAGGGCAAAGGAAACAAAAGAAAACAATGAACAAATGGAACTACATCAAACTAAAAAATTTTTGCACAGCAAAGGAAACCGTCAACAAAACAAAAACACAGCCTACTGAATGGGAGAAGATATTTGCCAACCTGATAAGGGGTTAACACCCAAAATTTATACAGAATTCATACAGCTCAACACCAAAAAAAAAACAAAAAAAAAAAACATCTAACTAAAAAGTGGACAGAGGACCTGAATAGACATTTCTCCAAATAGGACATACAGCTGGCCAATAGACATATAAAAAGATGCTCAACATCACCAGTTATCAGTGAAACGCAAGTTAAAACCACCGTGAGATATCACCTCGCACCTGTCAGGATGGCTATCAGCGACAAATCAACAAATAATAAGTGTTGGCGAGGCCACAGAGAAAAGGGAACCCTCCTGCACTGCTGGTAAGATTGCAAATTAGTACAGCCACTATGGAAAACAGTTTGGAGGTTCCTCGAAAAATTAAAAATAGAACTACTTTATGACCCAGCAATTCTACTTCTGGGTATTTATCAGAAGAAACTGAAAAAGCTAACTCAAAAAGACATAGCTATCTATATGTTCATTGTGGTACTATTTCCAAGATATGGAAGCAACACATGTGCCCATCAATGGATAATTGGATAAAGAGGTGATGCATATACACAATGGAATATTACTCAACCATAAAAAAGAATGACATATTACCATTTGTGACAACATGGATGGACCTAGAGGCTATTATGCTAAGTGAAATAAGTCAGACAGGCTTATACATGGAATCTAAAGAACAAAATAAATGAACAAATGAAACAGAAACAGACTCATAGATACAGAGAACAAACTGATAGTTGCCATAGGGGAGGGGGGTTGGGGAACTAGGTGAAAAAGATGAAGGGATTAAGTAATACAAATAGATAGTTACAAAATAATCTCTGGGGTATAAAATACAGCATAGAGAATATAGTCAATAATGGTACAACAGAGCATAGATAGTACTATGTAGGTACTAGACTAATTGAGGGGAATGACTGCATAAATTATATAAATGTCTAACTGCTATGCTGTATACCCGAAACTAATATGAAATAATATTGAATGTCAGCTGTATCTGGAATAAATAATTTTAAAAATAAATAAATAATTTTAAAAATAACTTTGGGTAAAAATTAAATTTAAAAAATGTAAAAGAGGTTAAAAAACAAAAATTAAAAAAACAAAAACAAAACTACACTGGAGTCGAAGATGCTTCCAGCCAGCCTTCCTTCCTTCCTTCCTTCCTTCCTTCCTTCCTTCCTTCCTTCCTTCCTTCCTTCCTTCCTTCCTTCCTTCTTTCCTCCCTTCCTTCCTCCCTTCCTTCCCTCTCTCCTGCACTTGGGGTCAGACCTGCATTGGGTCTGGTGGCCCTCCCTGTCTTCCTTAGCTCCCTCCCATCTTCTCAACAGATGGTCCCCCTAATAACTTCCTTGCATGTTTAATCCCTTCTTAGCATCTGTTTCTTGTAATACCCAGGCTAACACAGTGGCCATGGGCCAGCTAAGAATCTGCAGTTTCTGTTGTTGAGGAAGAAGGGAAGAAAGGATTCTGAGAAGTCTCTGCCAGTATCCTTACCACAGTTCAGAAATTGCCCACCTGAGCATCTCAGCACATTTGATAGTAAAGATAAAATACAACCTCCCCCAAAATATGATTTAAATAACTGGAAAAATTCAGTTCTATCTCTGTCAATATATATGTATTGTATGTGTGCTGCAATAATCCTTTTTCTAACTTAAAATTTAAATTTCTAGAGAATAAGTCCCTAAGAATAAAACCAGTATGAAACAATGATGAGAATGGGTACCAAAACTAATGTTTTTATTGCATAAAGACATGTCTTAAACCTAATGATTTTTATGTTGTAACGTCACTTAAGTCCTCAATTTTGCACTAATTTTTCCAAAATGATTGGTAAAGTTCCCTAAAATTGTTAAGATTGCAGCTTTAGAGAGTGGGCAGGAGGTTCTAGAAACTCAGATAAGGGCTGAAAACTTAATTTGGATAAAGCTAAGTTAGAAGATATATTCGATTGCTCTGATGAATTCTTTATTGCCTCAAATGAGAATAGTTCACTATTTTTTACTCGTCGTTCTTCTGTCTGCTTTATCATTGTTCTAATACAAAAAATGCCAATAAATACTCTATTTTAAAAATATTTTTTCTCATTTTTCTTTTGCACCACAATGAGCTTGTAAAACGCGGCAGAGTCGGTTACGTAATTTTAAGTTTCTCTGAAAAGCCCACACTATGTAGTTCACAGGTTCATCCGGTAGGTGGCAGTAGTGACCAACGAGAAAAGCCTGATGTTCCTCCTCTATCAGTTTTTCACTGTCCTGTGGATGCTTCCTGGATCTAATCTGATGCTTATGAAAGCGATTTCCTTCTTACAAAAACACCAGGCCCAAACAGAAACTAACCTCATCCTGCAGATAAAGAGTGTTTGTGCCTTACAAGTTGTCAAAGTATCCCAGCTATAGCCAGACCTTCAATAAATATTTTTCCAGCAGCAAAATGCAGCTGCACATTTTATGCAGGTGGGCACAGTCCCTCGCAGGAAAACCCCACACTTTATGAGATGGGCCCTCAGGGTGGTGGGAAGGGATATAAAGGAGAAGGACCCAGCCAAGCTGCTGGACTGACCACGGCTCCCGGAAGACTGAGCACGGTGTCTTCCGGAGGACCGTGCAGGAAATAACAAGAAGCTGAATAACTGTTGAGGTAAGAGCTGTTCCCGAGTCCTGAGTCACTCCAACCAAGTGTTTTCCCACCAGCAACACCCAAGTGCCTTTCTCGTGTAAACACAGGTCTCTCTTCCTGAGAGACGTTTAATTAAAATGGTATTATTGCCACCTTTTAAGCTACAGAACTAGTGTGCCTGCTCAGACAACAACGGATAGGTTTTGGGAAGCCACTTAAGGAGTCGAGACCTGTCCCTGTGGGCAATGAGCACCATTCAGAGGCTTTAAGTAGGGCTCTAAGATGACTAACTAAAGTTAGAAGTGGAAGTGGCGATGAAAAGCAGAAAGTATAAAGGCCTCAAGTTAAACAGGTTTTCTATCCCTGAATCTCAGCATCCAACCATCTTTATTGCATTCCTGATTATGTATTTTGAAGAATGCTGAAGAAATGTCTGGCAATGTGCTCTTAGTTTCCTTTCTCTACTTCATCTTTGAAGGGGAAACAGCCCCATTTCCAGATAGCCCTCAGGGAGACAAATGATGGCAGAAGAGTTGGTGGGTTGTAGCATCAGGGGGACCCAGCACCAGGGTTTGGAAAAGTAGCATAAGCTCTCAAACCTGTTTTCTTATGTATTAAATAGGGAAGTAGTAGTTGGAGCAGGGATTGGTGTGAGGCTTAAATGAGATCACATATATATGTCTTTAGGACAGAGCTTCAGCTATACTAAGCACTCAATAAACAGTAGTTATTATTGACAGAGACTTGACCTGGAAATGGTCACGAACTAGAGCTAACCACCAGCAGATGCTAAGTCAGCCCTGATATAAAGACCCTGCGGCGTGCACGCGGGCACACACACACACACACACACACACACACACAGTCCCTCCTCCATCTTACACACACTCACCAGGTCTGCTTAGTCATTGCTTCACTTAAGCCAAGATGCTCTGGAGACTTTCTTTCCATCCATATGAAAATGTGCTTTAGCCCCCTCACATTCTGCACCCCTGGGATGGTCCTGATTCTGGCCCACCCTCCAGGGCTTACCTGATCAGGCTTCTCCTTTCACTGTGGCCAGAGAAAAGTCACCTGCTGATTTGATAAGACCAAGTAGTAATATTTGCTTATATGGCATCAGAAACCTTGAGACCAAGCCAAGGCTCTGGCACATATTTGAACTACAGGGGAGGGAACATGTCCTGCCAAGGTTAGAAAGAAGGTGGGAACTCGCAGAAGTCACACAATAAAAAACCACTGCCCAGTAACACCAATTTCACACCTATTAACCCTGAGCATGAGCTTGCACCAGCCCTAGGTATCTTTTGCAGGAGAACTAGGTGTGCCACTTGCCATTGTTGTGGGGCCCAGGTGTGCTGGCTGTTCTCACCGGCAGACCCATGAGAACTTGCATTGTTTGCCAGAGCCACGGTGGAGCTCAGCGGTGGCCCAGATCTATTCCAAATGCCTCCCGTGCCAAACAAGGCAGGCCCATCAAGGGTCATACTTCTGTGTGGAAGCTCTGAAAAGGGGTCCTACAGGAGGAGGGGGTTAGCTGCCAGGCACAAACTCTTCTAATGTATTAACTGGATTCGTTTAACAAAAGCTGTGCAGGCCCCCGCGGACTGTGCTCCAAACGCTGGTTTGAAAGGTGGTTTGGAATGTGCTTTCCCATCAAACAATGACGCTCAGGTTGGTGCATTTGCAGGACTCCCCAAAAGGCAATCAAACCTGTTCTAGTCCTCAGGAGAAAGGGAGCCAGGGAAACCTGATAAGTTTCGGGAGACTGAATCAAGTTCAGAGTGGCAGGAGAATTGATGTGGAGGACCAGGGAACAGAGTGAGATGCAATGGAAGATGCACAGAGGAGATGATGGATTTTGGAAGCCCCTTTAGGAGTTTGGACCTTACCCTGAGGCAATGGGGTGCTATCAAAAGGTTTTAAGCAGGGGAGATACCTGACCAGAAAGACTGAAACCCTTTTGCCCCTCAAGGTGTTGGGACAATGAGAGCAAACTGGCCCCAGCCCAGGAGCCCCAGAAGCTCCTGGCAAGCAGGGAGGAGGGTGTACATGGAAGGAGGGACCTGGGCTTCTGGCCATGGTGGGCAGGCAGGGGGACCCCGAAGACTTCAGCTTCAGTGTTGGGGAGGGAGAGGAGTTGCTTGTTCTAAAGGCCAACAGGGCACCAGATCCCAGATCTGGGAGCTCAGTTAGGTGGGAGCTATGTTTCATGCAGGTGCACCCAGGTTGGCGGATGTCTGCATTCTGCTTTCTTAGAAAGGCAATTTCCTCCAAGCCTAGAAGCTGCTATCGGCCCAGACATAATGACTTCATAGCAGTGCCAGTACTGAAAGAATGGTGCGAAATGGAAAGAATGGGTCTACTTTATGTGAGGCATTTGTTATCTGTAAAAGTGTGACAAAACCAAAGTCCATTGCCCTTCAGCCCAGAATATATTGATTTCTCTTTCTGCTCAGATATGAACTGCATGAAACTTGAGGCATGTGGGAATTTAGGGTTGCAACATTTTTATAATAGTGTTTTTCTAAAAGCAGAGATAGTATAAATAAACACACCTGCAGCACCAATGGTAAGGTTAAATATTTCTATTTAAATACATTAATAAATAAATCCATGGAGCACAACCAAGAGAATTCAAGGACACACACCTCCCTCATCATTAGTCAGTCAATGCAGATGCAGAAAGGTAAGAGTTTGGAACGGAAATGCTTCCATCCAAGCCACTCCAGCTTGGCACAGCTCAGTCTTTGTTCTCCAGAATGCACATTTTTATAATGCAAGCATTTTAATTTTGCCCTCCCTTTTATTTTGCTTTACACAAATGCCAGGATTAAGGAAAACGTAACCAAAAATATACCCAGAAACACAGCCTTACAATATTGGAACTTCCCCTTCCAAGAGCAAGCGAGTTTCCTAGCTAAATTTTAAAAACATTGGCAGACTTCCATAAGATTTTGAAAATAGTTTAGTGGCAAGATGACTCATCTATTTTTCCACAAATACATTAGAAACAGATTGATGACTATTGAAGCATAAAACATAAACACTACCATATTTCAAGGAATCTAAAATATCATGGTGCTATTTAATGAAGCACTAAGAATGGAAAACTGCTGATATCTAACCATATGTCACAATGCTTTCTTAGAATTTTTATTTTAAATATATTAAATGAACTTTCTTAGACCTATTGGACACAGAATTTTTAAATCATATATCACTCTTTTTTTTGAAAAGATTTTTATTGGGGAATTGGGGGAGGGGAACAGCATTGGGGAACCCAGGAAGGGGAACAGACAAGTTGCTGTCCTTTTGTTCTTCAGTCTAGTTTTGGAGGACATTGCTTCACTGGCTCATGTTGGTATTGTGATCATTGCGCTCTTCCCAGGTGAGGCAGATAGGTCACCGGCCTCTGGATGTCCGTTCATGGCGGCTGTTGGCAGCTCACTCCGGCTGCCGGCTGCTCACACTGGCTGCCGGCCACACACTGTAGCTTATGGCAGCCCACTGCAACAGGGACTGCAGCCTACGCCATCGCCAGGACTCACGCAGCCCAGCTCCAAGTGGAGCTGTTGTTCACCATCTTAGCTGTAGAGGGCAGTGTCACTGGCCCTCATATGTGGGATCTGAACTGGGGCCACTGGCATCCCAAGCAAGCTCTTAACCAACAAGCCACTTGGCTGGCCCCATACATCACTCTTCTGCATACACAACAAGGGAATATAAGCTAAATAAATTAGTTAAGGCATGCCTAAAACTGTTTCACATTCAGTATGTACTTCTTTGGAATCACTTTGATGCAGGATCTTTGAAATCCATATTTTCCCAGACATCATCATCCTATGAGGCATCAAGAGCCTTCGGGAACATTCCGGTAAGACCACATTTTCCTTAAAAGTGCTCCACAATTATCTTGGGGATTTTCCTCCAAACCCCTGACACCTATTCCTCATTCTCTAAGCTTTGATTCTCATACAGTGGCAGTGACAACTATGACACACAACTGCTTAGCTGACAGCGAGTATAAGACATGGAGATTTCAGAATGGTAAGAGCATGAGAAAGTGTTCCTCCTGAATCATTGACATGGAGTGTAATGGTCTGAATCTTTGTGTCCCCCAGAAAATTCTTACATTGAAATCCTAACTCCCAAAGTGATGGTTTTAGGAGGTGGGGCCTTTGGGAAGTGATTAGGTCATTCAGGTGGAGGGCTCATGAATGGGATTGGTATCTTATAAAGGAGACCCTGAGAGCTCCCTCACCCTCCCTCTGCCATGTGAGGACACAACAAGAAGTCTGAGACCTGAAACAGGATACCCTCCTGATCCTGCTGGCACCCTGGTCTAGGAATTCCAGTCTCCAGACCTGGGAGAAATAAATTCCTGTTGTTTATGAGCGACCCGGTCTGTGGTACTTTGATATTGTAGCTTGTGCTGAGACCTCTGGTCACTCGGACTTAACATGTACTTTTGCTGTCTCCCATCCCTACTTCCTCCCACCCAGATGTTGATTGTGTCAGTGTGTGTGTGTGTGTGTGTGTGTGTGTGTGTGTGTGTGTGTGTGAAGATAATAACTTTTGAGGAAGGGAGGAAATCTGGCATTCATAATAAAAAGTAGGAAAAAAACACATTTGAAAAAAATACATGGCAAATCCGTGGTTTGGGATTTTTGTGGCAGTCAACCCTCCAGAAGGTCTGCAGCTTGTTCGCAGTGTCAATCAACAGTGTGGGAAGTGGAAAGCTAGACCAAGAGCTGTTCAGAAGCCTGCGAGGTGCAGTGGGGCGGAACTGCCCTGGCGTGGGGGTCGGGCACAGCTGCGCTTGGATGCTGGTTTTCTCACTCGGCTTGCCCAGTGCTGCTCAGGTTACCGATCCTCTCTAAGCTCCAGGTTGCTCATCTGCAGAAAGGTTAATTATAGTACATGTCTCACAGGGTTGTCATAAGGGTAAACAAAGTAACCTATGTAAATGCCATTAATAAACACCAAAACATTTTGGTCCCCCTGTGGATTCCTCCTTAAATATACAGCCCCGGTCATCACCTCCAAAGACTGAAAATAAATCAGAACCACCCTAAGAAAAAACAAAACTGAAGCATATTTTTGTCTGTATTTCTTGAAATTCCTAAGTGGAGCTAATTCTTCCTCCAAATCATATATTTTTACCAACACATAGAAAGTAACATAATTTTTTAAAGAACAGTATGTTAGCATGACTCAAGTCTGTAGAGAAGTGAGTTTCGTCTGTCCTTCGGTGTCCATGGAGTCAGACAGACTCTTCTCTGGCAGTGCAAGTCCCATCATGGAAGATGATTATGGATGACACAGCGGGTTCCCAAGTCTGGCTTGCTCAGAGTGTTTCTCTCTCTGCACCCAGATAAAGGCCCCAACACAGGGCAGGCAAATGCAAACCTCTGCCTTCCAGGAAACCCAGCAAACCTTCTTCCCCAGGGTTGATTCCAGTAAAAGGTGGGGCTCAGCTGCAGCGGGCAGGAAGCACAAAACATAATCCTAAACTCAGCAGCAACTTTCGTTATGGTTTTGGAAGATCAGTTAATCACTTTGCCTTGTTTTCCCATCTTTATAATGAGAATAATAGTCTTACCTCCTCTACAAGTGTGTTTTGAGAGCTAAGAATTTGAGAAACGTGGCTGTTTCATATTCTCTAGGGTGGAACATAAAGGGAATTCTAAATACCACTGTGGTATAATTGTGGGTGAACTCCCAGCCTGACCAGTTAGTAAACCAACCATATTCGTAGGAGTCTAATTTCTACCACTGCTCAAGGCCATTATATAGAAAGTGAATAATCTTCTTTCTCATTTTCTCTCTCTCCTGGTTTTGGCCTGAGCATTTTATTTCCCCTCTGCTCCTGGACACAGCCCTCTTTTCCACTGGGCATCTGCACCTTCCCCACCTTCACCACAGCACACCATCCTATTTCACTCCCATTTAGGGGCCCCAGGCAAAGACCCAAGACTCAGGCTTGGCTAGTTATAAGACCCCATCTGCCTTAGCCTGGGTTTCCCCAAAAGCAGAATGTTACATGCAGTAGCTTATCTGGGAAGAGGGTCCAGGTAACAGAGTGAGGGAAAAAGGAAAAGTCAATACAAGGATGTGTTATCAATGATCAAAGTGGCCACCAAGGCAGAAGCCTGGAAAAAGAGCTTGCCAGGGCGTTTGGAGAGCATTTTGGAATCATGTGCCTGAAGGATGAAAGGCAGAAACATTTATCCACTGGCCCCTGCCCCTAGACCCATCGGCCCCTATTTCCCAGTTGAGCACATTTGAATGCTGGGGAGGTCCTGCAGATGTCCCTCAAAGGATTCAGAACTGTGTTAGGAAGCGAGAGCCATTCCAAGTTTAGATAAGGCAGATATGCAACCCAGAGTCCTGACTGGGGATGTGTGGATTTGGCGCCTAAGTAACCTCTCAGAGTAAGGAACATCTTGAAAGGACGGGACCACTGCATTGGAGAGCACCACTTTGCAACAATAGTTCAGAAGCCCCTTACACTTGTGCTTGGAGACCAAGAGTTTAAGTCTCTGGTAATTGTAGTAAATCTTCTATAAACATATTTAGACAACCAGGAAATCCCAAACAAAATCTTATTTTAGTAGATATATTTATCTAGAGCAAGCTAAGACACTTCCTACAAAGCTGTTATTAACTCAATGACACTTTTTAAATGATAACGGTTCAGAATCCAGGAAACATGATATATCTCAGGGAGAGTCACAATGTGGAAAAGCCTGCAAACACCTTAATGCTTGTTCTCGTGCTTAATTACCATCTAGAAATGCACTCTGAGTGCACAGCATGGAAGCCTCCGTGCAAAGCATCGGGTAAGCACATTTCCCTCAGATGTCTTTTGAACAATGGATTTGAAGAAGAGGACTGGGAATGCCATTTCTTAGAGGGGTAAAACTCTTTCACACATGAGCAACCTGATGCCATTAACAAGAACTTCTATAAATCGAAGGTCAAGAGTAACAAAAAACCTCACTGATAATCTGTGCCCTGTTTTATCAGGCACACATCACATTATGGAATGTCCAGGCAGTCAGTCCTTTCTCTCCTGGCACATTTCCTACATGCATGAATTTCAGTTGCTCCCTGATACCTGAGGTCAAAAAACACTAGTCCCCCAACAACACAGTCCCAGTATCAGTTACCACATTATATTAACTGTGAGCAATTGCTCCTCTGGCCACAGAGCACTACGTAAATTACGGATGTGCATGATGACGAGATGATCACATCACTTCCTTCAGAGTCTCCCAGTGACTGGTCCCTTTGCATCTATCATCAGTTCACACACAGATAGCGAAACGTGTAGTTGTGTGGCCCCCTTGTCATCCAGTGATAAACCCACACAGCGTTTTACAGAAATGGATACTCCAAAGAGAGAATTAGCCAACAAAGGTGGAAAAAACAAAAAGTGATAAGGCTGGAAGTACAAGTTTAATCAGAGGTGAATAGAGTTATAGAGTAATTTCTGGCCATGTGAGTACTGATGCTGCTGTTACTTGAGAAATTCTAGACATGTAGCCAGAGGAACTTAGTGAATGTACTGAAATAAATGGGGAAAGTGACCGTGACAAAAACAGTAAAGATGCTGTTCTGCAGCCTTTAATGGTCATATTAAAGGAAGTCTTGAGATATTTCATGGCATTGAAAGTGCAAAAAATAAAATATTGGAAGCTGACCCAAATTTAGAAAGGAGTATAACAATTCACCAAAGCATAGAAAAGACACTTGGTCCCACCATAAGCTTTAAAAATAAGAAGTAGGCAAACGCTGTTTAAAACTTTTGAATTTTTTATACAAAAAAAAAGCCATTATTCTGAATATTTCTAATGTTTTAAATTATAATATGCTAAATAAATTTTAGTTTTGCTATTTTAAAAATGTCCTTACTCATCTATAACCAACAGGAAGAGAGTTCTTAATGTTTTTAACAAAAGTTTTGAAGGTCATGAAACAATCTCATTGATTATTGATTATTGATTATTGAGATTGCTTCACACAGTTGCAGCTTGACCATTCCCACACTATTGAGCAAAGCAAAGACTACTTGTAACACTATGATGTTAAGAGGAAAATTCTTGTTGTCCTACTCTTAATCATTTAACAAACATTATTGAACCTACCACGGTTAAGTTGTGTAAGGGACCCACATTCGAAGGTTACACAAATCTTTCCCTCACATAGCTTGCAGCTGAGTTAGAGGGATGCGAAGTATATACTAAGAACGGTTAATGCTAACATTGATTGACAGCTTTCCATGGGCGGGGCACAATGCTAAGTGCTATTCTTACAATGCATTGCCTCCTAATAACCCCAGCACAGGTGGAACTTTTCAAGCTCTGATGGCTTAGAGAAGGGGAGGATCAGCAAAGTCTTTGTGGACCAAGGAGATGTCACCCTTCTGACTTCAGCGTCTGCGCATGACCATGACATGTACTTATGCTCAAGATCGGCCCAGCCAGTAGCACAGCACCCATCTTTCCTTTCCACATGTACAGGCCCTGACACAGAGGCCAAGGAGGATGTGAGTCATGAGATAGGTACTCCTTCGATGGGCCCATGACACAGCAGTACCCAGTCATCAGTGCGAGGCAGGAAGATGGCAGATCTTTGCAGCAACCACTGCTTTTTCATGACTGCGCAAGATGCATACATCTAGGGAGTTTTCTTTTTCTTTTTCTTTTTTTTTTATTGTCTCAGGTATATAAAACAATGTAATATTTAGACATTTACACCCCTCACAAACCTCCCTCCCCCAATCTACTACCCCACTATCGTATATCGCTGTTACAATTCATTGACTCTATTCCCTATGCTATACTCCACATTTTGTGACTATATATATATTAAATTATAGTTGACATTCAATATTATTCAGGTGTCCAGCACAGTGGTCACCCATCTACACTGTCCATGAAGTGCTCTCCCTAATAAGACATGTGCCCATCTGACAACCTATAAAACCTTTACATCATTATTGATTATATTCCCCAAACTGTCTTTCATATTCCCATAGCTATATTGTGACTACTAATTTGTATTTCCTAATCCCTTTACCTTCTCCCCCATCTCCACCCCACTCCCACCTAGCAACCCTCAGTTGTTGGGGTTTTCTCCCTATATCTCTGAGTCTATTTCTGTTTTGTTTGTTCATTTATTCTGTTCTTTAGATTCCTAGGGAGTTTTCTAATGTGGATGTTAGGCAGATGTACTCCCCATTAATTCCCTGCTTATCTAATTTCGTGATAGCACACTTCAGAGAGTGAGTTGCTACATAGGAAAATATATCTACCATGCTTTCTAATCTGTCTGTTAGGCCTTTGAAAACTCCTTGGGCATGAAAAATATAAAAGGGTTATCTAAATTTCCTTCATACTCAAAAAGCATTAGTGTTAATATGATGTATCTTTCTTAGATCATTTGCCACCAGGTAGTTCCCCTGAGCCTGTGTTATTTAGCCTCCTTTCAAACTATACTGTTATGTTTTTCTGTTTTGCTGTAGGCAAAAAAGGTTTTCTATATACGTATAGAAGTCAAATATCAAGGTGTCAGCAGAGATGGTTCCTTCTGAGGCCCCCTTCCTTGGCCTGTAGATGGCTGTCCTCTCCCTGAGTCCTCACATGGTCTTTTCTCTGTGCACGTGTTTCTCTACATCTCTTTAAGTGTCCTGGTATCTCTTTATGTCTCTAAATTTCTTAATCACCTCTTTCAGGCCCTAATTCCCAGTACAGACACATTCTGAGATTGTAGGGGTTATGACTGGAAAATATGAATTTGAGGGCACACAATTCATCCCATGACATACATAACAATAGATAGGTAGGTAGGTAGGTAGGTAGGTAGGTAGATAGATAGATAGATAGATAGATAGATAGATAGATAGATAGATATCCTACAAATAAAAATGTTATCATGGATTTCAGAGATCTAGATTTTCTAATTAATCATGATCTCTCACAGGTCCCTTCTCCTCTTACAGTCTCAATTTTCACCTCTAAGCAGATGATGCTTATATCCACATCTTTGGTCCAAATCCCTCTCCTGAAGGTCTGACCCACATTTGTTGTGTCAGACTAGACCTTTCCTCCCAGGCATTCTGCTGGCACTTTCAGCTCTCTATATATGAAACAAAACCAAAAATACTCATCTATCCACACAAAATCTCTTCTTCCTTCTGATTTTCCTGCCTCCCTGAAGCCACCTTCCAGACCATACCCTCTGACTCTGGAAGAGCTGTCTCTGTCTCCTCCCTCTTCCTGGGCTCCTGACCCTCTCAGTGGTTGTGCACAGACCTCTGCAATGCCCTTCCCGTCTAACTGCTCTGTTGCACCCTTATGGCCCCATCACAACTCAGGCCTTTCTCCCTTTGCCCAGTGAATTTCAACAGCCAGCCATGTACCTCCCACACCAGGGTTCCCCCAACACTCCACCCCCAATGCCCCCCCACCTCTAGTCCAGTCTGCACATATCACTCCCTGGCTCGCGCAGCCTCAATTGCTCTTCACTTTCCAGTAAATGAAAAAATCTCATCCTGAGATTCAGAGTCCTCTAGAACTGGGCAACTCTACACTCCATAGAGTCAAACAGCCACACCTGCCTATTCCACAAGAACATTACTTTAGAAAATCCTTCCAGGAGTTTTCATTGATGACGCTGGTCAATGTTGCCGGCCCAGCAGAGACTGTGCTATATTTCCACCCCAATATTTGTTTTCCTATCCTTCCTTTCTTCCTTCCTTTCCCTTCCCAACACACACACACACACACACACACACACACACACACACACACACACACACACTAGTTACCTCTTTAAATACAGAAGGATCCTTATCTGAAATAATCAGTAAAAATCAAACATGTGCAGATGTTGTAAAAGGAACAAGAGGAAAAGGAAGCATAAGGAAAATACAGAAATCTCAAATTTTAACCAATAACCATCATGGTCTCTTATAGCCTGCATGAAGAGAGGCATCCATGACATTGATTCTTCCTCAGAAGAGTGAATTAAGGCTAGGAAAAGGGATTTTCCTGAGGCTGTCCAAGGCAAGCAGCATTGTCTTTCAAGGTCAACAAGCATTAAAGACAGAAGGTTATATGCCTGAAAATTATGAGAATTCTCTTTCCTTGACACCAAGGAGTTAAACAGAAAAATATACACAGAACAGCCATTAGGGGAAAGGAGAAAGGGAAGAGATTGTAACTGATTTCCTCCATCAGTCAAAAAGAAAAAAAAAATTGATAAAACAATAAGAAGATGGTGTCGTTATCAGATATCATGCATATGTGTCAGCTGGTAAGCTATTAATACACAGCATGACCAGAGCTCTGCTGACTCAGGAAATACTTCCAGTCTCCTTGCAATGCCCCTTGTATGCACACTGCTGCTTTGAAAAGAATCCATTTCCATTCCCCTAAAGGCCAGCCTGATCAGTTGGGAGAGTGAAAGAGAAAGAAGCAGAAAGAAAAAAAAATTGTCCCTTTCAACTTCATCTTCATTCTACTAAATACAGAAGACTTTAGGGTCGAATGCCATAATACAATATTTCTAAACCTTCACTCAGTGGACAGAGACCTGCGACCCTGTGGGGACCCTCAGTGAAGCACATAACTGCACTTCACCTCATAGAGAGATTCAGAGTCCTCTGAACAACAACCCAGCCCACAGCCCCGCCCATTGTATTTCTGCATACTTACACATCCAACTGTCCTCTCTCCTCTCTTCACCATGGTTACCAGAGCCTCCACCCTCAACTTCCCTAGATCAAAAATTGGCAAAGAACTCGAGGAAATGAATGTCCTCCCCATGAACCAAAGTTTTGCTGTGCACTGTTTGGATAATAGTACCCTAACAGAATACCTGGAAGTTACAGGATATACTCATTAAACATAGCTACCAGATTAATAAAACCTTGAAATGTCTTGGGACTTCCAACAAAGAGTTTTCTGGGGACAGAAAGTCAGGCTAGTGCCTAGATCCTGTTTGGGAGTAAGATTTCATTTCAGGGACTATTTGCTACGTTATATTGAGAATGTTTAAGAGGCCAAATCAGGCCTCCCTGGAGGGAAAACGCTATCATGAACCTATGACATCTACCTTGGGTGTGATTGGAGAGTGGCTTATTTTGCCATCCTCAGTGGTGTACATTTTCAAACATTGTTTCATTCCAACCTCACAGCTCTCTGTACAACAAATATCAGCCTCATTTCATAAGCCAGGACCTGAGTGTCTTGCAGGGAGGGGATGCCTTGTGTCTGGGAGATGAAGGACTCCTTTAATGAACAACTTTGGATTGAAGACTCCCCACCAGCCTGGCCAAAACTTTCTTAGGCCTGAACCATAGGTGCCCTTTCTTTCCTGTGCCCTCCACTGGGGTTAAACCTGCATTTCATTGAGGGTCCTCCCAGTCTCCCTGGTGCCCCTCGGGAAGTACCCACCTCTTCACTCCTAGGTGGTAACTATAGCCAAGCCCAGCATAACCCTGTTTAGGGATGTGCTGTGCCTGTTAGGAAACGAAAGAAATTACACACCAGAACTGCTGCAAGAATTACCCATACCTACTGGCAAGAGCTAGGGGAGCATTCCTGGCACTGAATTTTGAGGGGACTTGATCAAGGGGCCCAGAAAGTAAGACTGAAGAAAGCAGAAATTCATTGACTCAATGGCAATTTCTCCAGAATCAGGATTTAACATCTTGGCAAGGCAGGGGATGGACATATTCTGTGCTGGAGAAACGGATGGGCAATGCTGGGTGAAGTAGAAATTTCCGAGCTGCCCTAGCAGGTGGCTGAGTAATGGATGAAGAGGCTGAGGGCATGCTGCAATGCTGGGTGAGGCAGAGGATGGCACTCGAAAGGTGGCCCAGAGGACACACTGTTCACCAAGACTATTGGGGATGCGCTGATGAGGGGGCAACAGCAGGTGTCCCTGCTCTGCAGGTCGGAGGTGACTATAAGAAGGGTGGCTGCAGAACTGGGCTCATGAATATACATGTGTAGAATGAAAGAGGCCCCAGAAATACCAGCAGCCAGGAGGCTGTGCTTAACCACCCGAAGCCATGAGGCTGCCATTACCCTGTCCACTGAGGAGGTCACAGAGGCAGCAGAAGAGGCGTGACCATAAGGGACATGGTTAATAGGGCCTGCTCTCCCCAAGGGCAAAATAAACAGGCAGCCAGGGAGGGTGCTGTTTAATATCTACTACAAAGGCAAGGACAGAGTAGCAAGAGGCTGCAGAGGCTGTCCCAGTAAAATATCATGATCCCTTATTTAGTTTCTAGATCTGAGCCAATTTTCAGATTTGGAACCCATTGACTACAGAGGTAGAACTCTACCCCATGGCAAACTGTACTGTGATGCTAGTTGTATTAGGTGGGTTTTCAACAACAAAAATTTATTATTTCACTGTTCTGGAGACCAGAAATCTGAGTCGTTGGCAAGGCCATGCTCCCTCTAAACCTGGAGGAGAATTCTTCCTTGTCTTTTCCTAGTTTCTGGTGTTTTGCCAGCAATCTTTGGCCTTCCTTGGTGTATCACTCCAATCCTCCATCTTCACGTAAACTTCTCATTATGTATTCACATCATCTTCCTTCCCTCTGTGCATGTCTGTCTCTATGTCCAAATTTTTCCTGTTATAAGGACTCAGATCGTATTGGATTAGAGCCTACCCTAGTGAACTGAACTCATCTTAGTGTGGTTAAATCTGCAAAGATCCTATTTCCAAAGAAGGTCACAGCCACAGGGATGGGGGTGAGGACTTCCACTTGGGGGGACACAGTTCAGCCCATAACAATGATTCTTACCCAGTGGTCTTTTACTAGGTGAGTAATCCCTGGGGGAAAGGGGAAGACCCAGACAATTCAAGAGCTATTGGAAATAGGGTCTGAGTTGACATTGACATTGACACTTGGAGATCCAAAGTGTCATCATGGCCCCCATGTTAGAGTGGAGCTCTACAGGGCCAGGCAATAAATGGAGTCCTGGTTAGTGTCCGGCTCACAGTGGTCCTGCTGGGTCCACTTACATGTCTGTGGTCATTTCTTTGTTCCCTCAGTGCAAAATTGTAATTGAGATCCTTGGTAGTTGAATTAGCTTCAGCATTGTGTCCCTAGCCCATGGAGTAAGACATATCATAGTGGAGAACACTAAATACCCCATCACCCAAGGTGGTAAATCAAAACCAATATTGCATTCTGACGGGGATGGCAGAAATTTGTGCCACCATTAAAGACCTCAAGTGTACAAGGTAGTGGTGCCAATCATATCATTTAATTCACCAGTCTGGCCCTTGCAGAAACTGAATAGATTCTAACCTACAACAAGTTAAACAAATAGTAGTCCTGATTGCAGCTGTTATGCCAGACATGATCCATGGCATGGAGTCATTGACCTGGCACATACATTCTTTATAATTACAATCATGAAGGAAGGTTAGAAACAGTTTATATTCATGCTGGATAGAAAACAATATTTAACTAGATCTTTGTCTCAGGACTATATGAACTCTTCTGCCTCCTGTCATAAAATAGTTTGAAGATATGCAGACCACCTGAACAGCCCACAGGACATAATATCATGGTGATTGTACAGAAGAAATAATAGGTGGCTAATTCACTGGAGACTTTTATAAGATACATGGATTGGAAAGGATGGGAGATAAACCCAACAAAGATGCAGGGACCTGCATTTTAACACATTGTGGATCAGTGACACAGATTTGAGTCTATATATTTAAATGCCCCATCCTAAATGTGTTAATATAGTAGTTTTAGGGGTCCAGTGATTAGGAGCATTCCTGAACATACCCTCCAAAGCAAAATACAGATTGCTGCAGCTTGAATGCCTTATCACAAAGAAGAAGCATAGTGTCTGTGTACCTTATTTGATTCTGACGGCAACACATTCTAGGGATACTGCTCCAGCCCATACACTGGGTGGCACAGGAAGATGCTAACACTGAATGAAGCCTGGAGTAGGAAAGGGCTGTGCATCAAGTCCAGACTGCAGTGCAAGCACACCTATCACCGGAACCATATAATCTGGTAGACCTATGAGGCTGGAGGTATCAGTAGTGGGAAAAGATGCATTATAAAATGGAAATGGTACATCTGGGATCAAACCTGCGCAGAACCATAGACACAAGTAAGTAGCATGAGGTGGTAGCCCAGACCGCCATGTTACTCACCACTTCTGCACCAGGGCCCCTTCCCTAGCTGGCACCTATGGCCATATTGGGAGTGGTGTCCCATATGACCAGTAAAGCATGTGGAAGGACATAAAGGAATGGGCATGAAATCTGAAAGTTTTTGTATCATATATTGACACCCACCAGAAAGTATCCACCACAAAAGAGGCATTGAATACCCAAGTAGATCATTACAAAATTACTTGGCCAGCTCTCATTAGCCAGCCTTTATCACTGGCCAACCCAGAACTGATGCAATAAGCATACAAATGGAACAGCCAAAGTGGCCAAGATGGAGACTATGCACAGGCCCAGCTGCGTGGACTCATTTGCCAAGACCAGTGGAGCTCCTGTGGCCTCTGACAGAGACCTTGCTGAAGCCCTGATATAGAGACTACCAGCTACCTGGTGATAAATCTACTCCACTGGATCCCTTCCATGTTTGAAGAGCCCTCAGTTCATCTTTGCAGGATACATAACTATTCCAGGTACGGGTTTCCTTTTACTGCCTAAAGGGCCTCAGCCAGCACCACCAGCCAAGGCTTCCAGGGTGCCTGATCCACAGACTTGGGTCCTATCACATACCACACCATCTAGAAGTGGCCTCATAGAATGCTGGAGTAGCCTTGAAACAGTGCAGTTGAAGTAACAGTTCAGAGGCAGTTTTCCGACAGGATAAAATGCCATCCTTCAGGAAACATTAAATTAGAGACATATTGATGGTACGTGTCCCCAGCAGAAAGAATACATGGGTCTGGGGACCAAAGAGTGACATCAGGTGTGGGTCCTGCTTACCATCACTCCCAATTGCCTCTGGGGAATTTAGTGCTTCCCATTACACTAAAAACCATAGCTGCTGTCACAGCACCTTGAATTTCTGTGTCCACACGCCTGGAGGTGAGAAGAGCCACCATCCTGGCAGGGGTTAGTGACCCTGACCAGCAGCGGGAGTCATGGCTTCTTTTACAGGATATACAGGAGTAATTCAGGTGCACCCCAGGGATCCCCTTACGTGCCCCATGATACTGTGCCCCATAGTAACTGTGAACTGACACTCCTAGCCATCACGGGCTGACAAGGAGTCAGGACCCTCTGAACAGTGAAGTGTGGGTCACATCACCAGGTAAGCCACAAAGATCTGCTGAGATGAGAGATAAAAGTGAGGGGAAATCAGACTGTATAGCGGAGGAGGGAGGATATGAATGTGAGTTTGGCTCCTCTCTGACTAGCACCCCTCTTCTAAGTATCCCCTCTGGAGCAGAGGCCCATCCATGGGAAGGACATAGGAGCTGTTCCCAGAACATGCATTGAGTAGATAGATCTGCACAACACAGAAGTGAGCTGTGGAGGCCATGAAACATGCCCCTTGGATCCCTGCTGCTGATAGAGCAAAAGGCAGCCTCAGCTGCAGCACCAAAACCACCTCTTCCCAGCCAGTGACTGAGTATGGCAGGAATGCTGGCCACTGGTTTCCCAGAAGACACAAGGCTACTGTCTCAGGCACTGGGGCTAAAAGACTCATCATTGGCCTCCCAAAGCTTTCTTAAATCTGTGTCACAGTTTAAGGTTTCCTCTCCAGCCCTCCAGCCTTCCCTCCTTCCTCAGTAAGGGTCCAACCTGCACCCCAACGGCTCTCCCAGCTTCCTTTGACTTCCTCTCTATATTAGCTTCCTGTGGCTACTGTAACAAATCACCACAAATTTAGTGGATTAAAACAACACATATTTATTAACTTACAGCTGTAGAGGTCAGAAGTCTGAAATAGATCACCAGGCTGCATTCCTTTCTGAGGCTCTAAGGCAGAGTTCTTTAGAGGCTCTTGGAAAGACTCCATCTCTTGCCTTCTCCAACTTCTAGAGGCCACTCAATATCTTTGGCTCATGGACTTTCTCACACCACTCGGACCCCTGCTTCCATCATCATATCTCCTTCTCTGACTCTGCCCTCCTGTCTCCCTCTTCAAAGGACCCTGTGACTACATTTAGGGCCCACCCAGATAATCCAGGGTAGTCTGCCCATCTCAATATCCTTAACTCAGTCATACCTGCAAAGTCCCTTTGGTTGTGCATGGTAACATTTATAAATTCTGGGGATTGGGACATTGACATCTTTGGCATTATTTAGCCTGCCACATTCCCCTTTCCCCCAAAGGCATCTTCCCCAAGTAAATTTCTTGCACATCTAATCTTGTCTTGGTGCCTGCTTCTTGGAGAACCTGAACTGACACTTGGATCATTCACTAGTGCCCCTTAGACACAGGCAAGCAGGGCGTTTGGCTTGGATCCCATGCCTGACGGGGTCCTATGCTCTGGAGTGCCTTCTCTAAACGTACTAAGTCATCTTCTGGTGCCTGGGATTAACCAGGCTGATGGTGCCAGCCAGGCAAGGTTCCTGGGCCTGACTGAGATGAGTAGATGGCATTCCCCATGTCCCATTTCAGAACACTTTCCAATCCTCTACCTCAAATGCTCTGAAGGGCTCTGAGACTTGTGCCTATGGGGTTGTCCTGAGGCCTCCTTGTCAGTCCACAGTTCCAGGAAGGGAACCATTTGAGTAGATTGCTCCAGCTCACCTCCAAGGTATTTCTTGGGGATTGCATGAGATTGAGGCATTCGGGTAGTGCTCACAGGCTGATTCTGGACAGCTCTCACTCACATCAGATACAGGATTAGTTCAGTGCTCTGGCGAACAACAATCTATCACAGATCCTTAGTTTGAGCAGCATTGGTGGTTTACACAACAGCTCTTCCTCCCCTATGTTCATGTCAGGCCATCCCTGAGGGGTACTGAAAAGGCCTGAGTACTTTCTAGCTGTTATTCTGCTTTACCAGTGATCCCTACCAATGAAGGTCCTCTCTTGATTCCAGTCAATGTGATAATGTCACACTCCCCTGAGGCTCAGGAAGTGCTAGAGGAAGGATGGACATTCCTTGCTGAATGGGACCCTCAAATTGCTGAACCCAGGGTCCCTGGCTGTCCTCTACACTGGAAGTGGTGTGTGGAAGGCAGGGCTGGAGTCAATATGGAAAGAGAACACATTCTGGGGATTTAGGATTGCAATCTAAAGAGTTAAGAAAGATATGGTTGAAAGATGTGTTATTCTATACTACATTTATGCTATAAAATTCACTTTTGGAGGGAGAGGTAACAAATTTATTTTTTTTCGCCACACATAGTTACACAATTTTTTTTCTTGTGATGAGGACTTTCACAACCCATTCTCCTAGCTACTTCCCAATATGCAATATAGGATTATTAACTATATAGTCATTATGCTGTACATTACATCTCCATGATTTATTCATTTTATAAGTAGAAATTTATACCTTTTAACCCCCTATACTATAAAATTTAGACTGATACATTTCATGACCAAAGGTCGACTTACCATTCACATATTTCTGTAGGTTCCAGGTAACATCTGGGATTGTGGTCATCATCAACAAAGCACAGTAGCAACTTGGAGAGAATCAATGGAAGCAAGTATGTACAGATGCTCAGTAGATGAGGCAGCGTCATGAGTAATGATGTAACCACCATTAAATATATGGTATTAGGGAGCTGCAGAGGCAAGAAGATGCACGTTGTAAGTAATAATCATTTTGCATGAGAGATATACAACTAACCAAGACTTTTAACAACAACAAAAAAAAATAGAACATGAAGAGAGGCTTCCTGGATCTGAGCAGAAAGAAATGTACCTGAACACTAAGAAGAATCTTCACAAAGGAAGGACAATAAATAATAAATATGTAAGTGCATCTTCTCTACCTGTAACTCTAAATCAATCAATCACCATGCCTCTCAGGGACCCATGGATTTTGTAATACATTTTCAATGAAATTGTTTATGGTAGACAGGGGCTCCACAAAAATCAATAAATAAACATCTGCCCTGGGTTTATCAACAACATCTACCAAATTCTAATATGAACAAGAATTATGCTAGATGTCATAGATACAAAAAAGAATAATGCACAATCCTGTCCTCTGTATAACTCATGGTCCAAACTATTAACAAAGTACACAGGAGTAGTCAGGCGGTCCTGTGGCAGGACATAGAAAGGGGAGATTCAGAGAGCACATCCCAATGGTTCTGTGCTGATGCTCCCTGTCAGTAAGCACAACTCTGTATGAGGGCCTCTTTAATGGAATTTTCAGCTATCCTCCGAATCCAACTTTCTTTTTCTCTGATGAAATTTCTCTTTGCTCAGGTCTCGATGAATCAAAGATTCTAATAAGATGCCTATGGCAAGAGGGAGAGGCTCAGGTGTGTCTGTCCCAATAGCCAACTTTGAAGTCACCAAAATGAAGCAAGAGAAAAGAGTTGAGTGGTTAGCCAACCTCCTTCTTCCAGGCATGTTTTGGTTTCAGAATCTAGGTGCAGCAATAAGATCCCCAACAACACATCATAGATCACCGTGAAAGTACTGCCTAGTAATAGAGGTCTTTCAGGGGAAGATATGAAGGAGAAAGATGGAAGCACTGGCTTCTCCTGGGTTTTCTTTTGGTTCTTGGTCAGAATCAGCTAGGCGTCTCCACTAACATGGGGCTTCCAGCTCATCAGTCATCCTTGGTCATACAAGCCACACAGGGTTTTCATAATCAAGGAAAAAGTAGGAAATACTGAGCTGTAGGGCTGTCTGAGGACATACAGGGCCAGTGAGCAACACTGACAGCCTATTATTACTTGAAGAATTGCCTATCATTCCATTTATATGAGATACTTAGAGAAGTCACATTCATGGAGACAGAAAGTGGAATGGTGGTTGCCAGGGGCTGGGGGGAGGGGAAAGGGGAGTTAGTGTTTAGTGGGGACAGAGTTACAGTTTTACAAGATGAAGAGTTTCGGAGATGGATGGTGGTGATCGCTGCACATTATAAATGTACTTAATCCCACTAACCCTACACTTCAAAATGGTTTAGATGGTAAATGTTATGTGTATTTTACCACAATGAAAAAATTTGGGAAAAAAAATGAAACGAAGCACGTACTGACAGATGCTATAGCATGAATGAACCTCAGAACCATTATGCTAAAATGAATGAAACCAGTCTCAAAGGTCACATATTGCATGATTCCATTTATATGAAATATCCGGAATAGATGAATCCACGGGAACAATTGGTGGTTGCCAGGGCTGGGGGCGGGGGGGGGGGGAAATGGGAAGAAAATATTTAACAGAGATTTCCTTCTAGGGTGATGAAAATGTTTTGGAACTACATAAGGGTGGTGGTTGTATGACATCGTGAATTTACTAAATGCCACTGAATTATTACTTTTAAATGATTAATTTTATGTCACGTGAATTTCCCCTCAATAAATTGTTTTTTTTAAAGTCCAAAAACATTGCCAATCAGGCCGTTGTGTGTGGGTGAAGATAAAAATAATCAGGATAAGGTAGCTGTGCCCAGGCTGGAGGTAGAATGTGACCCAGATCCTCCCCAGCTCCTGGGGTTCTTCTCTGGGTACCTATCCACAGTCTGTGCAAAGAAACCCACCTGCCAGCCTCAGCCACTTCCTGTCCTCCAGAGCAGTCATTTCTCTTTCTCCTTGGGCTCTCTGCAGTTATTCATACAAAGATAGGCCCTGTGTATTCACAGGGAGACATCAAGGATATAGCCTTGGATCAGAGCAGGAGTGTCAGGGAAAACAAAATTTGTGTGGCTGCTCAGCCCAAGGACAAACCAAGTGTCCTTTGCTTTCTAACCATGACCTCCATTTGGCAATGTCACAGTGGCCCCCTGGGGCATTGCAAAGCCTTGCAAAGCACTGTGTAGGCACCCTGTGAGCCAGAGAGGGGAACGGTGAAAATATTGCTGGTTAAAGAAGGATGAGACCCATCCATCCACAGAGAGATGAAATGACAGCAGTGAGGGGGGATGGGAGACGAGCTGGTAGCTTGAGAAAGAGCCTAAGTTACTGTAAAATGTTTTGTTTTTTAGAGAGGAGAAGGCAAAAGCCTCAAAGTTAAAAAAAAAAATCCTCTTGTGAGGGAAATACTGATGGTACACGAAAGGGAGTAATGAAGGGCAATGTGCCAGAGGGGATGGGGGGTGGGTTCCAGATCCAGGGAGGGAAGTCAGCCACGGAGAGAAGGGGAAAGATAGGAAATGTGGAGAATGTTTGAGGGTGGAGGGTGGGAAACTTCAGGAAGCACAGAGCAGATGGCCTTAATCTTCAAAGTGGGAAAGGAGGCAACATTGAATTTAGCTGGGGGTGGGCAGTGCAGAGCTGAGAGGCGAGGCTGGGCAATTCCCCAGTGGCCACAGAGGGTCCAGAATAGGGCATCCTGGGTGAGTAACAGCAGTGTTCTCAAGCTTGCTTCAGGAGAAGAATCCCTGGCAGGGAGTGTCAAAATGTAAGTTCTTCAGCCCCTCCCTGGAGACTGCGTCAGTACACCTGGGATAGATGGGACCAAAAATCTACACATTAGGGCAATCTGAGTCTACACTGAACATCAGGCAAGGCTGGAGAAATGGTGAGTTAAAGAGCTGTTGAGCCACATGGAGAATCCAGGATAGGCTGGATAACCTGAAATTGGGGGAATCATTTGGTATCCTTCTCACAGTGGAACACGCTGCACAAAAGCCCATGGGGAGCAAAACGATGATGGGGTTTAGCCATGGGTCTGGGGTCTATCCAAGAGAGAGGGATCTATGAGAGAGGGTGGGGTCTTTCCAGGAGATTGTGGTGGGAGGTCCAGGGTGTGGGGTGACTGTGAGCACAGTTAAAATGCTTGACCTTGGACCCACACCTGGCAGAGAACAGAGTGAAGGCAACAGAGAACTGATAGACTGTGAGAATAGAAAAAGTGGAGGGAACAGGGTCAGGATCAGGAGTTCAGTAAGGGTGAGGAAAAGGGAGAGGCTGGAGTAGGAGATGGGATTTCAAATTTAACCATCGGGGAGTTGGAGTGTAAGCAACACTTCTCAACTGGGAGGGCATATTCCCAGGTCTCTGATTCGACCAAGTATATCTTTCTGAGGCAGCAGTTTTACTCATACATTTGGGGAGGAATTGTTTTTATATTATAATAAACACATTCCATTGATTCACATGAGATAGTGAGATTTTTTTTAAAATTTTTAAAAAAAGACTTCAAAAGCGTTCTCCTGGCCGCTTCAGGCTACATGCCCAGTTCGTGTCCCTCTGTGGCAAGGGGAACTTGAGAGGGGAAGTTTGAGAAGCACTGCTGAGGAATCTATACAAATAAAAGCAAACACTCCAAGACTGGCACTGAAAGGAGGAGCTCTTGATAGGGACCAGTGGCCAGACTTTGACCTCTTCGTAACTGGAACTTTATGAAATTCCCAATAATTGACCATTTTTACTTATATAAATGGTTAATTTCTGTGATAAAACCTGAATCTCCAATTCACTTCAGAGGTCTCTCCTCCCTCACCACCGCCTCCATCATGTGGCCTCAAGGGGGCACTGCTCCACCTTATAAGCTCTGTCCCAAAGGCAAAGGCCATTTCCTTCGCTTCTGGAAGCACCATAAAGTCATGCTTGGAACACAAAGTCTACTTCAAAAGGAAGTAATCATAGAGAGACACACGAATCTGACAGCATAGCCCCTTGTCCCCTTGTTCCCTGAAATGTTCCCAGACCAGCAGCATCAGAATCACCTAAGAGCTTGTAGCATCCCTGGCCCCAATCAAACCTATTGAATCAGAATTAGCATTTTAAGAAGATTCCCCAGGTGATCTGAATGCATACTAATAATTCAGAAGCTCTGGTCCAGCAGGCAGGATTCTGCTTGTGGGGCATCTGCCTTCCTACTCTGAGCAAGCTGGGCCCTGTCTATTTAAAACCACTCCCAGGAACACTCTCTCAGGTTCCTCCACTCCTCCAAATGGACAGAAAGCCTGAACCTCCCAGTAATACCTTCCTGTCTACGGATCCCCTTCTTCTCTCAGGGTGTATTAGCTATCTACTGCTGTGTAACAAATGACCCCAAAACTTAGCTTAAAATAAAAAGCATTTATTATCTCACAGTTTCTCTGGGCTAGGAATCTGGACATGTCTTAGCTAGGTATCTGTGACACAGTTTCTCACAAGGTTGTGAAGTGTTAGTGGTCATCACAAGGCTCCACGTGGGGACATTTCACTTAGTAGCTCACTCATATTGGGGAATCAGCAGGCCTCAGGTTCCCGATGGCTATTGGTCAGAAACATTAATTTCTGCTGTGTAGTTCTCTCTATAGGGTTAATCTCAATATATCAGCTTGCTTCCCTTATTTTAAGAGCCCTGAAAGGGGAAAGGGCAGGGGCAGAGAGAGACACAGACAGAGTGAGCAAAGCAGAAGTCACAGTCTTTTGTAACCAAATCTCAGAAGTGACATTCTATCACTTTGCCATGTGCTGTTGGTTAGAAGCAAGTCACTAGGTCCAGCCCAGGTGGGGGATTACACAAGGGTATAAATATCAGGAAGTGGGGATCACTGGGGGCCCTCTGAGAGGCTGCCTAACTCAGGGAGTGATCTCACATCTAAGGGGCATACCTCAACAGAGCAACCATGTCAGAATACAAGAAAGTAACCTCCCTCATCATATGTAAGGATGACATACATTCAATAACAAGGGGTTTATTCTCTTTCAATAGTAGCTTTCAGAGTGATTCCACTCTGAGCATAACTTGGGGAACATTAAAAATACCAACGAAGATCAATTGAATCAGATCCTCCAGGCATTGTTTTGTTGTTGTTGCTGCTGTTGTTTTAATTTCTAGGCTGATTCCATTATAGAGCAAAGGTTGTGAATTACTGTCTCAGATGAATGATTTCAAATGCTACAATGTCGGGGCTGGGGTGAAGGTCATCGGGACAAAAGAAAGCATGGAGATTCTGATGGGTGACCTGCTGTAGAATGGGTAGACAGGAAAAGTCGGCCAGGGGCTCTAGGCCTTCAGGAGTGTTGGGATCACCTGGGAGGTGAGCAGAAAAGACTGGCAAAAGATAAATGACTTTTTACTATTGCCAACTTAACAAAACTCCCTTCAAGTGGTGAGGTTAAATGGCATTAACAAGAGTTAAGAAGAAAGGAAGGAAAAGAGCAGATAGAGGGAGGGAAGAATGGTAGAAAAAGAAACCTATCCATTTTTAGAACTTGTCCTCAACCAGCTGAGGGCTTCAAGGAAATGGAAGTATAAAATGAAGTAGACGTAACCAATAAAGTGTCTTATAATCTTTTATTCCATAGTCCACAGACATACAGAAAGTCAGAACTGGACAGATCCTTGCAGATGACTTCACCACCTTCATTTTATGGATAAGGAAACTGAGGCACAGGCAGTCATTGCTGGGACGAGAACTCACATCTTTCAAACTGAGCACAGAGCTCAAATCGCAGGCTTCTCACATGTAGCACATCTCTAGATGGGGTGGGTTTCATTCTTTCTCCTTCACATCACTGTGAGAACGAGACTTACTAAAGAATGGGTAAAAGGAGAAAACATGATCTTCTTATTGGATGTAATGTCCTTGGAGAGCATCTTTCAATAAGGGTTCGCCCACAAGAAGCTAAGCTAGTGGCCCACGGTTAAAGCAGTTAATTTACTGTTTGATGGGAACAAGTCAAGGGGTTGATCATAATCTCGGGGTTTAATGAGCTTCCGGCTTGAGCTGCACCTGCTCATTGGAAGGAAGGAGTTCTGAGCCACAATCCAAGTCTGAGATGGACTTTAAGCCCTGCCCTATGTGGCGGCTGGGGGTTTATCCACAACAATAAATGGTTCCATTCTTCAGGTCCAACTTTTACCTCTCCACCCCCGCTTCTCCTGCCTGATCTGTATCTTATCCACTGTTCTCATCCTCAGGGACCGGGTCGCTCCCATCCTGTTGCTATGGCCACAAGCCTCACCCAAAGCATACCAGCGCTGTGCTGTTCCCAGGCTCTGGCTGCCATCCAGGCAGATGCAGAGCAGTTGGGGAAGAAAACATTCTCCTCTGAAAGCTGGTCGAAAGCAGTTTCACTGGACTCCCTCTCCTCTGTCGGCTGACTCTTTCAGAGCTGTTCATTTGGTTGCTGTCTATGACTGGGTGGTTATTATTCTTCTCTCCTTGCACCAACTTCTGGGGAGCCCCTAATCCAAATAGAGCTAAATAAGACTGTTCCCAGAGCTCAGGACCCTGGCTCTGTACCAAACCCTGAAAACGTTACCAGTTGCCCCAGTTCCACATCTCTAAGCTCTTAAGAGAGTTGCGAGGAATGTTGCCCCATGAGGTTCTCGCCTGCCCATTCCTGATGCTTTTGAATGTCCTGGGACCTGAACAGGCTCTCCTGGAAAGACAGAAATCCATGGCAGGGATGCAAAGTAGCTCCCAGAGAATAGAGACGGACTCTATTTAAAAACAAAGGAAAACCTTCCTTGATGTAACATGGCATGTAACATATGTAACATGGCTTAAATGCCGTCCCTGGATGATTTAATTTGGCCCAAGCTTGTGTTTGTGGCAATTACAAGCAAAGAGGCTATCAGAAGGGCTCTGCAGTGAATTTCAATGCTGCCAAGTAACAGCTGTCCCTCGAACCTGCCCTATCCTGGTCAGGATTCTACCCAGCATCCTCCAGTGGGAAAATGCAGGTCAGAAAGCAGAAGGAAAACGTGGAATGCTGTGTTTATTGTGTATTCTCTCTGCTCCTCCTCCGCTTGTGCTCAGAAAATGGGGATCGGCCTGCCCCTGCCTCAGGTATGTGCTCACATAGTTACAGAGCCTGGCCTGGTGTGAGTATCGGGGGTCAGGGGTACCCTCACAGATATTGGGGGGATAAGTATAGCGGCCACTGCTATGGCCAAACCACAGCAGTTCCAACCACCTTCTGCTGTCCAGAGCCTCCAGGCCCACTCCCAGGTCTCACTATTGACATTGAACTCCTGCCCAAAGGGACTTTGTTGAGGGTTGCCTTGTCTTTGCTAAAAAGTTGTTAAAAATGAATAGAATATTCAGATCAAGATGCCTTAGGAAGGAAAGTGCTTCATTCTTTTTCAGAAGTAATATAGAAAATTATCCCTTTCCAGTGGGAGAAAAGATGATCATAAATTAGCAACTAGTTAAAAATTAACAAGAATTATGCCCAAAAATGCTGTGGTTTTAATTTCTTCATAATTTTTTGTGCTAATTTGGAATAATTTTTTCAGCTTACTATTTAAGTTCAAACATTTTCATGAAAATGTATGGTTTAATGTTTAAATTGAGGGACAACATGTTAACCTGTATAGCTTGCAAAGCAAGCCTCAAGTACAAGCCTTAATATTCAAACCACATGGCCATGGCCCAGTCCCGATCAAGCTATCACTATCACAGTTTTTAACAACAGCATCCCCTGAGAGCAAGGAAAAAAGATCCTAGGTACTATGACTGAAAACACCAATGTTCAAAGCAATGGCAGCCATCACGTTTCCCAATAGAGTCAGCACAAACCCTGTACTTTCCTTCCCATTCTCTTTTCATCATCCCCTCTCCTCCTGGCACCCACATCAGCCCATTTATCTAAAAGTTCTGCCTCTGTCAGCCCCCAGCTCTGCCACTTTGATTCAAAATGATTCCTGGTCTCAATGAAGAATACTTAGATGACCAGAGGCTGGAAAAGGTGCAGCTGGAAAAAGCCTGAAATATGATTGAATAGATAAGGCTGACGTATCTTCAGAAGTTACTAGCACTCTTTTGAGAATTCACTGTCTTTCAAGAGACAAGGACAGTTGGAAATTTCTTGTACCACCAAAGATTGGTCCCCTGGTGCACAAAAACAGTTTCTCTTCCCACAGCATGTGACTGTTATCTCTCCATCTCTCACGTTCACATCACAGCACTCAGCCTTGCCCTTATCCCCGAGGGACAGCAGCGCCAAGACCCACCCTGAAGCTGAGCAGCTGGATGAGCAATGTTTTCCACTGTGAGCAGGAGACAGGCTGAGCTGCCTGTGGGTGAATCATGAAAGCCTGACTAGAGAGACAGATTAGGACTATGAGGGAACACCGCTTAAGAAAGGCCATCCACCCTGGGAGCAGGAGTGGAGGGAAGACCTACCACTTCCCAAATAGATAAGGGAAGGCTCAAGGTTTCTGTTGGTTTGTTGGACTGAGTTTCAAGTGTTTAGAAGGCTCACATGCAACTGGCAGCTGCTGACTTCCTGAGCCTTTAAAAAATAAAAAGATTAGTACACAATGTGGCCCAGCACAGCAGATGTGGAGTTTAATAGATGTTAGTTCAGATGTGGCTCTGCCATTTACCAGCTGCGTGCTACCCTGAAAGTCGCTTACCCTCTCGGAGCCGTCATCTCTGAAACATGTTACAGCTTCTCTTGCTGCCTTGTTGTGAGGCTTAAATGAAAGAATTTGCATGGCAGGCAGGGGCAGTGTCTGTTCCAACTGGCTGGCACACACATGGTGTCCAAATGCTCTGCTCTGAATGAATGAATGTCTATATTTTCAGTGTCTGTTACAGAGTAGTCCCTTAATAAGTATTGATTTTGTCCCTTTCCTTTCTCAGAGGAACAACCACGATAGAGTGGGTTCCAATAGCTCAACCTCTCGATCACGTGAAAAATGCAGCTTCTTGGAGAGGGGCTGGTCATCGCTACAAGGTACTGGGGAGTGTCTGCTGACCAGGTTTCCAGCCATGCTTCTGTCACTAACTGGTTGGAGAGCTTTGCACGGAGCGATGACAGCCTCCTCTTCTCTCCTTCTGAACCTCAATTTTCTCCATTTTTAAAAGGAGAGAGCTGGACTAGATTCATAGTTGTAAACATTTTGTAGCCTCAAAACCCTTTCTTCACAATAAACCTTACACAGAACCCCAGTTGAATAAAAAACTCAGGGGAGGGGATGGAAGCCTAAATCTGGGTCTGCCCCACTCCCCAGCCCCCCTGCTGTTGGAGGTCAAATGGAAGGCACCCCCTGAGAAGCCTCTAAGTTTCCTTGGAGCACAGTCAGAGAAGCACAGGCCTACCTTCTGAATGGCTAAATCTGACATTCTGCGGTCGAGTGTTTACAGAGTGGCTTGGGCACATTTTTGACCCTGACAAAATGAGCTCCCGGGTGAGGTATAACTCTCAGAAAGAATACGACACAGGCCCTCATTCGTGCCCAGCTCCTCGGACCTGCTTCCTGAGCAAAAGTCATTGGCAGGAAGTCCCTTTTAACTGGTTTCAGCTGGAGACTCTGCAGCAGCAACACTGCAGCATTGGGGAGCAGGGGAGAGGATGGCGAAGTAATGTGGAAAAAAAGTATAATCTTATCCTGAAGAGAGTGTCATGTGAACATAAACCAATTAGAGGAGACTGCACAAATAAGACCTGTAATAAATTAAGGTGAACAGCAAGGGAGGGGTGGGATGCAGGACAGAGCACTGGGCAGGAAACTCAAACACCTAATCCCAGGGTGGCCGAACTGCTGACCTTGAGCAAACCATACCTGTTTCTCAATTACCTCTATGGCAGGGCTAAACCAGGTAACCTCTATGGGACTTTTTCAGCCGTAGACATCTATGATTCGAAGAATTTGGACACTTAAGAATGTTGATAACAATGTTGTCAAACTTTCAGTACAGTCATGCATCACTTAACAAGGGGATATGTTCTGAGAAATGTGTCGTTAGGTGATTTTATCACACAGTGTACTTCCACAAACCTAGATGGTACAGCCCACTACACACTTAGGCTCTATGGTGTGGCCTGTGGCTCCTGGGCTACAAGCCTGTACAGCGTGTTATTGTACTGAATACTGTAGGGAACTGTAACACAATAGTAAATATTTGTATACTTAAACATATCTAAATATAAAAAAGGTACTGTAAAAATATGGTAAAAAGTTAAAAAATGGCACACCTGTGCAGGGTACCTACCATGAATGGAGCCTGCAGGACTGGAAGTTGCTCTGGGTGAATCAGTGAGTGAGTGGGAGTGAATGTGAAGGCCTAGGGCATGACTACACACTACTGTAGGCTTTATAAACACTGTACGTTTAGGCTACATTCAATTTATAAAAAATATTTTTATTTTTTCAATAATAAATTAATCTTACCTTACTGTAACTTTCTTATTTTATAAATGTTTTAATACTTTAAAATTTTGGACTCTTTTGTATCAACACTTAGCTTAAAACATAAACACATTGTACAGCTGTACAAAAATATTTTCAGTTTTTTTATCCTTATTCTATAAGCTTTTTTCTATTTTTATTTTATTTTATTTCTTTTACTTTTTAAACTTTTTGTTAAAAACTAACACACATGGGCCGGCCAAGTGGCGCAGTGGTTAAGAGCTGGCTTGGGACACCAGTGGCCCTGGTTCGGATCCCACATTGAGGGCCAGTAACACTGCCCTCTAAAAATAAAAGAAAAAAACTAACACACACACATGAGCCCAGGCCTACACAGGGTCGGGACCATCAGTATCACTGTCTCCACCTCCACACCTTGTCCCACTGGAAGGTCTTCAGGGACAATGACATTCATGGAGCTGTCATCTCCTGTGATGACAGTGCCTTCTTTTGGAACATCTCCTGAAGGACCTGTCTGAGGCTCTCCTTGAGGAGGTGTCACTCTTTTCAGAAAATGTGTCCATGGTGGTTTGCTTGCTTTGTTTCTTTTTTTCATCAAAGATTTGCTTGTAAGCAGATAATGAACCATGAACATTTCTCTCTATTAATAAAAAACTTTCAATGTTGGGTCCATGTTTTCAAACATTTTAAGAAGCTTACTGAGGTCTGCAAAAGCTTCTGCTAAACCCTTCACTGAATTTTCTTGGGGGTTTTCTTTTTCTTCTCCTGCAGTTTCCTTTTCTCTTGCCTCTTCTTCAGCTATGTGTTCCTGTTCCACCTCCAACTCCTCATTAGTCATTTTGTCAGAAGCACCCCTAGGAGTGCCTCTATGTTGTCCTCATCCATACTGGGTTAAAGCTGTTTGCCATCTCAACCACAGCCTTGTGGATTTTTGCAACCTCCTTATGCTTGGCAAATCCTTTGAATCCGTGGACAAACTTCTTGAGTGCCACTCATATACTCCTTGGTGACATCACCCCAAGCCCAAGTGAGGTTCTTGATGCAGTCACAGATGTTGCTATCCTTCCAGAATTGTATCAGTATCTTCTCAGTGTCTTCCTCAGTTGCAGCAATAACCTGGGGAAAGCTCCTCCTCAGGTAGTGGGTCTTAAAAGCTGGATCAAAGTGTTTGGAGACAGAAACACCACTTTGATATCGGGATAAAGATCACCAATAGAAGAAGGGTGTCTAGGAGCATTATGAACAATCAGCAAAATCCTGAAATATATGTTATTCTCCAAACAGTACGTTTCCATTTCTCTGGCATGGCGATTCCGGAGGACATGTTGGAAAAAGAGCTCAGTCGTCCATGACTTCTTATTGTTCTTGTAATATGTGCACTGGCTGTGTGTGCTAATTGATATTCTTGAAGGCCCTGGGTTTTTCACTGTCCCATGTCACAAACGGTTTCAACTTGTAGCCTGCAACATTGGCCCTAAGCAAAATGGTTATCCTGTCCTTCTAAGCCTTGAAACCTGGCATTGACTTGGCCTCCTTCTGGATGAAAGTCTTCTCAGGCATCTGTTTCTAGAATAGGGGGTTTCATCCATATCAAATATTTGCTCTATCAAAATGTTCTTTTATAGTCAGCTTATCAAGAATTTCCAAAAATTCTTCAACTGCCTTCTTATCAGCCCTTGAAGACTCACTGCTCACTTTCATATTATATAATGAATAATGATTCTTGAATCCTTTAAGCCACCCAGAGATAGAGTAAATTCAATTGTAGTTGGGCCCAATCTTTTCTTTCAACATCACAAATTTTTTCCTTTGGACTGATCACGATGGTGCTGAGAGGAATATGCTTCTGTGTCTGCTCTTCAATCCTGGTCATTAGAAGTTTCTCCATGTCTGACGTAGGCCCTTCTCGAATTTTTGTTAGTCTCATTGCCTTTAAAGCAGCAGATCCAAACTTCTATCACTTTGTTCTTATTCTTCAAGATCATGGTTAGGATGGAATGGGATATTCCTGACTGGCAAGAAGTAACCATCCCTGATTTCCCACCGTTGTAATCCTTAATTAGTTTTATTTTTATTTCCTGGTCAATCAGTCGAGGTAGCCTCTTATTAGCAACATTAACAATGAATTTTCTATGCTTAAGGGCTGTGATGAAAAACATGAGATTAATTCAAGCACAAGAGAAAATAATGCAATCAAGAGACACAGTAAACACAAGAGGTAGGAGGCTGCTGCAATTATATCACAGCATATTGTTTTACAGCCAATGTTTTTTTATAAGTAGAAAGAGTACCCTCTAACATAATAGTAAATAGTATAGTATAGTAAACACATAAATCAGTAACATCATTGTTTATTATCATTATCAAGTATTATGTACTGCACATAATTGTATGTGCTGTACTTTTTTTATACAACTGGCAGCATAGTAGGTACGTTTACACCAGCATTACCACAGACACGTGATTGATGTGTTGCACTGTGATGTTACAATGGCTGAAATGCCAGCAGACAATAGGAATTTTTCAGGTCTATTATAATCTTAAGGGACCACCATCCTATATGTGGTCTGTCATTGACCAAAACATTTCTATGCAGCGCATGACTATATTAGCATTTTCCCATCACTTTTGTTTATAACTTCTAAATATTCTTCAACTGTAACATTAGTAACATGTCCTAGGCCATTGGCAGGGCATGGAGTCTGCATAGAAGGAAAAGGGCCCATTGAGTCTGTAATACCAGTCTGTACAATATCTCCCAGAGACCTTTGTACTATGATTAGAGCAATCTTGGCATATGTGGTCACTTACCAAGTCCAGGAAAGATGAATAAACATTTGCAGGCTGGTAGAATTGTCTAATTGTCTGGAAGGATTTGCTATAGCTCTGTTGCCTAGCTAATGTTTTCTGAGGTCACTTTCTGAAAATCTCAGATTTGCTATCTTTTTACTGTTATTTTGTTCACCTCTTAAACTGAATGACCCTGAAGTTAGCTGGAAGTATGAGGAACTAACACAGAAAGATAGCGAGACTCAGTGGGTGCACTTAACCCTGGGTGGGACTGAACTACCACTTCTTCAGGTCACAAGTGATTCTTACAGGAAACATATACCTAAGGAGGGCAGTACATGGAAACACAGCTCTTTAAGGGGGACAAATGTCTGGCGAGGTAATTGTTCAGAATGGTATCCATCTGGAATCTGATTGCAGGACCTGATTGCCAGCTTGGTCCCTGTAGTCTTCTTTAGCTTTTAAGTGCCAACGTCTTCTCAGAACTAAGTAGGTGGCCCCTCATTTTATGTATCCACCTTTGTTAACAGCAGGGAAAAAGACATGCAGCCAGTTGAGAAACAGAGAGGGAAGGCAGTGTGGCAATCACTCATTACGGACAGAATGTCCTTCTGTATACATTAGAATACTTTCAACTGTAAGTAACAGAACATTCAGTTTAAACCACTTTAAAAACAAGGACATTTTGTCAATTGAAATTGAAATATATATCCCAGGGTGACAAAAAGATGTATACAAATGGACACTTTGGTCAACGTTGCTCAAGCAGTAGTTATATATATGGACATTTTTATCTCAGATGATAAGAAGTCCAAGTTTCAAGGGGATCAAAACTATGATTCCACAATGTCATCAGCAACCAATTTCCTTCCAGCTCTTGGCCCCACTATCATCAGGGTATTTGTGTTGGCCTCAGGCAGCTCATCTCACGTTTTAAGATCCCTCAGCAGTCCTGGCTTCACAAGCAGATCTGCAGGGCTTGCTTCATGGACCATCAATCTATAGAGTGTCACAGGGCCCTGTACTCAGAAGGACCCTGCACTTAGTTTAAAGCTTTGCTGTTGCCATCTTGAAATTCTTAATAATTTTATCTTTGAACTTGTGTTTCGTGAGCGAAGTCCCTAGGATAGTGGAGCTTGCACATGAGCAGAGGAGATATACACAGTATGCATGTCTGCTCTTCCCTGCTGCCCCACTCACATGTAGTGTTCATGATGTCCCATGAGAATAGAGCCCCAGTGGACCCATGACTAGTGGGAGTCCAGCTAGTACAAGGTAAGCAGGATAAGCCTATGCTGAGTAAGTGGGGAAGCCCACAATCCTTAGAGGCCAAACTTTCCATCCAAACCAGAACTTGCTTTGAACACCAAAAACAATAGCGTTCTAAGAAAACACAAAAGACCAAGGAACCCTATCCTATTTTTCCTAACTTGTGTTACTTCCCTGTAAGCCAACCACTTACTCTGAAACTGATGATATAGAAGGAAAGACTGAAGTGGTTGGCTAATATACCTGAATGAACTATTCCAGAAGAAAACCCAGTAAAATTCCAGCCTGTAATTCCAAAAGCCTTAATTTCTCGCCTTGTTCCTATCCCTTGAGTTTTCACCCCTCTTTTATCAACAAAGCAGCAGGGCAGCCACCTAAGTTGTGTGCAATAGTTTATTATCCTGTGGATGTCTGTCCAGGACAGAATTCCATCTTCCAGGAAACTTTCCCATCTGGCCTCTGGCTGGTGCCCCATCCTCCTTTCCTAAGCTGTCATAACAAATGAGCCTCCTTGGTTTAATGTTGACTCCTCGGAAGCAGCAACTCTACTACTTCTTAGGTTGCCCTCCCTCCCCCTACCCCAAGACCATTTTGAGAAGAACACAAGGATTACCTATCCCAGAGCTGGGAGGAAGACTTAGTTTTCACTATATACCGTTTTTAATATTTCAATTTCGTACCACGTGCATGGATGTCCTATAAAAAGTATTTACTATTGTATATTTTTGAATCGCTTATTCTTACTTGTTTCTGAAAACAAAACAACTCAAATTTCTTTCACGAAAATTGAAAGAAATTTTCAATTTCTAGAGTTACACTAATAAGCTGCTAGAGTTACACTAATAAGAAATATTATAATTGAGCTATAACTCAACCCAGGAGAAAAGTATACATCTTTTCAAACAGTAGCATCAAAATGTCAGGGGTCAGTCACAATTTCTTTCTTAAGAATACTGGCCATCCCCTGATCCCCACTGTGGAAACAAGCACCCCAGATTTCCCTCTGCCTGGCCCATTCTCACCGGATCAGTCTCTATGCCAGGCCTTCATCCCTGGCCAACCTCCCTGCTTGCCTGACCTCCTCCTTTCTCTTCTACAAGAGAGGAAGCTGGTCACACGGGGAGCACATGTTGCGTGTGGAAGGGCAGAGCTGTAGTGGTTTCTTCTTCCTTATTCCATTATATTTTGTTGTGCATTAGCAACTCTCCAAGCTGACTCATGCATGGACTTGCTAGAGAATAAAAACCGTTGGAGCCAGAGAAGAGCTGAAGATGCTTTTTTTCCCCCAGAGAGAGTCACTCCCAAAGGCAACAACAAGTGTATGTAGGAGCCCAAACTAGAACCCAGAGCATGTGCCCCAGCCAACTTCTTATTCAACACAATCTCTAACTTACCAGAGTTACCCATGTATTTATTTGCCCAAGACCAACTCTTTTTTTTAAAGATGTTTTTATTGGGTAATTGGGAGAGGGGAACAGCATTGGGAAATCGGGGAAGGGGAACAGACAAGATGCTGTCCTTTTGTTCTTCAGTCTAGTTGTGGAGGACGCCGCTTCACTGGCCCGTGTTGGCACTATCATTGCGCTCTTCCCGGCTGAGGCAGTCCTCACTGGCCATTGGACGGCTGTTCACAGCAGCTCTCGGCAACTCATGCTGCTGCCAGCCACTCACGGTAGCTCACACCAGCCCACTGCATCAGGGGCTACAGCCTACGCTGTTGCCAGGAACTCATGGCAGCCCAGCTCCAGGTCGAGCTGTTGTTCACCATCTTAGCAGTAGAGGGCGCAGCATCACTGGCCCTCATATGGGATCTGAACCCGGACCCTGCTGCTCAGAGCTGGAGTCCCAAACCAACTCTTTTTTTTTTTTTTTAAAGATTTTATTGGGGAATCGGGGAAAAGGAACAGACAAGCTGCTGTCCCCCTGTTTTTCGGTCCAGTTGTGGAGGACGTCACCTCGCCAGCCCATGTTGGCACCATCATTGTGCTCTTCCCAGGTGAGGCAGATTGGTCGCTGGCCTCTGGATGGCCACTCACAGCAGCTCACACCAGCTGCTGGCCACACATAGTAGCTTATGGCAGCCAGCTGCAGCCTACGCCAACACTGGCAACTCCAGGTTGAGCTGTAGTTCACCATCTTAGCTGTAGAGGGCCCAGTGTCACTGGCCCACGTGGGATCCAAACTGGGGCCCCGTTGCTCAGAGCTGGCGTCCCAAGCCAACTCCTAACCAACGTGCCACTTGGCTGACCCCCAAGCCAACTCTTAACCAATGCACCACTCAGCCAGCCCCCAAGACCAGTTTTTTTCCAGAAACAAGATAGGAAGACAACTGTTCTGTTTCTATTTCTACACTACAGTTCATAAAATTTAAAGACAAAACTCTACGTTAAGCATCAATCCCATCTTAAAGCAAACTGGATGATTTCTTTTTATTTCTTTAGTAAGACTGGAAAGTGTCATAGAAGACGTCTTGTCTACATCTGGGTTTCTTAGCCTCAGCACTGCTGACATTTTGGCCAGGATAATCCTTTGCTGTGGGGGCTGTGCTGTGCATTGTGGGATGTTGAGCAGCATCCCTGGTCGTTACCCACTTCCTTCAGGTTGGGACAACCAAGTTTCTCTAGACATTACAAGATGTTCCCTGAGGAGAAAAATTCCAGTGATCTAAAGGAAACTGGATTATCTGGTTATCACTAGAAAACACATATCAAGAAAGATTGTTCACAATTATTTTGGCTTTGTAGACAAATGTTATAGGAAAATGAGAGAGTTCAAGACATGCCTCAGCACTAGCGTATGCTTCCACATGACCTCCAGAAACATCACCATGGCCAGAGCTCAGAAGAACATGCAAGGTGGCAGTTGGACCACTCCTGCCCCTTCAGCCTGGTGTCCTGTGCCTGGACTTGATGGGGAGACAACTGTGGTCCTCCTTCCTAGCAGAACCTTCAGCCCTAGTGGCTCTTAGCTTCTAGCTCTGGAGTCAAAACTGGCCTCAGTGCCATGTGGTTTGGAACAAGTGCCTTTGTGTGTTTGTGTGTGTTTAATTCTTTTACAAAGCCAGTATACCAACAATACATACATACGGATTATAAAAACCTAACAATACAGAGAGAACATATATACAAAGTGTGATAAAAACAATACAGTGAATGTTTAAATTTTAAAAATTATTACAGTAGAAGACACATTGTCATTAATCTCTCTCAAAATACTCCCCCTCACTTCAAACACACTTATCCCATCATTCTTGCCATTTTCTGAAGCAGTTCTTAAGTCCTTTTCGTGAGTGTCTTTAGTGGAGTTGTAGTGGCTGTTTCAATGTCCTGAATCAATTCAAATCATTTACCTTTCACAGTCATTTTGACTGTGGGGAAGAGCCAGAAGATGCATGGTGCAAGATCCAGTGAATAAGGTGAATGAGGACAGACCTTAATCTTTTTATTTGACAAAAATTGCCATATACTGGAAGCGATGTGTGACACAAAGCATTGCCATGATGGAGGGTGATTTACAGCACACTTTAAAACACACATGCTCTCAGAGCCGGCTGAGTGGCTCAGTTGGTTAAGAGCTTGCTCAAGAGTTGAGCTGAGCTCTGAGCAACAGCAGTTCAATGCCCAGCCAGAGCTGAGCTGCCGCTGAGCTGCCAACAGGTGGCAGGATGGCTCAGCTAAACAAGCAAACAAAAAAAAACCACACCTGCTCTCAACTGTAACTCATACTGCACCAAACAAGTTGAAACTTGTCACACACTGTTACTAAGGTTCCACATGCCGCTTCCCATATTGAAGATCCCCGCCTTTCCATTGGATGGCACTCAGCAGCATTCACCGCATTTCTTGATCGCAACGTAAAGCCCCGTGTCACACGTCACTTCTGGTATGGCAATTTCTGTCAAATAAAACCATTCCAGTGTGTCCTCATCCATCTTACTCACCAGATCTGGCACTGTGCAACTCCTGGCTTTTCTCCAAAGTCAAAATGATTCAGGACATGGAGGCAGCAACAACAGCACAACTAAAGACACTCATGAAAGAGGACTTCCGGGACGGCTTTAGAAAATGGCAAAAACGATGGGATAAGTGTGTTCAAAGTGAGGGGGAGTATTTTGAAGGGGATTAATGGCAATGTATCTTTTACTGTGATAATTTTTTTTTTAATTTAAGCATTCACCGTAAGTTTTGATCACACTGCGTATACTTATGGTAAGTGAAAAATCCCTGTCAATCTCACTCCTTTCCCCTTTCGTAATACCCAGTTATCACTTGGTTGTGATTTTTCTAGATCCTTTAATATGCATTTACATGGAAAGGAAACTGATTAAGATTTTATTATTTTTAGATGTAATTCTAGGCTTACTTTTCTGTGACCTGTTTTTGAAGTATCCCATGTCAGAACATGTCACTCATTCATTTTTGTTTTTCAGTTTATATGCATTTTATTGAGATATAATTAACCTACAATAAAATGCTCCTATATGACAAGTTTATACCTGTGTAACTACCATCACAATCAAGGTGCAGAACATTTCAATCACCCCAAAAATGTTCCTTCCTATAAGACCCCTTTCCAGCCAATCTTCTATGCTGAGCCCCAGGCAACCACTGTCCTGCTTTCAGTCACTATAGATTAGATTTGTCTTTTCAACTGTTTGAGATAAACAAAATCCTGCAGTATGTACTCTTTTGTGTCTGGCATTTTCTTTCAATATAATGCCTTTGCTATTCATCCATAGTGATTGCATATCTCAGTAGTTTCTTACTTTTTATTGCAAAATAGTGACTCCATATATATCCATTCACCTACTGATTGACAATTGGGTAATCTCCAGTTTGGGGTTAGTATGAATAATAGTGTTATGAACACTCTTGGTCAAGTCCTTATGTGGACATGTTTTCATTTCTCTTGGAGAGAATGAATTGCTCAGAGAGCAAACGTCAGGTCTTATGGTAAGTGTATATTTAACTTTATTAAAAAATGCCAAACTTTTTCAAAAGGTGGTTGTACCAATTTACATTGATCACCTCCTATCTGCAGGGAATATCCCCCAAGATCCCCAATGGATGTCTGAAACCATGGGTAGTACTGAACCCTATATATCTATGTTTTCTCCTATACATACATACCTATGATAAAATTTAACATATAAATTAGGCATGGTAAGAGGTTAACAACAATAACTAATAATAAAATAGAACAACTATAACAATACAATACAATATAATGAATGTTACGTGAATGTTCTCTCTCTCTCTCTCTCTCTCTCTCTCTCTCTCTCTCTCTCTCTCTCTCTGCTAACCAATCTGCTAATCATAAGGTTACTAAGTGACAACAGGCAGAGAGTATATACAGCATGGAGACAAAGGAATAATTCAGATCCCTCATGGGATGGAGCAGGACGAGGCAAAATTTCATCACCCTACTCAGAATGGTGTTCAATTTAAAACTTATGAATTGTTTATTTCTAGAATTTTCCATTTAATATTTTCAGACTGCAGTTGACCACAAGTAATTGAAACTGCAGAAAGCAAAACCATGGATAAGGAGAGACTAGTGTATATCCCCCCACCCACAGCGTATGAATGAGAGTTCCAGTTGCTCTGTATCCTGCAAGTTCCTATTAACCTTTCTGAGCTTCAATTTCCTCATCTCACACAGAGATGGTTACAGTACTCACCTCATAGAGCCTGGGGAAGGATCAAGTAAGGTTGTGGTTAGCTCAGTGCTTGGAAAATAGTATAGCCCAATATATATTTCTATGGTTTACAGATGTCACCATTACATGGATTTTTTAGGCACTTGCTTACCCTGATGGCCTCTCAGTTATTTTTCTATTTTTCTCCATTTCTTCACCATCACGCTTATTGAAAAAAGAGTCTATGCTTCTTGCCTTTTCTCACTAACTCATCAACCCATGGCCTGTGCATCAACCCAATCCTACTGCTACTCTGAAAAGGCCCTCTCAGTGTCCCTCATCGCTTCCACACAGATGATTCCTATCTGAATCTTGGTCTCCCAATCTCTCCTGTGTCCAGAGCCCAGTTCTAGTTGTCTGCTGGACATGGAGCCTATTCTTGGCATGCAATGTTCCTTCACCATCTCTACTCAGCAAGGCTTTTCTAGCCCTCAATATATTCCTGAAATTGTATCTTCTCATAAACCTTTCTCAGCCTGGACTTCTGGAGCTCTATTATTGGTACGGCAAAAAACAAATACATTAATGTTTAATGTATGAGAATTCTTAGCCATAGCTCAGACTGTAGAGAAAGAATGCTTCATTTGAATTTTAAATTTGCCATTTTCTCTCATGGGACACAAGGCAAGTTATTTAACTTCTCTTTCTGAAAACTGGGAGAAAAACATAATACCTACCTCATAAGATTGTTTTGAGGATTAAATGAGATGATACCTGTGTAGTCCTTAAAACAGTGCCTGACCTATAGTAAGTACTCAATAAATGATAGTTTCTTATATGGAGAATGAAAAACAAACAGGGGAGGGCATTGATTTTATTCAGACAATTCCAGCAGGGAGAGCACCCCAGATCTGAGTCTCTCAGCAGAGGTTTTGTCTAGACATGTATAGGGAGGAGTAGACAAGTCACAGGTGGGTGATTTTATAGTTATGATGTTTTTATAATCGGTGGGGTCTGTCAGTCAGCTTGAACAAGAAATGTCTATCTTTGTGACTAGCTAATTAGGGGACAAAAGTAGTTCAGCTAGTCATTTAGGAAACAAAGATGGGAATTTGGAGGGTCTGTGCCTGGTCTTGTCACAAGTAAGCGAGGGGATCATCTGTGAGTCTTATGGGGGGGCCACAAGAATGAGCACACAGAGCATGTTTCAGTCAGCTTGGGCTGCCATAACAAATACCATGGACTGGACAGTTTCAACAACAGAAGTGTATTACAGTACGGTCTTGGAAGCTGGAAGTCTGAGATTAAAGTGTCATTAGGGTTGGTTCTTTCTGAGGTCTTTCTCCTTGTCTTGGAGTTGGCACATTCTCTCTGTGTCCTCACATGGTCTTCCCTCTGTGTATGTCTCTGTCCTGATCTCTTCGCATAAGGATACCAGTTATACTGGGTTAGGACCCAGCTTATAATTTCATTTTAGCTTAATCACCTCTTTAAAGACACTATCTCCAAATATAGTCACATTCTGAGGTACTGGGGGTTAGGGCCTCAACATATGAAAGGCTTGGGGGCACATTTACCTCACAGTAGTGGGTCTTATCTAAGTCACGTGGGGAAGGACAGTTTTTGCAGTAAGTCATTTCCCAGAATACAGAAGAGTGGGAGATTTCAGTCACAAACTTTTGGGGGCATTAACCTTTGCTGTTCTGAGCACAGGGCTCAGGTAAAGGTGAGCACTGTTGAGGAGGAGACCCCTTTGTCTGCTCTGCCTACGAAAGCTCCATTGGCTGATAGTGGAAGTGGTAGAAAAAAGAACCTGTGAAGGAACTCAGAGAGGCCAAGGAGCTCCTGACAAGAGCCCTTTGAAGGGAGTCAGGCAGAGAAGTAAAGAAAGCATCTGTGGGGCTGGGGGTGGGAGAAATGTGGTGAGAGGTTGATAAAGGAGAGGGATGAATGAGCCAGCCAAGAAGCAGGATGCTTGCCTCTAACAGGGGAGAGATTTTCAGCCACCACCAGCAGGCCTGGAAACTGACAGGCAGGTGGGTAAGGGGTTTCTTTTCTCCAGAGCATTCACTCTGTTGGCCCATGTAATAACCAATCCCTCACCCCTTCACAGCCCCTCAAGAATTTTGTAGTAAAGATGTTTATTACTCTTCAAGACCACTGGAGACTGATATGTGTGGTCATTTGTATTCATCCCATGCTGAGAAAGGCCTGGAAACCAGGGGATCAGGAAGGCTTATCTCACTGGGGAAGAGGGGTCTCTCACCTGCCAGCTATGTGGGCACGCATCTCATCTCCTTCAGGGACCATCTGCTCTTTGAACTCAGGGACACTATGGGCTTCATTCCCCTATCCCCTTTGTATATAGCAGAGGTTTACAGAGAATTCCTGGATTCCTCTGAAAATTCTATTTATCAGTCACTTAGAAATTAGTCTAACAATCTAAACCTTTTTATTTTTTCCCCCAGCTAATTATGTTTTCAACTTGTACCACCTCTTGGGGGCACTAAAGTCTTAATTCTTCCATTCCCCACATGTCCAAATCAGGCAGGAGCTACGTGACCATCTGACTCTTCTGGATTTCTGATAAACGTTGGAGTGTTGAAAGAGAACAGCAAACAGGCCCCTTGCTTTCCCAATGCATCGCAGATCCGGGAAGGTGGGAGGGGAGGAAGCAATGCAGTCTGGGCAGAGCAGTAAGCGGCTTCCCTATGAAATCTACAGAGTGAGGCTCCTTATTAGCATATGCCTTCCCCAAGCAAAGCTCTTTGATGATCTGAATTTAGTCTTATGTTTGGAAATCTGTTGGGAAATGAGATAAGTGCCAAGAAGAAGGATGTGGGGGATGAGAGCAGCCCAGTAGAATGACTGAGAGGAAACTCAAGCCTTCCCACACGGGCCTCCTCCTTCAGAAGCACACTGGTGATTGGGCATCCGTGCTATGCTTCCTGCTGCTGCCTAAACCCAAGCTGCTCTGCTTAGCTCTAGGGGGAAGCAAAAAGACAGCAGAGCAGGGGCGTGGAAACTACACAGGAGAGAAAGGCCAGACCCAGTGTCTGAGTGTGTTTTCTTTTCGGAGATGCTGCGAGGCGTGCAAAGTGAGCAGTAATGACTTGCAGTAACCTCTGCAAGTGCCAGGATTCAACAAACACTGTTCCAAAGAGGGCCCACTGGCTGCAGAAGCATCAGCCAGAATTATTGCACTGCACAGAACAGCTTTTACAGCTCTGTTTGTCTTCACAGCTCTCCAACACAGACAAGCTAGGGGATGGATGGTTTTAAGATCCATTCGTGTACCATCGAAGCAAACTGCCTGTCTTCCTAAGGGTGTCTGAACTTCCAACTTTTTAAGCCACAATAGAATAAAGCCCAGAAAAATAAATGCAGTTAGAACATAAGGTTTTCCTTGTGCCAATGTCTCCATATTCTCCTTCTAAAAATGACTGTCCTGGGAACTTGCCCTCCACCAAAACACTGCACTGTCTCTTAAAGTAAAAACAAAGCTAGCAAAGCCAGCAGATGGAGCAGAAGGAGTGAGATGTGACATTCCTTTGACTTTAACTTCTCTTGTCCACTTTTAGGAGAAAATAGCCACTCCACACCCACCAGAATAAACACTATGTCCCACTGCGAACGTGGGACACTGAAATCAGTTTCATGAAAACACCTATGACCCTCACCTGTCTCTAAAAATGTTTTCATTAATATTCAGCGAAAGTACTGGGTCAGCAAATAAGACGGTGAAACCAGGACCTGGAGCAAAGTGAACACATTCTCCTGTTAATTTTAGTGTTTGCATTATAGTGTTCACATTGGTCCCGGCATCTGTCTGCAGCACAAGGCCAGGTTGCATAATAGCATGCAACCCAGGCCAGCTGCAGGAGCTGCCTGTGTGGGGAGTGGTTTTCCAACAGCTGTACAGCAGCCGGGAAGCATCCTCTGCCTGCCATTTCCTGTCCAAGCCCAGCTGCCCCAGAGATGCTGAGGGCAAAAGAGCAGCTGCCCCTCCACAAGCAGGGCTGTACTCCAGCTAACAAGAGCCAGGAGACAGTCGAGAGGAAACAGAGTTCTTGTGAGTGAGCCGGAGAAACCCATCACGCTTAAAGCATGCCTAGACTCTGGACTTCATCTCATTTAAGAAAGACATTGTGCATATTGTTTAAAGTAAATAAAATAATGAGACGAGAAAGAGGAAAGGAAAAATGGTTTTCAAAAGCCATCCTTTCATTTTCTGAGGCGAGCAGCTCTCAGTGTCTAGAAAGGGCTTAACCTGGACTTGATCTGTGCACAGGATTGTCTCCTCTCTGTAGATGTATCAGCCGCATGAGCACACCGGACAGCTGCACAGAAGCAGGAGCTGGTGCAGTGGCCGTGCCCTTGAATTTTTTTTTCCACGTGACCAGGCTTTTGTCCCTGAAGGGGTTCAGAAAACATCTCCCCAAGATGTGCCACTTTGGCATGTGAGTTATTTTGAGCTGAACGCAGCCGAGACCCTGCGGGCTCACCTCTCCCTTAAAGAATTTAAATTTGAGGCCTTGCCCATAATAAGAGTTATCATCAGAGATAAATTTTTATGACCTATTTTAGGGCAGGGCAAACTTCTAGTTACTGAACATCTGCTCTTCTTATCGTCCGGAGAATGACCTTCCTTCCCTCTGAAGCCCCAACTCACCTCAGTTCATCCTTAGCTCAGAGTGTCATATACACCTCATTTTCCCTTTCAGTCCCTGAACCTTTGCGGATGTGGGGTCCCCATGCTTAGGTATTTGATTAAATGTCATTATTCTCTCTTGTTAATCTGTCTCATGTCGATTCAATTATCAGACCAGCCAGAAGAATCTAAGAGGGTAGAGGAAAGTTTCTCCTTCCCCCCACATCTTCACAGGTGGCAATCAGTAAGTAGTCTGATCCATCTCCAAGTAGTATGCTCTTCCTTTATTCTGCGATGAGCCTCTAGTTTTCGGCTTAAGGCATCATATTTCCCACCTCTAGAGATGGGACTATTGTCTTGGAGCCTAATAAACCAATATCCAGCATACCCAGTGGAGTTAGAGACCTCTCATTCTCCTCCTGATGGCATGAAAAAAATAGGGACCAGGGAGGCAGAAAGGCCAGGATGCAACCAGAGATGGGAGTGCCGGAAATTCACAAGTGTCATTCGGCCCCCTTGACCTTCGGTGCCAGGGTGCCAGCAAGTCAGCCATGATTAAACAAATTGGGTTAGGGAAGGAGCCATGTGTGAGAGCACACGGTTTCTTTGCCAATTTCACTTTTAAACAGCTCAAAGTTCCTTTCTAACTGTTCTCAACATGTACTGATGAGAAAACGGCTGGAGCTAATCTGAGTTCTGTTTCCTCATCCTCTACTAAGTTGATGAACAGTGAAATGTGTAAAGATGGGCAAAGCAAGCAAGAGTCTCGAAATAAAACATGAACTGAGTGGACAAATGGCTGCCTATGGTTTGTCAACCAGCAAGTATATCTGCAGTTATAAAGTATGCCTCGTCATAGGCTGAAGGCCTCTTGGGCAGCAGGAACACGCAGAAGGGGCACCCTCTCTACATGGAGGTTGGACAGGCTCAGGAAGTGCTGAGGTCACAGCTGCAGGAAGTGAGGTCTGAGTGTCTCCAGGAGCGTGGGACACGGGGAAAGGAAGTTTGGTGGGTTTTTTCTTCTTTTTACTTTTTTCTTTCTTTTTTATTTTTATTTTTTTTATAGGAAGCCCCAAAGCTGGGGAGGAACGCATCTAGGGAGCTCTCACAGCATCACTCCCCAAGGCGGGATCAGGACATCCACAAGCAAACTCAGGAATGTAAAATGGGACTGGACGCAGAACATAGGGTGAGAAACAGCGGCACCAGCAAAGGAGGCCAAAGGTCAGGCCTGACCGGCTATACAAGAAACAGGTTGTTTAACACTGAAATGAACAGGAAGACAGTCTTGTTTGTTTCTGAAGCTGTTCTAAGCAATTTATTCATTCATTCACTCACTCATTCGCCTACCAGTTTCTACAAACATTTCAAGAAGTCAATATCTGCATACCTGGTGGGATGGGTGGGTTTTTTGGAAGGAATCCTAAAAAGTCCATGAGAAGGAAACACACTTGATCATTGTACTTGTAAGCTGTGGCTTACAGTACCTGGCAAGTACTTTTTGTTGACGATGAGAGTAAACATTCAAATGAACATTCAGAAAATGGCGCCTGATCTTCTCTCAGTTGAGTAAGAAACCCAGTCTTCTTGGATGATGTCCCCCTCTGACACCTCATGCTTTGAAGGCCTCATTTGGAGCTGGCCCCATGTCAGCTGAGAATTCTTGCTGGCTTCAGCATTTCCTTTGTCTCTTGGGCTAGTCTTCAGGTTCTGACAAGTGTATGAATTTTCCCTAAATTTCCATGTAACACAAAAGAAACTTTTGTGCTGTGGAACTTGGTTGGGGTTTGGTGTCTTGTCCGTGGCATATGTCCTGTCACTTATATTCATCTACTGAGCTGTGCTCAAAGAAGGGTTGGGACTATCTACTACTGTCACATGCCTGAAGGAGGCCAAAGGTGTCATAGGGAAATGCCCTGGGGCTAAACTTGGGAGACCTGAGTATACCAACTGGCTCTCGGTGCCTTACAGGGAACAGGAGATGACTCCAGGCTAGGTTTTCTCAACCTCAACACTATTGACATCTTGGGACAGATAATTCTTTGCTATGGGGCTGTCCTATGCATTGTAGGACGTTTAGCATCCCTTCTCTCTACCCAATAGATGCCAATAGTACCCCCTCCAGCTGAGACAGTCAAAAACATCTGCAGACATTGGCAAATGTCCTTTAGGGGTTGGGGAAGTTGCCCCTAGTTGAGAACCACTGCTATAGATCTGCAATGTCGAATCCAGAAACCACATGTGTTCACTGAGCATGTGAAATGGGCTGAGATGAGCTGTAGGCAAAAAATGTGCACTGGATTTTGAACATTTAAATGATAAACAAAAAATAACAAAATATCTTATGGCTATTTTATATTAATTATAAATATTTTTATATCTCATATGGATTACATATTGCAGTGATAATATTTTTAATACATTGGGTTACATAAAATAATGTACAAGAATTAATTTCATCTTTTATTTTTATTTTTTGCTCTTTACAATGTGGCTACTAAAAAAACAGAAATAACATACATTGCTCAAATTGGAGCATTAGATTTCCACTGGTGAGTACTGGTGTAAATGTCACTGGTTAAGGTCCTTCCTGCTCATGGCATCCAATTCCCTGTGAATAACTTACTCCCACAGGAGCAAAGCAATCATTTTCTAGCACAATCTAAAGTTGTGATAGACCAGCTGAAGCATGACAGAATGTGGATGCAGAATTCTTTCCGAATATCCCCAGTGCAAACCCCAAAACGCATTTGAGACTCTCTTCTCCATGATACATGAAGCAGAATCTGCAGTGTCAGCACTGAGAGGCAATGCCCTCTGCATCCCCCAGAGGAAGCAGCCCCAACTGTCAACATCCTGCTCTGGTTTGCTGATAGATGCAATAGGCCCTGGACATCCCCACACAGAAGCCCAGGGAAGCCTGCCTCCCATGGTAATTTTCCACTCCCATCCATTCTGAGGAGAGCCTGGGGCCTGCGTGCTGACGCAGCAACCAGAAGACTTGGGTCCTATTAGGAACTGGTGGAGTGCTTCCAGATTTGCTAAGGGCGTTTCACATACATCACCCCCCTTAATTCCCACAATAGTCATGTTAGCTGGACCCGAGAATGTCTCCATTTTATTTATTTGTGGCCAATAGGAATTTTGTTCCAGAAACTCGGATCATAAGAAATGTTAATTTCTTCATTTTTATTAAATCCAATTAATTCGATCTTAGCGCTTTATGCCACTATAATTTCTCACCCTCACTCCTGCAGTTGTTTAAAGGGCAAAGGTGACAGGGTTGTAAGCAAAGGAGAACATTCGAGGTGGTCCCTCTGGTTTTCTGTCCCACGGCTTATCTCTGACATGTCATTGCCATGGCTGTCTTGATACCTTGTAGAGGTGGGCATGCTGTTTATAGAGAGCCAAGCAGCCATTCCCTACCAAGGTTTGGCCACCTCCCTGAGAGCTAGGACTGTGACAGCAGGACTCAGATTCTTGGGGCGCCTTCTGGAATTTCCAACCCACCAACGCTTTCCTAGCCAAGGAAAGCACCCTCTGCTCTGCAGCTTTCTCCTCTCATTGAGAAACACAACACAAAGTACCAGCCTCCATCACCCCTGACACATACAACACCCCACTCCCCGCGCACACACATACCCCATCCTCTGGGCACTAGTTAGCATTATCTCCTAAAGGACTTTGAGCTTTCTAAACAAAATTCACAAGAGTGCGTTTGGATTGAGATAAACTCTGCTTTCAGTCCTGTACCACAAACCTCCCAGCAAGATAGGGAGCTCAAAGACCTTCTGGAAATGGAGGCATAAAAGAAAAAAAGAAAAAAAAAGACAACAGACAAGATACAATTTAATCTATAAATGATGCTGTTTCCATGAGTAGAGAAAATGAGACTCTGTGGGGTCAAGTGACTTGCTCACTATCATATTTCTGGTGTCATAGGAGGGACTGAGACCCAGGACCCCTGACTCCACCGAAATACATCATGTACAGAGAACATGGAAGGAGAGTCATACCCCAATGGCCCCATGGAGGGGGCAGCTAGACCTCCAGGCTCTTACCTCTATTCCTGGAAATGCCTTCCTCTTAGGAAACTCTTACTATTCTGAGGCTATCATGCTCCATCTGACCAAGTTAGGACACACTTCCTTTATTCCCTTGAGCATGGAACTTGCTGGAACATTTAAACAAGATCTAGTTAAAGTTTTGAGGTTAACACATAATGAATTAGATTATCTAACTTGCAAGATATTTTTCTCTCCGAGCTCTCTACAGAAATGGTTTAAAAAGGATAGCATTCAGTGAAACTCATAGGTGCTTCAGAGGTTCTGCAAATATGTGATTCCACGGCAGATTTTTTAATTAGGTGGATGTGGATGGAAGGGTTCATTAAAAAAGCAAGTCTACAGGAGGTACGGAAATGCAAGGCTGTCTTATGTAGTGGTTATCAGTCAAGGTAATTGAATGGCTGATCAAAGTACTCTATCATACAATTATAGAACCAGTCTGAAAATTTAAAGGATGTTTGCCATATGAATAGGCCCAACTCATGGATGGCACAGGAATCTTCACTTGGCTATCTGACTTTTTAGGCTGAGAAGTTCATCAGAGCAGCCGAAAGAGGGAACAGTGGCTAATGTCCTCACAGGGAACCAGGAGCACAGAACCTGACATAACTTCCACACACTTGCTCCGCGAAGGCTTCTGCTGAAATCTAAGGAAGAAACGTACTACTCTACTCAATACCTTCAACAAAATGCTACACAGCCAAATAATAGAACTAGAAAATAGACCTGTAAAAACACACAGCTTAATAAAATATGAGAGAATATGAAACTCATAAATAAAAATCAACTACATTATAAATCCTTATACCACTGATGCCTATTAAAAATTATATCAACAATGGGCCGGCCAAGTGGCGCGGTGGTTAAGCGCTGGCTTCCCCCGGTTCGGGTCCCACACATGAGGGCCAGTGACACCGCCCTCAAGAAAAAAAGAAAATTATATCAACAAACATAAAGTTGAACCAAAAAAGCCAGATAAAAGAGTATACTTAATGGTTCCATGTATGTGACGTTTAAAAAAAATAAAAGGCAAAACTATCTGTGAAAACCAGAATGGAGGTTCCTCAAAAAATTAAAAATAGAACTACCACATGACCCAGCAGTTCCACTTCTGGGTATATACCCAAAAGAATTGAAAGCAGGGTCTCGAAGAGATATTTGTGCCTCCATGTTTCTAGCAGGATTATTCACAATAGCCAAAAGTTGGAAGCAACCCAAGTGTCCATCTACAGATGATGGATAAACAAAATGTAGTACATCCATACAATGGAATATGATTCAACCTTAAAAAGGAAGGAAATTCTGACACATGCTACAACATGAATGAGCCTTGAAGATATTATGTAAAGTGAATAAGCCAGTCACAAAATGACAAATACTGTTTGATTTTACTTATGTGAGGTACATAGGAGTAATTAAATTCATAGACACAGAAAACAGAATAGTGGTTGCCCAGGGCTGGCGGAGGGGGCAACAGGGAGTTAGTGTTTAAAAGGTGCAGTTTTGGTTTTGCAAAGTGAAGAGTTCTGTGAATGGATGGAGGTGCTGGCTGCACAACAGTGTGAATGTACTTAATGCCAGTGAACGATTCAGATGGTAAATATTATGTGCTGTGCATTGTACCACAATTAAAAATAAATTTTTTAAGGGAAAAAAGAAAAAAGAGCAGGCAAAACTAAACTATGATGGGAGATGAGGGCTGATGCTGGGAAAGGGGCACAGAGCAGGCTCTGGGTGCTGGTCCTGTTCTTTCTTAACCTAAATGCTGGTGGTATGAGTGCTTTCAATTTGTGAACTTTGCAAATTACACATTTAGGCTTTTGACACTTTTCTGAATGCATTGTATACTTAAATTAAAAGTTTAAAAAGTTACGTTAACAAAAATGAAAACCCAACTATGCAAGAAAGGCCCCAGGACGAAAGAAAATCTGAAGTCTATAACATCATATGATAGTCTATTCTCTTTGGCTCACATGTTGTTCTGTAATAGCTTCTAGAGTTTCCAAGTTTATGATGCAACTTCTAGTTTTGTTTTTATTGCCACTTCTGTTAATGGGCAAGAACAACCACGCCCCCACCCCCCACCCCCCAAAAAAGTCAGATTAAAAACAAACAAACAAACAAACAAACAAACAAAAAACCCCTGTCTCCCAGGAAGGAGTCCCTTCCTCCAAGGGCTGCTCAGCACAATCCAGTCTCACTCAGTCAAAGCATGTGTGGAGAGCTCATGGTGTGAGCTTTGCAGGGATTAGGTAAATCACAGGTGCACCCTTACCTGAACCAGCCAGCAACTTACTCATTAATCAGGTGCTTAACAGGCTGTTCCCCCTCTTGGCCTGGAAGCCTGGCAGCTTTGGACTGGTTCCCAGGCTTGCCCTCCCCGCCAGGTCCCCTTTTCCACTCCCAGCCAAAACTTCTCTGCGCAGGTATTCAGACCATAAGCCCAGGTTCTGTCAGATTCTCTTCTCTGCTGGATTCCCCTTGCAGGGTTGACATCTCAGGTTTCTCCTCCAGGGTTTTCTCATGCCTTCCCATGTTTGTTCCCCACATTGTTCACATGGAAAACTAGTTTCTCCAGAAGAGGTACTAGTTCTCCTCTCTCTCTACTTCCTCATCTTTCTCTCACAGCTTTTATTTCTACTTTTATCCCAAATTCCTTCCCTTATCTGACCACAAACCCAGATGAGGCATACAGCACTCACAGCAGCCAGTTCTACGTTTCCTTTTGATCCTTTTAATCCAGGCTTCTAAAAAATAATATCAGTATCTTACAATATGTTAAGCACTGAACTCCTATAACCTAATGTTCACAACATCTTCATTCACCGAGGAGGACGCTGAGGCTGGGAGAAGTAAACTGCCGCTGATCCTACCATGTGGCAAAGCCAAGGTTAGTCTGAATTTGGCCTGCTAACCTATTATAACAGGTGAACTTGGAGCCTCATGTATACATTCTGATAAGATGAGGTCCTACTGTTGAGTGCTCCAGCCATGTTCCCCCAGGTGCCATCATGTTTGGATCTTACTGGCTTCTTCTAACCATTGTTAGAACATTAACAGGAAATCACAAAATGTCAGGGACTTAAAGAACAATTTGAGTTCTCTGATCACACCCTTTCATTTTAAATATCATGTAGACTCCCCGGGCTCTCTGTGTACCTTCTATTTTACCCAAATAAAACCAGGGAGTAGACGTGTGCAGCTCAGCAGAAGCCCAACTTTGGTGAAACATTTATCTCACCAGAGTTGGAGCTGGCTTTGAATAAAATGTTATGGAAGAGGAAAGGGGCTACCTGCGTCTCTGCCAAGCCTGGATAGGACGTGCCCTAGGCTACTTTACATTTAGAGAGCTACTGCCTTCAAAAATGACCAGGTCAAAATTTCAGTGTGTCAAAAGAGAGGGAACTTTTTTTTTTTTCAAAACTTGCTCAAGATCTTCAGAAAGGAGAAATAATTCCATTCTTTAAAGTTGAGTGGGAAAAGATTTGTTTCCTAATGATGAGGTTTCTCCAACTGGAGATACAAATAAAATTAAAAATTAAAAATGCTTCTTATTTCTACAAGGAATGACCATTTTGGAAATGGTCTAGATGCTCAAACCTCACAAGAAAACAAGGTTCATTAATTCAGCTTTCAATCCAGCCTTCACATTTTGTTCTTCATCACCCCTCCAAGAGGCAGAAGAGGATAATGATTTGCCACCGCCAAACACTGTCCCCAGGAATTAGCCCATTCACCTCTGTGACCCCAGCACCCAATTTAAGAAAAGCTGAAGGCCAGTTCGGCACTCTGCTTTACACAGCAGCTTCACTCTATGAAAGATTCTGAACTTGTGGACACGATCTTTCATTTATTTCCTGCTGAGCAGCAGAGCTTTAGCATGATGCCTGGCCTGATTTTTGCCAGATTTGAACTTATTGGAGAAAAATGCAAGTTCCTCTTTTAGCCTCTTTCCATCACTTCTGGAGAAAAGCTTTCCAGCTACCAAAACAAAATGTTTCCCAGTTCTTCCTCCCACACCTATGAACTTCGTTCTTTGATTAAGTCCTAGATTCCCCTCGAAGCAGAACTGGACTATGTCCAACCAGTTTCTTCAGGTTCTTCAAACATTAACTCAACAGATGTTATTTCAAGAGGTTTGCCTGCTCTCCGTTCCTCTCCTTTTGGGTTTTGAGTTGGTTCTTGAGGTGCCAACTGGAAAGTCTGAGGGGTGTAGCAGGAGATTTACCCCCATCCCCCACCTCTCCCCCATGCCCCTCTTGCCAGAAGGGCAGAAAAAGGAAGCCCTTTCATGTGCACAGCTGATGGCACTTTGCGTCCCTCTGAAACCCAGCAAGGAGTTGCAAGGGAGCAGGTGGAAAGGATGAGCAATGAGATCGGTTGGTCCAAGGAACGTCCCTGGAGTAGAAGAATCCAGTTATTTCACTTCTGGCAGTGAAACATTGGACCATTTCTCTCACAGCCAGACACATCAAAGCTGCCTGACTTTTGACATGCCCCACCCACAAGAGCAAGGGCCAGTTCCCTGAGCTGGCAGTAGAGAAAGGGCCAGCTTACTTGGAAGGAATCTTGCTGGGGACCCTCCACAATGGCCTGGGTGGCTGTTCCCAGTGAGGCCTGGAAACTTAGAAAGCAGAAGCCATTAGAGGGCGGCATGTGATAACTCATAACTCAGAGCAGGCTCAGTTTTTCAATTACAGGATGTCTCCAAGAGCAAAAGCACTAGGGCTCCAGTGTCAGCAGAAAAACAAGTTAGCAAGGCTGAAAGGGAGGGGTGTGGTGGGAGACAGAGAAACATCCCTCCAAGCTCAAAGTTATGCCAGTGAAACGCTGCTCTTAGAAAAGCCAGGCTGCGTGTCCCAGCACATGCTAGGAATATAAACTGTGGAGATACAGGCTTCTGCCAGAAGCCACACCTCCTGCCCCATTAGAGGGCATGTGATGGGCTCCTTAGCCTCTGGGCAAAGAAGCCAGCGTGAATGCCCAGAGCCTTGAACAGAGAAGGGAGTGGGAGACTAAGGGCAGGCGCTATGTCCTTTGTGTCACTTCACTCTTCAGCCCTCTGGAGAGAGAGGACAAAGGAGCGCCTTGATGCTGGCAGACGCTGGGGGTACAGCTGGGTTTTACAAGGAAGGATGAAATCCGATCCCACCAATCAGAATAGATCATCTTTGCCTGTCTATGAGGTGACCCAGTTCTGAGCCCAGCACTTGGCTCTTAACAGATGTGTATCACACTCTCAGCTCCCAACCCAGCTTTGCCAGAGAGGTAAGAACGTGGCATCCTTCCACAGGACAAATTCAGGAGCTGGCACTTGGGAGTCCCCAGCAAGAGCAGCTCTGCATTTCAAAGGGCTCCCAGCAACAAGCATTGGCCTTTGTCCCTCCTCCCACAGCACACCTCTTTCTGATTCATGATGGTGTCCCATCCTAGAGGAGAGCTCAGGCATGCTGAAAAGGTGTGGGAGAGTCGGCCTACCTCAGTCCAGGTGACCAGAGGCAGGGAGCAAAGGGGACATGTGCAATCCTATTATTCATTTCTTCTCACAAGCTCTTTGGGATATCTCCGATTCATGTCATGGGGTGGGGAGATCTTTGAATGATAGTCCTCCCCAAAAGGCATGAGCAGATCTAAGTGTCAAAGTGAAGGTGACAAGTGAACTCCCAGCATTGACCTCCCACCACATTCACAGGCCTGGGTTCTCACTCCTGGCTCCTCTGAGACCCACCCTGGTCTCAGAACACAGTAGGTGGGACCTCAGCCAGGCCCTGCATTGCATGGTACAGTAGTTCAGTGTGTTGCTGCTCCTGATGTTTCTTTATGGGGCACTTACTGTTTACCAAGGATCATTCACATATATTTCATCTCCAGTCCTGCCCCGGGCAAGCCAGGTGTGAGACCTGAGCAGGAGGCTAGTAAGACTGAAGGCACCAGGACCTCTGCGCTCCCCAGTTCTGTGTCCTTGGACATCAGTACCTGCCCCCAGGCCTGCTCCTCCCTCCTCCTTCCATCTGACAGTTTCAAGTAAAAAGGACTACAGAACTTCTGAAGCGGGGACATGCTAATTATAGAAGTAACACTCACCATCCAGAATAGAAACGCTTGAAACTGAATGGGGAACTTCACATTGTTGGGAGGGCTTCCAGGTTCCAACAGCGCTGGACTAGGTGTTCAGACTGAATTTCCCACTGACAATGATTTAAATGCCGAACAAAATATAAAAGAATACCAGGTCTTCCCGTTTTCATTTTTAAATATTGAGAAGTAAAGAATCTTGGCTATTGCAGCAGGGCACAAGGAAGGACTATGATCCTTTCTCTCCGATCACACAGGCACCAGAAACAAACTTACTGGTGCCGAAACTCAAAAAGCAGATTGGCACTTGTACTTTTCATGAAATTCTCCTCGTACATTATCCAAAAAACTATGAAGCCAGACAAAAATTATATTGTGTGACTATTGGCGTAATTCATTTGTTCCCTTTCTTATTTATCTCAGACTAATTCCACCTAGCTAAGGAACACAGCTCTAGTCCACTCCTTTAGGGCACCTTGGTCTGCCTCCCTGCTGTACCATTCCTGCACAGAGACCACAGAAACCCCCGCCGACATTATCTGCAGACGCGTGGAGGAAACCATTCAACTCCACTGCAGCCTTCCCATGTCGGTATTAAACTGTCATGAGACATTCCTTGACCGGAAATATTAGATTTTAGTCCCATTCACCAAGGAGGACTTCACTGTCTAGGATTTGGGGCCTATTCTTCACTTTCCTCAGCGCATTTCCCCATCTCTAAGATTGTAGTAATAATAGTAAGCACTTCACAGTGTTGCTGCAAGGATCGAATAAGATCATGTGGAAAACACATTTGGTACCATGTACGCAGGCAGTTAGTGTTAGTTATTACTATTATCATCAGTATTAGTATCAACCATAAAAAGTTATAACTGGCATCTTGTTCAAACAAATATTCCATATCTGAATCTCATTTGAAACATTCCACCAAGCACTAGAACTTTTCCAATGAGAGGGACATTCTACCGCATAAAGCAGTCTAGTCCACTTTGGATACGCTTGGCTGCTGCAAGGCACTTTTTATGTTGAATATGAAGTCTGATTCCAGGGAACTTAATCCTCCTCCTTGGAGCCATAAGTCTAATTTCTCTTCCTCATTATTTGAATATGGTTATCACATCCATTTTTTACCCCCTTATCTATCCCTAGTTCTTTCAACCTTTCTGGCATCTTGGTGCAGCATCAAGCTCTTCCTCATCCTGGCAAATGTGGATAGCTGGCTTTTTCCCTCTTACGTCTGGTGCCTGCCCAGCATGGCTCCTGGTAGACTGAGCTTCTCTAATGCAGCCTAACTTCAAATGAGACTTTCTGAGGGTGAGGGCCACACCCTGTTGGTGGCTCTTTTCAACTCTACTCTTGGCTGAAAACCTATTAAGTCTTTTTCACTGCTCAGTCAAATCTCCCCCACCCTGGTCTTCTGCCATTCATTTCTTCATCCATGTAAAGAAAGAGACATTTTTTTTTTTTTTGAATCAAATTCAGCCCATCTTCAAGCCTCCAAGATGTTTTCAGGTTTTGTTGAATGGTCCACAAATTTGGTAGCGTGCCCTTTATGACTTTATATGGGTAACATATGATAAAAGTGTTGGACAAGAGGTGACTGGAGAGCCCTGCTTTTTGAGGGGACCTAGCTCTGATATTCAGACAACCAGTATCTCCACCAGGTTGTCTTCTGCATTGCTTTCTGTCTCTGAACAATCTTCTGCTCATTCTAGGTCTTCTAAGTGAGTGTTAAGGAGGACATCAAAAGCCTTTGAGGAAAGGGAGAGGGAAGCTTACATAAGAGGAGGAAAGGAAAAGAAGAGAAAAATGAAAGCACAAAAGTGTAGAGGGACAAAAAAAGAAGAGGAGTGTGCAAAACAGGGGCAAGAAGGAAGGAAAAAAACTAAGACAAATAATTGTGTAAATTGAAATGAGAAGAGGGAGAAAATGTTGGAAGAAGTAGATATAGACTAACAAAAATTTTTTTTAAGTACAGCCATTATAGAAACAGTATGGAGGTTCCTAAAAAATTTAAAATAGAACCAGCATATGATCTAGCAATTCCACTTCTGGGTGTATATCCAAAGGAAATGTAATCAGAATCACAAAGAGTTTTCTGCACTCCCATGTTTTATTCACAATAGCCAAGATATAGAAACAATCTAAGTGTCCTTTGACAGATGAATCGATAAAGAAAAGGTGATATATATATATATATATATATATATATATATATATATCCCTTGAATAACATGGTTTTGAACTGCTCAGGGCAACTTATACACAGACTTTTTTCAATAAATACTTATACTCTTTTCCATTTATAATTGGAATCCATGGGTGCAGAGGGCTGACTATATGCATTGATCTATGCCACTTTATATAGAAGACTTGAGTATCTGTGAATTTTGATATCCATGGAGGAGTGGGTGAGTCCTGGAACAAATTTCCTGTAGACAACTTAAGACAACTTAAGTTTTGAGGAGTCAAGTTATATGTGGAATTTCAACTGTTTTGGGGAGTCAGTGTCCCTACCCCACATTATTCAATGATCAACTATATATATGTATGTATATATACAAATACATACATATATATGGTGAAATACTTTTCAGCCTTATAAAAGGAGGTGCTGCCATTTGTGACAATGTGCATAAATCTGGAGACTATTGTGCTATGTGAAGTAAGCCAGACACAGAGAGAGAAATACTATCTGATCTCACTTATATGTAGAATCTAAAATAGTCAAATTCATAGAAGCAGAAAGGAGAATGGTGGTTGCCATGGGAAGAGGAGAGAGGAAAATGTGATGCTGTTGATCAAAGGGTTATGCAAGATGAGTCAGTCCTAGAGAAAAGTTGTAGGGACGTAACATTGCACGGTGACAATAGTTAACAATACTGTACTGTATACCTGGAAGTTGCAAAGAGGATGGATCTAAAATGAAATCTTCTCAACACCCACACGCAATGGTAATTATGTAGAGGTGATGGATATGTTAATTAGCTTGATTGTGATGATCTTTTCACAATGTATATATACAGAGTGCCAAAAAAATGTATACACATTTTAAGAAAGAAAAAAACTGTATTAAGATTGTAACATAATGAATGACGCTAGCATTCATTTGATTAATGTCATCTTTTGAGTGAATGTCACACTACACACTATACATTGCTACCTTAATTCAACTTTGAAAAGTAATATATAGATAACATTTCTTAAAATGTGTACTTTTTTTTGGCATCCCCGGTGTACAGAGGGTGCCAAAATATATATATACACATTTTAAGAAAGGAAAAAACTATATTAAAATTGTAATACTCAATCTATACAGATAACAAAAGATGAATACAAGTCACATGTACTTCTGCAATTCCAAGAAGTGCTCAAAGTGGTTACCATCAGCGTAATTTTAATATGGTTTTTCCGTTCTTAAACTGTGTACACATTTTTTGGCACCCTCTGTATATCAAAACATCAAGTTGTACACCTTTAATATATACAATTTATATATATCAAAGATATTTCAATAACCCTTTAAAAAACGAATTTTAAAAATGGAAAGCAGAAAACATAGTGTAACAAGAATGACAAGATGAAAACAAGGAAGGACACCAAAAAAGGCAGAGCACCATGATTATAAGGCCGTTGAAGAGACCAGGGCTGCCAGACTAAGATGCCCCCAGACCAGCCTTGGGGCCCCAGCATGAGAAGTAAGTCCCAGGTTTTCATGCATGTTACCAGGGGAGCTGATGGTGACCTCACTCAGACAGACGCAAAAGCTTCCCAATCATGATGTGTTTTGATCTAAAAACACTGGTTTCACAGAAAGATGTTTTCACTTCCTGAAAATCTTTGGGCATAGGAAATACACACATCTGTCTTTGCTGAATTAAGCTGCCTGGAAAAGGCAAGACTGAGAGAAAAGAAGCCTCAAAAACAAACCTGATCTCCCTAGATTACATAAGTCAGCAGGAGTCTAGCATCCCTTCTTTCTGAGGCTCTCCAAACATGTGGGGAATGTAGCCTTTTGATAGATGGTTTGCTGAATGGACAGGTTACCCAGGGAAGCAGAGCTCCGCACATTCAGTAAACCAGCACTGACCATCAGGGGGCAGATCTTAGCCAAGCTCCACATCCAGTATCCAGAAATGTACCTCTCAGGCCCAGCTGCTGCTGCCTTGTGCAGGCATCAGCATGTTTCTGGATGGCAGTTTCTTCCTTTGGAAACAGAAATGAATAGGATGATAATAGTAGCACACTGAGTTACTCTGTGAGAGAATGAGGCTGTTTCCTTATACATTGAAGTCTGTGTGCTTGCTATGCTCTTCTAGTCTCACATACCTATAAAAACCAACCAAAATAAGATAGTATTGCAGAGCACAAAATACTCAGAAGAGATTTCTTTAAAGCAATGCTTCCTAAATATTTCTGTGTACAATTTTTAATAAAAAAACACTTTACATCCCTATCCAGTATACATATAGACACATACATGCACACTCAATTGCAACAAATGTTTCATGAAACACTACTTATGCAATACATACAATCTTGTATTTTATATTATGTTTCTTTTTTTTTTAAATACTGCGGTAGCTTACTAATAGGTTACAACTCACAGTTTGAAAAAAATTGGCTAGGGGGTTTCCAAAGAGATGACAGATTGAACATACACACGTAGCACCTTTCCCTTCAGAGATCCTATTAAACTTGTAATAAAGGAACAAAGTGGTATAAACCCATAGGACAAAGGACACAGAAAGAGATATCAGCAGATAGAAGACTTCAACAAGTTGTTAGAAGACAGATCACCAGGTCTCTTCCAGGATGAAGAGAGAAAAACCCTTACCTGCTGTAGCAGACACTTTGGGTTGCCTATCCAAATCCTTGGATTTGGATTCGGGTTGTATTTAAATACAACCTCATGTTTCACTGCAAAGTTGAGTTGTCAGGGAAGACTGACCCATCTGCAGTTCCAGACTTAAAACAATGAACATTTATTAGCTCACAGTTTCTGAGGGTCAGGAATCCAGGAATAACTTAGCTGGGGGATTCTGGCTTAGAGGCCCTACTGAGGTTGCAGTCAAGGTGTCAGCTGTGGCTCCAGTCAGCTGAAAGCTTGACTAGGACTATTGGTCTATTGGTCCCACTTCTGCATGGCTGTTGGTAATGGGCCTCAGTTTCTCTCTACATGGATCTGTCCATAGAACTGATTAAATGGCCTCACAAGATGGCAACTATTTTCCCCAGAGCAAGCAATCTATGAAAAAGACCAAGGAAGAGGATGTAAAAAGCTTTTTGTAACCTAGTCTCAAAAGTCACACATCACTACTTCTGCCATGTTCTATTTATTACAAGCAGCTCACTAAGCACAGCCATGACAAGAGAAACAGGGCTCTGCATTTTGAAGGGAAGAGTATCAAAGAAATTATGGACATATTTTTCAATTGCCACAGATGTGTATATAAAAATAGCATGTAAGTAATAAATGAAGCAAATATGTAACTCAAAAGAAAACAAAGGGTTATAAACATATAATTATAATAGACTATTCAGATTTGCTATAAACAGTAGTTTTAGTATTCTAAACAGTGTTTATCGATTTAATCAAAAACAGTGATAACCTTATGAGGAGAATGGGGAGAGATGAATTAGAAGGTATATGAGAGCTAATCTCTCATTAATCGTAAAAGGAAATCAATAGATGTTACTTATAATTGATAGATTAAAAATAGCATTATAATCAAGATGGTGTGGTACTGGCAATAAACAAACAAACAAACAAACAAACAAACAAATAGATCAATGGAACAGAACAGAGAGCCTAGAAATATACCCACACAAATATAGTCAACTAATTTTTGACAAAGAAGAAACGACAGCTTCTCAATAAATGGTGCTGGAAAAAGGTTTATCAAGACATCGACCTCAAAAAAACAAAACAAAGACATAGACATTACATCCTTTACAAAGATTAATTCAAAATGAATCATGGCTCTAAATATAAAATACAAAACTATAAAACGCTTAGAAGATAATATAGGAAAGAATGTAAATGGCCTTGGGTTTGGGAATGACTTTTTAGCAATAACATCAAAGGCACTATCCATAGAAGAAATAATTGATAATCTGGATTTCATTGAAATTGGAAACTTCTGCTTTGTGAAGAGCTCTCTCAAGAGAATGAGAAGACAAGCCACAGGCTGGGAGAAAATATTAGCAAAAGATACATCTGATGAGGGGCTGGTAGGGTGGCTCAGTTGGTTAGAGCACAAGCTCTGAGTAATAGAGTTGCAGGTTCAATTCCCACATAGGCCTCTGAGCTGAGCTGCTGCTGAGCTGCCAAGGGGCGGCTGGATGGCTCAGTTGGTGAGAGTGTGTGCTCTTAAAAACAAGGTTGCTGGTTCAATTCCCACATGGGATGTGGGCTGTGCTCCCCCACTCCCCCCGCCACAACTACAATAGATTGAAAGCTACAACAGGACTTGGAGCTGAGCTGCGCCCTCCACAATTAAGATCGAAGGACAACAACTTGACCTGGAGCTGATGGGGCCTGGAAAAACACAATGTTTCCCTTCCCCAATTCCCCAATAAAATCTTTAAAAAAAAAGACATCTGATGAAAGACTGTTATCTAAGATATACAAAAACTTAAAATTCAACAACAGGAAAACAACCCAATTTAAAAATGGACCAAAGATCTGAACCATCATCTCACAAATGACAAGTAAGCATGAAAATATACTTAACATCCTGTGTCATTAGGGAATTGCAAATTAAAACAACAATGAGATACCACTACACACCTATTAAAATGGCTATAACTCAAAAACACAACACAAATGCTGGTGAAGACATGTAGTGATAGGAACTCTTATTCAGTGTTGGTGGGAATGCAAAACGGTACAGCCACTTTAGAAGACAGTTTAGCAGTTTCATACAAAATTAAATATACTCTTACCATATGATCCGGCAATTATACTCCTTGGTATATACTCAAGTAGGTTAAAAACTTATGTCCACACAAAATCTGCACACAAGCAGCTTTATTCATAATTGCCAAAACTTGGAAACAAGCAAGATATCCTTCCATAGATAAATGGATAAACAAACTGTGGTACATAGACAATGGCATATGATTCAGTACTAAAAAGAAATGAACTCTCGGGCCAGCTGAGTGACTCAGTTGGTTAAGAGTTGGCTTAAGAGCGCAAGCTCTGAGAAACAGGGCCACCGGTTCGATTCCACATGGGCCAGTGATGCTGTGCCCGAACTGAGCTGTCATTGAGCTGCCAACAGGTGGCAGGATGGCTCAGCTGGTGTAACGAGATTGCCTGTTTAATGGTGAGCTATGCCCACCCACAATTAACACTGAACTCTGCACCTTGAGCTGAGCTGCCGCCCGGATGGCTCAGTGGATAGAGCATGCACTCTTAACAAGGCAGCCGGGTTCGACTCCCACATGGGATGGTGGCTATGCCCACCCGCAACTAAGACTGAACTCAGCACCTTGAGCTTAGAGGCCACAAGCTGCCGACGGGAAGCCAGATTGTGACTAGCGCCCTCCACAATGAAGACTGAAGAACAACAACTTGGCTGATCCCTTCCCCAATTCACCAACACTGTTCCCCTCCCCCAACTCCCCAATTAAAAAAAAAAATCTTAAAAAAAAAAAAAGAAATGAGCTCTCAAGCCACAAAAAGACATATAGGAGCTTTAAATGCCTATTACTCAGTAAAATAAGCCAATCTGAAAGGCTGCATATTATATGATTCCAGTTATACAACATATCAGAAAAGGTAAAACTATGGAGGCAGTAAAAGACCAGAGGTTGCCAGAGGTTGGGATGAATAGGCAGAGCACAGAGGATTTTTAGAGCAGTAAAACTACTCTGTGTGATACCATGATGGTGGATACATGTCATCATTCATTTGTCCAAACCCACAAAATGTACAAAACCATCGGTGAAGCCTGAGGTAAACTATGGACTTTGGGTGATAATGATGTGTCAGTGTGGGTTCATTGATTATAACAAATGTCCCACTCTGGTGGGGAATATTGATGGTGGGGGAGGTGGTGGTGAGGGGTGCATCTGGTATATGAGAAATCTCAGTTTGTTGTGAACCTAAAACTGCTTATATGCCCCTTGTCCCCATATTCATCCCATACTCACAGCCTCCCCACCATCAACACCCTGCACCAGAGTGGTGCATTTTTTACCGCTGATGAATCCACATTGACAAGTCATAATCACCCAAAGCCCATTGTTTCAGTGTGTGGATTTTTTCAGGAGTAAAAGTGGCCCCAAAGGCCCCTCTCTGGATAAAACACAGGCAGTGAAATAAATTTGTTTTTCAGTGAAGAGACTAGGGCAGGTGGGAAAGGGAGATGATATGGATTTCTGTGGTTCAATCCACAACCATTAGCTCCTTTGGCTCCTGGCTCTTTACCTCATCTGCCTTATGAGCATGACCCGCCTCTTCTGCTCCCCACACCTCCTTCCTTCCCTCACCCTTATGGCAGTGATGTAGGAAGCTCCAGACTGTTTGTGCCAGGCACACCTTGAACACATCATTAACCTTGGCCAGGCAAACTGTGATGAGAAAAACCCCTCTCCTGGTCCCACCTCAGCGCCCTCTCAGATCCCATAACAGCTAAACCTGAAATTTTTTCATCAAACCCCATCACATCCTCTCTTCCCCTATATCAGGTGATCCTACTACCTGCTGAACAGGGAAAGTATGGTGGTCAGGCATGAGTTCCCTGAACTTTCTGACCCAGGCTCACCCCTGCCCTTGACTCCTCCCCCAAGCTCAGAAGAGGAGCCCTGCCCCCTTCTACTACCATCTCTTCACCTGCATGCTGACCTCATTTTGTCATCCCTGCTCCAGAATCTCCTCCCTGTTTTCTCATCCTCTTCCTCTGCTCTTGTCCTCTGCCTGGTCATCAAGATTCTCTCCAATCAAAACCAAAACAATAACAAAGTCAAACAACAACAATGTCCTTCTGGCACTAGCAGGAATCTCACAAAACAGTTACACCAATGGGGCAGTGACATCAAGCACACTGTCACTGGGCCCTGGACCAGGTGAGCCTGTGGGTGTCACTTGTGAAGACACCCAGTGGAGCAGTGGCACAAAGGGTGGGGCTGGATTTGAAGAATGGGTGGCTCCTAACCTTCCCCCAGCATACCTCTAGAGAAACAAGAGAAGTTATTAAAAGATAAAACATCAAGTATCCATCAAAATGAGTGACAGCAAATCCCACACTGCTATGGAGGCCATTTTTGTTGCCTACCAATAGCACTTGTCTTCTTCTTCCTTGTAAAGGGAAGTAAAAGAGAAGTTAATCCCCTCACAACTACCTACCCTCAAAGCCAAGCCAAACAGAAACCAACTGACAGATTCCTCCCTTGCCCCATGCATTCCCTCTACCCCTGCCCTCATCTCTCTTGTTTGCCAAATTCACAAAATGTAGTTTGACCTAACGTTTTTGTTGCCTCACTTTCCAACCTCCTGTAGGCTGGCTTCTGGCCCCACCATTTCCTCACTGACCAGCTCTATTCAAGTCACCAGTTAGCGCTGAATGTCCAAATCTAATGGACACTTTCCTTCTCATCTTAATAACTGTCTGCAGTGTGTTGACTCAGGACTGAAATTTGCTTCTTCCTGGGCTCCCAGGAACCCCTCTGCCCTGGTTCTCACCTGGCCCTCTCCCCCACAAACACCTTGCCTTCTCAGTCTGCTTCATCATCTCCTGTCCTGCAGACTGCTGTGACCCTGGGTTCTTTCCAGAGCTCTGTGCTAGCTCTGTTTGCATCTCATTCTATACCCCCCACCCCTCTACACCCTCCTGAGTAATCTGACCTGCTTCATGCTTTCAGATGCCCCTCACACCCTCAGGACGCCAACATTTGCATTTCATCCCAGCAATCTGCAACAAAGGGTCCCTAAAAGGGATAAAATCTGAAGCTCCAGTTCCCAGGTGTAATCCAGGTACCCACAAAGGCCAAGCACTCAAGAAGAGTAAGAAGGACTGCGGGTAGCACCGCTAGGCGCTGGCACTGGGCTCCGGGACCTGGAGCTGTGAGCTGTCTTAGTTTCTTTCGGGAGACATCTGTGAGCGTCACAGATTCAATGGTGTGTGGGGGAGGTGGGGGGAAGGGGGTGGAAGGGGTAGTTCATGGAGTGGCGGGGAGGGAGAGAAACAGAGTAGTGCTAGTTTTAGGCTCTCCTGGATGTTATATCAAATCGTGCTGGGCCTTCCCTGCCTGGCCCACAGGCTCCACACTTGACCACAATAAACACCCTCAGCTGTTCCTGCACATATGTTCCAGCTTCAGTCACACAAGTGCAGTTTTTAACTCTACAGTACAAGCATGCATCTGTTTTCAGCCTTATTTGGGGGCAAGGGAAAGGGGGAGGTTGTTTGAGTCATTTTATATGAAGAATGCACTGAACATTGTTACTATTTAATTAGGACAGATAAAAACTATAGTTGCTGTGCACACTAGAAATTGAGTGGAACATGATAAGCATGAACAGAAGAGTCTAGTGCAAACTGCATCCTTGTAAATGGGCATTGCCTAGTCACAGCCTGACCATCAGCTGGTTAGACATATAGCTAGAAGTTTTGTCTAAAACTTCTATCTATCTATCAGAACTTAGTCATATAGAATGTACCAGAAACTAATGTAACACTTTAAGCAACATGGATCAAATGAAAAAGCAAATCATTCCTATTTAGTGACTAATAATAAATTAATAAGGTTATGCCCACTGTAAAAATGTCAGCAAGCTGGGAGAACATTAAGAGAGCAGAAAATTTGAGCCAGATGATGTAAAAAGACAGAATGGGGAACTTGGAAAGAATGCTACTGTTCTATAATAGGATCAGGGTGGTAAAGAGTTTCCATGCCACGTTGGAACTCCCATCAGTTGCAGGCAGCTACCAGGGGAGCTCTGTGAGGAGACAGTACGTGCTGGTGGGCTCAGCTGGAAAGATGAAGGGCCACTAGCCACAGGCAAGAGAAGGAGCAATAGGGATGCATGTGTTTGCATCTATGACCCAAGGCTCCCTAGCACTAAGCAGGCATCTGTACCTGCAGACGTCAGAAGGTGACACAGGGCAGCTGTGGCCTGAGCAGCAACTCCATGTCTATCTTATTATCATCTACAATATGAATCCTAAGTTTATGTCTCAGCCCTGACCTCTCTTCTTATTTCCACACCATACATCCAACTCTCTCTTAGATGTCTATACGCATTACCAACCTAATGTGTCCAAAACCGAAGTCTTAACCTTAAGAAACTTGATCCTCCTCCAGGCTTCCCTGTTTCAATGGCATCATCATTGTCTACTCAGCTGCTCACACCAGAAATCTGGGAAATATCCTTTATTCTTCCCACTGTCTCGCTTGCCACTAGGCCTCTGAGCCCATTCACCATTCTCCATGTTCACAGCTTCTACCTAGTCCAAGCCACCATAATCATCTGCCTGGATTTCTGTAACAGCCTCGTAAGTTGTCTCCTTACTTCCATTCTTGCCCGCAACCCCATAATTTATTCTCCACACAACAGACAGATTCCTCATAAAGCCAAAGTTGGATGGCTTCCCATGACACTCAGGGAAAATTCCAGCTTCCGGTGGATGGCCTCCTTGGGTTGACAGGATCTGGTCCACCTCTCCCTTTTTTTTTTTTTTTTTTTTTAAGGGCAGTGTCACTGGCCCTCATATGTGGGATCTGAACCGGGCCGCTAGCGTCCCATGCCAGCTCTTAACTACCGCGCCACTCGGCCAGCCCGGTCCACCTCTCCTTTTGCCTGCAAACTTTTCAACCTGCAATGACAACTATGCTTATGTGAGTTCTACTCCCACAGAGTTCTCTCCCATCTGCCAACACTTTCCAAAGAGAAATCAAGTTCCCTTTCAGGCTACAATGTAAAATAGAGTTTGACTTATCTCCTAAGAAGGCCAAACTCCAAACCAATCTTGTAAAATCTTTTGCCCACTTTAAAATTCTTGAAAAGCAATCATTGGTCTGTAGCCAGACTGCCGGCCCCCATACTCCCCGCCCTCATCTTTCCAGCACCATCCACCACCTTTGGTCAGTGCCACAGCTGGGCTCTGTCCCTTCGGAAGCTGATGCTCCAGTGAGGGTGGTGGATTTATGGTGCAAGGTTACATGGTGCATAAATCTGAGCCTCAGGAATCAAGGCCTTGACATTTTTACAGCCTCTTCTTCCAAGCCCCTGCATGGATATGAAGCAACTGGAGGGGTAAACATCTGGTTTCACTATTTTTTAATTCACTACCACATCTCCCATCTGACAAAACCCTCGATCTTGCCAGGGTTCTGGTCACTGGCTCAATGAATGAACAGTGAGGTAGCTCTCTACTGGAGATATTCCTTTTCCTATCTCATCATGGTGTAGAGAAACCTCCAGGAATGAAAAGATTGCCATTATTGCATTGAAATGAAACATTTGCCTAAGTCAAGGCCTCTGTGGCACTCTGCCAGCTTGCTGGAAGATAAGGAGGGACATTACTGGGGGAGGCAATGGACAGCTTTGGGGACTGCCTATTAACAGAAGCTGTGGCCAGGACTGATGTGCAATGAATGCTGGGAATTTTAGCCTTTGTGTGAAAGCAGTGCCTGGCCATGGTGCAGGACATGTGAGCTCCTCCTCACCACACACCTATAATCTTGGATAGGACTTGCCAAATTACTAATTATCATTGTAGCTAAAAGTCACATTGGGAAATGCATTCCAAAGATAAGCCGCTCTGATCAGGTGCATCTTTCTAGGCATGACTTGTCTCATGTTCAACATGGTCCCAACAGAGCCCCACTTCACGACAAGGGACTTTCTTTATATGTGATGCAGAACACCATACCAGAGCCAATTTAGAAAAATTTGCCCCTCCTTGCCTGTGCAGTCAATAGGCAGTCAGGGTAATATGCCTGCAAGGATGATCAGAACAATCAGAAACAGGTCCCCGTGAAGAATGACCCCTGCAGTGAACAGAGCATTGGATCTCCTTGTCCCTAATTGTTATGTACAGCTCAATCAGACCCAGTGATGGGGCAGTAATCCTTCATCTGCTACTCAAACTGTACACCAGCCCAAATGTACAGGAAAGAAAGGAGGCAAAACAAATCTAAGCAGAACGCTGCACCGAGCCCTGTGAGGACAGCCAAAGTAGCCCAGCCTTCCTGCTGGTCTCCAATTCACTCTCTCTCCAGAATTTCAAAATCAGACTCTCAGTTACCCAGCTCAAAAACTTCTGCATGGGCTGGCCGAGTGGAGCTGTGGTTAAGCGCTGGCTTGGAAAGCCAGCGGCCCCAGTTCGGTCCCACATATGAGGGCCAGTGACACTGCCCTCAAAAAAAAAAAAAAATTCTGCAACCCTCGGAGCCTATTAAATAAGCTCCCCTCTACAAATGTTTTCATAGCTCTATCTCGCTGCTCACCCACTCACATCCTAAATTCTAGCCAAGAGGGCTGCTTACTAGTGCTAATAGTGACTGTTTATTGAGCAATTACTATGTGCTATATCAGTCCTATAAGGTAGGTACTACTATGTCCATTTTTTCAGATGATGAAAAAGAGGCACAAAAGTTAAGGTCTACCACCTACTGTCATCAAGCCTGAAACCAGGCAGGTAGCACTGCTTGAAGTAACCAGTCACCACGGGAAATGCAGTCACCTGCCTCTTAAAGCATCTCATGTTGCCTGGCAGTCCTGCCAAGTGGCACACACTGTGCCACTCACCACCACCCCCATCTCCTCCTAGCTCCTCTCCAGCCGTGACTCCCCACTACCTGGGTTGCCCTATGGCCTCATGTGGAGAACTTTAAAAATTACTGATGCGGGGTGGCCAGTTGGCTCAGGTGGTTGGAGCACAGTGCTCATGACACCAGGGTTGCCAGTTCAATCCCCACATGGGCCACAGGGTTGTGCCCTCTACAACTGGATTGAAGACGGCTACTTGACTCGGAGCTGATGAGTCCTGGAAGGTCACACTGATCCCAATAAAATCCTTTAAAAAAAATACTGATGCCTGGGTTCCAACACAGAGATTCTGAAGTAATGAGTGAGTCTGAGAGGTGAACCTGGGCATAAAGGGAGTTTAAAAGCTCCCCCAGGTGATTATGATATGTGATCAAAGTGGAGTACCACTAACTTAGGCTTATAATTAATAAGAAAAATTTGCCCAAGGGAAATCCCAAACCTACAGATGCCCATCACAAGCACCTAATACCACCCTCTTCCTTTAAATTGGAGAAGACAAAGTATCCCATCAAAGATCAAAGGTAGGTGACTTCTCAAGGGCTTCACCCCCTCACTGAACTCTCTTACTTCTCTCTCTCTTCCTCTTTTCACCCACTCTCTCCACTGCAGCCCTCCCATAAGTACCTAAATAGTCCTTTTAACTTCCATTGATTGTCCTTTTCTATCATAGCCAGCCTTCTTAAAAGCACTGTCAAAACAGTTTATGTCTACGTTCTCACCTTCCAAATATTCACGCCTTAACCCAATCCAATCAGACCTTCCATTACTTCACTGAAACATTTTGGCTGTGTACCCCGGTGGCCTTCGTATCACCAAATCCATCCATCTACCTTCCAACTGTGTTCAATACAGGAATCCACCCTCTCCTCTCAGTTCCTTGAAGGCCACACCTTCTGGATTTTCTCCTCACTTTCTGCCCCATTCTCAGTCTCCTTTGCCAGACCATCCTCCTCTATAAAAACCCCAAATGAAGGAGCTCCCAGAGTTCTGCCCTGGGCCCTTTACTCCCTTTATTTTATGCTCTTTCCTTGGTGATCTCAACTACACCCATAGTTTTCATGCTCACAACCCCTGGGTTAATACCACAGACCCACATGTGCAACTGCCCATTTGAAATATCCATCTCCCTATCACAAAGGCATCTCATCTATCACATGTCCTGACTCTCCTCCACATCACATCTCTTTTTTAAAATTCTTTTTATTTTTTTTATTTTTTATTTTTTTAGCTGAGCCATCCTGCCACCTGTTGGCAGCTCAATGGCAACTCAGCTGGGCTGGCATCGAACCACCGTTGCTCAGAGCTCAGCTCTCACTCTTGAGCGAGCTCTTAAGCAACTGAGCCACTCGGCCAGCCCCACATCACATCTCCTTTGATTGTCCAGCTCAGTCTAATTGCAGTCAGTTTCCTGTCAATTCTACCACTTTAATGTCTCTCAAATCTATGCCCTGTTCTCCCTGCTTTTGGGCTAGCTTACAACCCCTTTTCCTTTCTCATCTCTGTCATAAAACAACCTCTTATTCTAAAAACATCAAAGGGATATTTAAATTACGTCCATAAGTTCTGCAATATACCTTCCTTCAAAAGGTGGGGTCTCATTCCTCTTCCCTTCAATGGGGCTAGACTTAACAACTTTTTCTAGCAATGAGAATGTGGCTGAAGTGATGGTATGAGGTCAAGTCACACAAAACATTGCCACTGTCTTAATTAGCTTGTGCTGCTATGACAGAATACCACAGACTGTGTGGCTTAAGTAACAGACATTTATTTCTCACAGTTCTGAAGGCTGGGAGTCCAAGATCAAGGTGCCAATAGATTCGGTGTTTAGTGAGCGTTCTCTTCCTGGCTTGGAAACAGCCACCTTCTCCCTGTGTGCTCACATGGTGGAGAAAGAAAGGGCTCCTGCCTCTTCCTCTTCCTATAAGGGCACCAGTCCTGTCAGATCAGGGCCCCACCCTCAAGGCCTCATTTAACCTTAATTACCTTCTGGAGTTCCCATCTCCAAATATCAAAACATTGAGAGTTAGGGTTTTAACAAAGAAATTTGGAGGGAGACATAAATGTGAAGTTCATAACACGTACTTTTGCCTTATTCTCCTGGGTCACCCAATCTAGGGTAAGCCCATAGCCATGTCACGACGACACTCACCTAGCCTATGGCAAGGTTGTCATGGAGAGAAAGTGACGATATCCAATGACAAGCACCAACCTGGCAGCCATGAAAGTTCACGATTTTGGCCTTCTATTACCTATAGACTCAGTCAGCATTTTAGGGGCAACTTCACAGGAGACTCTGAGCCAGAATGTCTCACCTTTGCAGCTTCAGAAACCCTGTCCCAAAGAAAAAATGTGCTGTTGTTCTAAGCCACTACATTTTGAAGTAATTTATTGTGCAACAGTGATAATTAAACCTTTCATCCCTTTTCCCCCGATCACAGCTAGAGTCACATTTTCAGAATGTAAGTGTGTTGTGCCATTCTCTTACCTAAAATTATTTATGGTTCCCAAAACCTTCAAACGAACAGTGAAAGTCATGAAAACAGCATCTAAGTTTCTTCAGGATCTGGCCTGCCTCTTGGCCTCAACTCTCAAGAGCTCACAAGGACTCTCTCCTCTGGCAGGCCAGACTACTTTCATACCTGATGCCCCCTATCAGAAATCCTCCATGAAGCGTTGGGTAACACACCTAAGAGCTGTGCATGCCTTTATCAGGACACTAACATTTACCACTCCATCGTCCACTCCAGCCCGAGGAAGGCTGTGTTTTACAGCTGTCGTCCCAGCACAAGTATGGTACTGAGCACGTGGGAGGCATTCATAAGTAATTTTAATGCAAGAGAAAATAAAATGAATAGAAAAAAAATATCTAAAACTATCTGGCTTTAATAGCAACCACTGACTGAATCAAAGGACACAATTCCATCAGATATTCTCTATCAACTCATCTAGATAAAACCAACCTTTTTTGGAGACTCTAAGTCCATTTCTGGAGTCTGGGAGCCAGGGAAACAAACTGTTTTGCATTTGACCAGCTGGGGAGAGCAGCCTGGTGTGATGATGTGGATGCTTCTTACCTCCCCTCCCCCAAAACCCCAATACCCACAGCTTCCTTCCTTCCTTCCTTCCTTCCTTCCTTCCTTCCTTCCTTCCTTCCTTCCTCCCTTCCTTCCTTCCATCCTTTCTTCCTTCCTTCCTTGCACCCAGGTAGACCTGACACCTAGGTGACATTTGAAACTGACGGTAAACTTGGAACATCAAGATTTCAGGTTCAGTGTCAGTTTCAGGGGCTCACCTATGAGAAGCAAGGATGGGTGGGTCTGAAAGCAGGCAGTCCCAGCACATTTACTTTACCCACAATGATTTACTGGGATATTACAATGTGCACAGACCCTGAGATCATTTAGATATATAAGCAATTTGTAGAGGAAGAAAAGTGAATGGTATCTTGTACTATTCATCTGAGTGATCGATCCATCCTTCATATATGTTAGGAAATAGCAGTTTTAGCAATGCTTATAAAAAAGAGATATTTGTGTTTCAGGATGTCTGGAGGTCCTCCAGAAGGTCACTTGATTGGTGGTTGACTCACCAAGGTGAAGGACCTGAGGGCTTTTATACTTATAAAAAATCTGAACTCCTCACCCTGATTGGCAAGGGTTTGCAGAGCTGTATGGAGGCCCAGATGGCTCTGGCCTCTTCCCCCTACTCACCCACCTGCTCCCATCCTATCACTTGGGACTGTCACCTGGGCCTTTCTTCCACTCCTCCAATGAGTTGGGGAAGCTTAGGTCTCCTCTTCCTATAAGGTTTCGCACATCTGATTCCTCCAAGTTATTCATTCCTCAGTCAGTGTCATCTTCTCAGGGACTTACCCCTGCATCATCTTTGCCAGAGAACCCTCCCTCTGTGTAAGTGAGGCTGGAGCAAGGGATTCACATCAGGTATAGGACTGCTGGTAATAGTAGGTAAGAAAGTGTAAAGGGCTCTCTTTGCTTCAAACCAAAACTTTTGTCCACTGGGCATTGGCAGTGCAGGTGGGGGGAAGGTGAAGGAATCCTCCTTTTTGCATTCAGCTCTTTCTCTGAAATAGATGCTTTCAGGGTTGCTCCACAAAGAAAAGTGAAGGAAAAAAAATCCAATGTGACTTCATTTACTATTGTTTATTTTATCCTCAAGTACTTGCCTGATTGTCTTTCATTAGGAAAAACTGAAACATACTAATGGCTTGAACACTAACAGCCTGTAACTCTCACACAACTATCTCACCTTGAAGAAAAGGGGTGGCATTTGTGCCCTCCCTGTGGGGGGAAAGGGAGGAGGGGTGACTAAGCTGGCCTCCTTCCGTCAAGGGCAAATCTCTGGATAAGGTGTTAGGAGAGAGTTCTTAGCTGCTTACCCAAGGTAACAGGGGATGGGTGCACTTGTTGGAAGAAGAATTAAGCCAGGTGCACCAAGGTCATCTCCTATACAGAGGCTGCTGTAGTTTCCATCACATGATAGTTCGTCTCATTATGGACGATTTCACTATCTAATTGTATGTCTCTTTTCTTGCCTCTTTATGAATACCTATTGACAAAATTCATAGCTAAAAAAAAATTAAAAGGAAGTAAAATACTCAGCCATAACCCCTCCCCAACTGCTGAGTTCAGAGCTGGCCTCAGTGATATGTTGGTTAACTGTCTCCACAAAGGAACAGGGAGAAAGCCCTGATATAGCATCTGCTGATTTCTCTGGTGAAAATATGCCCGCCATAGCCTTGGCTGACCAGAATTTCTGATTATTTAGAAATTATTCCCCAGGAATCCACACAGCACACCCCTGCAAATGCCTCACCTCCGGACCCATCTATAGATGCTACAATTGGAGCTCCCGCCACAGCCCCTCGATATAAAAAATAAAGATGAGCACCTCCTCAACAAACACAGGTAGACCTATTTTTTAGAAGAAATCTGAAATAGTACACCAAAATCTGAATAACAGTGAATATTCATGAAATATAATCCAGAATCACTGTGAACAAACAAGTCCATTATATGAGAAGTATATTTAGTGGATTACTAGTCCTGCATCTCAGCATGTTTCTGAGTTGGGGTGGGTAGGGATGTTTCTTGATGGCGGGGACCTTGCCTCCTAATATTCCTTTGCCTCCAGTGTAGTAAGAAAATGATCACTTTATAGGGAAGCTAAATTATCCTAACAGGGATAGCTGCCACTCAGTGAGAGAGTTAACCAGGTGAAGAGCCGCACCTTTTTCAAAAGGGTTAAGTCAAAGCCAGAGATGAACCTGACTCAGATAGGACACTAAGACTAAATCCCATTTGACAGTTTGCATTTGACAGATGCAAACAGCCTTCGTCTAGATTAAGCTGGAAGACAAATGCCTATGGAGCTTTACCTGGCCTCATGTCAGGCCTCAGCCACAAACCTGGACCTGCCCCAGATGAACTGGAAATTTCAAGGCTAAGCCAGGTATGAGGCTATGCCAAAAGAGAGAGAAGAGACACGTATGCCCCAACTCACCCACCCCTACAAAGCCAAGCCAACTATATTCCATCCCAGCCAAAGGGACAGAAAAATGACAAAGCCACCACATCTAAATGAAAGGGTTAGCAAACAGCCCTTGAGACCAGATGTCTCAGCCCTGCTAGGGAATGACTCTGTGCTACAGCTCCTACTTGTCATGGAAACAAGAAAAAATATACAAGAGGTAGGTATTCTCCACCTACATGTCACATGTATTGGGTTGTGGGAAAGTAGGTATTCTCCACCTACATGTCACATGTATTGGGTTGTGGGAAAAGTCATGACACATTTTTGCAATGAAAAACATAGAAAAAATATGTCATGACTTTTCCCACAGCCCAATAGATAAAAATAATGAACCTCTGGGTCCTTGGATTGATCACGTAAACATTTCTTGAGCCCTTACTATGTCCCAGAAACTGTGCAAGGTGCTGAGGATACAAAAGTAAAAAAAGCACATCTGGTTCTGTTCACATCTTCTCTCCCTGGAAAACGGGAAGGTTTGGTCGTGGCTTGACCAGGGTCTGGGAGACTCTGCTGGGTGTCCGTGGGCATGAGAGTGTGTGCAGATTGCAGAGCATGGAGCCAAGGGACAGCCTAGAAGTGAAGTCACGATTCAGCTGGACAGACAGCCCTAGCAGAGTTCAACGAAAACCCAGGCGGGAAACAGACTCAGGTAGGAGGCAAAGGACTGAAGAAGTCACAGCCACCAAGGTGGATTTGGTGTAGATGACAGCACCTGGGAGATTCCTGAAGTGATAGAAGAGGAACTCTTTTTTTTTTTTTTTTAATAGGATGCCTGCATCCTCCTCTTATTTGGGAAGAGAATTATTAAAACAGCTATCAATTGTTCAGGATCTCACAAGGTTCCCACATGCAATATTCCTGCAAATCTAAAATACAGTCAATAATACCATCATTTGGTGTGTCTATAAGAAAGAAATAAACCTTAGTAAGTTTTGGCACCCCACCGATTTTAAATTATTCCAAACTCAGAAATGTGAAAATAAGAAACAATGTGTATCATAGGAATAATGAACTATAGTAGTTGGACATAGACCTTTGGATAAAATAAACAAAGGAAAATGGACACTGACAGTGAATTCCCAGAATAGGTTGAATAATGGCACCCTGTTTGTGGTACACTTTAGTAACACTGTGAATTCTAGAAAACTATGGAGACAGGTAAGGCTCATCCAAAAGAAGGGAATGATGTAGTGGCCACTGACTTAGCTATCTCTAAGTGAAGGCAGTAAAATCGACAAGAAATCCCAATTAGCTAGTAGTTAGGGACCGTTTAAACTTGGTCTGTGTTGCTCCATACTTTTAGGCAGTATTTTTTTTCTCTCAAATCATATCCATCTATGGGAGGAGAAACTGCCTTATGAACACCTGGATATAGGCAAGAAGTGTATTAGCTATATGAAAGTTTGTAATCTCTGATCCCTTTCTCACATGCATATGAATTCATAAAAATTATATATACACACACACGTATATACACACATATATAATATATGTGTATATGTATATATTTTAAAAAAGGAAAAAACTGTATTAAAATTGTAATACTCAATATATACTGATGATGAACAAAAGATGAATGCAAGTCATGTGTATACATTTTTTTGGCACCCCCGGGGTGTGTGTGTGTGTGTGTGTGTGTGTGTGTGTGTGTGTTAAAAAAATGAGTAGTAATATTGCTCAACACCCATAAACTTGGGCATGGTGGATAAATGACCATGTAGGAGGCAGGCAGCAAAAAAATTAGGTCTTGTTAAAGGGAAAGGTGTGGGCAGAGCTATAATGCTAATTGAAAACAAAAAGATGAAGTGAGACCATTTTGATGGTGAGCCTTGAAGACACGAATTAAAGGACCATGAGGACAGGAGGAAAGGATGTCTTTCACATGGACCAGTACAGAATACAGGAAGCCTAGCACAGAGAGGCTAATGGCTAAAAAGCTGGAAAGCTTCCCCTGGTACCAGCAACACTGGCATAGATGAAAGCTGGCAGATCTGCTCCCTGAGACTGGAATGAGGGAAGTAGTGAGAAAAGGAGGTGTTCAACTAGGCTGCAGGCCCCTGGAGGACAGGCCCTGCCCCATTTTTTCCTTTGTCCCTCTCCCGCCACCCCCCCAGCGTATGTCCTGCCCCCAGCAGGGGCTGAGAGAGTATTTCTAGTTTCCCAGTGAAAGGTGTTTCTTCATTGCAATCCTCCCCTGCAGTTATACTGGCCCTTAGAACCAAGGACATTCTGCAGATTACCTGGGCAGACAAGCCCTTTATCCAGGTTGGACCACCCAGGACCTGCACACATGTTTGCAGGGCCTGGAAGAAGGGCTCACCTTCCCCGAGGAGGAAGGCTGACATGCTCTACTTCACCATGAGGATCAGAGCTCGGAGGCCCCAGAGCCGCTCTGTTCAGGCCCCTCACGTCAGAGGAAGAAACTCAGACCCAGAGAGTTGAAGTGACCATGGGCAGGACCCAGAGCTCCCACTCCCAGCTGCCACTCTGCCTTGCATGTTCCCATAATTCCCTGATCACCATGAGTCCTGCTCTAAGAGGGTCTGCACACTGGCCTGGGAGTGGTGATGGGGGTAAGCCTGTTGATGCCAGCTCACAAAATAAGACACAGCGCCGAGTGTGCAGAATGGCAGGTCTCAGGCCCAGGCTGCTGTTGGAGCAGGCTAACACAGACGATGGTTTGCCACAGAAGTCATGCATTTGCCAGGAAAAAGCCAGGGGGATGTCGTGTCCTGAGCAGCTTCCTGCTCCCCCATCACTGTTCTCACAGTGTGCACCTCCCTGGGAGAGACCCCTCTTCACAGTCCTGCAGGATGCTGCCCACAGATGAGGTCCATGTGTCTGTTTCTCCTTAGCAGCTCTCTGAGGGATCACTGGACACCAGAAACAGACACATAAATGGCAGTTGCTGTAATGAGAGCAGGTGACTGGCTGTGACATGTGGGGGTAAATGGTTTGAGGAATTATTTATGTGGCCCAAGAGCTGCAGAGTCAAAATAAGCACCTAAACAGAATGTGTGCCTATGACTATGTGTCACCTTGTGAGCAGTAAGCCCCAGAGGGTCACACACACACACACACACACACACACACACACACACACACACTGCATTTGCAGTGTCCACAGGGCTTTTCAGAGAGTGGGCAATCACTAAATGTTTGTTGAATAATGATTTAATCCATTTAATGAAAGAACAAATGACCAAATGGATTGGTTAGTGAAATAGATGCATCTACTTTGGAATACTAGGCCTCAGATTTGAAGAGTGGCCCGGCAGAGCTTCACTGCAAGGGTTTAGGAGGTGATGGCTGCAAACACTTGGGAGTCCTTGTCGATGGAAAATTTCTTTCAAGGAAGAAATGAGAATGCCCAGGAACAATGTTCTAGCCCTCTTCATCTATGAATGATTGATTATACACAGGAATTAAAGGTAATTTAGAAAAGAAAAAGGAAAACACCTGTGTACTTGTTATTAAATGCCCTTGTTAATCTAGAGGTATATATACACATATATGTACACATACATATACACACATACACTATATACCATATATACAAGCCATGTACTATATATACACATTATACACACACAAACACACACAAACATGAGTCCTGACAATTAAGTTCGCAAACTCATCCTAGAAAAAGTACTACATACCTCACTGCCAAATATCACTACAGTCACCTTCGAAGTACTCTCTTTGGGAAGCTATGCACTGATCCCAGCACCTAGTCCACCCTTCAAAGCAATTTTGGGACTCTTTTTCTGGAATGACCATCAGAGCTGTCATTGTATTACCCTTGATGTCCTGAATGTCATCGAAATGTCTTCCTTTCAATATTTTCTTTATCTTCATGTAAAGAAAGAAATCATTGGGGGCCAGATCAGGTGAGTAGGGAGGGTGTTCCAATATGCTTATTTGTTTACTGGCTAAAAACTCCCTCACAGACAGTGCCGTGTGAGCTGATGCATTGTCATGTTGCAAGAGCCATGAATTGCTGGTGAAAAGTTCAAGTTATCTAACTTTTTCACGCAGCCTTTTCAGCACTTCCAAATAATAAACTTGGTTAACTGTTTGTCCAGTTGGTACAAATTCATAATGAATAATCCCTCTGATATCAAAAAAACTTGTTGCAACAAGTTCGCAAACTTAATTGTCAGACTTCGTGTGTGTGTGTGTGTGTGTGTGTGTGTGTGTGTGTGTGTGTGTGTGTATAATGGCAGTGCATGCACTGGCTATTTCCAGACTATTTCCAGTATCCTGGATATCAAAAGATTTAAAGTCCTGATACTGCAAATCAGTATCCTGATTTATAACCACTTGAATTCTGAAGAAGTTCTCAAGAATATGATAAAAAATAAATAAAATAAAAAAAAACACTGAAAATCCCAGTGTCTGATAGTTCCCTCATCTCCGCTTCACCGTAATTGCCTACAGTAAGTCCAATTAGTGGCAAATCAGATTCCCCCTTCATTTCATCTGATGAAGTGAGCTTTGGCAGGAGCATCTGCCAAGGCAAACCAGGGTGAAGAGGGAGAGAAGGACAAGACTGGGAAAAAGGGCAGTGACGTGAGGACCAAAGCGACGAACCTGGTGCTCCTGGCCCTGAACTTCTGAGGCTGCGCAGTTCCAGCATTCACCCTCATCATTGTGCCTCCTTCTCACAGCTCCCCTCCTCCTTTCTGACCTGCTGGGCTCTTTCTTCTGTTTTCCAGTATATATTCCTCTCATAGCATCAATGTCTTCATTTAAGAATGAACTGTCTTGCATAGAGTGTACAGCTTCTATAACTGATTTTTATAAGAATCAAATCTATCAGGTACAGGTCTTGAAGAAAACAACTTGAAATCTACTCTTAAAGCAGATTCTCTTCGATCTTTATTTTAAGCTCTGTTGAGCTCTCTCTCTCTCTCTCTCTCTCTCTCTCTCTCTCTCTCACACACACACACACACACACACACACACACACACACACACACGTGCACTCTTTGCTGAGACAGCCTGCCAGGAACATGGCACTTCTCATGGAGTCTGACAGGAGTCCTTTTGGCCTCCAGGGTCCTGTAGCCCCTGACTCGGGTGCCAGAATGCAGGATGATGGCACAGGCGTGGACTCTCAGGAACATGGGGCAGCCACAGCCACAGCATGTGGTAGAGGGCACAGAAGCAGCAGAGCTGGCTCCACGTGAAGCGTGCCCTGCCAACGCCTCCTCTCTGCATCTCAAGGTCACAATAATAGATTATGAAAGAGTGGAAAAGCACTGCTCAGAAAGTGGGCCACGGGGACTTTCCTCTGGGTGAGGAAGAAAAGAACGGTGCCTCGGTCGTTTGATTTCTGAAAGAGAAGGGACCTTGGGGTGCGGGATCCTTCCAAGTGCTGGCATGTGCAATATCTCCGCTTAAAAAAACATGATACAGGGCCGGCCGAGTGGCACATTGGTTGAGCGCTGGCTTGGGACGCCAACAACCCCGATTCGGGTCCCACATATAAGGGCCAGTGACACTGCCCTCAAAGAAAAAGAAAAAAAAAAAAACCATGATATGGAGACAATGTGAAAGATGGGACAACCGGAAAATTCTTTCTAAGGTGTTTTTATGTAGAAGAAATTCTATCACAAACACTAATGTGTTTCACAAGAACCAAATACTTTTCTATCATGTTTCATAGCGACTACTTCTTTTTTCCCTTGCAAATTAAGGTGGAACATATGTTCTCATTAAATAAACATTTTCCTATCTTCAACTGATAAATAATCCAGGCTAATGAAATCTTGTCTCTCCTCAAAAATATGGGCGGGCTGTTATTCTGTGGCAGCAAATAAAACCAACTCCTCAAGTGCCCTGAGAAAACAGAAGACCTGACTGTTTAAAGTTGTGACACTGTAAATGATGACAAGAGACTGAAACAGCTGTACTCAAAGAAAACATTTTATGTATGATGCTGTAGTAACGATACTTCAAGTCTTGACTTAAAAAAGAAATAACTCGATAGCAAAAATAAAATTCTTCTATAAAAGCAATACTTTTTAATTTTTTTTTTTTAATCCAAGCCACACTCATCAGCTCAAAAATGTTTTTGGGTCTTAATCTTTTTCCAAGATTTTACTTTTTTTTAAAATCAGACCCATGGGAATTCTCCAAGGGGACCCTGGCACTTGGGTTTTTTTTCTGACACAATTATTTCCACAGTTCAGCAAAGAGGTCACCACACTACAGGATTATATTTTGGATGTCAAATGTCTAGAAGACAAGACCAGGAATAGATTTAGAAATTCCAAAAGCATTCCTAGTCCCCTATAAATCGGTAGCAGCAGTTCTGCCTTCTGCTCACCCCAAACGCTCCTCCTAACCTTGTCCTCCTTACATCTCCTAGTGGCTGCCAGCATTTGAAACCAGTCTTACCAGTTCCTGAGCCACCAGCCACCTTCTCTGAGTGTCTGAGCTGTGGGCCCCTTTCCCCAGAGTGGGCCTCCAGGGAATTGGCGGGGGTGTGTGGCAGAGAGAAACTCTGCAGCCCTGATCAGAAGTAGACCTCACTGCTCCGAGAAGCCACTGAGTGGCCAGGGCTCCATGACACCCCTACAATCCCACAGACCGTTGGCCGGCAGAGCCAAGCACTTCCCCAAACAGCTCAAGAGCCTAGGCCCTAAATCTTAGCTGGAGCTTTTCAGCTTTAGTTTTCCTCCTCGTTATTTCTCTTCTGTCAGCTTCAGGCAGGTCAGCTTAAGGTACTGCTGTTCCCAGCTCTCTGCAAACGGGGCAGATTACTATGGCTTCCCAATGATTCATCCTGCGTATTCCCAGCCAACCAACTGACCTCAGAGGCACACGGAGGCTGTGTGGTGCCAGCCTTTGCTGCTCATCCTGGCCTCAGCTGAGCTATATGGATGTAGCAAGACCACTATCTCCTGGTATGCTAACCCGAGGAAGGTGCTGCTGCCCTGCCAAGGTGCAAGAGAAGCTGAGGGAAAGAGGGTGCAAAACCCAGCTGTCAAGAAATCCAGCATTCCTGGCTCTGCCTGGAATCTTAACAAAGGAGGTGAGAAGGGAGTGTCCAGGGCATCCAAAAACGGCTTCCACCAGATGAAATAAAGAATACCCAGTTCTTTCACTTTAAATGTATTTTTTCTTAATTACAAAATAATTAAAATATGTAGTAAAGTATAATCATCACTAGCACAAGATAGCTCCCGGAAGGGACCTTAATGGTCACAAGTACTTGAGCAAATGTAACATCAGATGAGGGCAGCTCATTCCCCACAGAACAGCTCTGTTAGTGAGTGGTGTATGTTTTCCCCAGTCTCTTGTGCATGGCTAGTAATCTAGTTCAGGCTCAGCTGTTGCCACTGACATTGTCACCTGAATTCCCTGCTCCCTCTCACATCCTGAGGCTAACTAACCACTTTGCAAATGCAGCCACTTTCAAATCCTGAAGCAGGCAGCCCCCAGCCTTCCCTCCCCTCCTGGGTTCCATCTCTCCATGTCCCCGGGTCTGTCCACAGGCACCATTTGGCTCCAGTTCCATATCCTAAGTGTTTCTATGAATATAGGCTTTGTGGACTGTTTGTTCATGTGACATTAATCCCAGAGGGGAATCAAGGCAGCGTGGATGCCATTTTCCTTGTTTGCCTTGGATTGTCTGCCATAAGCGCTTACAGCAGCCTGGGCGGTGAGAACCTATTTGGATGAGGCCTGGGATGGGGAGTTAGTGGGCAGAGAAAAGAGTCAGATCATTTCCTTGAGATCCATGGCCATAAGAGGAGGAGGAAGGCCTGGCAGCATTCAATCTCTGCTTCTAAATAGCCAAGCATCTCGACCACGCACAAAGCCTGGTCCCCAGAGCTGGGCCTGGGAGGGGACCCTTTGTCCTCTCTGCCCAGAGCAGGAGCCATGAGGCTCCTTCAGCTACTTTCCTAAAACACCAGGCCACTGATTTCCCTCCGGTTCTGGTGTCGAAACACCCCAGGGTTCTCTTTGGAGCCCGTCAGCCAAACAAACCCACATTTTCGAAAATGAGAATAACACCAGTCAGCACTTCTCCTTCTGCAGGGGGACCCCTGAGCCCAAGGCACTTTCAAGGAGATCCCAAAGCTGGTGGGTAGGGAGTGGTAGTATTTCAGGAGGGAAAGAACCATGGGCAAGCAGCCACACCCATTTCTCCCCCCATCCCCGTCCACCCTCCCCAAGCAATTTGTTCCTTCTCAGGCTTGAGAAACACAAGCCCTGCATCTGTGTTTACAAAGCATCCTTTACCAGCCACCACTCAGAGGCAATAGGGTACCTGGCTGGTTACAGCTGGTCCCTTGACTTTCTGGAGGAGGAAATGGACTCCGAGGCGGTAAAACTGTGATAGGGACTGAAACTGGACCATTTCTCCCTCTACCTCACACCCTGTTTTACTTACAAGCATGCACACACACACACATGCCATGCACTCACTCCATGGCACGATTCACCCATCAGAGGTGGTTGGACAAAATCCTGTTTACCCCTGCGAATGACAGGCATTTGGCATACATGTTGCTCCACCCATTTGGCTGCCCGGTGGGCATGGTGGTGCTTTCAAAAACCTTCTTTTAATCAAATCTAGTCTTGCCATCGCAAGAGTTGACAACCATACAAGATAGGAGTCTCTCTAACCTGGCCACGTGGCAACGCTCTGTTTTGTCTCCTCTGGGCCACGGGCAAGATGGAGTCCCTTGCAGGTAAGAAAGCCATTTCTAGACACATAGGAATTAGGCATTAGCACAGACCAGCCACACCCCCAGCAAACAGCCAGAAGATCTAGGACAGGGGTCGGCAAACTTTTGAGCTGGAAGAGCCACCAGGGGTCAGCAAACTGTGGCTCGTGAGCCGCAGGCTCTGAAGTAAAATTGAAAATGAAAATAAAACTATCATAGTTTCATTTAAAAATTTTTAAAGGATATTATTCACATAATGGTGATTATGTAAAAATATATGTATGGCTTTTGAATAATTTTTAAATTGTTGTGAGGGACAGGATTGGCTCTCCCAGGGGTTGGCAAACTTTTGAGACAGGACCAAAGAGCTGCATGTGGCTCCCGAGCCGCAGTTTGCCGAGCCTTGGTCTAGGAGGAGACAGCATTCCCAGTAAGAACTCTTCCAGAAACCTGACCTCTTCCTTACAACAGCAGGGTGATGTAGGGGAGAGCAGCTGCAAACTCAGCTTCTGTTTGCCAGGACTGGCCCAGGTCTCTGCTGACCCAGCACAAGGAACAGAGAGAGAAGCAGCTGGGGGAGGGCAAGGAGCCGGCTCTAACAGATTTGAAGAGACACAGGGAACTTACAGAGAGGCCCCAGGGAAGTCCACTTGAAAGGGAGGAAGGGAAAAAGGAAAGGAGGGAGGGAGGAGGGAGAAAGGGAAGGAAAGAAGAAAACAGATTCATTAATAACTAAGCTATCCAAGAAAGATCATAATAAGATGGATTTAAAAAAAAAAAAACAGTGATAAGGATACCAGATTGCTTGAGACTTTTCCCATCAAGCCCTACTCATCCCCAAATAAGTCCCTTGCCTTCTATATTGCCAATCTTAAAAACTTTATTTTTTTGCTCAGACATCAGTAGATCTTACAAGGTGTGTTCTGAATTTACTTTAGTCCTTAAACCATACCTGAGGGTGATTGCTCAAGAGCCAGGTCTGTCCAGACTGAGCACCTGACTGTCACCAACTTAAGGTTACAACGTATGTTTCTCTCAGCCTGTGGACAGGAAAGATGCCTGATATGTGGCTGTCATCAAGTTTCCAGCCCATGGCTTAAGGGGTACTGGTGGTCCCGGAGCAACTATAAGGGGTCCTTGAAGCCACATTCCCACCACATATTACCTAAAGCAATACATCCAATTGGTAGCCATTAGCCACATGTGGCTCTTGGGCACTTGACATGGGGCCATTATGATATGCTCAGAGTATAAAACATACAACACATTTTGAAGACTCAGTATGGAAAAAGAGTGTGAACTATCTCATTAGTAAGTTTTTAGTATCAATCACATGTGGACTGATAATACTCTGGTATTATTGGGTTAAGTGTGATATATTGTTAAAATATTTTCACCTGTTCTTTGTTTGTTTGTTTTTTGTGTGATAAGGTGCACATAAAATTTACCATCTTAACCATTTTTAAGTGCATAGTTCAGTAGTATCAAGTACACTCACATTGTTGTACAACCATTACCACCATTCATCTCTAGAACTTTTTTGTCATCCCAAACTGAAGCTCTGTACCCATTAAGCAATAACTCCCCACTTCTCCATCTTCCCCTAGCCCCTGGAAACCACCATTCTACTTTATGTCTCAATGAATTTGACTAGGAACCTCACATAAGTGGAATTGTGCAATATCCATCCTTTTGTGATTAGTTTATTTTACTATGTATAATATCCTCTAGGTTCATCTATGTGTCAGAATTTCCTTCCTTTTTATGGTTGAATCATATTCCAGTGTCTATATATACCATGTTTTGTTTGTCCATTTATTTATCGTTGAACACTGAGTTGCTTCCAACTTTTGACTATTATATATAATGGTGTTATGAACATGAGTATACAAATATCTCTTCAAGACAATTCTTTCAAATTTCCAAAAGTGGAACTTCTCGGTCATATGGTACTTCTATTTTTAATTTTCCAAGGAACTGTTTTCCATAGAAGCTGAGCCATTTACATTCCCACCAGCAGTGCACAAGAATTCCAATTTCTCCACATCCTCACCAACACTTGTTATTTTCTGTTTGTTTTCTTCTTTTATAGTTGCCATCCTAATGGTTGGGAGGTGGTATCGCATTGAGGTTTTAATTTGCATTTTCCTAATGATTAGTGATGTTGAGCATCTTTTCATGTGCTTATTGGCTAGTTTTAAATCTTCTATAAAAAAATCATGTTTCCTTTTACTTTTTCAATGTGGCTATTAGAAAATTTAGTTATATATGTGGCTCACATTTTATTTCTACTGGGCAATTCTAGTGTAGAATGAATAAAGGCACAATTACTATCACACAGGAATGCTTTGGCAATGAAAGGAACCCTGAGATTTAAAATGTAGAAAACCAGCTCTAGCTAATGATCTCTAAGTTTCTTTCCAGGAGCAACATTTTATGACTTCTTTCTTTCTCTGCTCTAAGAACTTAAACTAAAGCTTCTATGTCGAAGGAGAAGATGCCAGGAGTCATTCTCCCTTACAGAGAGGTTTCTGCTATATACAACTTAGGAGATCCAAAGGTTCAGGGGGATAGCTCTCATGGTTGGAGGGTCTTGGCTCCAGAGCTCACTGATGTCCTGAACTAAGGGGCGGAGGCAGCCATGCCAGAAAGTTTTCTTAGTAAAATTTTGTACCATCTGAAGGAAGAACGCCTTGGGCTGGGGATAGAAAATGTGGACTCTGTGGAAACCTCAACACTACTGATAACTTCTGATGACAAAAACTAATCCTGTTCCAAGGGAGGGACTGAGTGCCATCAGACTCTGGTCCCTTGGTCATAGGGGTGGGGACTACAAGTTTGTTCCACTAGAATTAATGCATTCCTTGATTCTACAAGCCATCCCACCCACAGATGCTGCTACCAACAGATACCTAGGAGTCAGAAATTGTATCTAGCAGCAGACTAGATATTCTCGCCACCAATGAATAGTAATAAGAAAAGGGTGGACTCCAAAATACTGCCACTTTCCATAAATTTCCCTAGTTTCCTTGAGGGAATAGTATTACTAGTCCAGATTTCCTTCCCTTTATCTTACTAAAAAATCTCACAAAGGCATGGCCCACCCAGCAGGGTGAGGTTCGCCCCCCAAATGCTATGGCCTGTGATTTAATTTAAAAGGAACAAAAAGAAGGGAACTTTTGTGAAAAAAGCAAGAACTATGATGAGGCCTGTTATTTCTTCTTTCTAACTAAAAGGAACAGCATAAAGTATGTCTGCTTTGGACAATAATTGTTAATATGGTTTTAAAGGAAAATGATGGCAACATTTTAACGCCATACAACAAAATGGAGACCAGGCAAGAATTAAGAATCAAAATAAAATAACAGGACTTAGTCACCTATTATGAACAGATGATGTAAAGAATACTACATAGAAGATATTTGAGTGTATAATGCTATATAAACATAAGGTTTTATAGTTTATTTATAAAATCTAGCTTATATAAATTGTCTTTATGATCTAGATTCATATAAACATGGAGAGATTTGATAACTTGGGAATAACAACTCATAACCAGATAATTCCATTTATACCCAAAGTTTTTTTTTCTTTTTTTCTTTTTTTTATTAGTTTCAAGTGTACAACACAATGCAATAGTTATACTCTTTACCCCCAAAGTGACAACCCCCCTCCCCCAGTTCGCCACCCCACTCCCCGCCATATCATACATATCTATTATAATTCCTTTGACTCCTTTCCACAGTATACTCCACATCCCGTGACTATCTATATATTCAGTTACAGTTGGCATACAATATTATACAACATCAGCTTCAGGTGTATACTGCAGTGATCAAGCCTCTACTCCATCCATGAAGTGGTCTCCCTAACAAGATATGTGACTATCTGACATGCCACAAAATTTTACAACATTATTATATTCCCCGAACTGTCTTTCATATCCCTGTGGCAATATTGTAATTGTCTGTTTTATGCTGTCTAATCCCTTCCCCTTGCCCCTTATCCCCACCCCGCTCCCAACTAGCAACCCTCAGTTTTTCCTCTATATCTATGAGTCTGTTTACTTTGATCGTTCATTCAGTTTTTCAGATTCCACATATAACTGAATCATATGGTACTTGTCTTTCTCCGACTGACTCATTTCACTTAACATAATAGTCTCTTCACAACATTATCAATTACATTCCCAGAACTGCCAACATATCCCTGCAGAAACATTGTAGTCACCCACCTACACTGTCCAAAACCTTCCCCCTCTCCCTCATCCCCACTTCCTCCCAGCCAGCAACCATCAGTTTTTCCTTTATATCTGCTTTATATGACTTCAATCTTCTTAAATTTACTGAGACTTGTTTTGTGGCCTAATGTGGTCTATCTTAGAAAATGTCCCATGTGTACTTGAGAAGAATGTACACTTTTTTTTCACGGTGAAATGCTCCAAAAATATCAACGAAGTCAAGATGGTCTAAAGTGTCATTTAAGGGCCCCTCTTTCTGTGTTGATTTTCTGTCTAAAGGGTCTGTCCATTGGTGACAATGGGGTGCTGAAGTCCCCTACTATGATAGTGTTACTGTTGATCTCTGTCTTTATGTCTGTCACAATCTGTTATATGTAATTAGGAGTTCCTATTTTGGGTGCATAGATGTTTATTAGGGTTCTAGTGCCCTTCTTTATCTTTTATTGTAGTCATTTTAAAGTCTATTTTGTCCAAAACAAGCATTGGTACTCCAGCTCTTTTTTTTTTCTCATTTCCATTTGCATGAAATGTCTTATTCCATCTGTAAACAGCATATACATGTGCCCTATTTTCTTATCCTCTCAGCCACTCTCTGTCTTTTGGTTGGAGAATTTAGCCCATTCACATTTAAAATGATTATTAATAGGTGCATATGTATTTCCATTTTGTTATTTGTATTCCTGGTCTCCCTGGGTTAGCTTGTTTACCCCTTTCTTTTGTTTAAAAAAGCCCTTTTAACATTTCTTGCAATGCTGGCTTGGTGGTAATGAATTCCTTAAGCTTATTCTTTTCTGAGAAGCTCTTTATTTCTCCTTCAATTTTAAGTGATAGCCATGCTGGGTAGAGCAATCTTGCTTGTAGGCCTTTATTTTGTGTCACTTTGAGTATCTCCTGCCACTCCCTTCTGGCCTGCAGAGTTTCTGTAGACAAGTCAGCTGTTAGTCTAACAGGAGTTCCTTTGTATGTAACCTGCTGTCTTTCTCTTGCAGCCTCTAGGATTCTGTCTCTGTCTTTAACCTTTGCCATTTAAACTATGATGTGTCTTGGTGTGGACCTGTTTGGGTTCAGCTTGTTTGGAATCCTCTGCACTTCCTGGGCATGTATGTTGATTTCCTTCACCAGGGTAGGGAAGTTTTCAGTCATTATTTTTTCAAATACATTCTTGACCCCTTGCTTCTTCTCTTCTCCTTCAGGTATTCCTATGATTCGAATGTTGTCCCGCTTCATCTTGTCCCATAGGGCTCTTAAACTATTTTCATTCTTTTTTAGTTTTTGGTCTTTTTCTTGTGCCAACTGGGTGATTTCTGCTATTTTGTCCTCCAAATTGTTGATCTGCTCCTCTGCCTTATCTACTCTACTGGTGATTCCTTCGAGTGTGTTCTTCATTTCAGTTATTATATTCTTTAGTTCGAACTGGTTGTTTTTTATGATTTCTCTATCCTTCCTTATTTCCTCACTAAGTTTGTTAAACATTCTTATCATCAGTGTTCTAAACTCTTGTCTCTGAAAGGTTGGATCCCTCTGTTTCATTTGGTTCCATTTCTAGAGGTTTCTTCTGATCTTTTACTTGTGACATGTTTCTTTATTTCCCCATTCTGGCTGTCGCTCTGGGATTGCTTTGCTGTATTAGATAGATCACCAGGAGAGCCCTGGCTGGATCACGCAGGCTCACAGCTCATGGCCCAACACTCCCAGGAAAACTCCGAGTCTCAGCCTGTCCCAATCAGCCGCTCGCAGATCAGGCCGAGTGGCCCAACAACCAATCACCAGCCTGGCAACTCTGCAAGCGCAGTGCGGAGAGCCGGGACCCGAGACAGCTTGCACACTCCTGTGTCTCAGTAAGCAGCCTGTTGGAGCCAGAGGGCACCCGCCCAGCGTTTCCCTGGCAACGAAGTATAAGCCAGGCGGAGGGTTGTGGTCCAAGGCCACATGGGTGCGCACCCACACACGCACTTCTGTGCCAATTCCACCAGACCAATGAGGTCCCAGATCTGATCCTCTGTGGGAGGGCCCAAGCCCAACAAAATGGCGCCCTCCTTACACCACTCATGTGTAGGCTCCACACCAGGGGAACAATAGTCCAAAAACCTCCAGCGTTTGCACCAAAGGTGCCCAGTTCAGTCCGTCCCCACAGGCTCCTGGGCCCGGCTCACACAGCCACTCCCACCACCAGGAACCAGGTAAGTGCTCACCGGCGAGCAAGCCCGGGCGCCGGCCCCAGTCATTTTCCAGTCGCTCTTAGCCTCACTAAGCTGGGCAAAGAGAGTCCTCACTAATTTACTGCCAGCTATCTTAGAACTTCTCTTCCCGGCAAAGGAACTCTGGGCTGGTGAGCTTGGTGTGTGGCCGGAGGGTCTCTCCCCCAACTGGAGAAGCCTCCCCACAGCTGGGGCTTCCCTCACGGGGTTCGCCCTCTCTTGTCTCTGCCCGTCCTACCAGACCCGACGCGGCCTCCTCTTTAAGTTCTTTGTTTAGTGGTTCTGTTCATCTAGTGTTCCAGGGACCTCCGGGGTTGAATCTTGTATAATTTGTTTGTAATTTTGGTGTGATCCTGGGATGTAGTTAGCACAGCGTCTGTCTATTCCACCATTTTACCAGAAGTCCTACACCCAAAGTTTTAAATCCTAATATCCCTATAGTCATCTGAAGAATTAATTGAAGGTATAATTTTTCCTATATGAGTTTGGGGATTGTTGAAATAATAGGATCTAATGAAATAATAGAGTTATTTTAAAAATTGAGTACCATAAAATTATTATTATAAAAGTACATATAACTCATATAATACTAGACTTCCTGATAAAGGAACAAAGAAAACACTGATTTTCATAAAAAGAAATGAAAACCTATACTGGCTATATAAAAGACATATAATACAGGTTTCCCACCCAATTTACGAATGTAGATTTAGGAGGCTTATAGGGAAGCTGTGGTGTGATATGCATTGTAAAGTTCATATTTAAGTACAAAAGCTTTTCTCTAAAGTAAGTTGGATGAGGGTGGGAGAGAGTTAACCAAACTGAAAATAATACTGTAACTTCTGCTATTATATGCAGAAAGTTTCCTGCAAGTAGAGCCAAGTTCCTGGAGAGGAAAAAAAAAAAAACTATGTATGTACGTGTGTGTTTAGCTTCATGATCATAAAACTCTAAGGTACTGTGTGCCTTTCTCTGTTCTTCTTTCCTTCCAAGAAAGGGAAAAGTATCAATGCAAGCAGCATGGGTCCCAGAAATCTTCAGGCTTCTGTCTCCAGTTCTGCTGAGTTGTTAAATTAGAGAGTAGCTGAGGGCCATAGAACCCATTCCCCTCGCACTGATGGCATATCGGGCCTGAAGCAGGTGTGGCAACCACAGAGGTGGTTTGTTTTACAGGGTCAGGTTGGCACATCTCTAGCCTAGGGCTCTGGATAAATGTTCAGATTTTATTTTCAGTGTGTGGTGTTCAACTCCTCAATGTCAAAGGCAGGCCCCTGCATGCTACTTTCCTACATCCTTTGTCTCCTCTCCTAGTCTGGTGGCAAGTCAAGAGGTGACAGGAGAGGAGAGGGGAGAGGTCGGGAGGGGCCTGGAAGGGCGTGGATGTTTTGCAGCATTTTCAGCTCTCCTCAAGAACCACTTTTCAGACTCATCTAATTCCTCCCCCTTCTCCCTTCTGTGGGTTTGCCCTGCCCCAGCACTGGGAATCCGGCTTGTTTACACAGCTCATTATGCTCGCTTTGCAGTTGCTATAGCAACCACCAGGGGTCAGTTTATAGAAGGAGAGGAAGTTCACTTTTGGGGAGTTAGCTTTCCAGCTCCTGTGCAAAGCACAGCTGAAAACAAAAGACCCAGACGCCACGGAGGAAACACATTGAAAACTTTCCTATGAGCAGAAGCGTCACTCAGAGCATAATACTTCACTCATCAATGCCACATTTCTTCCTTTCTGAAAGAGCTGTTCTAGAATAGCTGATAGGAGAGTAAAGGTCTTAACATTGTGTCTTCCAGATTTTCCTCTCTCTCTCATCCTCCTTTCACCCCTTTGCCTCGCCTTAAGGACCTGTAGGTGCTTGTTAGTAGTTAAGATAACAAGGGCAGCTACCAGAGTTCATTTAAAGTGATAACTTTATTAATATAATGTACTGAGGATCAGAAAGATCTTTAGGAACTATCACTACTTCCATCTTTTTCATGAGAGGCAGGCAGCACACCATTGCAACAGGATGTCTATCGAAGGGTCCACACCAAACAAAATGGAGCCTCTCCACCTAAAATATATGGGGCATTCTGTGAAAACTCCCAGAATGCCTCTGGAGTAAAGAGTTTCTAGCTCTAACCTGACTAGCTAACCTGATTTGACAAATAAAAAATACAGATGACCAATTGAATTTGATTCTTAGATAAATAATGACTGGGTGTTTGTATACATCTATCCCTACCCGATATTGGGGACATACATGTGGTAAGTATTCCTTAACCCAACCCTGTCCTAACCCCCCTCCTCACTGCCATCACCTCCAAAAAAACTCTAACAGGTGAGTTCTCTCTCAAAAACAAATAAAGTGTCATATCACTGTTTGATCTGACTCTTGGACTATCCTGCTGATTAGGAAAAAAATGAAGATGTGTTTTTTATTTTACATATATGCAAATAATAAATCAGAGGCAAGTCAACCTACCAACACGCAGATGAGTTTCCTGATCTTCTCTCAAATCCATATACCAGCATAAGAGACATGATGGATAAGAGAAAAGAATTCAGTACTTGGCTTTGTGAGATATCCACTTCTATTTTTTTCACCAGTAGCAAAAGTCAGCTTTCTATAGAATAATGATGGCTAATATCCAAAATATATAAGAATTCATATAACTTAATGGTAAAAATAAAATAATCCAGTTAAAAATGGGCAAAAGAGGGCCAGCTGAGTGGCTGTTTGGTTAGGAGTTGGCTTGGGACACCAACTCTGAGCAGCAGGGACCTGGTTCAGATCCCACATAAGGGCCAGTGATGCTGCACCCTCTACAGCTAAGATGGTGAACAACAACTCGACCTGGAGCAGGACTGCCATGAGTCGCTGGCAACGGCGTAGGCTGCAGTGGGGCTGGCCGGCAGCTGGCGTGTGTTTTCATGAGCTGCCATGAGCAACAGTCCAATGGCCGGCAACAGTCCAATGGGCCAGTGACCAATGGGTCCTCCGCAACTAGACTGAGGAACAAAAGGACAGCAACTTGTCTGTTCCCCTTCCCCTATTCCCCAACACTGTTCCCCTCCCCCAATTCCCCAATAAAATCTTTTTATAAAATGGACAAAAGATCTGAATACAAATTTTTCAAAGAAGACATACAGATGGCCAACTGACACATGAAAAGGTGCTCAACATCACTAGTTATAAGGAATATGCAAATCAAAACCACAAGATATCACCTCACACTTGTCAGAGTGACTACTATAAAAAATACAGGAGGGCTGGCCGAGTGGCTCAGTTTGTTAAGAGCTCGCTCAAGAGTGCAAGCTGAGCTCTGAGCAACAGCAGTTTGATGCCCAGCCCAAGCTGAGCTTCCGCTGAGTTGCCAGCAGATGGCAGGATGGCTCAGCTAAAAAAAAAAAAAAAGACAGGAAATAAATTTTGGAGAGGATGTGGAAAAAAGGGAACCCTTGTTTACTGTCGGTGGGAATATAAATTGGTGCGACCACTATGGAAAACAGTATGGAGGTTCCTTTAAAAATTAAAAATAGAACTGCTTGTGGCGCGGTGGTTAAGCACTGGCCTGGGAAGCCAGCGGCCCCAGTTTGGTCCCACATATGAGGGCCATTGACACTGCCCTCAAAAGAAAAAAAAAAAAAAAAAAAATAGAACTGCCATATGGAATACTTCTGAGTATTTATCCAAAGAAAACAAAAACACTAACTTAAAAAGATATATGCTCCCCCATGTTCACTGCAGCATTATTTACAATAGCCAAGGCATGGAAACAACCTGTGTCCATCGACAGATGAATGGGTAAAGAAACTATGAGACTATATATTTATATTTATATATGTTTATAATTCAGCCATAAAAACAAATAAAATCTTGCCATTTACAACAACATGGATGGACTTTGAGAGCATTATGCTAAATGAAATAAGTCAGTCAGAGAAGGACAAATGCCATATGTGGCATCTCTTATATGTGGAATCAAAAAAACAAAAACAAAAACAAAACCTCAGAGAACGGACAGATAGCTGCCAGAGTAGGGGGTGTAGGATGGGTGGGAGAAATGGGCAAAGGAAGTCAAAAGGTAAAAAATAAATAAATAAAAATTTTAAAATAAAGTTAAAAAAAGAAAGAAAAAAGCTTTTGTTAATCTGCCCCATTCCCAAATTATCTTCTCACAGTGAATCACTCTTCCTACCTTTACCTCATTTGCTGAATCTCTCCTATTAAATCTCCCTTAAGAACCCAGAGGTTTTATAAAGACAGATTTACACACAAGAAAAATCACAGATATCAAGTTTGAAAAACAGTGATTTTTATTTATTTGACAGGAAAACCATTTTTTTTTAAATTTTATTTTTAATTAGTTTCAGGTGTACAACACAGTGCAATAGTTATACATTTTACCCCTCAAAGTGACAACCCCCACCCCCAATTCGCCACCCCACTCCCCCCCATATCATATATATCTATTACTCTTCCTCTGACTCTCTTCCACAGTATAATCCACATCCTGTGACTATATATATTCAATTACAGTAGGTATACCACCTCCGCTTTAGTAATACAGTGCAGTGATCAAACCTCTACTCCATCCATGAAATGGTCTCCCTAACAAGACCTATGATCATCTGACAAGGAAAACCATTTTTAATGCACTTTTTTCCCTCAGGAATAAATACCAGTTGTTTTTCAGTATTTCAGTGGGGGAAGTTTGAGTGGAGAAACAGCCCAGTGGAGCCAGAATATTCTTCCACTTGGTTCATTGTGGTTTTGGTCCCTATGTACACATGTGCATGGGAAGGGAATGGCATTTGCATTTATCCTTCTTCACCAAGAGACGGCTGGCTTGATAAAAGTTTTGCTGAATTTTGCAGAACTTCTGGAAAACCTAGACCACTAGTTCTAATGCAATAACCTGTGGTAATTTTACATCTGTTTTGACCCAAAATTCATGAACCCCAAATTTAGGGCAAATAAGTCAAGAAGCATAAATTTACATGAAAACAAAACAAATGGTAGCAATAATATGTTCCATAAGGCCCCTGCCAACTCAAACTGCAAAGTTTCCCACAGCTCTAATCCAAAACAGGCAATTAAAGGAAAACTGTCAAGATAAACATCATGTACAATAAAAATGTTCTCACCTGTTACTAACTCTAACAATCTCAACACAGTTTTCACCAAGACAAAAAAGTTTAAAAAATAAAAAAGGTCTTATTTTAGAAGCTGAAATTTCAAGTGTGGAGCTATGAGTTCTACTTTTCTATTTCTGAATGGAACCCCATAAAAGTCTGTGGGCAGTCTGTGACTTAGTTTACCCACTGGCAAAATGCAGATACCTGATCAGTATCAAGTACTCCTTGCCTAACTGAAGGGGTATTGTGAGAATTATCTACAAATCACATAGCTATTCAGACAAAAGGCAGGAAGTATGAGATGTGATTATTTGTGCTATTCACTTTTTAAACAAGCAACTTGATTTAGAAGTTGGAATCCAGTTTAGTTTTTCTGAAAGCATTTAATTTTTGAAACCAAATTTTCATTTACCTAAAAAACCAATAGTTCTTTACTTTTTTTCTTAATCATTTGTTAATAACCCTACATTTGAAACTCAAGCTGTCAGACAGTGTCTCCTTAATGCCATTCAACAGCTGTTAAATGGGATAATCACCTGTTTATCCTCATGTCACTAATTCAAATGCTAATTGCACTCTAGAGGCTGGCTTATTCTCCCACTCAAGCCAGACCAGGTGCATAGCTCTCTGAAAGGATGCTACAGGAATCAACAGCCTCCATCTATTCCCTTCCAAAGGCACAGATGAAACAGGACAACACACACACACACACACACACACACACACACACACACAAATGAACAAACATGTTGCTTATGACTGTGAAAATTACAAGGGTCAGAAATGTCAACTTATAATGAAATAAACCAAAATAAACAACCATGGACTGTAGTGTTATATAATCATTAATAGGATATGTATAAATATGGTTAAATAACATGTTAAAAAAAACTATGTTGAGTGAAAAAAGTAGTATGTAAAAGTATTGTACGTGCATGATTACAAATATGGAGAGAAAAATTTGCACAGAAAAGGACAAAGAATATATAATAGTCTTGAAACTAAAATCAATCACTATTTAGAGGACTAAGAGCATGGACAATCCTAGGGGCTGGGGATCCCTAAGTTCCTGTTTTCATGGAGCTTGCATCCTGGAGGAGAAAGACAAAATACAAGTAATGAAATTAGTAAACAAGATATATTTATAGAGAAATGTTCTAATAAAGTTTACAAAGAATTATGAAAGCATCAGGGAGTCTGCTGTACTTTGTGAAGGAGGAGAGTTCAGAAAAATTTTAAACAATGAGAAGCCCCAATGAAAATCCCTAGACTGGTGTGGGCTTGGCATGATCCAGGATCTGTGAGCAGGTCAGAGCATAGTAAGCACGGGAGAGAGTGGTACAAAGTGAGTTTGGAGGAAAGGGAAGGAGCCAGGTCACGCTGAAGGGAAGAGTAGAGAGAGACCAGTTAGTGGTTACTGCAGTCCCAGGTATAAGAAATCATTGCATGGACTGGGGTGGCAACCATGGAAGGTGGAAAGGAGTAGATGGATTCAGGCAACATTTTGAAGGTAGAACTGGCATAAACTGCTGATAAATTGGAGTGGGGGGCAGGCAGAGATGCTGAAAACAATAAAAGAAAAAAAGGATTTCATGACTCCTAGATCTTTGGCCTCAACAACTGAATCAATTGTAAGACCACTTACTGAGCTGAGAAAGAACAGGTTTGTGGTGGAAAACTGAGAGTTGCATTTTGGTCATTTTATGGTCAGAGTACCTATTAGATATCCCAATGAAGATTTCAAGGAAGTAGTCAAGTAGCTCTCGCCAAAGAATGGGGACACAGATATCCATTTTGGAATTACTTGAATGTTGTTTAAAGCAATGGGACTGGATGGTGTACTCTCGAGGGACCACATAAGAGGAAAGACATCTCCAGACTAAGAACTAGAGATTGGGCTAGAGAGGAGGAGCCAGAAAAAAGATGACCAGTGAGTGAGAAGGAAAGCCAGGGGAGTATGGTGGGCCAAAACCAAGAGAAAATAAAAGTTATTTTAGGAAAGAGGGAATTATCAACTGTCTCCAATGTTGCTGAAAGTTTGAGACTTAGTAAAGAAAAGTCATCTCAGTTTTGGCAACAAGGTGGACCTTTCAAGATCAAGTTCAGTGGAGTGGTAAGAATGAGAAGAATAGAGATGAAGTAGTCAGTTACAGTGGGACCTCAGACAACACTGTTGAGATTCCCTGGAAGTGGAGCAGAGAAATGCGCAGAGCTGGAGCAGTGTTAGTGGATCAAGGGAATGGTTTCAAAGCTGAGGTATCATTGGGTTGTGAAGTCCATTCGAGTCATTATAGTGAAATTTCAAGACAGTTATTTTGTAAATATTTTGGATTAAGCAACTTTATGCATATATATTGTATGAGATAAATTAAAAACACTGAAGTGATAAAAATTTTTTGAGTATTATAATTTAGCCTCAAAATTTCAAAACAACCTACTTAAATTATTTATAAATTCTATGTGAGGGAGAATATGAAAATAGATTTAAATAAACAATGGAACCTAGAACTAGAGAAAAGTTCAGAGACAGAAAATTATGGGAAATGTAATTCCTTTTAAACATAAAGGAAGGCTGGCCAAGTGGCTCAGTTGGTTAGCATGAGCTCTGAGCAACAGGGTTGCAGGTTCAATTCCCACACGGGCCAGTGAGCTGTGCCTGAGCTGAGTTGCCACTGAGCTGCCAACGGGTGGCCGGATGACTCAGCTGGTGAGAGCACTTGCTCTTAACAACAAGGTTGCCAGTTTGACTCCTGCATGGGATTGTGGGCTGTGCCCCTCCACACACACACAACTAAATTGAAAGTGGCAACTGGATTTGGAGCTGAACTTGCGCCCACCACAACTAAGATTGAAGGACAACAACTTGACTTGGAGCTGATGGGTCCTGGAAAAACGCAATGTTCCCCTTCCCCAATTCCCCAATAAAATCTTAAAAAAAGAAAGAAAAAAAAAGAATAAAGGCGCTGATAATGACTTTAGAAAATCAAAATGAATTTAACATCCATTAAATTAATTTAATGTTCATCTATGACCAGTGTGAAGAATTTTTAAAAAGTGGTTAAAGTAAATAATTTGATTTTTCTAACCATTGTAAATTCTAGTTTTTTTCTAAAGATAAAATAGTGATTGTGTTTTTTAGGCACATTTCTATGTTTTACTTTCTAGCCACTAATGATTAATAAGTGAAATTAAATATTTCAAGGATGTCTTAATCATTTGAAGGATACAGTTTTTTTTTTAAATTCACTTAAACATTAAAGTGAATTTTTAAAATTCATTTAACATTAGCACATCTGAGTCATGCTTCTTTTTGAGAGGTAGAGATCTACCTACATGGAGTGTGTATTTCAATCAAATATCCCCTACATGCCTGCCTACATGCATTCATAGCTTTGCCAACGGCTGTAGAGTCCTGACTGGTATAGGAATTAAGAACAAGAAGAATTTATGAGGCAGTTTCTGTATGAGGCAGTTTAAAGTAGTGCTAAAAGCACAAGCTTTACAAAGGACCATTTAGTGTCAACCCTGGTCACCCCACTTACTAATTGTGTGACTTGGGACTGCTACTTACCTTTCTGAGCCTTTATTCAATCCCTACAACAGGGAAATTATGATACCTAACACTTCAGGTTGCATAGGGATTAAATGAGATAAGATATGAAAAGCTTCTGGACAGTGCCTGGGAGATTAGAAAATTCTCATCAAATGTTGGGATTCTTGCCCTATCGCTGGGATAAATGTAGTCAAGTCTCTAATACCCTCTGTGCATTGAGGAGAGAGACAAAGCAAAGTGCTTGGCACAGAGACAGCATTTAATAAACATTTGGAGGGTGATGAGTTAATTAACTGGCTAATTAATTAATATAACGAAGGGCTTTCCATAAAAGAACAGCAAAATCACAATGCTTTATTTCTGCAGAAGCTTTACAGTCTCACTAATGAATGAGTCATGTCTAGAGAGCCACATATTAAACAGAAGGGATGGAAGATAAACAGACCAAGGGCTATGAGCCGGGGGAAAGGATGTTACTCTCTTCATTTTCACCCTATTTATTCTTTCATCCAACATGCTCTCAACCAATGCTCTGGGCTTGTTTCATTGGCTATCTACTTCAATTTCTAAGAAGAGTATCCCTATGTACCATAGGATTTCTACCACCATCCTCCCTATCTTTCTTACTGTACCCCCATTACCACCCAAGGTACTGAATGCCTTGGATTGGGCAATGAGTTCAAAAGCTAGCTAATCAGAGTCTCCCTCAAAATTTTGAACTGAGAGATGCAAACACAATTGGCAGATGATGAATGAACTCTATGGTTGATAGAGGTACCATTGGAAATTCAAGGTTAAGGCAGCATGAGCCATATTTGCAAAGAGTAAACAAAGGAAACAGGTTGAAAGAAAAACGAGAGCAGATGTGTAAGGAAAAACAAAGATGAGGGGTTATGTAGCTCCTAAGAGACAGATAGACGGATAGTTGGCCCAGGGTCAAAGTCATCCAGGTCCTGGTATTGGTTTCTCAGCTCTAGAGACCCTAAGCATTCACAGGTGCTGAGTGTCCTATTCTTTGGCCAGTGACATTAATCTGTGACACAGCTGATTGGGTAAGCAAGACAGTGTGTACTGTGAAATGTAATATTCTCTGCAACATCATCTGATCTACATGAAACCTTGTCACAAACCAACTGACGTGTTTTATGATTATGCAACGAGATGGGAGAGCATGGCTAGAGTTTGCCCTTCAAATACTGATTCCCGACTCATTCATATTGTCTAATCATGAGTCACAAAAGTCTCAGCCCCAAGGTACTCCACCAAATGCAGCTGGAACTATGGGCTTTCCTAACTTCTAAACTGTCCCTTTCTTGGGCGTGTTTTTGCATATTCACAGATGAATAGTAGGTTGTCCTTCCTGAAGTCCTTGGTGTCAATGTATAATAATAGCTCCAAACTGGAACCTGGTGGCCATGCCATCCTTTCTTCATGATGTGTTCTCTTAGTGTGTATTCATTGCCCACATCTATTAAAGCCTTGAAAACGTATGAGGTATTTATTCAGAGAAGTAATGCACCATGTGCCAGAAACAAGGTTACTTTCGAAGATGCTGAGTCAAAGGAAAGGCCAGTTGTCCTTGTTGCTGTTGTTGTTTAATATAAACTTAAATCCATCTAGTCTAAAGAAAGCAATTAAACCTGTGTACAAGTTCTCTCAAATTCTAAGTTTGCCTGGGAAAATAAAAGCAAAACTGCACTAGGGATTTGCACATGTTCTCAGCATGCTCACAGCAGCATTATTCACAATGGCTCAAAGATGAAAGTAACCTAAGTGTCCATCAACAGATGAATGGAGAAACAGTATTGGAGTATGCATACAATAGAGTATCATTCAGCCTGAAAAAGGAAGGAAATTCTGACACAAAAGAACAAGTATGATTCCACTTATATGAGGTCCCTAGAACAGTCAAATTCGTAGACAGAAAGTAGAATGGTGGTTACCAGGGGGCTGAAGGGAAATGGGGATGGAGAGTTAGCGTTTAATGGGGACAGTTTCAGTTTGGGAGGATAAAAAAGTTCTGGACATGGATGGTGGAGATGGTCACACAACAACGTGAATGTACTTCATGCCACTGAACTACACATTTAAAAATGGTTAAAATAGTAAGTTTTATGGTTTTTGCATTTTAACACAATAAAAATAACTGGGAGTAGAAGCATCAGGGAGGGTGTCCTGCAAAACCCCTTTCCACCTGCCTATATATGTTTTTATGATAAAAGGGTTTTCTTAAGTTTACTTTTAAAGAATGGAACTCAGATAAGAAGAGACCATTTGAGGAAGGCACAGGACTTCTCATTCTCTTCTCTGGGCATAGAATACCAGCCAAGTAAAACCACGGTCGAGTTAGAACCCTAACAGGATCAGTCCATTCACTTCCTTAAACTGAATATTCCTCTTCCTCAATCTTTTCTCCATCTCAGTGCAGGAGCAGGGTGATTAAATCTCTGCCCCAGGCCTGTGCTGATGTCTTTGGCAGGACTCAGGATGGAGCTTCCTCCTCCCCGTGGAGGGGGCATTACCCAACTGGCAGGTGTAATGAAAGGAGTTTTGTTTGAGATACATAGAGTCAAATCCGGCCCACATGTGCTAAAATTTTCAATAATAATGAGCTTTCATTAGGATGAGTTTGAATGTTGAAATGAAAGGTTGGAAGGTTTTACAGTATTTCTCAATGTACAATTCAAAATTCCACTGAAAATCTCATTCATTGTCATTGCCATTACTGAAAAATATTTTTATTTTACTTTTTATAATTTCTAGAAATATCTCTAAACATATAACATTTCTAAATGTACATGTTTGTTTTTTTTATAGCCCAAATGTCCCCAGGTTTTACAGACTTTTGGTGTTTCTCTTTCTTTAATAATCAAATAAATACACTCAAGCCACCATCTCATGGAATTGCACAAAAAACAACATCTTCCCAATATTTAAGATCCTGGAAAGGATTTGTACTACCAATGCATGAGACTACAGGAAGGAACCAAATGTTAGCTATCAGACCTCTTGTTCTTACAAGTCATTGCCAACTTCCTGTAACTAGGTTCAGATCTCTTCCCAAGTTGCTGGGGTCCTCACCTCTCTCAGGTTCCACTGTCCTATATCTTCTCTCCCTGGAGACCCCAAGTCCTTATTCCTAGGGCTGCCAGAATTCTCACGTTATTATGGTTATGGTTTCATTACTTGAAAAATCCCCTCATGACTTAAAGTTTGGCTGCAATGGCATCTTCCCAATGATATCGTAATGGCCATGCTGTTTACAATTGCAACCCATTGCCCTCCGACTCCTGATCTTCTTACACTGCTATCTTAGATTGTGTTTCCTGGAACAAGACTCTGAGACAGAGTGGCATGCAGGAGATTCTTGGAGCGTACTGGTGGAACACACACTTACAATTAAGTTTGAGAATTCACCCTAGAAAAAGTGCTACATACCTCATTGCTGAGTATCACTACAGTCACCTTCGAAGTACCCCCCTTGGGAACCTATGCACCAATGCCAGCACCTAGTCCACCCTTCAAAGTAATTTTGGAACTCTTTTTCTGGAATGGCCATCAGAGCTGTCGTTGTAGTACCCTTGATGTCCTGAATGTCATCAAAATGTCTTCTTTTCAATATTTCCTTTATTTTCAGGTAAAGAAAGAAGTTATGGGGGGCCAGATCAGATGAGTAGGGAGGGCGTTTACTGGCTAAAAACTCTCACAGACAATGCCATGTGAGTTGGTGCCTTGTTGTGATACAAGAGCCATGAATTGTTGACGAAAAGTTCAGTTTATCTAACTTTTTCACACAGCCTTTTCAGCACTTCCAAATAGTAAACTTGGTTAGCTGTTTGTCCAGTTGGTACAAATTCATAGTGAATAACCCCTCTGATATTAAAAAAGGTTAGCAACATCACTGCAACAAGTTCACCAACTTAATTGTCAGACCTTGTATAAGGAAGTGGAAAGGCAGAACTGGGCAGAGAGAGAAGCTGACGCACAACATGGCTGGTGCCAAGGCCTCAGCCAACCCTACAGGGAGCTCTGGAGCTGGGATGACCCTCAGAATAAACCAAATAGAGGAAGGGGCTGGGCCTTTGATCTCTGGTCAGCCAGACATTAGTCACAGGCTGCATCCTGAGAGAGACATAACCCTGGGCTAGGCAGTTCTCAGAGGCTGAGGGCAATTCCCAATGAGGGATGCAACTCTGAGTCATTAACAGCTGATAATCCCAGCAGCTGGGGCATAGGTGTGCCTTGGCTCTGAAGAGCACCCACCACGTCTACTTTACATTTTCTTTTTTCCATGGTACCCATCACTTCCTATTTAACATGTCTCATGTTAAATATTTAGATAAGACTCAGTATATGTCTCCCCACCAGCCACCACTGTAGGGAAGGAAATAGATCTTTTCCCCTTTCTTTCCAGGGTAAATTTTAAGGGCTTTTCATCTCCTTCCTATTACATACTAGTGGTTTCTGTCCACTCCTAGCATGCCTTGAACTTATCACCTGGTCTCTCAGGGAATCTCCCTCCTTATTTCCAATTCTTCTTCCTTTTACTTATTCTAAGAATTTGTTGAATACCTGCTGTTTGCCTGGCCGCTTCTCCGCTATAATTTTAAATATCCCAACTCTAAAATTCTGTGAAGCAAGATAAGACCACATATAGCATTCTTCTAATCTTTCATGAATACATAACTATAAATCCTATTCTGGGGGAAAACTTCAGGAAACAAGTTCTGACAATTTCCAGGAGCACAGTCTAGAAACACACTATGAAAAGTGTGTTTTCTAAATTCCTTCTGTCATAATATCAGTCTGTGTATTTCTTTATAAGGAATCATTTTTCATTAAACTCTGAGTTCCTCTTAGAAAAAAATGTGTATCTTATGGGAGTCCATCAAAGTGTCTGAAATGCAGCAGGCTCTCAGTAAATGTGGAAATTAATGAATTAAAGAGCCCATGTGCTTCTAGGTTTGAAATCTTATCCTTCAGCATTCTCTCTTCCCCCAGTAAATACAAAATAATATTGAATGTCAACTGTATTGAAAAATTTAAAAAAATAAACTAAAGAAACCTTGCCTTAGGAATTCATGGTCAATAACATGCAATAAATTCATTATAACTATTGAAAACAAAAAATAATAAAACAATTAGGCTACACCCAATCACAGCACTGAACAGCAATGTACAAAGACAGTTAGATGATTAGAATTTTACTTTGTAAGTGGCTTGCCCAAAAACTTGGTACATAACTGGTTTTTTCTCAGTGTAGTGATTGAACTCTGCTACACTATCTCTAATAAATTGCATAATATCCATCTTAAAAAGAAATAGATACTAATAGAGGGGATGGGGACGAGAGAGAAAAAATTAGTTAAAGTGCTTTTTAATTAATATAAAAGTAATATTGTGGTACCCATGATGCAATGCCTACAAAGGCCAAGCAGGTAATCAAAATACCAGTGGTAGGGGTAAGAGGTGAGGTGGGAGACAGGAGGAGGTTAAGGTGAACATTCCATTAACAGCTGAGCCACTTAGTATACTATGATGGCTTTTCTTTTCCTACACAATTATGCTTTTTTCCCACGTTAGTAATGTTAATAATGTTCTCCTTCTTTTGCTTAGTTTTATATGTAATTAACATTAATTCAATCCCAAACTCTCAACCAACTAGGTAAAGGCTTTCAGTGCTTTCAGAGTACCAGTTATTATATCAATCTCATCATCTTGAACTCTTCTGGAGGCTTCTGACAACAAATCAAGACTGGTCACCCTCTATGCTTAGTGTGCAGCTGTCTTCCTATAATTTCTTTCATCATGATCATCAAAATTTCTTTCATCTTTTTCACGTATGCATTCCCCTTTATCAGGCATTCTGTGTATTCTTCTTTCTTGTTTTGCAGACAGTAATTCTCCAGAAGCTTCATGAGTAGCATGAGAGGTGAATGTTTTGGGTCTTAAATGCCTAGAAAATGTCTTTATTATTCTCCTACCCCTTTAATTAAGTGTTTGAGCATAGAATTTTAGGGTGGAATTGGTTTTCCTTCAGATACTTAAAGATGTTGCCTCATTGTCCCCTAGCTTCCAACAATAACAATATTATTGAAAAGCCTTTCTAACTACTGTTTCTTTTATGTAATCTCTCTCTCTCTCTCTCTCTCTCTCTCTCTCTCTCTCTCTCTCTCTCTCTCTCTCTCGTGGGTTGATGTTTTATTTTCATTTAGGAAAAGTGGGGAAAGTATTATAATGTGTGGGTTCACTCTGTCATCTTAATCCTGAAGTTCCAATCGTGCATTTCTAAATCCCACAAACACAGCAAATTAGAAGTTGCACATGTTGAAACAAGAGTAGGAGTGCTAGAGTCACTCACATGAGGTGAATACCACACTACCACTACAAAGCATAAAAAATAAAATGAGATGGACACCAAAATTTCACAATATAATGTTTTGGAGTGGCTGACTTTCCCCCTTGTTCTTTTACTCTCCCTTTTCACAGAAGATAGAGGCAGCCCCTTGACCTATTTCACAAGACTTCTCAGGGTTTGCCCAAATGCCTGAAGATCAGCTTCACTGGTGTGGGTGGGCAATGAAGTATGTTGGCAGGGTTCTCTCTCTTCTCCATTGAGGTTGCCAGTTTTGTGTTTGTCATGTCATTCTTGGAACCAAATATTAAATCTGCAATACTAAAATACATGCAAAGGTCTACTGGGTCAGACTAGATTACGTTGATACCAAGGTCCAAATGTACTTGGTCCTAAGCTCAAATTACAGTTCTGCTAGAATAGTATTGGGCATCCAGGACATGGATAAGGTGGTTCATGAACCCTAACTGCAAGATAAAGAGCCAATACTTTAAACACTTACCAGACATTCATTTCCTTAGCAAACATTTTAGATTCAAAACCCTTTGATACAAAGAAGTACACAACGTGGTAAATTGATCCCCCAATCACTATCATCATCATCACCAAACATATACACACCCACAATGTTCATGATCCACTCAGAGTCTCTTCTCTTATAGACAGAAAAATTCCCTCAGGTAGGTTTAATGAAAATACAAATGCCTCTGAAAGTACTGTCAGAATGAGTAAGAAGAGGTGACTGAGAAGGTAGAGAACAAGGGTGAAAGATTGTGGCTCCCACAAGTCAGGTAAAGAAAATGGTTTTGAGGTGAGCCAAGAATGAAAAGAATCCTGGGAGAGTGTGATGTAAAAGTTAAAAGGGACCAAGTTAATCCAGCTAGGAAAAGAAGAAATAAAGCAATCAGGTCAGTCAAATGCCTAATGGCTAGTTCAGGAAGACTGCTCTGAGTGAGAAGGGAACGGAAAGTGCCAGCAAACAGAGAGGAAAAAGAAAAATTAACTCAAGAAGCAGAACTGAGGGAACTCCCTTCTGCCCTCCCCTTACTGAATATTCTAAGAGTAATTAACCAAATCTTTTCTCAGGGCTGCTATCATTTACAAAAATTAGAAAAACATCTCCCTCAGCCCTACCAAGTAGCTCATCATCTTATTTTATTTTTTTAAATCTAAACAACCATAAACATTAGAGGGATAGTTCAGTGTATTGGTATACTCATACTAGCCACCTAGATTCAACTGTTAATATTCTCCCATATCCGCAGGCTTTCTCAGAGCCATTTGAATGTAGAGTTCAAGCATCGTGACCTTTCACAGATGCTTCAGTGTGCATCTTCTAAGAATGAAGATGTTCTGCTAAAAAGCCACAATGTAAGCATCACGTGTAAGAGAATTAACAATAATGCCCTACTGTCATCTAATAAGTAGTCCATTTTCAAATTTCCTCAGTTGTCCCTCAATGTCTCTCAGTATAGTTGGGTTTTTTCTGTTCTTTATTATCAACTTCTTTGTTTTTGTTTTGAACCAGTACCTGATCAAGTTAAACACACTATATTTGATTGTTATGTCTCTTTAGACTCTTTTAATCTGTTAATCTAGAACAACACCCATTTATTCATGGTAGTGATTTCTTTAAGAGTTCAGGACAGTTCTGTAAAATTTCCCATATTCAGGTTTGACTGATTGTTCTGTCACACTGCTATTTAACTTGTCCCTAGTCTATCCCTTCTATTTCCTGTCAGTCGAAGGATAGGTCTAGAGGCTGATTAGATTTGGGTTAGACACTTTGGCAAGAATACTTCATAAGTGATTGTGTGTAGTTCATGTTGCATCTTATCAGGAGGTTGCCTCACTATGAGTGTTCAATGATGTTTGATCACTTGAGCAAAGTGATGACCATCAGATCTCTCCACTGTAAATGTCCTTTCCTCCACATAATTATTAGGTAACTCTGGGGTGATATATTGGTATGTGTGAATATCCTATCCCCCAACAACCTTCCTTCTAGGTTTAGCATCTATTGATGGTCCTTGCTGATAAAAATTATTATATGAACAGCCCATCATATACAAAATGCCTAAAGGATGACTGGGAAGAAAAGAAAGAGAAGAAATAGAGAACAAGGTAAATAGGGACTGGAAAGCTCAAAAAGGAGCAAACAATTTCAAAAGCTTTGCCAAGGCCCTTCCTAATTTACATTCAACGGTTCCAGACTCATAAACCCTTTTAAGGGAATGCTGGCTTGAAGCCATGAGCTAAAAGAGGTAAGATGCTGTTACTTTAGTAAGAACTGGATGCATTTCAGTGAGTGTAGCATGTACAGTTTGTTCTGAACTTCATTCCAAACTAAAGAGCTAACAAGTCAGGAGGCTTTATTCAACCATCCCCCAAATCAGGTATTTGCATTGTGGATTTCCATATGACCAGGAAGAGGTCATGCCAGCTCAGGGCACGTTGGACCTCTTCATACAGGGCTGGTTTACACAGCACACTCAACAATAGCCATTTATCCAGAACTCTCAGTTCCATATCTTGACTTCTTTCCAAACAGTACTTGCTGCACTGTCCAAAAACAGGTTTCTTTGAAAGGAACAAGTAGTTACTGTGCTGACCTTTGGAATACATGCATTGTCTTAGGTGAAATGCTCTCTTTCAGATTTTAGAAAACTGAGTCTGTCTCTATGAAGCATTTTGGTGAATGCCTGCATCATAGACTATTACATCTACTCATGTATTTAAATCACTGCTGGTTATCTCAAAACACATGTCTTTTTTAAGACATCCAGTATTGAAAGCCTTGTTTTGAATCTTCTGCATTCTGATTCTAGTTATGACAAGCACGAACCCTAACCCCAAAACAGACATTAAAATTTACTTCAATAAACATAAGGAGCAAGCATAGACCCAACCTTTGGCAAAGAGTTTCAAATCTAATAGGAGAGGTAAGTCATATAGAAATTCTACAACCCACAGTAGAGCATGAAACACAGTTGGAAATGGACAAAGGGCTGTGAGGGAGGTGATGGCGCAGATCACTTCTCTGACTTAAGGAATCAGAGAAGGTGTCTCCCGGGGGACTCCCCCAGGAATGGAAAATGATTCCCCACTGTGGGAACTGACTCCTGGGACGTCAGCCAGTGCTGACTCATCAGGTAATTATGAAAGTCTAAATGTATGCTGCTCTCGGTAAGTAATGGTTTCATGACTCCCTGGAGAGGACAGTAATTATTTCAAGGAGAAAATTTTTTTTTAATTTTGCAGTTTGAAAAAATGTATTTTACAACTATGCAAATTTAAATTCACTTTAATTTTATTTTAATGCATGCATGATTTTTTAAGTAAAGGGAAAGAAGAGAATTACATTATGAAACAACCAGCAACAGGGTGTTCCAGCTCCCAAAAGGTTGGGAATTTGGAATCACTGCTCCAGGTAGCAGAAGCTAGATAAATGATGAATACACAAATTCTTCAGATACTTTTTTTTCTTACAAAGGACTATAGTGTCTCTTGTTAGACACTATTATTAAATAGCAGTACGACACTGATTTCACTCCCACCTCTGCCTTCTAGCATCCTGCAAAGTCAGTCAGAGCTAGAACACCAGGTCAGGCTGCCGGGCTTCACTGCTGGTGCTCACCTGGGCAAGTGAAGTGGTTCAACCTCATTCTACTTCAGTTTCTTCATCTGTAGAATGGGGCAATTAAAATACCTGTCTCACGTGGTTGTTGTGTGGATTTAATTAAACAACACAGGCCAAGTGTTTGGCACTATGCCTGAGAGAAAATCATGACTGCATGTTATTATTATTATTGCTATTATGACATCACCACATGCCCCCAGAGCAATCCCAATTAATTTTGGAGGAGTTAGATCCTCATCTGCTTCTCCTGGATAGATTTTTTTTTTAAATTAAAATATAGCTAATATACAGCTACTATGTAATATATTAGTTTCAGGGGTATGCCATACTTATTCAACATTTATATACCTAAAGAACTGATCACCATGATAAGTCCAGCAACCACCAGTCACTGTACATGTTATCATAATATTATTGACTATATTCCCTATATTGTACATTATATCCCCATGACTTATTTGTTTTATACCTAGAAATTTGAACCTCTTATTCCCCAACAACTTTTCTTCCTTTTTAAAATTTTTCAGTTACAGTTGACATTCAATATTATTTTACATTGGTTTCAGGCACCTTCAGCATAGTAGTTAGATATTTATATAATTTAAGAAGTGATCTCCCTGACTAGTCTAGTATCCACCTGGCATTATACATAGTTATTACCATATTATTGACTATAGTCTTTGTGCTTTTCTTTACATCCCCATGACTATTTTGCAGCTATCAATTTGTACTTCTTAATCCCTTCCCCTTTTTTGTCCACCTCCCAACTCCCCTCTTATCTGGCAACCATCAAAATGCTCTGTATCTGTGAGTTTATTTCTATTTTGTTGGTTGGCTTACTCTGTTCTTTAGATTTCACATATAAGCGAAATCACATTGCATCTATATTTCACTGTCTGACATACTCCATTCAGCCCAATAACCTCAAGGTCTATCCATGCCACCAAAAATGTCAACCCATTCCTTTCCATAGTCAAGCAATATTCCATTGTATATATGTACTACCTCCTCATTATCCATTCATCTATTGAAGGACACCCAGTTGCCTCCACATCTTGGCCATTCTAAACTATGTTGCAATGAACATATGGATGCACACACCCCCTTGAAGAAGTGTTTTGGGTTTCTTCAGATAAATACCCTGAAGTGGGATAACTGGGTCCTTCTTTGTCTCTTATTATAGCCTTTGTTTTAAAGTCTGTTTTGTCTGGTATAAGTATTGCTCCCAGCATTTATTTATTTATTTATTTATTTATTTATTTATTTATTTATTTTTGTTTGTTTCCATTTTCATGAAATATATTTTTCCATCCGATTGCTTTTAATCTCTCGTGTGTTTCAATCTGAAATGAGTCTCTTGTAGGCAGCATTTTGATTGGAGCATATAATCCATTTACATTGAAAGTAACTGTTGTAGATATGTAGTTATTGCCATTTTGTTGTTGATTTTATTTATTTATTTATTTATTTATTTATTTATTTATTTATTTATTCTTAAAGCAGTCCCTCTAACGTTCCTTGTAATACTGGTTTGGTGATGATGAACTCCTTTAGCATTTTCTTGTCTGGGAAGTTCTTTATCAGTCCTTCGATTCTAAATGATAGCTTTACTGGATAGAGTGATCTTGGTTGTAGGTCCTTACTTTTCATCACTTTGAATATTTCCTGCCACTCCCTTCTGGCCTGCAAAATTTCTGTTGAGAATTAGCTGACAGTCTTCTGGGAGCTCCCTTGTAGGTAACCAACTGCTTTTCTCTTGCTGTTTTTAAGATTCTTTCTTTGTCTTTAACTTTTGGCATTTTAATTATAATGTGTCTTGGTGTGGGCCTCTTTGGGTTCATCTTGATTGGGACTCTCTGTGCTTCCTGGGCTTGTATGTTTATTACTTTCATCAGGTTAGGGAAGTTTTCTGTCATCATTTCTTCAATAGGCTTTTAATTCCTCTCTCTATTCTCCTCTGGTACCCCTATAATACAAATGTTGTTACTCTTGATGTTGTCCCAGACATCTCTTAAACTATGCTCATTTTTTGGATTTTTTTTTTTCTGTTCTAATTGGGTGTTTTCTGCTACCCTATCTTCTAAATCAATGATTCAAACCTCTGCTTCATCAAATCTACTGTTTATTCCCTCTAATGCAGTCTGCATTTCAGTTATTGTATTCTTTATTTCTGACAGGTTTTTTGTTATGTTTTCTATCTCCATTTTTATGTTCCTTATCTCTTTGTTGAAGTTCTCCCTGAGATCACTGAACATCATGTTGAACTCTGCAACTGTTAGATTGCTTGTCTGCATTTTGTTGAGTTCTTTTTCTGGAGCTTTGTTCTGTTCTTTTATTTGGGACATGTTTCATTGTCTCCCTGTTTTGGCTGCCTCACTATGTTTGTTTTTATGCATTAGGTAAAGCTGCTATGCCTCCCATTCTTAGTAGAGTGGCCTTATGTAATGGTGTCCTGTGGGGTCCAGTGACATAGTCTCCCTTATCACCTAAGCCAGGTGCTCCAGGTGTGTCCTTGTGTGGGTAGTGTGTGCTCTCCTGTTGTAATTGAGCTTCAATTGCTGTTTGCACGTGAATAGGAATTATTGAACTTCAGGCTGATTGGTTATGAGGACTGGCTGTGACTACAGTAGAGGAGCTGTTGTGCAGGGGTTGACCATCTGGAACAGGATTTGCTATAGCAGGGCTCTGATATCTGCCCAATCTTCCCTTTGGGTGTGTCATTCTTGGAGCAGCTGGGTGATGCTCTGGCTCGTTCTGAAGTTGACCACTGGGTGTGCCAGCCTGGAGCTTCCTGGGAAGGGTCTCGCATAAGGCCAAGTTCAGCCACAGCCTGTGCCCTGCCCTTGGCCACCTGACATGAGCCACAAAGCAATACACAGGTGGCTGCCACTGATACTGGGCTTGGAGGCGCCTCATGATGCCAAGGCATGAACCAAGACCAGCTGCCACTAGTGCTGGGCTTGGGTGTCTCAGAAAGGGGTATGAGACATGCTGAAGTTAGATGCTCTGCTTGTTTGGGTTTTGTGCATCTTTGAGAGATTTTTAGGAAAGGCCAAGATAAGCCAAGATAGGCCTTTTGGATGGAAAAGCCACTGGAAGTGGCTTGGATATGCCTGGAAGTTGGGTGGGGTCTCAAGGAATCACCAGGGTAGGGCAAATGGTGTTAGCCAAATTGATGAAGACTCAGATATGGCATCCACCTGCATCTACATGCAGGGAGCGGGGAGGGCTCAGCAAAGAAAAAATGGCTTCTGCCAGCACTTCTATCTTGGAGAAAGCTGCTCCTCCAGGCTTCACCTTGAAGCCAGACAACTCAGTTCCTCCCTATATGTCCCTGGTGCCTTTCAAGCTGCTGCCCCAGTGCTAGAGCTCAGAGCAAGTAAGTCCATAAGTAAGTAAGCCCATGTATGGCCTCTTTAAAAGGAATACCTGGGACTCCAACAGCCCTCCATCTCACTCAGTCACAATCTCCACTGATTTTCACAGCCAGAAGTTATAAGGACTTCTCTTCCTGGCACTGGAATCCTGGGCTGGGGAGCCTGGTGTGGGGCTGAGGCCCCTCACTCCTCTGGGGGACCTCCCCAGCTGAGACATCCCTCTCAATTTCTAACAGTTACATGTAGGCATGGGACCAACCAGTTCTGTGTCTCTGCCCCTCTTACCAGTCCCAAGGTGGCTTCTTCTGTATGTCCATAGTTGTAGGGCATCAGTTCAGCTTGACTTCAGGTGATTACCAATGAGAGTTGTTCTGTTGTTTAATTGTAATTTTGATGTGATCATCAGAGGAGGCAAGCACAGCATTTACCTACTTTGCCATTTTGACTGGAAATCCTAGATAGTTCTGTAGGAAAGGAATTTCCTCCTCCAGGAAAAACAAATACTGAATAATAATTAAATAACAATTTGAAAAATAATGTAGACATTTACACCACAGAGCAAGACAGCCTTCTTCTAATCAATAAAAGATTCCCCTGGCAGTTATCTTTTTAGAGTCACTTACTTTCTAACAATTTTATCCAAACAGAAGAATTCAAAATAAAGTTATCACATGGTTTTCCTTCAAATCCAAACTTAATTCAATTTAAGGAAAGGAAAGAAGGAAAAGACTGAGGCATTGCATGGCTAGTTAGAGAACAGGGAGCTTTCTTACATTAGAAATAAGTCCACTGGTCCAATTCTTACTAAAATTTTTCTGTTCCATGTACTGGATGATGATGATGATGATGATGATGATGATGATGATGATGATTATTTTAAAGATTTTATTGGGAAATTGGGGGAGGAGAACAGCATTGGGGAATCGGGGAAGGGGAACAGACAAGTTGCTGTTCCCTTGTTCCTCAGTCTAGTTGCGGAGGACACCACTTCATTGGCCCAAATTGGTATCATTGCGCTCTTTCCGGATGAGGCAGATCAGCCGCCAGCCTCTGGATAGTCACTCACCGTGGCCATCGGCAGTTCACGCTGGCCGCCAGCTGCTCACGCTGGCTGCTGGCCACTCACTGTAGCCTATGGCAGCCCACTGCAACAGGGGCTGCAGCCTGCACCGTCACTGGGGCTCGTACAGCCCAGCTCCAAGTGGAACTGTTGTTAGCTGTAGAGGGCAGTGTCACTGGCCCCCACATGTGGGATCCCAACCGGGGCCGCTGGTGTCCCAAACCAGCTCTTAACCAATGCGCCAACTCGGCCAGCCCTGGTTACTTTATTTGTTTGTTTGAAGTGTTTTTTTGTGTGTGTTTTTTAAGTAAAGTGTTTTAGATTATAGTTGCAGACTTAATACACTTTTTTTTGTCACACATAAAGTAAATCTGCTTCAAGATCTGATTCATCTACATACATTCACCAAATGACTGGTTAGCATTAAATAAAAGGATGAAGTTAAAACAAACCCCAAGAAAATATGCTCTTATTCAGTAGCAAAATTAACTACTACCAAGCTGATCATGGATCCTCATTTCTTCACCAATTATAAATCCCTGTTTTAGGATTCCCAACAGTTCCCTGAAGTTGCCAACTTACCAGACAGGGTTCACCTGAGCTTTCATTGACCCATTTTTTATGTTAACATCCTCCCAAAGCTCCAGAGTATTCACTGTATTCTCTTCCTATAAAAAACAAATCTGTGAAGAATCTGGGGTGTAGTTTAAATCACAACCACAAAAGGCACAGCAGAAATGGGTGGATAGGCCAGCCATAGTCCAATGGTCCATTGCATTCCTATCAATCTTCTATACAATCACTTGTAGAATGAGTTTTACTTATATTGTGATTCTAAGCATTAAATCTCACCACTGATCCTTTACTGCACAACGCCTACCACCCACTGAGAGGTAATTAAAAAGTAGAATTAGGTACTCCTTCTTAGGTTCCCAAGAGTAAATAACTTAAAATATAACTTAAAATATAAACTATACACAAAGGCTTGCTTTGACCCAAACAGAAATATATTGGTAAGTTTGCTTGTTGCTTTTGATTTGTTTGTTAGTCCTTTATGCTGACACGTGTGCTTCCCCATCATCTACTCATCAACTTCAGAAATAAAGTTTTTCTTATGTATTCTGGCTTTCTTAATCATGACAAAGTTAAGAAAATGCTTTAACCGAAGGTAAATGTTGAAAATATTACAGTAAAATAGAGACTGAGAAATCAATGTACTAGCACTCAGTGGCTGATAACTTATACAACCAAATCCATCCCCTCTAAAACAGAGATGATAGTGTCAGTCCTACAAGTAGAGCTATTCTTAGAAAACAAAGCTAAAGGTCCAAATCCACTTTCTGGACCAAAGGCTTTCAGATTTAACCATTTTTCCACAGTAAGAAATATATTTACACCTTGACTCTGTACACAGACACATAAACTAAAACAAAGATTTCAAGAGTCAACATTTCCTCCAATTATGAGCAATACATAATGCTGTTTTCTAACCCTACTTGATTTTTTTAAAATATTAGTTGTGACTTAATAAATGATTACACTGTACTAATGTGTTGCAGCTCATAATTTAAAAAGCTATGCCCTAGAAAATCACTTCCTGTGTTACATAGGTCAAGCAAAGTGTTCATGAATCCAAGACCGGCTTTCCAATTTCCATTTCAGACATTGACTGAACACTGTATTGGAATCACCAATGTTAAATTTATATATATTCTGGCACTTGTTAAAATGGTAAAGAAGACTTTATTCAAGACTATTGCAGAAGGGAAATTGCAAGAAATTGCAATTGAGGAGGAAGATAGAGCTCACCTCTAAATATAACAAGGACAAATGGGGATCTATAGCCAAGAAGCAGAATAAGGGGATAAGTGGATGGAAAATCAATAAAGAGCATCAAGGGTAAGGGATTCTTGCTAACCTGGCCTAACAAGATTCTTGCTGAATTCAGGCCAAGGCCATATACATCAAGGGTGGAAAATGAGGAACTTGACCAGACATCAAGGGTGGAGGTATTCTCACTAAACTGATTTAACAGGATTCTTGCTAAGATTGGGGTAGGCAGGCCAAAGTCAAATCCTAGCAGAGGAACCTGACTAAACTTTGGTCAAGGAGTGAGTCCTTGTCATCAGCTGTGGTCAACAGAAAGATGAGATCATTTTGTTATTACTATCAGAAGAAAAACCCTCAAAGCAGATACTGAGGTTATCTCCCAGAAAGCAGGACCACCTAATGGTTCAAACTGTAGCCTATGGGACATCTAACTAAACCTCTGACCTCTGCACACTTCACTAAATGACAGGGAAATAATTAAAAGAAACATAAAAGGAGACTTCAGCAAATAAAAGATTTGAAAAATATTTTTGGAAGATGAAAATCATATGGAAAAAGACATAGCTTTAGCAGTAAGCTGAGAGCTAAGGTGCCTGCTGAAGGGAAGGGCAGAAGAGATAAAAGACTACAAGAAGTGGCCAGTCCTCCTCCAGAACCCACAGAGCTTTCATTCAGCCTTTAAGGCACCAGACATCCAGAAAGACAGGCATAGTCTCAGACCTGAAACAGGGGAGTTGACTGAAAGTGTGAATATGGGCTGGTTGGATCTCCATGTGCCCTTTCCTACCAGCAACTGCCCCCACCCCATACATACTACTCGACTCCCACCCATATCCCAGTCAGGGACTGGAGACTATGTTCTGGAGAAAATTAACCTGAGATCCTCCAGACTTGGGGACGTCAGACATAGTATAAGGGAGAGGTTAATGAAAATGAGGGATTGGGGTAAGTACACAAAAAAAGGCTGAGGCATGCAAGACATCTTCTGTTACCCTAACAATACAAACATTTTAACACTGGGTAAAAATATGGGCATTTATTTTCTGGATAAGCTAGATGGTCCCAGAAAAAGAAGGCTTTAGATATTGAAATATGGGGGTCCCCAACAAAAAATTTCACCATTCACCTGCCTTTGAGTGCCCACATTTAAAAAGCTCAATATTGAAATCACAACTTTCAATCAAATAAGGGTCTCCAGGCATTTGAAGTAAGCCTCCAAGATGCGAGTAACTAACTCAGACACCAAAACTAGGAACCCAGAAGAAACAGAGGTGATGTAGGAAACAGAAGAAAACTTTAAAAAAATAGTTTTTAATTTGTAATAAAAAAACTGATACTCTTCTTAGGAAAAGAGAGATGTTGAATGTGTATAATCAGAATAAAAATGCTTTTAAAATGAAACAATCAGAAAACAAGAAATACGATCATTTATTTTTTTGTAAATAATTAGATCATAAAGCCAATGAAACCTCCCAGAAAGCAGAACCAGGGAGAGAAGAGCAATAAAAGAAGAGACATAGGAACTCAATCCACAAGCTTCAAATCAAATTATAGGAATTCCTGAAGCAATATACAAATTGGACGAAAAGAAAAATATATATCTGTACAAGACAATAACTATACAAGAAAAGTTTCCAGAGCTGAAAGCTAAGATTCTCCAAATTGAAAAAGACTACTGAGTGCCCAGCCTGATAAATTTTAAAAGACCCAAACTTTGTATGCCTGAGGAAGTACTTCCAAGACTGAATGTTCAGCCTGAACTAGTGAGCTAGATTCATTGATGCAAAAATTGCTTAGTATAGTTTTGTCATCTAACATTTCTTTATTCGAAGTGCTTATCAAACTTAAAAGTGACTATTTTGTTAATATTTTGTATATGAATTCTGCTAATTTTAAAGAAATTGTATAATACATATTGTAAGATAAAGATTTACTGTCTTCAGCTTCAGATTTTCTTCTAGAATGCTGTTACTAATAAACAATATTTTGTTTATGTTTCCATGTATTTATATTCTTCATAACAGTAACCTTTAGTTTAAGAGCTCTTTAACTGAAGAAGTCTTGTGTTCTACTTGATGTTCTCATATGTTCCCTTCATATGTTATGTAATGATCATGTAAATTGGTCTGTGTCAATTATAAAAATTGATAAACCTCACTTATTGTAGAATATGAAATAAAAGATTCTCAAAAGTAAAAAAATAAAAATAAGAATAAATAAAAATAAAATACCCAAACCAAAGTAATGTGTCATAAAATTTCTGTTAAAAATGTTAAAAAAGAAAATTCTAAAGGGAAATATATCACAAATAAAAAAATGGGGATCAGATGGCTTCAGATTTCCCTCTAGCAACACCGGATACTAGAAGACCATGGAACAATGTTTTCACATTTTTGAAGGAAGATAATTTTTATTTGTTTGACTACAAATCAAGTAAATAGTAGGATAAATACATTTTTAGACTTGTAAGAACACAAGAGAATTTACCTTCCATTTATTCTTTCTTATGAAGCTGCTAAAGGATATGCTTCAATAAAAGAAGGGAGTAAATCAAGGAATAGGAAGGTATAAAATTCAGGAAACAGGACATCCAACACAGGTGGAGCAAAGGGAAGTACCAGATGATGCTGAAGAAAAGTCCCAGCACATTGACCAGCTAACAGAGGGCTCCCAGAAAAGATCTCTAGGAAAAGATTGTGAAGGAGAAAACCAGTTAAATAATTTTTAAATAGAGACCTCATATTTATAAGAACTACATTGCAGAAAGGATGTGTGAACCAGCCTAAGGTTGGGCCCTGGGATACACCAGTTCGTGACAAATAAAATCTGCTACTTCTTTTATGAACAAGTACATCAAAAAAATTGCCTTGGAACTGCTAGACCTTGAGATGATTGGGCAGTGAAGATGAAACCCTGTGATCCTCAGTAAGCAAAGAGAAGGCAGACCCTACAACTAAGAGTTAGAAAACTTAAAACATGCTATTTGAAAGGGGTGATGATAAGACACACCTAAAAGAAGTGATAGTATTAATATTTGTTCAGTAAAATACTTAGGACTGTAAGTGGTCACAATATTTGCCAAGGAAAATAAAAACTTTAAGATTAATGAAGGGATCCTGGGGAATTAAACTTCTGTTTTCATCATTTTGTTAGTTTGTCAGTTATGATTTTAATTTCAGAATGCATGGCATCAAGTTCTGTTTACTATGGAGGTTTATTTATGCAACATCTTCCCCCAAGAAAAAGATAGAGAGAACTGATAATGTTTGAGACTTTGGAAAACAACATTTAAAAGTACTTAACAGATCTGGGCTGGCCGAGTGGCACGGTGGTTAAGTGCTGGCTTTGGAAGCCAGCAGCCCTGGTTCAGGTCCCACATATGAGAGCCAGTGACACTGCCCTCACAAAAAAAAAAAAAAAAAAAAGTACTTAACAGATCTGATAAAGCATGTGGAATTAAAGGCAGATATATAGAAAACTAAGATATTTTTAAATACTAGGCAGTTAAATGCAGTAAAAACAAAATTTTGTTCAGTAAAGAAAATGTAATCATAATTCATAATTCCCAGTTGGCTATGTAGTCAGTAATGTTTATATAGTTTAATAATGTAAACATTGTTCTAATGATATAAACAATATAGTGTATGGGGATGGGAAAAGGTATGGTATCAAACCATAATATAAAAAGTATTTACAAAAGTGTGGACAGAGTTTAGGAAAACAAAAGTAGTGAAATACCAGACTCTAACAATAGCCAGGGGTAACTGCCACTGCTAGGCTTGAAAGCTCACGGGTAAGGGGAGGAGATTATCAGAACCTCAGAGAGTAGCTGTAAGGACAGGGCTGTCTGCCAGAAGAGGAGGAGGGGAATAAACATGCGACCACCCTCATCCCTCCTCCAATCCAATCTCCTGCTGATGTCTCCATTAACCAGACCCAACCCCATCCACAGAGATCAGCCTCTCTGGGGAACGCTCAAGGTAAGAGTACATCTAGAAGAGGTAGACAGACAATGTCTAGCACAGAGAGCTAGAACTTCATGACCAGAAACAATAAATAATGTCTAAAATTAACACATCAGAAATGGCACCATTAGCTTATTATTTAGAACTGAACTAGCCACATTTGAAAGTGGTTGCCTGTGGAGAACACGAAGAATTGGAGGAAGGTATGCAAGAAAACACTGGTTTTCATGATAAAGCTTAGAACTGTTAGAGTTTTAAAAATATTTATTTATATTACTGGGTTAGAAATAAAAAATAAAACTTTGAAAAAGACAAAAAAAATGTAGGCATGAGGGGGAAGAAAAATGCACCAAGTTTGTCATTGGAATCTAGTTGTGGGACCCTAGGTAAGTATTGTCACCTATCTGGGCCTTAATTTTCTCAGCTGTAAATCAAAAATAATAATCCCTACCTCAGAGGGTGGTTGAGAGACTTGAATGAAATGATGTATATGAAGCATGAGACAGAATCTTAAAGTCACTAAGAGATGGTGAATACCTTTATAATTAAAGTTTTCTGTCATAGTTTCTCTTGAAACCTCAGCATCTAAGAGTATAGTTAATGGCAAATGCTCTGAAAATTTGTTGGATGAAAGAGAAGTGTTCCAACACAACACTGCCAGTGTGCTTTCTACCTCTTTCCTCGATGTGATGTAATAGGACAAATTCAAGGACCTTGTGATCTGCTTCTCGAGATTTCACCTTGACCTTGACCATGCAGTCAGCCTCACTCCCCTGATCTTTCCAACCTACCTGTAGCCCCAACCTACCTCCTTGCAGCTAGGCTCCTATGCTATCATAATCCCATTTTGTATATGGAGCCTCATGGACCCATACTCCATCCCTGAAACTTCATCCCAGCCTAAATACCAAGTCCTCTGCACTCCCCTTCAGAGCCTCTTTTGTGATGATTGTGAACCAAGTGGGACTAGTGTAGGAAGGTCTATTAGAAAGACTCTATTTATGATGTTCTATCTACAGCTTCACAGCAGGAAATTGAAGCCTAGCAATGTTTTTCTGGTACACTGATGGGGGATTGAAGAACCACAGGTGACATGGAGAGGAGCCCCTTGTGGCTCTGTCACAAATTCAAGCGGTCCTGGCTTCACCTTCTCACACTTCTAGAAATGCTCAAGGAAAGATTCTGATTTCACCTTCATGCTGCTCTCTGGTAATACATGCTTCTCCACTGGGTACAATGCTCTAGTTGGAGAAAACAAAGTCCGTTGAAATCGGTATTAATATTTGTTCACCATGTGGGACACATTTTTTGATGGTCAGCCCCCTTTTCTTGCTAACAGAGCCCTTATATATGGTAGTAATTTTTCCTTGTAAATGGCTGTCTCCCCTTTGCAGTCATAGGTCCAAGAGTACACAAGGAAAGATTTCTTTCCTTGATGAGAGGTACAGAAGGAGGAGGCCCTTTTGCCAAGGCTGTCCTTGGCAAAAAAAAAAAAAAAAAATCCCAAGCAGGAGCTTGGGATTCCGTGGTGAGCAAGGCAATCGATCCTTGAGATGGGGCAGCCATCTTTGATTAGTCGGTGGGTTGTTTCTGACACATTGAAGATGGCAGAGGAGCAAGATAGAAAGAGCCAGAGCCTCAATGAAATCACCAAGCCACAGAACCAACCCTGGGCCCATCCTAATGGTCTAAAATAAGAGTCATTGGATTTTCTGTTTCTTGCAACCAAACCAATCCTAAATGATGTAGTGTGTATGTCATTAATAGAGCTATGAGAGTCAGCTTTGTCTCCTATATTGTCTGAGAGGCTATAGATGTCCTTTTGTTCAAAACTCAACTCTAAACTGGTACTTGGGATATTCTTGCAATGACAACCATGATGACTGTGGATGAAACCAAACAACTTTTATTTCCCCAAAAAGAACTGAGGCAGTCATGTCTCACATTCACAGCCCAGACTGCACATTTTGACAGACCACAGGGGCAATGCAGCTTACATTCCTCCCAGAGCCACGGACCTGATGCCACACTGTAAGTTCTGCAATTATGAATCACTTTGTTCCTTTTGATGATGGGAGAAGGCTTCTAAAGAGTCTTTCTCAGCTGTCTGGAAAGAGAAGAACAGTCTTCTATGTGCCACAATATCAACAGACAAGGCAGAGGTGGTACCCACCAAAGGGCCTCTTTTAGGAGGAAGCAGAAACCTTCCCAGCTGCCATGTTTGGTCTGTTTATAAAGGAGATACTGTCTGGATTCCATCCTTTATAAGAATGGTGGTGCATTAGGAGACACTAGAAGATGTGCAGCATGCTTTAGAATTGTTGATTTTCTTCATAATAATTCGATAAAAGAACTCCTCACTAGCACTCCCTAGTACTCCCTATGTTTTCCAGAGGAGGAGAGAACGTGAAGTAATATAGCCAACTTTCTAAGGATAATGGAGGCAAGTTCTCAAATGTTAGCAGGCACAAGCATCACCCAGAGAGCTTGTTTAAAATGCAGATTCTAGGGGCCCGCCTAGTGGCGCGTTGGTTAGAAGCTGGCTTGAGCTCTGAGCAGCAGGGCCCTGGTTCAGATCCCACATATGAGGGTCAGTGACACTGCCCTCAAGAGCTAAGGTGGTGGGCCAGCTGAGTGGCATGGTGGTTAAGTGCTGGCTTGGGAAGCCAGCGGCCCTGGTTTGGGTCCCATATATGAGGGCCAGTGACACTGCCCTAAAAAAAAAAAAAAAAGAGCTAAGGTGGTGAACAACAGCTCCACCTGGTTACCTCTATAGCTAAGATGGCTGGCGATGGTGTGGGCTGCAGCCCCTGCTGCAGTGGGTTGCCGTAGGCTACTGTGAGTGGCTGGCAGCCAGCGTGAGTGGCTGGCAGCCAGTGTGAGCTGCCAAGAGCCACCATGAGCGGCTATCCAGAGGACTGCGACTGATCTGCCTCACCCGGGGAAAGCGCAGTGATGATACCAACATGGGCCAGTGAAGCAACGTCCTCCACAACTAGACTGAAGAACAAAATAAGGACAGCAATTTGTTTCCCTTCCCCAATTTCCTAATGCTGTTCCTCTCCCCCAATTCCCCAATAAAATATTTTTTTAAAAAAATGCAGATTCTGGGCCTCTGTTTTAAAGCTTTGATTCAGGAAGCCTGGGCCTGGGCCCAAGAATTTCCTTTTGAAATAAACCCCACATGTCATTCAGCAGAAAGTCATCAGACTCTGAAAAATAGTTATAAATTACTGAAATCCATAGATTATCCAAAAATTTCATTTTTCACAATGTTCTTAACCTCACCCCCTTTCTCCTCCCCTTGCATTCTAATCCATCCATTAACCCTCTCCTTCCAGCTCCTCAGTTTTCCCTGTCCTCCCTCATATCCCTACACTACTTCCATCTATAAACCTAATACCAGAATTATTAATTAATTAACATTAAAATGTAGTGACACGACCCCAGTGATGAAAACTGTTTTAACATATCAGAATGTATGCCTCAAAAAATCTCTAAGAAGTATAGACTGTCTTCATAGAAGCTCAAAAGACAACCACTGAACATCTGCCAAGGTATAGGAGACCAGAGGTGCCTCAATTCTTTCTATTCTCCCAGCCTCCTTTCTGGTACTCTTGCTTATATTTACCTTTGCCATTTCAATGCCAATTCTTGGTAGCATTCTACAATCCCTTACCCTTCCTCATCAGTTATCCAACACCCAAACCCAAGTCAATGTGCACGTTTTTCTCCAGTCCCTCTTCCTTCTCATCCTGTACTCTTCTCTCTATGATCAAGCTGATCCCAGAGATCCAGATAACTCCTTCCTGTGGTTGACACCTTAAACTCTCTTTCTCTCTGGTCCAAAGTCTCCACACAAACAGTTTGCCCCACCAGTACCTCAAACTAAACATACCAAACTCAACTCACCTGTCACCAGCAGCTCCCTATCACATTCCTGTTTTCTGTTTCTGACATACCTGCTTTCCCTGAATTAAGACCTTGGTGTAATGTTTGATATTCTTCCTTGTCCCCATATTCAATCCTTAACGAATTTTACCACATCTCCTTTTCTGTTTCTCTCTATCTGTCCCTTTCATTTATATCACAGTCTTTGTTTTTGTCTTGACTTGAATCCTAGTCAAGGGTCTTTAGTTGCCAGAAAGAAATGACCAGTCAACCTGAAGGGATTATTAAAAGGCACAAGGGCATCTCATTGATGTAAAAATGGAAATGCAGCTGGGCCTTGTGAGAAATAAGGTTAGACCTGGGAAGGCTTTGGGGATGAGGTTGCTGCTGCCACCAGCAATTTTTTCCCCTTTGGGGTCATCTGGTCTTTTGCTTGGATTTCTTTCTGCAGTTTTGTCCCATTCTCCTGCCTTTGTCTACCTAGATTTTCTTTTTTTTTAAAGATTTTATTGGGGAATTGGGGGAGGGGAAAAGACAAGTTGCTGTCCTTTTTTGTTCTTCAGTGGAGGACGTTGCTTCACTGGCCCATATTGCTATTGTCATTGAGATCTTCCTGGGTGAGGCAGAGCAGTCACTGGCATCTGGACAGCTGCTTACAGCAGCTTTTTTAGCAGCTCACGCTGGCTGCCGGCTGCTCACTCTGGCTGCTGCCACTCACTGTAGCCTATGGCAGCCCACTGCAGCAGGGGCTGCAGCCTACACCATCGCCCGGTGACTCACAGCAGCCCAGCTCCAGGTGGAGCTGTTGTTCACCATCTTAGCTGTAGAGGGCAGTGTCACTGGCCCTCATGTGGGATCTGAACTGAGGTCCTGCTGCTCAGAGCCGGCATTCCAAGCCAGTTCTTAACCAGCGTGCTACTCGGCCAGCCCTACATAAATTTTTTATGTCCCACAATAATTATGCCAACCCCTCTTGTGCTCTCTAGTCTAGAGTTTATGTCATTTGGTTCAAATTCTGGATAGAGATGCACGACTGGTCAGCCAATGATTGGACCAACCTCTTGGTGCCCAGCTTTGGTACCAGGATCTGGATTAATCCAGGCAGAATCATGGGTATCAATGTAGGTCCCTAGGAAAGCTCCTTTAGCAGTGTCTACTAATGAGGACCATTCCTTGACAAAGGGGCTATTTGGGAGGTACCCCACAATATTCTAGTACAGTGGCTCCTAGAAGCTGGGTTAAGGGATACTGGCATGTCCATAACCAAACTTTTACCTTTCTGTTATGAAGTGAGAAAAATAACAAAAATTTTTGGGTGTGTATGTGTGTGTATTCGGAAGAGTGGGATATGTTTCCAAATGTCCTTTTCGAGAAAGGCTGTCCTTTACAAAGAGATAATGTCATTTCTGCTTTATGGAGAATGACATGTCTTTTCATTTAGGAAACAATAGTGGCTTAGTGCTCCACAAGCATGGTAGTCACCCTCAAGGGTTTATAGGAAATGGGTAAAATAATCACACAATGATAGAAAATATAATAATGTCCAAAGAATGTATAAATTATTTAATAAAGGGATTCAGAGTCAGGGAAGATTCAGTTTAACTGAGAGTATCGGAGGACTTCACGGGGGAAGACTGGTAATAGGGGCATGGCAGTGGGAAGGGGTAGGGGTAATGTGGGTAAGAGGGAGCCCTGTCTGGAACTCACGGCAGTGTGGGTAGGGACAATGGCAGAAGGTTGTTGGTGTTTGTGCCTTTATTTAGCAAAATAAAATGTTGGGGCTCCTATGTCACTTAAATTTGGAGGGAAATTTGGATGGACCATGAATACCAAATGTCTTGGAAACATTATACTGCCTTGGCTATTTTAATAGTTTCCTAAATTGTCCCTTTACTTTTAAGATCCCTTCTCCATCAATCTTGGATATCACTGTCAAATTAATCTTTCTAAAATATTTGGGAATATATTATTTCATTGTTTGAAACCTTCAAAGGTTTTGTAATGATTATAAAATAAAATAGTCTTCAACCTCTACAAATCAGTTCCCAGCCCTTCTCACATTGTCCCTAACCCAAACCCTAACACTACCCCAAACCCTAACCCCAACCTGAACCCTAACCCCTAACCCTAACCCTAAAGTTCATGTGGAAACACATTCTGGCATGTTTCTTTTTGGAAAAAAAAAAGAAATGTGGCTCTTCTCCATGTGGCCACACCTCATAAACAGACCTATTTGTTTTTGACCATCTCTCATTCTCTGCTCAGCCTGAGTAGCCTAACTAATGACCTCCTAAGTGGCTCAAAATCAAGCAAATAGATTGGGAGATACAGGAGCATCTGATGGACCGCCTACTGCTGAACTTCCTGTTAAGTTAAAATAAACATTCTTATGAGAGAAGCCTTTTTTTTTTTATTACTTGCAGCTAAAAACATCTTAACTGACTCAAACACAAGAAGCAATCTTACCCAGTTCTTTTATAAACAGGAATCAGGCCACAGAATGTGTTTCAGGATGTTCATAGGGAAAGGAAGATTCAGCAAAACTGGGGAGAACAACAGTGATCTTCTCTGTTATGTGTTGGGCCCCATAGTGTTGATCAGGAACTATTCCAACCCTGTGCTTAATCTCCCATTAAGACCACCTGTCTCATATGATGTCCCTCACAGCATCCCTAGAGACAGGTGAGCTTACTGAGCCTTTTACAGGTGGGGAAACTAAAACACCAAGAAGTTAATCAATTACAAATCCATTGAGTGGAACTGCAGGATTTTCTCCCAAGCAGGCAGGCTCTAGGGTCCACCTGCTTTACCACTACCCTACTGGGCCTCCCTGGTAACAGAGGGACCCCAATATGCCATCATTTGGGGGATGATCTGGCCTGAAAGGCTTCACAGTCTTCTCTTTTGGTCTCATTTCCAGGGGAGGGATAAATGAAGACTATGCATGAAATGCAAAGGGTGCCTCTTGCATGCCTAAAGCCCATTATGAGCTTGCACCCCTTCCTCTGTCTCCAGGCTGCACCCCCCTGTGAACCCTGCTCAGGCCCTGGCCCCACCAGGCTCACTGCTCCTGCTCCCGGCTCTTTACTTTTACACCCCAGCCTCCCTGCTTTCCTTCTCACCACATGCAGGCCCAGAGTCTCCTCCTTCTCTCAAGCCCACATTACTCTTCTCTATGCTTGCTTCACGTCAGTGTATTCCACCCCAGACATCCTCTAGAGATCACACAGGGAGGCTGGGAAGAAAAGTCAAAGTAACTGAGAATAGTTTGAAAAAATAGTGTGCAAAATCCATTCTCCCTTCTCAATAAACAGCCACTAAAATCATGGTAACTATACCTAATTTTTAAAAAATGTGTTAATTTCCATGTATGTAAGGCTTATTCACACTCACAAACATTACAGTTAAGATGTGTTTAGCACCTCTTCTTTTTTTTTTTTGAGGGCAGTGTCACTGGCCCTCATATGTGGGACCCAAACTGGGGCTGCTGGCTTCCCAAGCCAGCGCTTAACCACCGCGCCCCTCGGCCGGCCCTAGCACGTGCTACTCTTCTTTTATTAGAATAACAAACTCTCACAAACACAGCAGGAATAGATTTTGAGTGCTCCATTCTGAATAGAGTCAAGGTAATAGCACGTGTTCCTCTCCACCTGACAAAAAGTGGATATAAGCCTGCCCAGAATGTGAATAGAAGTAGTCATATTCCTTGATGTTCAGCGATCCCTCCATTCAATCCTTTATTCATTCAGTTGTCAGACACTCTGCATATTGCCCGCTATGTGCAAAATAATCTGTTAAAATTTTATCTTTTCCTGGAATTTTTTAGATTATTCCAAGCCTTATTCCAAGTAAATTTTGTGTTACCTCTAATTCTCTAAGCAGTAGAAAATTTATAGCAAAGATTTTTGTTTTCAAAGTGGTGTTATCTTTTCAATTCTTGATAAATTACTATTTTGTTCTCTGAATAACTGGTTAGCAAACAAATGTTCATATTTATTTATTTATTTATTTATTTATTTATTTATTTATTTATTTATTAGAATGTGGTTGCCTACTTCCTAAAAAAAAAAAAAGTCCTATTTGACCTTTATGACATTGCTTTGCTTTCATGACAATAAACATTGATTAGGTTTCTAGCACATGCTGGGAACTGTGCTTAGGCTCCAGGGAAAAGAGCTGACATAACGTTTTGTAAGATGATGAGAGGTTTCCCTGGCCGAACTCCTTGCCCTGAAAGGCCGCAGAGTACTTCATGAACAGTTACCTCTTTGGAGCGGAGGTCCAGGGGGGCGGGGGGGACAGTTAGTGGCAGAAACTGTTGAGGACTTGGGGGTTCTGCTGCATCACTTTTCAAATATGCCTCTTGCCTGTCTATGGGTAAATCACTTCTCCACACCACCCACAAAGAATGCCTCCTTGACTCCTAAGACACAGAGACTTCCCATTGTATCTTGTCACTTCCGCCTTCATTAGTTGTGTAATCATCATTCATTTACAACTTTGAAAGGAAGAGAATTCACTTTATTTATCCTTGGAATCCTCACCCTCTCTCCTAACATTGCAGCTGGTCAAAAAAGGTATTGGAATTTGGATGAATGAATGAAGGATACACAAAAGGTAGAGTGTTCTCACCATTGGTAAAAATGTTTATCCATTCGAGGATATCACTTTGCTCAAAGGTATCCTGTGGTCTCTTAACTCCGCCCCTCCCCATTCCAACTGTAAAGGGACATAGAGATGGAGAGTTTAACCAGTGATACAACATCCCTTCTTGGACATTCCTTTTCTGCTGTGTAAATCTTTTCAAAAACTGGCTTCTTGACTTTTACATGACTGGAAAATTTTGCAAGAACCAAGAGTGGTTCTAAGAAAAGACTTTGCTAAGTGAAGTGAAAGCTCTCCCATCACTGCCTGCAGACTGCTGACAGCTTCCCCATGCCACCCCTAGAGGTGGAGGAACCCCAGCTGAGCACCCACCAGGGCACTGATGTGCTGCTCATTTTGCCCCACCTGGGAAGAAATGGGCGCGAAGAAGACCCTGGCCAGTACACTGTGGCTTAGAGACAAAAAGAGTAGCCAGCAGCTGCCTCTGCAGCTGCTGTTTCCCCCGCTCAGTTACCCTCCCCGGTCTCTTTACCCACAGATATCCAGGTCCCCTCTCAGGAAAAACTCACATACCAAATGCCACCTCCTCTAGGATGTTTGCCATGATTCCTTCCAACCAGAATTAACCACCATTCCCATCTCCCAGGGACCCTTTGTTTATGGCCCTGTTATATACTCTGTAATAGTTGTATTTGTTCATGTCCCTCTCATTGGACAGCAAACCTGTGAAGTAGTGAGGTAGTGTATCTTAATTGTTTTGTTCTTATCCATACACCTTCACCCTCTCTTCTCTCTCCCCCCCCCACTCTTCCTCTCCCTCTCCCCTTCTCTCTCTGTCTCTGTCTCTATCTCCCTCTCCCCTTCCCTCTCTGTCTCTCTCTGTCTCTGTCCCTCTCCCCTTCTCTTTCTCTCTCTCTCTCTCTCCCTTTCCCTCTCCTTCTCCCTCTCCCTCTCCCCTTCCCTCTCTGTCTCTCTCCCTCTCCCCTTCTCTCTCTGTCTCTGTCTCTGTCTCTGTCTCCCTCTCCCCTTCCCTCTCTGTCTCTCTCTCTGTCTCTGTCCCTCTCCCCCCCCTCTTCTTTTCCCTCTCTTTCTCCCTCTCTCTTTGTCTCTATTTTTCTGTCTCTCCATCTCCTTGTGTGTCTCCCCCAACCTCCCTCACAGTAGTGCTTGCCCCCAGAACTTTTTGAAAGAGACTTTTGAGTAGTGCAAAGAATCTCTTCTCCACTGCCACAAGGAAGTGTGACTAATTCCTTCCAGTGCTTAAAGGGGAGAAGTGAGTTTCCAATTCTATCTGAAATACAAATACTGAGCTGAAGCCACTCCAGTCCCGACCCTCTTTATGGAACAGGAAAATATTCATGCCCTTTGCATTTCCCAAGTCACCTTTAAAATAAAATAACTTCCATTAAAAAAAAAATCAGAATAGTTGCACTTCATTATTATTTTGGTGACTTGCTTTATTATTTGCTCACAATAATGTTTCTGGACATGGCATCATAATGTTGAAAACCAGAGAAGCCTTGAGGAAACATCATCCACTCCTATCAATTTACAAGTGAGAAAAACCAAGGCTGCGAGCAATGAGGTGATCTGCCTATGGTCATTCAGCCTGTTGGTGGCCAGGCCAGCACTTGGGCCCAGGTCCCTGGCTCCACCAAACACTCTGCTCTCTGGTTGGGAGTTCACTGGATAACAGTTTTTGTTTGGTTTTCCATTTTAAAAGCAGAATGAACATTTCAAATTTTACAGTACTGTCAAGCCTCAAGATTCAACTAATAAAACAGAAAGAGATTGGAATGGGAAAGCACCACTTCCCTTCATACGCCCTTGAGCCCCTGAGACCCTCAGTGCTGGCTAGGAGTTGGGGGCCTGCTCCCCGTCCCCCCCCCCGACCCCCTCCCCCCCCAATCCTACAGCCGGGCCGGGACTGCTGCCATCAGTCGTTCTGTGGTTTGAACAGCTGGGCTGTAACCAAGTGGGAGTTCCCTGATCTGTGGGGTGGCAAAGGAGACAGAGGCAGTTTGATGCCTCTAGTCTTCTGCAGGAAAGCCCTGCTCCCTGCCTCTTCCCAGCACCTGTGGAGAGAAGCCGCAGAGAAAAAAAGAAAAAGATAAACGGGACACAGCTTTGGGGCAGTGCATCACCATAAGGAAGATATGGTGGGGAGAGGAGGGGTAGAGAGCCCAAAGCATGACGGAGGAAACAGGAAGGGTTCAGGGAAGGAACTAGAAAAAAAGCTTACCACACTGCTGCTACCATGAATCAGTGAGGACAGGGCTCAGGAGAGTTGTGCCTGGGTGTGAGTGAGTGACTAACTGGGGAGTTACAGCACCACATTTCCTTCCCCTCCTCTCTGGGTCTGAGTGGCTCCTGCCTCAGTTTATCCATCTGAAAATTATGTAGAGGTAGGTCTTCTAGCTCAAGGGTGGGGAAGGATGAGTGAGAAGAGAGGGGAATGGCTCAGGTGGCCAGCCCTGCATGCACAAAGACAGGCGTGACTGGGGGACTCCAGGCCACCCAGACTAGACCGCAAAGCCCTTCCTTGTATTTCAAAGCCCTTCCCGCCACCTTACCTCTCATCCCCTCCTAATGCCAGCATTTCAGCTCTTCTCAGAAGCAGATTGACTCAACTGCAGCCTAATCATCCAACTCCCACCTGATAATCTTCTCCCAAGATGCACCTGGGATGAGGATGACCTCACTATCTCTCTCCATCCAAAAATCACTCCCTTCTGTAAACACTTCTCTGCTCAGACCAGCCTCCTCACGTTGCATGGCTCAGCTCACCCCTGTGTGTGCAGGAGACCAATAGCTTCACCTATCCACAATCCTTCTCTTCTCTTCCCCATACAGTGTCATTGTTTAATTCACACAGTGCTGGGCTCCTTACGCAGGCACCTGTCTCCTCAGAACATACCACCCTAAAATAAATTCCGTCTCCTGGAATCAATAAGGAACCCACATGGGGGAGGCTGCAAGCTGGTGACAGAGCCCGTCATCATTACCTGCACACTAAAGATGCTCTTTTGATACATGGCCATGAACTTGTTTTTTTGGGGGGGAGAAAAAGTTGAGGGATACCATTCTTCAATAAAAACTTTAAAGGAAAACGATTTGAGGGAATGACAAAACATGGGGGGAGGGTAAATGAAAAATGGGGAGAGTTAACTAAGGCACCATTCAGAGAGGGCATTGTGTGTGGGGTGGGGAGCAGGGGGCTGCTCAAAGACAACGCTTTTAAGGCTGTGGAGTGACCCTGGAAAGGAGCTAGCCTGGGGCGATGGGCTGCCTCCCATGGCACCACTGCAGGGATCCCTATGGGATCTGAAGAGAGAGGAGTGGCTGGCCTGGAAGGTGGGGATGGTGGCCGATAATGAGGACAATTGTGCCAAGCCAGGCATTCCCACCCAGCCTTTCTCATGCCTAGCACAGCAGCTGCCCAACTGGCCCCTGGGGCCTGTGGCAAATATCGACACATAGAAAGGAAACTGCAAGCTGCCACAGTCCCCGTGGAGCACTGGAAAGTCACTGCAGTCCTGCAGGTTTGACAAGCACTTTGTTGGACTGCAGCTCACAGAAGAAGTGCATGCTGGGTGTTGCTGGTATGAAATATTTGATGGGGACTGCCTTCAAATGAGGATCCTTGGCTAGAAGTTTCCAGCAAGCTGTCTGGCCCCTAGGAACTGGGACAGAAGGGACAGGAAGACCTGAACGCTTACCCAGGACATGCCGGGGGCCTTGCAGTATGACCCAAACAGGTTTATGTCATTTCTTCAGTTTATAGACATGGAAACCAAGACTCAGAGAGGCTGTCATGTGCCAAGGTTGCACAGTACCTAGGGGAGTAGGGATTTGAACCCCCTTCTCTTCACATTGCCCACACTGCCTCCGGAGAGCTCAGCAGGCAGCCCTGCTATAACAAAGCATCTAAGGCTGTGCCAGGAAGGACGAAGGACGAGCCAAAGCCACTTCCTCCTCAAGTGAGAAAGCCCCTTACCAATTCCCACTCCACCTCAGGCAAGGCAAACCCAGAAAGTGTAGAACCCTTTCCGGGTGCTCAGCACACCACATGACGTGTCTGGGGGTGAGACGCTTCTGTTGTGAGAGCATCAAGGCCAAGCAGGAACCGGTGTCTTGCAGTGCTGAGACACACGGTGGAGCCAGCTCCTTGGGACAGAAGGAAGATGCAGCAGGATGAAGCAGGAGGCTGGGCTGCCTGAGGACACTGGTGGTTTCAGTTCACACAGGTCTGAGGAAACTAGTTTCAGTTCTGGAAGTCGCCAGGAGGGGAGGGAGCGTCTCCTGAGTCTTCCTTGGTCATGATGCATGTGCATGAGACCAAAGCTAGCCTACCTGATGCAACACTGTCTCTGAAAGTTCTGCTCCCCTAGGAGACCTAAGTGCTCTAGGGGATGGGGTATCCTTGGTTTAGCCTTAATATCCTGCAGACTGGATCCCATGTTAACCCCCTCCCCCAAACCTTCTTAGACACAAGAACTGGCATTTCAGAGTGCAGGGGAGCCACAGAACATCGCAAGGTTGGTACTAGGCTGATGGGGTGAATCTGAACCATGGGACCCTGGAAGGAATCTGTCTGACTTCTTACTCTAAGAGTGTGGCAAGGGAAGGAGGCAGAATAGGATAGATAAGAGTGGGGCATCTGCCTGGCCAGGATTTAGGGCAAGGGACTGGGGAATGACAAGGTGCTGGTCGAGGTTAGCAGAAGGTCTGTGCAGCCCTGGCTGGATAGAAGGGCTGCTGCTGTAAAGAATCTACCCTCACACTCTTCATCTGTTGTCATTAAAGCTGTGGTTTCCATGGAAACTATAAGAGCCCAGTCTGGGGGTTGGGGATCCTCTTGTCCTCCCTTTCTCTTTCTGCATTCACCCCCCTTTCTCCCTTTTCTGCTTCTCCCTTCTCCATCCTCCACATCTATCTTCCTCTATAATAGTCCCTTACCCCCTCACCATTCACCCATCCTTAATTCCCATCCTTTCCTCTCTCACATCCCTGTTCACATCAATTTGAAATGAGGACACATGTTGGGGACACTCTGCTGTGCCATCTCAGGGCCTCTCAACCTTGGCTGCTCTGGCACAAACAGTCGACCACAAGAATCTGTGCTACCTTTCTGCCAATTTCACCATCCAGAATAAAGACTACATTTTATGTCTAAGTGTGGTGCCAGGATTAAATTCTGGCCAATGGGAGGTCAGCAAATACGTTTTATGCAAACTTACCTTCCCCTCTTCCTTATTAGCAGGTATGTGGACATAATGGCTGGAGCTCATGCAGCCATTCTTGCCTATGAAATACATTAGAGCTAGTTTATGTACCTCCCAGGATTTGCTCAATCATGGTTTCTCTGCTCATTGCCACTAATCATGCTCTAAGAGGATCACCTGACACCAACCATGTTCCTGTAGGCCCCAGAAGGATTTTGATTTTTTTAAAGGGAGGCTCGTTGAGTTCAATGCCATCTCGTGGCAGAGGTTATGGTGCCACGGCATTTCACCTGCTTGGCTGGGCGGGGCCCCTTGTGGCAGGCACTCCTAGTTCCTCATGGTGCTTGCAGTCACAAGCCAATAGCACATTTCTTCATACCTCCCATCATATGCCTCATACTTCTTCCCCCAGGGCTTCCCTGTTCCTGCTGAGAAACAAGACATCAGGGGACCTACTTGCCAGCAGGTGCACTGACCAAGCCAGGTCCATCGGGCTGTGGACTGAAGTGGGCAGGTGGAGAGCCCCACTGGCTCACACTCACTCACCGGCTGGCTCCTCGCACTGTGGTTCAGCTGAGGACGCTTCTGCTGCTGTTTTGAGATCCGGCTTCCCCTTGCAGGAGATTTCAGGCAGTACCACCTGAAAGTGGGGGGTGCTCCTGAGGCCCTGCAAAGCCAACTTTCTTTTTTTTTTTAAAGAAAGGCAGACTGACACATACGATGCCTCATTTGGGTATATTTGGAGTCTTAGAAGCTTATTTTCTTCTACAAATGGATCCTGAGAGGTTGTTTGGAGGTTCTAACAGGATCATACCTACTTGTGTACCCTTGACCAAAGAACGGTCTTCCTCTATCAGAGAAGGTCATCCTCGTCTGTCAAGCACATAGCTTCAGGAAGGACACATGGAGTGGTGAGGGAGAAAGGGGACACCCACCTAACCTGCCAGATCAGCTGAATCAACCCTGGCAGTCAATGATGTGACAGACGTTGCAGCCAGATCATTGTCACATCCAAGCCATCTTTGGCCAATGGAGACATGAACAGGTAGACAAATCCTTCTGGCTTCCCCCTCCCACATTTATTGCTCCAAGCTCCAATAGGCCTTTCTGGAAACATCTCACAAGCCTGGGCTGCAGTCATTAAAAGCTGCAGCCAGCTTAGTAACATACCACTTGTTTTCCACTCCCTCCTTCTCTGGTTCAACTTTCTTTCTCCCTCCCTCTTACTTCTTGGGGTTGCACTCTCCAATTATGTATCAGTGCATTGACTTTTGTCTCAAGCACTGGGTTTTAGGGAACCTGGGCTAAAACAGGGAGACACATGGAAGATGGAAAAGAAGCAATGTGGAAGGAGCCAGAGCTCTGAGAACTGTGGGGCCATCATGCCTGTCCGGGACTGTGTCCCTCTCAGCTTTTTATCTGAGACAGAAATAAATGTCTATCATATTTAAGCTATAGCTAAGTTTGATTTTCTGTTTCTTGTAACTTTTTTTTTTTTTTTTTTAAAGATTTTATTGGGGAATTGGTGGAGGGGAACAGACAAGTTGCTGTCTTTTTTTTGTTCTTCAGTTTAGTTGCGGAGGATGTTGCTTCACTGTTGGTATCGTCATTGCGCTCTTCCCGGATGAGGCAGATCGGTCGCTGGCCTCTGGATGTCGCTCACCGCGGCTATTGGCAGCTCATGCTTGACTGCCAGCCGCTCACGCTGGCTGCGGGCCACTCACTGTAGCCTATGGCAGCCCACTGCAGCAGGGACTGCAGCCCACACCATCACCGGGGCTCGCACAGCCCAGCTCCAGGTGGAGCTGTTGTTAGCTGTAGAGGGCAGTGTCACTGGCCCTCATGTGGGATCCGAACCGGGGCCGCTGGCATCCCAAAACCAGCGCTTAACCAATACGCCACTCGGCCGGCCCTGTTTCTTGTAACTTTATCCTAATAAATGCAACTGCACATGAGAACTATCTGGGTCTCAGTTCCCTGGAGCAATCACTAGCCCATCATTAAAACATGTTTATCCGCTTTCACTCCTATTTCACTTTCACTGCCATTACCCTATTTTGATCCATAGCACATTCCTATGAGGCAGGTCAATAAGGTATAACTATTTCTTTCCATTCGCCACCACTTCCTACCCAATTCCCTCCTTAAAGGATAAGAAAACATATGCTTAGAGGTTGTATGATGTGCCTACAGGCAACAGCTAATGAGGGGAAATCCCTGGCCTTCTGGCGTCCAGTTCATTAAACCAGACTACACCATCATTCCATCCCCACCCTTCTGAGGTCACACAGTTTGGGTGTCACCAAATCCAGTTCTTCTCCCAGGCACGTCATCACAGAGATGACATGTGTCCAGATAGAGCTCTCAATGGCAGAGGTGCTGATTCACAGGTGTTTCTCTATATCTGGCCTGGAGACCAGCAGACCTGGGGATGGTGCTTACTCCTGCCACCCACGTCTGGAGTGACAATGACATGGAGCAGGGCCCTGGCCCACCCATAATAGACATGTTGTGAGAAAGAGAAGTAAATATTTTGGGTTTTAAGACATTGAGATTTGAGGATGATTGTTTAGCACAGCATAACCCAATCCAACTTGACTCATATATGCATTAAATGGGCAGGTTGCGTCCATAGATTTGGGCTTATTTTTATTTGTTTCTAAAGGGGACAAATCAAAGCCAGTTTTATTAAAATATTAGGGATCTCATATTCCATGTATGCAGAGATACTTTATCTGGATGCTGCTTGCTGCCAAGCACCAGTTCTCTAAAAATTCTAAACCCATTTCTTTACATTTTTCCCCCTATTTTGGCATGGGGGAATGGGGGGAATGACCCACATGTATCTGATCATTTTACACTGAAAATGCTTTGCAAGCTCATCTGAGTGTCCAAGAAAAGTTAAAAGAACTTTCCAAGACTAAAGTAATCTAAACTGACAAAAATTTAGCAAATTTCTGGAAGAAAATCCTGCATACAAGTTCCACTACCTCTATCTTATGCCATTATCACCCATCACCTCTCGACAGAATTATTGTGAGAGATTTTCTCCTGCTCTATAAGGTAACCCCCCTGTTATCTGCTTGGGCTAGGTGGCCACTGTGATGTCTTTTCTCTAAAATACAAATCTAGTTGAGCAAAGCCCCTCCTTAAAATCTTTCCATGCTATCCAAATTCCTTAACATATCCTGTAAGATCCTGCTTACTTCCTCCAACCCCACCTCTCACCCTTCTCTCTCCAGGGACAAGACTTATTAAAGTATTATACTTTGGCAAACGCTCTGGGCTGTCTTGCCTGCAGTCCTTTGTAGCCCTCAGTCTGGAATGACTTTCTCAAGTACTTTTTTCTTGCCTTGGCTAAATCCTATACTCTTCATCTCAGTTTAGAAATCAACTGCCTCCCTTGAGTCTCCAAGACAGAGTTCAGAGCCCCCACCTCCACACAGGGTAGCACACAGGGCTAGGGCACCCTGCTTCCTTATCAACAGCCCCCTAGACAGAAGGACTGGACACAGCAGAGGCACAGCTCCTAGCCCATATTCACCAGGGCATATACACCCCAATCACCACACCCTGCCCTGCTCTCACCCTTGTCTCTCTCTTATTGTGGGAGAAGGCATATTGGGCAGAGGGGAACAGTTGGCTCACACGTAAAGTGAATCTGAAGTACGTTAAAAATGCATGTGGTGAGGGGCGGCCAGTTAGCTCAGTTGGTAAGAGCACGAGCTCTAAATAACAGGGCTGCCAGTGGAATTCCCACATGGGCCAGTAAGCTGCTCCCTCTATAGCTAAGATTGTAAACAACTACTGGACCTGAAGCTGGACTGTCATGAATGGCTGGCAGGCGACATGAGGTGTAGTGAGCCCTTGAGCAGCCGTCCAATGGCCGGCAACTGACTGCCTCAGCCAGGAAGAGCACAATGATTATAATACCAACATGAGCCAGTGAAGCGATGTCCTCCACAACTGGACTGAGAACAATGAATGGCTCAGAGGTGTGTGTGTGTGGGGTGGGGGGGGAAGGTAGGGGGGTGGAAGAAGGGAAGAAAATAAAAGGTTTAAAAAAATGCATGTGGTGAGACCCCACAATATAAGAAATAGTAAGAAAGGGAAAACAATAGCAACAAATACTGGGGGTGCCAAAAAATGTCTACAAGTGGACACTTTGGTCAACTCAAGCAGCAGTTCACCCTAATCAGAAGTGTCTGAATGCTGATGGTAACCACTTTGAACACCCCTTGTAACTGCAGAAGTTAAACATGATTTGTACTCATCTTTTGTTATCAGTATATGTTGAGTATTACAATTTTAATACAGTTTTCCTTTCTTAAAATGTGTATACATTTTTTTGGTACCTCCTGTATATTCAGTGGACTTACGCCAATGCACATTTGAATTATCCAACAGGGCTTGGCCAGAAAGAGTGTTTTAAAAAATGATAGACATAACTGAGGAAAATGGGATGTATAAATTGCTGTCCCCTCAGTGTGGGGCAGGAGGGTGGGCTGTCCTGTTCTGCAGACCATTGTGGTTCCTGGAAGGCCACTAAGAACTCTTTTGCTCTTGAGCTGTCTGTTAGTCTCAGACTCTCAGACCCTGTTTGAAAAACTATTGTGTCCCAATTTTATTTATTTATTTTCATTTTAACTTTGTTAATCATTTGTTGGGTTATGTTTTATGTTAGGCCAGACCAGTTATTCCTCATTTTTGAGGTACAGGGGATCATGGAGGCCCTTATGCATTTAAGTGGGGGAATATCAAGGATATGCCTTTTAACAAAAAGGTAGATGAGGGTCCACATGGCCCTGTCATAGCACCTGTCACATCACATGGGAATTGCCTATCGACTGGTCCATCAGCCTCACTAAACGGTAGGCTCACGAGGCAGGAAGTGCATCTATACATTTCCTTTACCTCCAGAATCTAGTCCAGGGTCTCAAATAGTAGATGCTCATAGCAGCATCTATTTATAGGAGAAATTTTTTTTTTCTTTCTGGTTGAATGAGATGGTTAAATATGAGAGGATAGATAAATCAATGAAAGAACAAAGTTAAGAAGACAGAAGGATTGAAACCCAAATTATAAATCTAAAGAAGCACTTGGAAGCTTAATGGAGGCCCTGTTAATATTGTGAAGGATAGGAAACACTTCTGGGAGACTGGAAAGAAGGAGGGACTTGCAGTGATGATGAAAATAAAGTGTTTAACTGCATCAAATGTAACAAGGACAAGAAAAAAGTGGAGACAAATGCTGTAGACCGTCTCTACATTGCCATTAAGTTCTTACTATAAGAAATAAGCACAAAAACAGGACTTTCCTCTTCTAAATGGTCTTGCCCCCATAGCTACAACCCATTTGCTAATCATCAAGGTGTGAAGACAAGAAGCCTACCTGGATTTTCCATGTATTCGTCAAAACCTATGGAATCAGAAATGACTCCAAGTGTTTCAAACAGAGGGAATTTAATACAGGAAATAGATTACAAAGCATTGAGAAACAAAGAAAAAAAGGTAAAAATATCCAGAGATAAATAATATTAGGAGTCTGCTACCACTCCTCAGTGCAGGCTTGAAGTCAAAGAGAAAACTAGAATTACCTAGAACCCTGGAGGGCTGCCCCCGAGGCTGCTGGAGCCCCTGCCCTCACTGATGGACTCACAACCGCTGCCACCATCACTCTGCAGGACAGGATTCCACACCCCTACTGATATGGTGGAAACAGGGAGTCCAAGGGGCCACTGCTGGAGCCAGGACCCCACTCTCTTCTCCTCACTGAAGGTCTGAGACTGCCACAGTGGTTGAAACCATACTGCCTGAGCAGAGACCAAAAAGCCCAAACTTTGCTACTGTTGCTGCCACTGCCACTGCCAGAGAAAACAAGACCAAAGACTTTTACACTTCTGTCTCCTTCCAGTCACCAGGCAGTGCCTGCCATTGGCAGACACTAACAGGAACTGAAATGACAAGGGAATCGGGACAATGCAGTTTGCAAGCTACCAGCTCCTTGCACTACAGAAGGGAGCATGAAAGGGTGGAACAGAGAGAGGTGAGACAGACCCTGGGCAACGCACAGTGTGGGGCTGTCCGTGTTCTAAGTAACAGGTGTGCATGTGTGTGCACGCGTGTGTATGCAGAGGTAGGTAAAGGTGGACACACACACACACACACACACACACACACACACACACACCCCTCTATGGCTGAGAGGAGGGGATTGTTAATTTAAAACACCTCCAGTTCAGTCTTGAGACATCTCAAAACAACTGCTTCAGTTATGTATTTGGGATAAATTAAGAGCCTCTTTACCACTGAAGAGATGTGTTGCCTCAGTCTAGCGATCACTAGTTATTAACACAAGTCCCTTGGGCATCTGCTGCTTTCTGGGCCTTCCAGCAACTCACAGCAGAGCAAGCACGAGAGTTCCCTTTGCTTACATTGAGTGAATAGGCAATTTGTCACTCCCAGTGCCCAGAGGACTTTTAATATTGAAAACAACTTAATGATGGTGTATTCAAGGGAATAAAATTCCTAATACTCTTTTGATCCTGAGAATGTTCAAGAGAAATTTCTCCTCCAGAGATTTTAAATGAGAAAAAATTTTAAATAATAATAACTGTTAAGTACAAACAAGTATTGGCTAGGATGCAGAAAAAAAGGGAACCCTCATGCACTGTTGGTGGGATTGCAAATTGGTGCAGCCATTATGGAAAATTGTTTGGAGGTTCCTCAAAAAAATAAAAAGTAGAATTACCTTATGACCTAGAAATTCCACTTCTGGGTATTTATCTAAAGAAATCCAAAACACTGATTTGAAAAGATACATGCACCCCTATGTTCACTGCAGCATTATTTACAACAGTCAAGATATGGAAGTAACCTAAGTGCCCGTCAATAGATGATTGGATAAAGAAGTAGTATATTTATACAATGGAATATTACTCAGTCATAAGAAATAATGGAATCTTACCATTTCCAATAACATGGATGGACCTAGATGGTATTATGCTAAGTGAAATAAGTCAGAGAGAGAGAGACACACAAATACCATATGATCTCCCTTATATGTCAAATCTAAAGAACAAAATAAACGAAGAAACAAAACAGAAACAGACTCATAGATACAGAAACAAACTAATGGTTACCAGAAGGGAGGGGGGTGGGGGGGCTGACTGAAAAAGGTGAAGGGATTAAGAAGTACAAATTGGTAGCTACAACATAGTCACAGGGATGTAAACTACAGCATAGAGAATATAGTCAATAATGTTGCAACAACTATGTATAGTGCCAGGTGGGTCCTAGACTAATCAGGGATCACTGCATAAATTATATAAGTGTCTAAACACTATACTGTACACCTTAAACTAATATAAAATAATATTGAATTTTTGTCAACTCTAACTGAAAAATAAATAAGTAATTTTTAAAAGGCTTACAAAACTGAAGAGCTGGAACAGTAATGGTCAGAAGAAATGACTTCTAGCAGCCAGGAAATCTAAACGCACATGAATCATGGGGAATGGCTGCAGGTAATCTCAGACGTGTGTAACTTCAAAGTAGGTGATCTGCAAGGAGAAGACCCTGAAACCTCTGGTAAAACTATATTATCTGCCATTTGATGAAGCCTGGAACCCAAGTGTCCTGTTGAGGGACAGCAGCTTCTGTTTCTCTTTTGCCCTAAATATGTCACATGAGTGCTTCCAGTGGAGAAATCAAGTCTGAACAGGGGAGCCTGCCTTTGTACAGGTGAAGGCATGTTTACCCTCTCCTCCAAAGGAAAGAGACACATTTTCGGCAGTTACTATTAGTTCTCACTACCTAGGTCAGTCTCAGTGCCTCCTGACATCCTACAACTAAGACTATATGGCAACACTGAGCACCACGTCCGTGCCTGTATTAAATACTAAAGGACGAGAAGACGAAAGAACACAAATTGGTATATAAATGCAGATATGTCCATAACAGAGCAACAATGAAAATACTGATAGCTGTCCCATTCTTTTTCTTCTGTAACTGGTCACAAAGCCATTTTTAGTGTCTATAATTTCTTTCACCAACCATTTCATATTTGCCTTCAGCCATTACTTCAGCTGGTCATGGTATGGGATCCAAACCTTCATTCCTGAGGAGCCATTTATGAACTTGCCCATACTAGAATGCTATCAATTTCCATTCATTTATTTCTGCACATGAAAGTATTCATTGGCAGCCTGCAAAATCTACCGGCTTCCATACATACTCCTTCTTGATCCCAATATATACCTGCACCTCCATTTCCTATCGACTTTTAGAATCAATCACCCCGGCCAATATGGTAAATCCCTTGTTCTACTGTTGTTGGAGTGGTTTAAGAAGCTCCAGGGGGCCAGAGGACAATCTCAGCCTCAAAGAAAATGGAATTATTGTCACATCCCCTGGTGGGATCTTGGCTCTCAGGAAGTGAGTCATCTAAACTACCAGAGCCTAAAGTTATGGGGATTAGAAACAAATATTTTGTGAGTGATTTATTAGGTGTGATAGTAAAGGGTGCCACTTCCACTCTCAACCTCAATTTCCAGGACTATATGTTCTGGCTATTTGAAAAGAGGACTGTAACATACCCGTCCCTTGTTCTAAGTATAAACTCAATGCATATTTTACAACAGCCCATCAAACTTGCAAGAGCTGGCTCTCAACGGGTGTGGGAATCAGCTGCAGACCTGCTCTTTTACTGGTACCCAAATAAATCTGATGATAATTTAAAAGTATCCTCAGGTGTTCCTAATAGGAGTATTGTTGGAATAGTAAAATTTCACTGATGTTGTGGGGACAGAGAGACATTTTTCCCTCAGGTAACTTGATATGGGAGCCCTTTCACTAAATTTGTTTTAATTCTTCACGGAAGGACACCCTCCAGAAATAGGAAGTCTAAGAAAAATTGCCAATAATATAATTTATTTTACCATTTGCTTTTCTTAGAGAACCATCAATTAATAACTAATTGCCTTGGCATTATGTTCTGAGTTGTATATGTGCTACATTGGAATGCAAAATTCAGAGGTTTGTTTTTTAAATTGTGGAAAGGGTGCCTTGAAGTTTTTTATTCTACTTTTGATCTTGCATTTTATAAACATTTATATTTTGATTCCATCCCTATTTATTTCAACTTCACTTCAACTTTAAAAATGTAACAATATGTTAGTACATTAACACAGTGAATCATAATGCATCTCACTGGTTTACAGAAGTCTTTTATTAGAGTGTCTCAGTGACTTCTTTGCTAATTTTTTCCATTAAAGTTTAAGAAAAGATGTTTTACTTAAAGAGATTACTAAAGAAGGAGAACACCTTGTTACTTCAAGTGCATGTGATTGTTGTAGATATCTACCATCTATCTATCAATCATCTATCATCTATCAATCATCTATCTATCTACCTATCATCTATCAATCATCTATCTATCTATCTATCTATCTATCTATCTATCTATCTATCTATCTATCTTGTGAATATATTTGTTTAACTAAGGAAAGTTAGCGATAAAGGCCTTCACATACAACTGAAGGAATTCATCAGAATCCCTATTGGTTCTGATTTTCAGGAAGGAGGACAGACTCAATGAAGTAAACAGTTCTGAGATAAAAGGAGGTTTTGTTCATTGTACTAAATGGAGCAGATGTCACATATCTTTGATGGTCCATACTGGAAGAAGCTCTCTGTACTACAAAAGTGGCAGTTATATCTTCATAGCAACTAGTGATAATATGTCTTATAAGGATTCTCTACGAGGATCAGAACTTGTGTTTCAGACTGATAAAGTCCTAATGGTGAATTTATAAAATCCACATTACACTGAATTATACAGAACTAATCTTTTAAATTCTATTTGGTTCCTACTACATCTTTGTTGGCAATGTTCAAAACTATTGAATAAAAAGTGCATATGAGGCTGGCAGAGTGGCGCGGTGGTTAAGCGCTGGTTTGGGAAGCCAGCGGCCCTGGTTCAGTCCCACATATGAGGGCCAGTGACACTGCCCTCAAAAAAAAAAAAAAAAGTGCATATGGTGATAGAACATAATATTGCGATAGCATATCTACAGGGGGTGCCAAAAAAATGTACACATTTTAAGAGATGTTATCTATTGTTAGTTTTCAAAGTTGAATTGAATTACTGTAGCAATATGTAGTATGACTTTCGCTCAAAAGATGGCATTAATCAAATGAATGCTAGTGTCATTCATTGTATTACAATTTTAATAGTTTTTTTCTTTTCTTAAAAATGAATAAACAGGGCCGGCTGAGTAGCTCATTGGTTAAGAGTTGGCTTGAGAGCGTGAGCTCTGAGTAGCAGGGCACTGGTTCGGATCCCACATGAGGGCCAGTGACGCTGCGCCCTCTACAGCTAAGATGGTGAACAACAGCTTGACCTGGAGTTGGGCTGCCGTGAGTTGCTGGCGACGGGGTAGGCTGCAGTGGGGCTGCAGTGGACTGTCGTAAGCTACCGTGAGTGGCTGGCAGCCAGCTTGAGTGGTCAGCAGCTGACTTGAACTGCAGAGAGCTGCCATGAGCCACTGCAAGCGGCCATCCAATGACTGACGACCAATCTGCCTCAGCCGGAAAAAGCACAATGATCACAATACCAACATGGGTCAGTGAAGCGACATTCTCCACAACTAGACTGAAGAACAAAAGGACAGCAACTTGTCTGTTCCCCTTCCCCGATTGCCCAATGCTGTTCCCTCCCCCAAATTCCCCAATAAAATCTTTTTTAAAAAAATGTGTATACATTATTTTGGCACACTTTGTATTTTGCATTTGATTAGTATATAGAGTGACATGCTATTCAACTTGCATATTATTAAATAATTTTCTCAAACTATTATTGTAAAAGCCATATGTGTTATTTGCTCAGCTTCTTAATGACATTTCCACTATCCACTGTAATTTTATTAGAATAAAATTCTGTCTGAAAGAAATCTTATTTTTGAGCAAAAACAAAGGACATTTTTATTTTTTATTTTTTTATTTTTAGAGGGCAGTGACACTGGCCCTCACATGTGGGATCCGAACCAAGGCCGCTGGCATCCCAAACCAGCTCCCGACCACCATGCCACTCGGCCGGCCCAACAAAGGACTTTTAAGTGATATGAATAAGAAATATTATGAAAATAAGAAATAATAAGACCTTTTGAAAGATTCCTCTTGGGAATCTTTGCAATGACAAGGATCAGGGCACTGGATGACTTCCTGACAATATGTTTTTCTTCCTTGGTTTGGTTTGGACTGTGGTGTTAAAAAGGGGCTTTCTGGTCTTCTTTTTAAATTATTTTTAATTTTGAAATAATTCCACATTTACAGAAAAGTTGCAAGAACAGTACAAAAAACTGTCATACCTCCTTCACCCAGATTCCCCAGTTTAACGTATTTCCTCTCTCTGCCTCTCTCTCTGTCTCTCTCTCTCTCCCTCTCCTCTCCCTTTCCCATCCAATATATCTTTTCTGAACTATTTGAGATCAAATTGTAAATCTGATGTCCCATCACTCCTATACACTCCACGTGTACTTCCCCCAAGAAAGACACTTTCCTACACAACCACAATAGTTATCAACATCAGGAAATTGACTTTGACACAACATCACCCTCAAACCAGAAACCCCATTCAATTTCACCAACAGTCCCAACAATGTCACCATTTCCTTTCTAGTTCAAAACCCAATCCAGGATCATGCCTTGTACCTCAATACAAAAGTTACAGTCTTTCTTTGCCTCCTGTGTCCTCGACAATCTTGAGAGCACAATCATTCATCCTGCAGCTGACCCTCAGCTAGGCCATGCACCCTTGGCCACATGGCTCAGAAATGATATCAGGCTCTTCTTGGAGCACCATCTCTTTGACTCACTGGGCCTTCAAATCCCACCTGTGGTATTGTTGTTACTCTAGGTCACCTGGCCAGAAGACTGGCCAGATTTCTCCACCATGAAGTCAATCATCACTTTCTGTTTGTAACTGATAAGAGCTTTGTGGAGTAGAGGCTCCCAGACAAGGCTTTGTTTTCTAATCATGAGACTGGTGCCATTTCTCCCTGATTCCATTTAAACTCCTCTAGCCAGGTTTGACTTACTGTACTTTAACTAAATGTGTTCTGTTCTGCTGAAAACATGGGAAGCCCAGAATTTATAAATATCTGGATGCCAGTCCTCTCTGAGCCTCAGAGCCTGGATCAACAAAATGGGGCCTAAACGGGCACTAAGCGAGTTCTAAGATTCCTTCCAGTTCAGACATTGTACAGTTGAAGTTCTAATTGTGCCTGGAATTCCTTGTGTTTGCACTGTAATTGGCTTTTTGTATCAGCCCTTCACTTTATTAATGAGGCACTAGTTTGTGGGAAAGAGGTGTCTCCTAGAGCCCTCCAGGACAATGAGCAGGGAAAGAAAACAGGAGTGTTAGCCTTCTGCCATAAATGGCCAAGTGACCTCGACCTCCCAGTGCTCACAATTTGGATTCACCCCATCTTATTGAGCCAACTATTTGGAGAGCAATTCTTATACTATGGGCACATTAAAATGATCATAGTTTTCACTGCCAGAGAAGAAGTTTTCATTTAACTTCTCCCCCTGTCTACTTGGTAAATTAAAACACATAGAGAGAGCTGGAAAGCAAATTAGCAGTTGTTTATGGCTGTGGGGGTTGGGGGTGGGGGAGTGGGAATAACAGAGTGATAGCTAAATGGGAGAGTTGAAGGAGTTTCTTTTTGAAGTGATAAAAATGTTCTAAAATTGATTGTAGTGATGGCTGCACAACTCTGTGAGTATACTAAAAAATATTGATCTGCAGACTTTGAACGAGTGAATTATGTGGTGTGTAAATTATCTCAATAAAGCTATTTCACACACACACACACACGCGTGCACACACACACACACACACACACACACACACTTTGACAAGGAGATATCATCAGAGAACTCTAAAATCTCTCTGTATTGATGGAAGAACCTAGAAGAGAGATCATCCAGATGTGGTTCGAGGTAAGGTCAGGTGAGCCTCAAGAGGAGCTAGGGTGCAGGGAGAGCCCTACAGCTTGGGGAAGAGCTGGTGCAAAGACTGGAGGGTGGGAAGAGGCCTGTGAACAAGGAAGATCAGAGGCCCTTCCAGGCAGATGTGGCTATGCTGGTGGTAGAGCTCACGGTCTTCATTCGTACATCAGCTTCCAGGTAATCTCTCTCCATATCAAGGTATGCAGGGATTTCTGGCAAGGAAGGGACTCCCTTCTCAGATCAGGGAAATCACTGTCCACTGCCCCCCTGCCCTGCCAGCACTTTCCTCAGTGCCAGGTGATCTCAGGCTTCATGGAAGTGAAAAGCAGATAACCCTCCAAAAAAGTGAGATAGATAGATAGATAGATAGATAATAGACAGACAGGCCTTGGCTGATTCCAGAGATAGTATAGGGAGGTTATCACATGAGTACAAAAAAAAAAAAATCTTAATTTGACAAATTCCTAGCTGTGTGATGTCGGCAGGTAATTTATGTCTAAACCTCACTTCCCTCATCTGTAAAATGGGCATAGCAATGATGCTTACTTATGGGGTTGTTGTGGAGATTAAGTGAGGACATGAATGTGAAGCACTTAGTTGAATACTCAACACATAATAAATACTCAATAAATGTTCATTGTCATTAGTCTCCATCTTTATATTATTATTATTATTATTATTATTATTATTATTAGGAATTCACTGTGCACGGAAGGAAACAGAGCCTAGAAGGAAGGAATGCAATTCAGGTCTGACACCCTGTCTGGTTCTGTCCTACAGGCTCTGCGCTGACTTCTACCTGGGAAAGCAAAGTATGCAAACTGAGGCTAAGTCAGAACAAGCTCTTCCAACCCAGCTTGATGTGGGTATGGGAGTGCTGGAAACCGACTGGAGCGTAGCCCTAAGGGAGTAAGAAACCCCAGGATGAGATTTGCGGCCTCCTTTGAGGGCACCCAGCCTCTGCCATTGAGAGACACTTGCGTGGCACTGCCCATGGTTCCCAGGTAGTGCTCCTCGGGTTTCCATCCTCCCCCTAGGAAGTTCCATGACCAATTGGGAATCTATGTGAATCACGTCATTGTGAATTGCACTCCTGTGCCTGCTACAAAAAGGGAGGGAGTGTCCAGAAAAGATGCTGTGGCTTGGAAACCCCGAACGAAAGCACTCCTTACAAAAATTTTCGGGGTCCAGCAGGAAGACAAGGAAGGAGCTTCCGGATGACCTGGAGGCAGGGCCACAGTCTAGCATACATTTGATTTCAATGGGCCCTTCACAGGTAGAGGCACAGGTGAGGCCAGAGTCTGTCTCTGAAGCCTTTTCTTGGAAGGCACCGCCCTGGGAATGAGTCCCTCCCTCTGACCTCATTTCCTCTCCGGGCATTGTTCCAGCAGGGATTTCTTTTGAAATAGGAGAAGCCCAGCACACAGGGTGGGATTGGGGGCTCTAGCAGGAAGAGCCCCTCGGCCTGCAGGCTGCTACTGACTGCTGAGGAAGCAGCCTTCCCAGCATCAAGGAAAACTTCTGTGCTACTTATCATTAGATGAGCCCAGGGATCCAGTGGAGAAGGAAGGGGTGGGGTGTGGGTGGGGGACAGGACAATAGTTCAGTTGTTGTTGCACAAGGCACACCCTCAGCACCGGCGTCATGAGCCAGAAATTCACCCTCGGATGTGCATACAAAGCTGGCATTAAGACGAGGTGCGCGCACACACCTCGGAAGGCACAATTGGGCACTCCGGCTTCAAAGGAACCAGCATCTCCCTTTGCAACAGAACAGCTTTGAATAGTGGTCTGGAATGTCTGTCTCTTTAAACTCCTGCATCTTATTGTTCTGAATGATCAGTTCTTTATCAGAAGCAACAGGACCATGCAGAATGGTTTCTACGTTGGTTGTTTATAAAATTAGCACAGGACTTTGTCTTTCTCTTTCTAATACACACTTATTCTTATGCCCAGTAGTCAAAGGAAAAAACACCACAAACAGGAGACAAGTGGTTGCCTATTTACATCAATGTATATTTGAGAATTTGTGTAGTTCAATGACATAGACCAGGCAGCTAGACCAGGCAGGCAAGGAACATCCCACAATGAGGCCTGGGGCACCTGCTTAAGCAAATCAGAAAAAACACTGAAAATTACTTAAGAGAGGTGTTTGTTTTGCATCCTAAAGGCAGCGCTCTGATGGGGTAAGGAGTCCCTGCCCTGCAGGTCAATCTGCCTGAAAAGTCACTTAATCAGAAATGCAGTGGGGACACAGAATGGGGACACAAGAGGCCTCCAAGTCAGACCACCTGGCTGGAACCCCGATCTACTACTTACTGCCTCTGTGAACCAGTCTGAGCCTCAGTTCTTACATGGGAGTCTTAAACAGTGCTTAGTAAATGCGAAAGAACTCAGCATTGAAGATAAATATGTAGCTCTCCTCCTTTGAGTTTACAGATGGGGAAACTGAAATTCAGAGACTTGAGGCTAATGGAATTCAGAGTCCAGGCCAGAACCCAGAACTCCTGGCTCACTGTCTAGTGGGTTTGGAATTTGAAAAAACATATATATAAAGGATGCCCAAAAAAATGTATATACATTTTAAGAAAGGAAAAAACTGTATTAATATATACTGATAACAAAAGATGAATAGAAGTCACATTTGACTTCTGCAATTACAAAAGGTGGTCAAGGTGATTACCATCAGTGTCCAGACACTTCTGATTATGGCAAACTACTGCTTGAACAACATTGATCAAAGTGTTAACATCTCTTAACATGTGTATACATTTTTTTTGCCACCTGCAGTATACTATATATAAAATGCATCAATCAAAAGACTCCTAGGTGGCATTAACATTTTTTTTTTTAATTACAGCAGGAGCTGTGACAAAAGATAAGGGCCCTGGCCAGTTCAGGCTGTACACAGATACATCCTCAGCCCCAGGAGCTTGGGAACCCCTGGAGATGAGGGCTGTGTGGCCATAATGTGGCCCCAGAACAGCTTACCCCTGCCCTGGGCTTCCTGTGACATTGTACCAGGGAAAAGCAAAGCAGTCCACACTGAGCTCCTTGCATTCCTGGATAGTCCTGTGGGGTCATGAATGCCTAGAAGAGCTGAAAGAGTTGCCCAGTGATGGATGGGTAGCTAGGTTGGGATTCAAATCCTGGTCTCCAAGCCCAGTGTTCTTTCTCCTGGACCACATACCCGTGCCTTTGCTTGCCCCTCAGGAAGAGGAAATGTGGGTGGTGTGAGGAGGAAAGTTCAGGAGCAAAGGGAACTCTTCTACAATTAAGTAAGAAAAATGTCTGTTGAGCTGAGGGTCATTTAGGTTTGCATAGACTATTTTGAAAAGATCAAAGCAATTTAAATATTAGTTGCATACAGATTAAGCTAGCTAGCTACAGGCCAAATGTGGCTTACTCCACTACAAAAAGACACAGGTTTGCTAGGCCATAAAAAATAAAAAAAGGGAAATGTGCATTTTTTTTAAAAGCAGTGAACCATGCTTATTCACCAAAAGTCCTGATCAATGAGATGATTCACTCACCCACATAAGAGGGGGAAACACATCTAAGGAAATTTGGAATATTAAAAAATATTTTATGTATTTAGAAAGAATTGTGAAAAAAAGTTTTACACGTCTCCTGGGTTTCATGACAAGAAAACAGCAATGGTGACACTCTGTTACCTGCTAGCTAAGATGTTTCCTTCCTTTCTTCCTTCCTTCTGATGGTCATTGATCAATCATGTACGCATTCAGCAAGGACTAAGCACCTCCACTGACCACTGAGGATTCAGTAGATAAGAAGACAGAAGAGACATTTGCCCTCATGGATCATCAACCTTATATTCTAATCATATTTTTGTTGAGTGCGCAATACATAGCGATCACTGAAAAAAATAAATAAAGTCATTTCATAATACCTACAATTTTCCACTCCAGGAGTATTCCCTATTTCATAGGCATTTAATATACACACAAATTCCCGTTTTCCTTGAGGGAAACCAAGGTACAACAAACTCAAATCAAAATAAACTTATAACATTCCTATCAGAGAGCAAGTCAGTGGCAGAAATAATAGTAATAACAATAGCTGTAATCACAAACATGGTGAAAAGAAGCCAAGGTCAATTCAAAAATTAAACTCAAATCATTAAGAAAGCAAACACTAAAAAGTCCAATCTATCCCATCCTACCTCAAGGCTATATCTATCTCTAGCAAAACATTGTCCCATGAATTTGTGTTGAATCTCCGTAGGTAAAACTAACATTGTAACTATGGAAAAGTATTTTAAAATACTACAATGGCACATGTTTGTTGCTTTTCCTAGGAGAGACCTTAACTCAACTGCAAACCCAGCCATGAAAATGAGACTCCTGCTCTCCTCCATATATTCTGGGATCATGAGAAATCTTGCTTCTCATAATGTTAATAGGTCAGAGGGCAACAATGTTCTCTGTTGTGCATAGTACAATATCATGGAAAGCAAGCTGTCTATGGAATCAAAGAAATTCAGTTGGAAATTACTCTCTAGGGGCTATTAGTGTTCAAGGTTAGATGGCCCCAGAAAAGCATTCTTTTTGCTATCCTAGCCCCCAGTAGCATCCTTCCCTTTTATACTATTTCAGAGAAGCTGGAAAAGGCAACAATAGCCCAAACGCCTGCAAACACAGAGACAGAGCATGGTGGAATTTATTTTCCACTGATTTATAGAGTTATTCAGTTCTATCACCTTCCACATAATTCCTCCCACAACCTACATGAGATACAAAAATTATCAGAGCTCGGAGAGACTTAGGGGCCCATTGGCACACATTCCTTGGCCAATGCTAATGCCTCCTTTTGGATGTTTACCACGCATGTTACTCTATTAAGGACTCAGAAAAATGCTAGAGTGAAGAAAAGTGTTTAACTCTATTTCATTATTTTCTAGACTTATTTGATCATGGAAAACTTTTTCTCCTCTAACATCCATTAACATCTTGGATTCTTTGAAACATTGTCTGGGAAAATACTGATGGAATCCAAGTTTCCCTCTCTCTCTCTCACTTTATACAAGGATCTCAATAAAATATATCTAAATCACAAAAGGTGAACAATAAGTGTTAACTGAGTGAATAAACAGATTGAAAAATTAATGAGTGAATGAGTCAGTGGATTTACTATAAGGTCTCACACACCCCAATGGAAGACTTGGCAGGATGAGTGCAGCTCTTGTCACCCACTCTCCTTCTCCCATGGGGACAAACAGCACAAAGGGGTTGGAAACACGTTCCCGGAAATGTAGGCCCACTGTGCTGCGGCCGCCTCTGCCACCAGCCAGCCTAAAAGCCATGCTGCTGGTGCTTGAACTCTGGCCAGCGCAGAGGAAGCGTTGGAGTCTAGGGTTTAACATAGGATCATGTTGCCTTAGACTTTGTCAGTTGACAGGGGACTAAAGACCTGACAAGCCGGACCATCTGGTTGAGACCCATTGCCTACCAAAAAATGGATCCGATGTTTATGTAGTATGAAAAAGAAAAAAAAAATTGTGCTATGGGTCCACAATCCCTTATCCAAAACTTTGGGCAGCTGTGTTAAGGAATCCAGAATTCTTTAGATTTTTAGAAAGAAATTCTATGCATATACCATATGTTGTGTAACACCACTCACGGGGGACAGGGAGAAACATCCCGTAGCAAACATTAATAGTTCTGTAATGAAACATGAAGATAGATGAGATCAATAAACCTATAAATAGTTTCAAGTCTGTTCAGGTCAGATTTCACTGGCAAATGGCATCAGGTTCAAAACAAAACACTTATTTTCATAGTTTACTGGATTTTAGGATTGTATGTAAGAGAGTGGGGGTCTTTAATGTGTCTCTCACCCGAAAGACACTTGCTGCAGAGAGTAAAGGGTAGACAGTGAGTCTGTGCAATGAATCTAAGGAAGTCTCTTAGTGGAAAACTCACATCTCCAGCACATCACAGTGCATTTATCTGTAAACAAAATACTCCCCAGCGTTTCATTTTGGATCAGCATACTTTGGACCTTGCTTTAACATTGTTTGCTTTAATTTGGAATCCACTCTAAAGGGAAGCTATCCACTTCAACCACTGAAGGACTTACAAGAACTTTAAGCTATTTCAACTATAATGAGAGAGGCCTGAAAATGGGGTTTCCCAAGTAAAGGATTGGAAGACAAAGATCTAATGAGTCACCAATAAATTTCTAAAAGTTGTCATAGTGCCTACCATTTTGGGTGAAAGTAATCACATAGTTTTTAATGTGCTTGGTGACAATGACAGAATGATGTTTCTCTCCTTATATGAGCTTCTATGAACTCAAATATCAGTCTGTATGACTTCTGGCTTCATGGCCTCAGATTCTAACATAGAAAGAATTGTAAAATGCAGACTATCTCCTATCACAATTTTCAAGGGGCTTCCAGTTTTCTTACGTGGTCAAACAAAATCCTCACAACATAACCAATTATGATTTGCTTTAATAAATAAACTATGTGTTGTGCTACATGAGGTACTTGGCCATGATGCTAAACAAACAAATGACAGGTATTCCAACTTCAGAATGTTTGTAAATATCCAACCTCGCATACCAATAGAATGTAATTCTGGAGGATTCTGCCTACATAATAGTTGTATTATATTCACTGGTGTTCTGGCAAAATGGAAACACGAAGACTATATCTTCTCAGCCTGAAGCCATAGGTCCATTGACAAATAGAAGTAGAGGTTTCGCAAAATCAAAGTGTAACAAAGACTCTTAGATAAAGTGTAGTCTATGCCTTTCCTTCAGGCAGGACAGCACCTGACTGTTCAGACCCATCAGTGTCACTCCTGTTTTCAAAGATCTCCCGACGTACGAACTCATCGGTGCTTGTAATCCATTCCTGGGTCTAAAGTCCCTCAACGTCAGTTTGTGCCAAATCAGCCCAAAGTTCCCAGATAATAGACCAATTACATTATGTCACCGGAAGTTTCGCCTCACCAGGCCCTGACCCTTAATAACCTCAAGAAAGGAATTTTCTGAGTCCAAACCCAGCTGGGGATTTAGGACAATAAGTTCCTTTCCATTAACCTTTAATTCCTGAAAATACCAATCACGGTTTTGTGTTTCTCTCTAGATTTCCAGGTGAGAACCTGAGGTAGTCAAGTGGCACCAGGAGGTGATGCCAATGGTGCAAGCCACCTGCATCCAGCTGCCAAGTGGTGTTTCGTCTAGCAGCTGGGAGGTGGCAGCAAGGTAAACCCAAGGGCCGGTGGCAGAGAAACTGGCACGCAGCCCCCGGGGCAGCCAGAGCTTGCTGGGCACTCAAGGAAAGGGGAAGTCAAAGCTGAACAACTCAGTGGCCAAAGGCCTTATGGTTCATGCCTGGCCCTCTGAGTAGGGAGAGATACTCCTGCTTTCCGGGGGATGGTGACTCAATGGGAAGCATGTGCAAAGGACATAAAGAGAATGCGTTGGATGAGGGTGGGGGAAGACCCTGAATAGGAGGCAGCCTCTCAAGGCACCATTCTATATGCAGCCTACAGGGCCGGCCGAGTGGCGCAGTGGTTAACTGCTGGCTTGGGAAGCCAGCGGCCCCGGTTCGGGTCCCACATATGAAGGCCAGTGACACTGTGCTGGAAAAATAAAATAAAATAAAATAAAATAAAATAAAATAAAATAAAATAAAATAAAATAAAATAAAATAAAATAAAATAAAATAAAATAAAATAAAATAAAAAATATATGCAGCCTACATAAAGCCTTAGAACAATGCTTGGCACACACTGAGTGATTAATAAACATAAGAGCTCTCTGAGTTCCTAGTTTCCTGGCTTATCTCTCAGGACACCAGATTCTTGACTTGCTTATCAGTTGGGTCCTCCTAGTTTAAACACCTCTCCTTAGAAATACTTGTATAGAAATCCTGAGGTCCGAATTTTGGAGTGAAAAAAATCATTTAGGACTGGCAATTAAAAATAAAAGATTGCAGGCCGGCCGAGTGGCGCAGTTGGTTAAGAGCTGGCTTGGGATGCCAGTGGCCCCGGTTCGGATCCCACATATGAGGGCCAGTGACACTGCCCTCTACAGCTCAACAGCTCCACCTGGAGCTGGGCTGCTGTGAGTCCCCAGGACGGCATAGCTGCAACCCCTGCTGCAGTGGGCTGCCATAGGCTACAGTGAGTGGCCAGCAGCCAGCGTGAGTGGCTGGCAGCTGATGTGAGCTGCCAAGAGCTGCTGTGATCGGCCAACCAGAGGCTGGTGACCGATGTGCCTCACCCGAGAAGAGTGCAATGATGATACCAACATGGGCCTGTGAAGCAATGCCCTCCACAACTAGACTGAAGAACAAAAGAACAGCAACCTGATCTGTTCCTCTTCCCTGGTTCCCAAACGCTGTTCCCCTCTCCCAATTCCCCAATAAAATCTTTAAAATAAATAAATAAATAAATAAATAAATAAATAAATAAATAATCGAATCTTTATTTATATAACATTCTCAAAATGACAAAATTATACAGCCAGAGAACAGATTAGTGGTTACCGAGGGCTAGGGATGAAGAAGGGCATAGCAGGTGGGAGAGATCCTTGGGCTTAGAACAGTTCCTCATCTTAATTGTGGTGCTGGAAATCTACCACCAGTTTAATGTGATAAAGCTGCATAAAAGTTTACACATGCACAAATGACTGCACGTAAAACTGGTGAGATCCGAATAAGCTCTGTGGATTGTACCGTTGTCAATTTCCTGGTTTCAATATCATATCTAGTTCTGCAAGATGTTACCATCGGGTGAAATTAAATGAAGGGTACAAGGGACTCCCTTGTACATTGTTTTGCAGCTTCCTATAAATCTATAACTATTTCATAATAAAAAAATTTTAAATGACTGAATCCACATGGGTGAATTATACTTGTAATTTGCTAAACAGTTAAGGTAAGCAAAAATAGATGCATAGACAAACTCCTAATAATATGCACTGTTTTCTGATATTAACTTTTCACATGTCCCTCACTAAGGGATTGGGAAAACACTTATCCAGGGCCATCACTTTGCAAACACTCTGCATATTGTAGCTGCTATGAAGAGTATCTTCTAGAACAGGGGTCAGCAAACTTTTGAGACGGAAGAGCTGCCCGGGGTCAGCAAACTGGGGTTCGTGAGCCACAGGCTCTGAAGTAAAATTGAAAATGAAAATAAAATTATCATAGTTTCATTTATAACATTTTTAAAGGATATTATTCACATAATGGTGATTATGTAAAAATATATTTATGGCTCTCGAATAATTTTTAAATTGTTGTGAGGGACAGGATTGGCTCTTCCAGGGGTCGGCAAACTTTTGAGATGGAACGTACCCCAAGGGCCGCATTTGGCTTGCAAGCCACAGTTTGCCGACCCCCATTCTAGAATTGTGCAGTATACAACCTGTGCAGTGATGCCCAGCAATCCTGCCTTTAGCCAACTCGGGCAAAGGGATGTATCTTAGTCCCCGATTCTTTCTTCTCGTCATCCTGGTTCCATGATCTATTTCTGTATCTCAAAATGTTCCACTTTTGGACCCTGCTGCACTGTTCGTGGGACTGCAGATTGGTGCAGCCACTATGGAAGTCAGTATGGAGGTATCTCAAAGAAATGGAAATAGAGCTACCATTTGACCCAGCAATTCCACTCCTAGGTATTTATCCTGAAAAAACCAAGACACTTATTCAAAAATAGTTATGCACCCCTATGTTCATAGCAGCACAATTTACAGTAGCTAAGACTTGGAAACAACCAAAATGCCCGTCAGTAGATGACTGGATTAAGAAACTGTGGTATATTTATACAATGGAGTATTACTCCGCTATAAGGAAGAATGAAATCGTGCCATTTGCAATGATATGGATGGACCTAGAGACTATAATGTTGAGTGAAATAAGTCAGGCAGAGAAGGACAAATACCATATGATCTCACTCATATGTGGAATCTGAAAAACTGTATGAATGAGCAAAGTAAACAGAAACTGTCTCATAGATATAGAGATAAAACAGGGTTGCTAGTTGGGAGGGGGGTGGGGATGAGGGAGAAGGGGAAGGGATTAGACAGCAAAAATAGGCAACTACAATATTGCTACTGGGATAGGAAAAACAGTTTGGGGAATATAATTAATAATGTTGTAAATATTCTGTGGAATGTCAGATGATCATAGGTCTTGTTAGGGAGACCATTTCATGGATGGAGTAGAGGTTTGATCACTGCACTGTATTACTAAAGCGGAGGTGGTATACCTACTGTAATTGAATATATATAGATAGTCACGGGATGTGGATTATACTGTGGAAGAGAGTCAGAGGAAGAGTAATAGATATATATGATATGGGGTGGGGGAGTGGGGTGGTGTATTGGGGGTGGGGGGTTGTCACTTTGAGGGGTAAAATGTATAACTATTGCACTGTGTTGTACACCTGAAACTAATTAAAAATAAAATAAAATAAAATAAAATGTTCCACCTTTCAAGCCAGTTTGCATTGAAATAATCACATTTTTGTATCAGCATCGATATTCTAATTACAGAGAAGCCCCAGCTTCTCAGTCTGTACTTGCTCAAACTGCAGACAGAAAAACAGGTATTTCATTCATTTATTCAATAACCTTCAGTTAAGGCCTTCCTATGAGCTATAAAGGTTGACTTCTGTTCTGTTGTTCCAACCACAGTGGACCATGATACACACACACACCATGTCCTCTCCTGGGTGCTCTGCAGAGTGCTTTCTACCTAGAAATGGCTTCTCTCTGTAGCTCTGTTATAGATCTAATTCCCTGACTTGTTAGCTGGAAGACAGCTTCCAGTGTGAAAGCCACTTGAAACAAGACTCCCCAGTATGCAGAAGCTCATCCTGTATTTCTTTACAAGTTTGACCATCAACTATGGCTGGTAGTGGGCTTTTGTTGTTCAACCATTTCAGCCTATTGATGTGAGGGCCCATTCATGACTATGTGTTCACAGCAGTGCTGGTCCCAGGACAAGCCCTGTGCAGGCTCAGTGAGGGAACCAGATGAAGACAGTTGAGTAATAACAGAGATGAGGAGGTTGTGGCAGGAGTGGCACTGGGAAGAGGGCTGTACAGGTGGAGCGGTGCCTGAGCCAGTGACTCAGGAGTCCCGCTTTGTGAGGAGGGGTGGGGCAGAGGCACAGCTTACCCAGGCCACAGAAACCAAACCCAGCACAGGTTCTTTCCTGATGTGCTCCTCCGGCCCCCAATTTCCCATCAGACACAGGTGCAAGGGATGCACAAAGGCTGCTTCCTGAGCAGTGAGTTGGGACAAAAGCCAACAGGTGACCTCAGGGTTTGGTGCTTTCCCTGTGCTCCTGAAAGGAGGCTAGCCATGAAGGTCTGATAAAGGTTTAGAGAGAAACTCAGAGGGGTTCGGTGGGGCAGGAGTGATCTTCAAGCTCCAGGATTCAAATGTTTCCCTGGAGCAACTATACACACACACACACACACACACACACACACACACACACACACACACACACACCCTGGGGTTACCAATCACTAACTCCTCCCACCACCCTACTTCCTGATTGTGTCTGAGGCCGGAAAGAGCAGCATGGCAGAGGGGCTAAAAGATTTGCCTTTCCCAGCCTTTAGGGAAGAACATAAGAGAGGAAGGGAACATACTGGCTGAAAAAGACTTTGCTTAACTCCACTGACCTGGCCTTGCAAGTAGACAATGCTGCGTAATTTAAAAAGAAGGAGGAGGAGAGGAAAAGGTCCTCTCATCCTTGACCATCAGACAAGTTTGAATCCCAGCTACATTACTTACCAGCTGTGTGACCTTAGAGTTTTTATGCCTCTGTGCCTCACTCTCCTCATTTGAAAAATGGAGATGATGAGGATGATACCAACTTAATAGGATTTGGGGAGGCCTGAAGGGTTAACCTGTTGTAAAGCTCAGAGAAATGCCTGCATATAGGAACGCTCAGTACATTGAGAAGTCTCTTACAAACTCTGGTGGGGAACTTCTTCACACTCCCAGCTCCCACAGAGATTGTTTTCTCTGCTTCTGGCTGCCCTCCCCAGCCCCCAACCCTGCATTCTTTCAACTTCCCGCTCAAGCACCTTCTTCCCTGTCCCCTTTCCTCTAAGAGGCAGCCCGGCTCATGATTATGAGCAGGGCTATGGAGACTGAGGGAGTTGGATTCAAATCCTTGCTCCCACATATCTTGGCTTGGGCAAGCGCTGGCCTCGCCATGCCTGGATGTCCTCGCCTGTGACAGTGTTGACAGCCTCCCAGACCTAGTCACAGCCTCAAGGCCACATAGTAACAGGTGGAAATGCCTGGCCCTGAGTAGGAATTCAGCAAACGAGTGTTCCACTCAGGGGCTCCTTTCCATTGCACAAGATTCCCCAGTTTCGCTATCACTCCCAATTTCTCTTTCCATCCTTCGGTCCTCCACCAAATGTTAGGCTAATAACAAGAGTGGCCATCTAATGAGCATTAGTTGCCTTCCCAGCACTGTCCTGAGATCCTTTCTCCCATAATCTTTGAACAACTCTGAGACTTAGGATCTGTTCTGTACTCCCAGAGACTCTCTCTGTCTTTCCCAAGAAAATGACTGAAGTTAACAGTGTACTGTTTTGGAGATCAAAAGCAATGGCTTCACTGTGGGAAAGAAAGAGGAAGAGATGGAGGAGCATTCAACAGGGCTGCCAACTCACCCAGTGTGCTCAGGACTCAAGGGTTTCCCAGAACATGGCACTTCCATTGCTAAGACTGGGAGGGTCATGGGCAGACTGAGACAGCAGGTCACCCGAATAGTCCATTCATCCATAATGCCCAGGATCCCCCTGCAAATATCTGTTGCTACTGTAACAATGGCCCAGAAACTCAAGTGACAAGTTTAGGAAAGTCCTTAACTTCTCTGAGCCTCAGTTTCCTCATCTATAAGTTGGGGAATAGCCATGACCATCTTCTCGCAAAGCTGTCATTGAGAAGAAAAGGAGCCAAGCATGTCAGCCTCTGGAACAGTGCCTGTCCCATGGTGAGCCCCCTACAAGTGTGACATCAAGCCCTGAAAAGCAGTCCTGTTCACCTGCCAGCTGCTGATTCTGCTGCTGACTGTCTCCAAGTCTCGTCTCCTAGCTCTGGGCGAGGTTAAATAAATTACATACAGCTTCTCTCCCAGTTGCATGGGCCTCCAAAAACACAGGTCCCCTCCCCTCTGCAATGTTCACCTTTTCTCAGTATTTGGGGAAGAAGGGAAAAAAGGAAGGTAGATAAAAAAAGACTCTTGCCCAAAAGAAATCAGAAAAAAACAATTTTTTTAAAGAAAGAAACAAAAGAAAATGAAAAAACAAAAACAAAACAAAAAAAGAAAAGAAAAAAAAAAGACTCTTGTCTGGACTTCACTGACCAGGCCTTGCCAGTAAAGAAAAGGCTGCTTTTTTTTTTTTTTAAGGAGGAGATCGAAACCTAAGACTCAGACTGGCTGGAAAACCCCAGTCCCTCCTGCCCTCACCATCAGATGAGGAAGTCTCTGCTGAACAATGATGGACGGGACTTTGTAAGGAGGACAGGCAAAGAAGAGAGGGTGATAAAGTGTCCCTGTTGGGGTCTGAAATGCTGACTCACCAGCACAACTGGCACCTGCTGTCCTGAAGAGAATAGAAATGTCTGGAGGGGTAGGTAAGATACAGCAAAGCCATTGCGCTTGATTTGCAAAAGGTACACAGCCCAGGCATCTCTGTTATAACACCTGGCCCCATTCCATTTGTTTTGACCTCTGAGCTCTGGCTGGGTTTGGCATGCATTCCACACCACTCCTGGACACCCAGCATCCATGGCCCCAGTGCTGACAGTGTGTTTCTCTTTTTTCTTCCAGGCCTTGGTTGTCTGACCCCACAAAGGAAGAACCACCCTGACAGTGGTCTCTAAGGCATTTATGTGAAGGTCAGTGGCTCAGATGTTGCTATTTTTTAACATTTATTAGATGCCAATGGCATGCTGAGCCTGTGGGGAAAGCAGAGGTAGACATAGTGGGTGGCACGTCCCATGTGAGATAAACAAATGCATGGCATTCCAGAGCTCTGAGGGTAGACGCCCCACAAAGCCCAAAACTGGCAGCAGCTTTGTCCATGTGGCCACCTTTCGGGGAGTTCTCAGAAATTTCCACTCCAGCACTTAGCGATAGGACAAACCAGAGCCTAAGGATTTCTTGGCTGCTGCTTTACCACTCAGCCACCAACCCCAGCATTGCCAGTCACTCCCCAAGTGACATGCTCTGCTCCCATGGCCCTGCACTCTGGGTGCTCAATAATAAAAGAAGAGCAGGAGGCAGGGAATAGTCACCCTAACCTGGAACTCTACCTGTCCCTCCCTCAGGGCTGAGGGGGTTGAGGGTTGAGTCTGACCCAGAAGGAAAAACCATCACTTTGAAAGGGGTTAAGAGGTGCAGCAGGAGGCGTCAGCAGAGCTAGGGGTGCATGGACTAGGCTGGAGGGATGGAGTCCACAATTTCCATTGCCTTTAATCTTGCAGCTGACTCTCACCATCTGGCCCAGGGTGCACTCAGCCCCCTGGGTGCAAGCAGAGAAACTCACAGGGATGATACAGAGCAGGGTGTGTGAAGTAACGGCTCTGAGAGGAAGCTGGGTGCAAGCCTGGTTCTACCACGGTTCTACCTGGTTCTACCATGACTTGGGACAAGTTATGTCTCCTCTGGGCTTTCATTTCTCCATCTGTGAAATAAAGGACTGGGGTGTGATGGGTTTACAAAGGTCCTTTGAGCTCTCCTACTCAGCATTGTGTTAATGTGTACTCTGCAGAGTCTGGCCCCCTGAATGTGCACTCAGCCCCCTTTCTGGTGGGGGACAGAGGAAGAAGGTGAGGATATAATGAAAAGGCCGTCTGTAGGGTTCTCTTGTGAGAAATGCTCTTCCATGTCTCTTTGTCTCATTCCTTGCTCACATGGCCTTGCCAGATCTTCTGGGTTTGGCCCTGGAGCCCCTCACCCTCACCCCCAGCCCCACCCCACCCCAGCACACTTCCTTGCTCACCTTCCAGTGACTCATGGCAGCTGGGGATAAGATGCCCCAAAGCATGCCTGCCCATCAATGCTGATTGCCCCCTTTCCAGGTGCCATGGCAGGGAGTTGGCTGGGTTGTCAGCTGTTTCTAAGCCCAAGGAGCTCCTTGAGTTACAAAATGGAGAGGACATGGAAATTGAAACAGGAGAAGCAGCTGGCGGGGCCAGAGGGCTCCTGGGGCAGCTATGGAAAGAAAGCCCAGCCGGAGTGACCACATTATTTATTGGTTCTCTTGGGGAGACATATATGGTTAGGAAAAGAACCTCTTCATATCACAAGACACAGTCCTGCTTCTTTTGTGGCTCACCAAAGCACTACCAAACTTACTCAGAAAACTGCCAGGCATGGGAAGTACCTAACGGTTTCATGCCAGCATCACAGTTATTTTTCCCCAAACACCTCTCAGGGTGTGGGGTTCAGAGAAACACTGTGTTCCCTTTCATGTCAGGGAGGGGACACCCCACTGAAGTGGAGGGTCTTCCTCAGGGCCACCCAGACTAGCCCCCAGGCTGAGCTGTGTCTCAGGGAGCAGGCATCGGTTCCTGGAGCCTGAGCCATAGTTTCTCTACCCAGGGATTTGAGCAGCCAGGGCTGGGATATTTTGAGAAACAAAGGGAATTAGCTCCCGCCCTCAAAAGCCCAAAGCATTCCCACCACCCCTCAAACTACTACCCTGGGCTGCAGGGAGGAGAATGCTGGGGCGGAGAGGTGGGGAGGCTGCACGGGATAGGAGGAAGGTGGGCCAATTAGAAATGATATGTGGCCACAGCTAAAAAAAAAACTTCTGCTGAGTGCTAGGGCATCAATGCCATGTCCGTTGTTGTGCTGGGGAGTGGGTTTGTTTCACCAGGCTGGATCAAGTGGCTGCTTTCCTGGAAACCAGGCTTCTGGTTGCTATGGCTGATAAGGCAGGGAAATGCTACCCCTGGCGATCATGGGAAAACATTTTGACATTGAAGAAGAGCTGGGACATGTTAACCGTTGAGAAAAAACAGAGCAGCCCCAGTTTAGTGGCTGCAGCTACCAGCCCTGCAGGGACTCAGATTACCACCTCCAGGGTGCAGAGGCCAAGGAATCAGATGGTGCATGTCCCCGAGACTTTGGCGTGGAAATCCCAAAGGGGCACACCACCTAAGGTGGCTCTGGGGCACCCTGTCTTCTCCCTGTGTCCACGAGGACCTGGCCTCCACGCTGGATGGGCCCTTGCACCACACACATGCAGCTGGCCACCCTAGGATGGGACTCCAGGCACTGGACACTTGCTGATATGGCAGCACCTCAAGGCTGGGGCAGAGGACCGTTACCCAGGGCAATTAGGGGTGATCTGCAGTGGGGTACAAGAGGCCCCTAACTGGGACAGCAGGTGTGGCCAGAGGCATGGAGCCCTGCTGTTTCCAATTCTGTGCTGGAAGTTGGGGCCATGGGGCAGCCTGCAAAGGGAAATGCTTTTGGTGATTCAGGAAATAAAATCCTTTGGCAGAGAGCCAGGCCTGGCCTGACTTACACTGATTCCTGCCCTATAACAAGCAGTGTTGTAAGTAGGTGCCTCTACAGTTCCATTTCAATCCACTCTGAGTGCAGCCCCTCTGGGATGTTCAAAGCTCAGGCCCTCTACTGGGAGATCCAACTGCCCACCATTTTCTGACTGCCCCAAGACAGCTACGAATCCCCCCACAACAACTAATGATTTTGGTTTTTCTCTGGCATTACTTATACGTACTTACAAGCTCTCAGTAGAGGATGAGGACGAGTACTGAGCTCAGAATGTCAAGATCCAGATGCCCCTGTGGGTGGAGCCCCCCCACCCCACCCCACCCCACAGTCCTGCCCTGTCAGTTATCCTGGGAGCCTGGGTGTCAGTGGATTTCATCAGGGTCTATTTCTGCTCCAACAATGGAACTGAAAGCTAATGGGCCCCCTACTTCTCTGTGATTCTCTAATCACCACCGATACTCCCCAGAGAACTGATTATGTTCCAGAGAGGCATGGGGATGATGGAGGGAGGAGGGAGAGGAGAAAAGCAGATGAGAAAAGGGAAGAGTAAAACCAGCAACCCCGTGAGACAAGATAGGAAAGTAGGGACATAGCCGTCAGACAGAGCGCCCCAGTAGACAGGAGCCCATGGGCACACGTTTAGGGAACAATAGAAAATGCAAAGGCAGATAAATCTAAATTTAAAAAAAAAAAGATTTAAAAGAAAGCAGAAAAGATTGAAAAGTTGGAGAAAAAATTGGCCAGTTAGAAACAAAGCCATATATATATTATATATACACACACACAGAGATATACATAGATTTTATATATATATATATATATATATATATATATATAGAGAGAGAGAGAGAGAGAGAGAGAGAGAGAGAGCTAGAGAGAGAGAGATAAGTGATCAAAAGAAATAAAGAACAAGAAGTAAACATTTAATAAAAATAACTTTTAGAAAAATGGCGCAATAGACAGACGCTGTGCTAACTGCCTCCCAGGATCACACCAAAATTACAAACAAATTATACAGCATTCAACCCCGGAGGTCCCTGGAACACTAGATGAACAGAACCACTAAACGAAGAACTTAAAGAGGAGGCCACTTCGGGTCTGGTAGGAGGGGCGGAGACGAGAGAGGGCGAGCCCCACCGTGAGGGAAGCCCCAGCCGTGGGAAGCTTGTCTGGTTCGGGGAGAGACCCTCCGGCCGCACACCAAGCTCACCAGCCCAGAGTTCCTTTGCCGGGAAGAGAAGTTTTAAGATAGCAGGCAGTAAATTAGTGAGGACTCTCTTTGCTCAGCTCGGTGAGGCTAAGAGCAACTGGAGAATCAGTGGGCCAGCGCCCGGGCTTGCTTGCTGGTGAGCACTTACCTGGTTGCTGGTGGAGGGAGTGGCTGTGTGAGCCGGGAGCCTACGGGGACGGACTAAACTGAGCACCTTTGGTGCAAAGGCTGGAGGTGTTTGGACTATTGTTCCCATGGTGTGGAGCCTGCACGTGAATGGAGTAGGGAGGACGCCATTTTGTCGGGCTTGGGCCCTCCCACGGAGGATCAGGTCTGAGACATCATTGGTCTGGTGGAATTGGCGCAGAAGTGCGTGTGCGCGCGCGCGCGCAAGTACATACGGCCTTGGATCCCCACCCTCCACCCAGCTTACCCTGTGTTGCCAGGGAAACACTGGGCGGGTGCCTTCCGGCTCCAACAGGCTGCTCACTGAGACCCCGGAGTGCGCGAGCCGCCTCAGATCCGAACCCTCCGCACGGTTTGTGCTGCATTGCCAGGGAAACGCCTGGTGGGCGTGCACCTGCTCCAACAGGCTGCTCACTGAGACACGGGAGTGCGCAAGCCGCCTCGGGTCCCTGCTCTCCGCACTGCGCTTGCAGAGTTTCCAGGCTGGTGATTGGTTGTCGGGCTGCTCGGCCTGATCTGCGAGCGGCTGATTGGGACAGGCTGAGACTGGGAGTTTTTCTGGGAGTTTTGGACCGTGAGCTGTGTGCCTGCGTGATCCAGCCAGGGCTCTCCTGGTGATCTATCTAATACAGCAAAGCAATCCCAGAGCAACAGCCAGAATGGGGAAACAAAGAAACATGTCACAAGTAAAATATCAGAAGAAACCTCTAGAAATGGAACTAAATTAAACAGAGGGATCCAACCTTTGAGAGACAGAGTATAGAACACTGATGATAAGAATGTTTAAGGAACTTAGCGAGGACATAAAGAAGGATAGGGAAACCATAAAAAACAACCTGTTAGAACTAAAGAATACAATAACTGAAATGAAGAACACACTCGAAGGAATCACCAGTAGAGTAGATGAAGCAGAGGAGCAGATCAGCGGTTTGGAAGATAAAATAGCAGAAATCACCCAGTTGGCACAGCAAAAAGACCAAAGAATAAAAAACAATGAAAAGAGTTTAAGAGCCCTATGGGACAAGGCGAAACGCAACCACCTTTGACTCATAGGAATACCAGAAGGAGAAGAGAAGAAGCAAGGGGTCAAGAATGTATTTGAAAAAATAATGACTGAAAACTTCCCTTCCCTTGTGAAGGAAATCAACATACATGCCCAGGAAGTGCAGAAGGTTCCAAACAAGCTGAACCCAAACAGGTCCACACCAAGACACATCATAGTTTAAATGGCAAAGGTTAAAGACAGAGACAGAATCCTAGAGGCTGCAAGAGAAAGACAGCAGGTTACATACAAAGGAACTCCTGTTAGACTAACAGCTGACTTGTCTACAGAAACTCTGCAGGCCAGAAGGGAATGGCAGGAGATACTCAAAGTGACACAAAATAAAGGCCTACAAGCAAGATTGCTCTACCCAGCATGGCTATCACTTAAAATTGAAGGAGAAATAAAGAGCTTCTCAGAAAAGAATAAGCTTAAGGAATTCATTACCACCAAGCCAGCATTGCAAGAAATGTTAAAAGGGCTTTTTTAAACAAAAGAAAGGGGTAAACAAGCTAACCCAGGGAGACCAGGAACACAAATAACAAAATGGAAATACATATGCACCTATCAATAATCATTTTAAATGTGAATGGGCTAAATGCTGCAATCAAAAGACAGAGAGTGGCTGAGTGGATAAGAAAATAGGACACATGTATATGCTGTTTACAGATGGAATAAGATATATCATGCAAATGGAAATGAGAAAAAAAAAAAGCTGGAGTACCAATACTTATTTTGGACAAAATAGACTTTAAAATGACTACAATAAAAGACAAAGAAGGGCACTATAACCCTAATAAACCTCTATGCACCCAACATAGGAACTCCTTATTACATATAACAGATTTTAACAGACATAAATACAGAGATCAACAGTAACACTATCATAGTAGGGGACTTCAACACCATTGTCACCAATGGACAGACCCTTTAGACAGAAAATCAACCAGAAAGAGTTAATATAAAGGAAAAACTGATGGTTGTTGGCTGGGAGGGAGTGGGGAATAGGGAGAGGGGGAAGGTTTTGGACAGTGTAGATGGGACTACAATGTTGTTGCAGGGAGATGGGGGCAGTTCTGGTAATGTAATTGATAATGTTGTGAAGAGACTACTACGTTGTGTGAAGTAAGTCAGTCGGAGAAGGACAGGTACCATGTGATCTCACTTGTGTGTGGAGTCTGAAGAGCTGAGTGAACGATCAAAGTAAACAGACTGGTAGATGTAGAGGAAAAACTGAGGGTTGCTAGTTGGGAGGGGGGTAGGGATGGGGGGGCAAGGGGAAGGGATTAGACAGCATAAATAGACAACTACAATATTGCCACAGGGATATGAAACACAGTTTGGGGAATATAATAATGTTGTAAAAATTTTGTGGCGTGTCAGATAGTCACATGTCTTGTTAGGGAGACCCTTCATGGATGGAGTAGAGGCTTGATCACTGCACTGTACACCTGAAACTGATGTTGTATAGTATTGTATGCCAACTGTAACTGAATATGTGGATGGTCACAGGATGTGGAGTATACTGTGGAGGGGAGTCAGGAGAGTTGTGATAGATATGTATGAAAAGTGGGGGTGGGGTGGGGTGGTGAACTGGGGGAGGGGGGTGGTCACTTTGGGGGGTAAAGAGTATAACTATTGCATTGTGTTGTACACCTGAAACTAATAAAAATAAATAAATAAATAAATAATAACTTTTATTCCAGAAAGCTAGTAGGAATAAGCACTTTGAAAATTTAAACTATTGTAAATAGCAGGTAACGATTGTAAATGTAGTAGTATTCGCAGTATTGAGCAGTAATACTATTGTGAATGAATAATCTTTATTTTTGAAACCTTGGTTTAATATTTAATGATACAGTGCTTTGAAGGTCATATTTTGAAACTTGATTTTAATGACTATCATAGATGAAAAAATATGCCTTACAAAGGTATGGAGGTCCAAAAGGGATCTTGGTACTCATATTTTAATCTTATCTACTACCTAGACAAAGGTTTTATTGAAACTTGGCTGGTATAAGTCTTCGTAATCAGAAGTTGTACTTTATACTTTTAACAAATGGCTTCAAAGCAGATTGAAATTTCTCATTTGAAAAATTTGGGGCAGAATAGAAAATTCTTCTGCCATATTTTTTTTTTTTTGAGGGCAGTGCCACTGACCCTCATATGTGGGACCGAACCGGGGCCGCTGGCTTCCCAAGCCAGCGCTTAACCACCGCGCCACTCGGCCGCCCTTCTTCCATATTTTTAAAGAATGCAGGCATGAGGTTTCAATATTTAACACATATCATTTTCAGCTGAAAGAGGGAGGCAGGGAGGGCGGGAAAGAGGGAGGAAGAGAGGGAAGGAGGGAGGGAGGGGACAAAATTGTAAGCATTGGAAATATTCTCAAAGGTCTGTTTTTAACATACTGTCTCCACAACATGGTTTTCTTCGGAAAATCATGTATTCTTTCATTGTTAAAATTTCTTTTACTTTGAAGATACTTATTTGGATGTTCTTATTTTCTCAGAATTGTCTTCTACATAGCGTATCACTGACAGCCACTTACCAGGCACATAAGGTCAGAATTTTGGAACAAGCATCTTTAGGTTTGAGAATTCTTTGCCTTGAGTAATATCTCATATTCACTTCTCATTTCATTAAAAGTATCATGGGTTAAGCGTTGGCTTGGGAAGCCAGCGGCCCTGGTTCAGGTCCCACATATGAGGGCCAATGACACTGCCCTCAAAAAAAAAAAAAATGTATCATGGGGCCAGCCAAGTGGCTCAGTTGGTTAAGAGCCCAAGCTCTGAGCAACAGGGTCACTGGTTCAAGTCCCACATGAGCCAGTGATCTGCTCCTGAGCTGAGCTGCCGCTGAGCTGGTGAGAGCACATGCTCTTAGCAGCAACGTTGCTGGTTTGACACCCGTATGGCATGTCAGCTGCGTCCCCTCTTCCCCCTTCCCCTTTCCCCCTGTTCCCCTGCCCTGCAACTAAGATGAACACAGCACCTTGAGCTGAGCAGCCATGAGCTGCCAACAGGTGACCAGATGGTTCAGTGTGCAACAAGGTTGTCGGTTCGACTCCCGCATGGAATGGTGGGCTGCGCCCCCCCGCCCTTGCTCCCACAAGTAGAATGAAAGCAGCAACTGGACTTAGGGCTGAGCTTGCACCCTCCACAATTAAGATTGAAGGACGACAACTTGATGGGTCCTGGAAAAATATAATATTCCCCCTCCCCAATTCCCCTACACTGTTGCCCTCCCCAATTCCCAATAAAAATCCTTTTAAAAAAAGAAGCACATGTATCTTAAATTAAAAAAAAAGTATAATGAAGATTCTACTTTTTAGAAGTCAACTTTATGAGCATTTAGCTGCACTGGTGATACCCTTATAGCCCAGGAGCTACATGGATCAACTCACTGGCAGCAAACATGACTCAAAATGTCACTGTCTATAACTATTGCACTGTGTTGTACACCTGAAGCTAATTTTTAAAAAAATGTCACTGTCAATCTCTCAAACTGTCATCTCCCTCTCTCTTCACAGGGGCCTTAAGTGCCATATACATCTGACAGACCAAGTGAGACTGCTAATGTTAATCCATATATTTTATATTAATCACACTCACTGTATTTTGTAATTTTAGTAAATATAAGGAGAATTTCTAAACTTTTGCACCCATGACACCCTCAGAGGATTGTACCTCCTATGGAAAACCTGCAAAGGGAGAATATATGGGAAGTACTTGGACGCTGGCTCCAGAGAGCCTATGTTCGAATTCTGCCTGGGCCATTATTGCTGTGTGACCCTGGACAATGCCCTGAGTACTCTGAGCCGTGGTTTCCCCATCTACAATAGAGACATAATGAAAGTACTGATTCTGGAGGCAGCTGTGACAATTAAATAAACAACCTAATACATGTAAAGCTCTTAGAACATTTCCTAGCTAACTGCAGAGACTCAAAAATGTTAGCTGTTATTATCATATAAGATAATTATATGTCTTTCTTTAATCTGGAATTAACTGGAGGCTAAGAAACTAGTTAGAGGATTGTTTCAATCACCCAAGCAAGGGATAACAGTGGCCCAAACCAAGAAAGTGGCAGTGAGTTTGGAGAGAAGGAGAAGGATTTAAGAGGCATTTGAAAAGCTGAATCAATAGACTTAGGAAGTGATAAAATATGGGTACTGAAGAGAAAGAAAAAAGCAGTCAAGTGAGACCTAGAATTTTTTAGCCTGTATGATGGTGGAATATTAACTGAAAAAAAGGAAATATGGGAATTCCAAGAGTAGTGGAAAAAAAATAACTAATTGAGTATTTACTATGTGCCAGGCAATATTCTAACTGTTGTTTATGTATTGAATTATTTTATCATTATGAAAACCTTATGAGACAGGTATTAACCCCATTTTACAGATGATAAGACCAAGCCACAAAGAGGTCTGTAATTTTTCCAAGGTTACATAGCTAATACATGGAAGAGTTAGGTGTTGAGCTCAGGCTGTCTGACTCCAGAATCCACAACCATGACCATTCCCCACATGGCCTTTCTAAAAGATAAGGAGCTCAGTTGAGTTTGAGGGCCATCTAAGAGGCTATCCGGAGTAGTCAGTTAGATATAACACTCTGAAACTCAGAAGACAGGTGAGAGATAGCAACTAAGCCAGCGATACCAGACTTCAGGGCATAGCAGTGGGATTGATTGCAACCACAGGAGTAGACAAGGTAAGGAAAAAAGACTGTGCCACATGGGAAGAAGAGAGGGTCAGCGAGAAACTCCTGGGGACGTGAGTGCTGTCTGCCCACTCACAGGGACCTAAGTGTTGGGTGCTTTTCACTGTGCACGTGTACATATCACAGTGATTTTATGTGGGCGTTTTTCAGCTGCCATATTTGGGGAAGCTGCTCTTGTACTGGTGAGACTCACACTATCCACTACAGCCACCAGAAAGCTAGGCACTCACTGTCCCTGAGCCCTGAGCAAACAGCATGTGCCTGGCCAACCTGAGGCTTCCCCCAGGACACTGAGCCTGTGGCAAGCTATGCAAAAGCAAAGGGCAGCATTGGGTGGGTTCCACCCATGGCAATGCCATCAGTGTCCTGTGGGGGCAGGGGTGGCCATGGCTGGGGCCTGGCAGCAGTGACCCTCCAACCTGAGGCAGGATCTTGGCTGTGTTCTGGCTGTCCATCTTCCCTTGGTTTCTACCCATTTTCTTAGCCTTGTTCTCTAGTCTTTCTGTCTGTTCAGTGACTTCCTGATATTGACCTCTAAATCCCCTTTCCTAGGGTCAGTTTCTTATTTACCCTGGCTCTCTGATAGGCCCAACATCAGTCTGCCATTACTTAAATAACTCTATTTTCTTTGCACTCCTTTCTGAGCTTTATAATAGATTAAGGAAGGGGTAACATATTTTCACCTAAAAGGATCCCCAAGACACAATCACCTCTGAAATGTGTTTGTGGGCAAAATACATCCATAAGAAATGATTGCCCTTTATCATAACAAGTAACCGACATGTACAAATGTAAGAAGTATGAATTCTTCAACCACACCTGCAGTATTTTGAAAATGTCTTATTCAAATTTATTAATTAAATTACATCCCAGTTCCAGTCCCCCATGCTAAGGACTGAATGTTTGTGCCTCACCCCAAAAATTCATGTGTTGAAGCCCTGCTCCCCAGTGTGATAGTATTTGGAGGTTGGGTCTTTGGGAAGTGATTAGGTCATGGGGGTGGGGCCCTCAGGATGGGGTTAGTGCTCTCATGAATCTCAAAAAGTCTCTTTCTTTCTCTTTCCTTCTCTCTCTCTCCCTCCCCCTCCCCCACCCCATTCACCCCGATGTAAGGATACTGCAAGGAAGTGGCTGTCTATAAGCCAGGAAGAGGGTCGTTACCAGATACCAGATGTGCCAGTGCCTTTATCTCGGACTTCTAGCCTCCAGAGCTGTGAGAAATAAACATCTGCCATTTAAGCCACCAGTCTGCAGTATTTTCCTTTTAGCAGCCTACAATGACAGAGACACCTCACTTGTCAATGCTAGACAATATTCATGCCCCCACCATCTTGTAGCACATAGTAACCCTAGGGCTCACTTGCTTCAGAAAAATGGGGGAGAACCTTTTCTTCAGTCCTAAACAGTCACTATTTCCTCTTGGCCACCCAGTTTCAGTGCTAGGGGCTAGTTCTCCCTATCTGTCAATCCTGCCACCTGGGCAGTTTGCAAAGATGCTCCCTCACAGCTTTCCTCTCCTTTCCCAATATTCCCAAGGCCACAGGGCCTAGTGGTCAACCTCACTGTCACATTCACCCAGTTCTCAGAAGTGCTGTCGAGGAGTGTCTGGTCCAGCAACATGTGAATCCCCAGCAGTCTTCTTCCCTGGGTTGTAGCCACAGCCTTCTGACCCTCAGTGCCCACCCAGCCTCCCAGACACACAACTGACATCATTCAAGGAATACAACTTCTTGCCCCACATGATCTCAGGACATGAGAGGGGATTATCTTCAGGTACCAAGAGAGGAGAGACCACAAGAACTCCACAAAAGATTACCTTCGTTTTTCCCTGTAAGGGAGAGGAAATTACCTCTTCCTTTTTGCTAAATGACTCCTAAGGAAGGGGGATAAACAAATATAAAATAAAATATCTCAATTCCAAAGCCAAGGTGGCAATGGCCCTACAATCACAACTCATTTTTACTAAAACTATTTATGATGTAAAATGTGCATTAGCTGATATTCTGGCTTCAAGCAAAAGAAATCAACTCATCCTAGCTTAAACAAAGAGTGGGGATTTTTCTTAAGAAAATAGGTATCTAGTCAAAGCAGAAATGGAGCCAGGACTATGAAAGGATTGGAACCAGGAACTGGAAAGCTGCCAAAACCACAGCAGTATTTTCGTGTCCCTCACCTATGCTTTCCATTGCACACCTGCTTGATTTTTTCCCCCTGCAGACTACTTAAACTGTCTCAACTCCCCAGAATATTATGTTGAATGTATTCCTAACTCCCAAGTGTATGTGCTTCAGTCTTCACCTGGGGAAAGATTCTCTCAATCAATCTTTGTCTCTGTCTCTCATTCTCTTTGTCCATTCTCTCTGTCTCTTTCTTTTCTCGCCCTCTCTTCTATCCTACCCCCCAACTCCCACCCATCCCTGCCAATCTCCATAATAAATTTCTGGGGAAGGCCTCTGATGTGTCCAGCTGTTCTCTCTCCCTGGTCCAATCATACTGTGGCCAGGAGGACAGGCTCACATTGCACAGACATGGCTACTGAGAGCCCAATCTTAAAGTTTGAAAGGGTGGTGAGTGGAGGGGGATGTAGAGAGGGAGGCAGGTGAAACTAAGGATGGCATCTTACTTGCTTGGATCCCCCAGAACTGCCCCTGAAACAAGCATTACAGTGCAAGTAGGTAATTTGGGAGGTGGAAACAGCACCAGCCAGGGAATGGGGAAGTGATACATGGAGAAGAAGGACACCGATAAGGCTGTCTTACAAAGCATCTACCACGGTGGATGACTCTGGAAGAGAACTCTTGGAAAGAAGGCAAACCACACACGTCAAAATTATTCCACCTGATAGTCAAGGAAGGTAGGGTTCACATCACTTACCAAGAGTCTTCAGTGGAGGGCTGTTCCTAAGTGGTATTAATTCTACAGCACTTGCAGCTTGCCTCAAGTGTGAGAGCAGAGTGGAATTCTCCAGTTCCAAAAAAGCCTCCAGCAGAGAATGTAGACACTGGCAGCTGGAAGTCGCTAGAGCATAATGAAATAATTGAGATCCAAAGACTGGGCCCTGACAGCATCTGGTAAGACTGTTATTGAGTGAGGCAGAGATGTCATGGGGGCCACCTCCACCTTCATCCACAGCCACTTTGCTTGTTTCAAACGTGGTTGTCTTTGTAATCCAGAACAGTGAATATGGAACCTCTGAGAGGCCACCACAGCAGATCCCAGGGCTACATCACGAGAGGAACAAGGGGTGCTATCAGGTCAGGAAAGGGACTGAAAAGGCCTTCAAACAATGGCTTGAAGTTATTAAACCAAGGAAAGAAACTTCTCTACTCTATTGAACTACAGAAATTCAATGGGACAAAACATTGACCCTGCACCACAGTGCTTTATGAGGTTCTTGTGATATAGATGTATGTATGTATGTATATGTGTGTATCTGGTTATGAATGCAGCTTTCTTTTAATTGGCTACCTTATGCTGTAAAGCTTTTCAAAATTAAATTCCAACATTCTGCCTCTTTCATTGCATTGCTTTTGTCCATTTTACATATTTTGCACTCTGTGTAAAGGTTCCATGGGAACTGATGATGAAGTGAGTTAGTTATAGCTGCCACTTTTAAGGGGGGAAAAGGAGAAATCATGTAGTCCCAGGAAACTCAAGGCTCAAAGCTCTTTTTATTTTCCTGGAATAAGTATATGAGGACTGTATAACTTTTTGTTTTTTTTCTTTTTTTTATTGTTATTATTAGTTTCAGGTGTACAAAACAATGTAATAGTTGTACATTTCACCCCTCACAAGGTGACAACCCTCCTCCCCCAATCTATTGCCCCTCTGATGTTGTATATATCTATTACAATTCCATTGACTTTATTTCCTATACTATACTCCATATCCCGTAGCTATATATATTATATTAAAATTATAGTTGACATACATTATTACTCTTTCTTGAGTGGTAAAAAAACCAGCAGTCGTGACATTTTTAAGATAATGACAGCAGAAAAAACAACTTCAAGTTTCTTTTTATTTTATTGCACAATGGATGTATTAAATAGTAACAATATAGTATGACTAAATACTCTACATGCGTGTAATGACTAAGTACTCTCAATGTGTGATCTAATGTAAAATTTACTGAGCACAGAGAAGTTAAGTAACTTGCCCAGGGTAACACAGACAATACACACTGATGGAGCCTTGACTCGCACACCCACAATGCCTGGCCCCAAAGCATGTGGCCTTAACCACTGCACTGCACCATACTGCAATTGTCATACTTTCTGAAGGTTTCCTTCGGCTTCATCTTAGATAGATATCATGATTAGAACACTTAATAATTCAAAATTGGAAACTGTAAGTGGGTTCTTCTCGAATCATTAGAAAATTTCAGTCAACAGAAATACCAAACTGAATGCCCTTCATTTAACTGCCATTGCTGAGAAACTGTGGTTTGGACGTGTGTGATAGTGCCTTTGAAGATCAGCTTTTCATAAATGTGAGCAAGGTCAGGCAAAGCAAAGATTCCACCAAACAAAGGTTATCAGGGGCTAACGGGCTATTGGAGTTGGACTGTTGTCAAGCATCCATTATTCAGAGTGCTCTTACTGTTTCAGAAAGATTCGCCCTCCACTAGACCATAGTACAAGCACAGTGGGGTGGCCATACAAATTAAATCATTGATGTGAGGCTCTCCTAATTAGCCACATGAAAATTCTCTAACTTTCCCCCTTAAAAGGCAAATGTCTAGACTGTGGGAACATCTTTGCATGACCTAGTTTCCCCTTCTCCAATGATTATATAGGGTGACCGTCAATCAAGATGTCCTTCCCTGGCTAAGGGATGGCCACCTGGCTCAGGCCAGCTCAGTAAGACCCTCACTCTTATGAATACTGAACAGAACAGCATAAGCTCAGAAAACAAATGAAGCTGGAAAAGAGGGCACAGTAACAGGGCTGCTGCCTTCCTCTCTGCAACTCTGCCCTGAAAGTGCCATAAGGAGTAAAGATCTGAGAAACTGATGTGAAATTGTTGAATACCTCTGGTGGGTCCTAAATCAGGAGAGAAGGATGCATAGACAGCACTACAGGCAGAAGATGGCTGGGTACATGGGAGGAGAACTAAGAAGTATTCCTTTGCTTCCTTCTATCCCTCACCTGCCCAACGTGTATCACAGCCCTCGCTGCCACCATTCCTGCTGAGAAAAAAACCCAGTTAACCCAAGGCTGGCTGCAGACAATACAGAGACATCAGGCACTGCTGGAACCCTACAAGGATTCCAGAAATGACAATAGGGACAGATAGGTCCTCCAGTCCCCGTGTGTCCTTTTTTCTAGCCCTCCTATTACATCTCAAGCATTAGGTGGTTCTAACTAAGGGAGACAGAAATGGTTCTTAGGAACCAGACCTTTCAGGCAGGAATACAAGAAGGGGTAAGGAGGATAAACGTAAATTAACATCCTAAGTGTCCTCTCTTTCTCTCTCTCTCTCTCTCTCTCTCAACCTTTTTCCCCTGACTCTGCCCCACCATTCCCTCAAGCCACAAACACATACATCTCCTGTCACTTTCTCTCTCCGAACTCGAGGAATGGCACAATCTAGGGCCTGAGCTAAAGACTTCCGCTAAGACACATCACCAGCCAAGGCACCTGCTATCCTGAAAAAAATATGAGCTCAAAGGGGAAAATAACAACGGAGAAGCATGACTGTAATAAAAGAAAACACATGGAACAATAGATGCTAGATGGGCTCACAATAATGAACCAGGGTGAAAAAGAACTTAAAAATATGTGTCACGCTTTCCTTCAAACAAATAAAGAAGACTTTGCGAACCTAAAGCAAATAGTCACAAATGAGAACCAATTAGAGATGCTGGCTATTACAAACACAGAGTCAGTAGATGGGGCCCAGTTTTTCCGGAGAAGAGTGAAATTAAGAACATGTGTAACTTTGGCCCAGCAGTCCCAGTCCAGGCTGTACTGTGGGTCAGTTGTCCCAAATGCACCTGAAAATAAGTGCACCTGGGGTACTTGTGAAACCTAATAATTCCAGGGCAGCCTTTAGACCTGCAGAGTCCAAATCTCCAGAGGAAGGGCCCGAGAATCTGCATGTTAATAAGTAATCCCTTCCTCATCTCCCCACATAATGATTCCTAAAGCAGGCAAGACTTCTATCCTAAGACAACTGTCACCCGGGTCAACAAGGTACATGCCGAGATTGCTCATCACAGTGATCCTGTGCAGTGGGGAACTGGAAACAAAGCGAGGTGATCATTTCCAGGGAAGTGGATTTTTAAGTATGATGGAGAAGTCTATGAAAGAGAATGTGCAGCTTAGAGTTATCGAGCTAAGTATACACATGGCAAACATGGAGAGGCCTTTAGAAACATTTTCATTGAGCAAAACGGGAAGCTTCAAAACAATATTTACAGTACAAAACCTAGTATGCAAATTTTAAACACACACGTGTACCAAAGACATTTAGATTTTATACATGTATAAACGTATAAATCAAGGACAGATATCCAGCACATTTAAAGTAGTAACTGTCACTAAAGGAGAGAGTGGGACTCTGGGAACAGACAAGGACAGGACATAAAACAAATGAGGGAGCTTACCCAGAGCCTTGAGGGCAGGGTACCACAAACTGGGAGAGGCTTGACTCTAATCTCAGCATCTATCTGAGTTAAACAAAACAAATTCAAGCAGCATTTAAACCGGACTTTTACTCCCTTCTACCCAGACTGCCTAACCGTGCCCAAGTTTCTGTCCCTCTTAAGGCTTGTTTTTTTTGTTGTTGTTTTTTCAGTTCTGTGAGTGCCCCATGTCTTTCAAATAAATGTATTTTTTCCTACTTTTCCCCCCAAATAAATATCTTTTTCCCCTTGGGGGAAATGTGAAGAACCTTCTCAGTGAACAGAATTTTGGGTCAAAAGTGGCCCAGAATTTCCATGTCCAATGCCCACACTGCTCCTGTCTCCAGGGTCGTGGCCACTTTTGGAAGCAGCAAGACCATAGAGGTTATGCTTCAGAATGGGCATTCACGTTCCCAACACCTAGCAGAGTGCCCTGCATACGGTTAAGGGGTCAATAAATGCCTTTTAAATTAATGACTTCAGAAATGAAAGGGCAAATGAATGGATTTATGATAGCTGCTGTTTCAACTTTTTTTAAACAAAAATCTCATCTCCAGGCCACCTGATGTTTTTCTGTTAGCCACCTTAATATAATACACAAAGGACAGCAGGCCTTCAGTGAACATTTCTTGGACCAAATCACTAGCAGTTAACTCCAGGGTCAGCTTCACAGATGAAACATCCTGTGCAATCACACAAGTCCCCACCCACTCAGTGGTCTCTGCACTTGCTTAATATTCTCTGCCTTCGCCATCTTAAAATCTTTAATAATTGTTTAGCAAGGAGCCCCGCATTTTATTTTGCATTGAGACTGCAAATTATGTAGCTGGTCCTGGTTAGCTACAGCCTAAATCATATAGCATATACTTACAGGAAACTAAAAAAAAAAAAAAAAAAAATGAAAATACCACCCTGGAACTACAGGACTGCCTGGTATTCACAATGATTGTAGCCAAAGAATTTCTTTTTTTCTTTTTTTTTTAAATTTTTTTAAAAGATTTTATTGGGGAATTGGAGAAGCAGAACAGTGTTGGGGAATTGGGAAAGGGGAACAGCCAAGTTGCTGTCCTTCAATCTTAGTTGTGGAGGGTGCAGCTAGCTCAACTCCAAGTCCAGTCACCATCCAGCCACCTGTCAGCAACTCAGGGCAGCTCAGCTCAAGGTGCCATGTTCAATCTTAGTTGCTGGTGGGCATAGCCCACCATTCCACTCAGGAATCAAACCAGCAACCATGTTGTTAGGAGCATGCACTCTCACACTAAGCCATCCTGCCACCTGTTGGCAGCTCAGTGGCAGTTCAGCTTGGACGCAGCTCACTGGCCCACTTGGGAATCGAACCAGAAACCCTGTTGCTCAGAGCTTGCACTCTTAACCAACCAAGGAATTTCTATTCCCAGGACAGTGCCCTTTGGATCATGGCCTTTCCCTCTCACCTCTCCTGCAGGGCTGCAACCCCACAAAGTCATCTCTCAGGAATACAACCAGGGAATTGGGGGCACAGATTACATACATGAAGATAACTATTGTATATCACAGAGTCACTATGCACTACAGCTTTGAACAATAATTGGGTTTCCACAGATATTATCCATTCAATTTTCTAGAAGAGAGGTAGTGTAATGTTTTGGAAAGGATATAGGTTTGGGAATTAGAGATGCTCAATTTGAATCTTTTTCACTTAGTTGTACAAATGTGGGCAAGCTACTTAATTTCTTGGAACCTTAAAATTTCATCTTTTAAGGAAGAACAATCATAACATTGTTGGTAGAAGTAAGTGAGATTTTTTGGAAGGAAGGAAAGAAGGAAGGAAGGAAGGAAGGAAGGAAGGAAGGAAGGAAGGAAGGAAGGAAGGAAGGAAGGAAGGAAGGAAGAGCTAAGTACCTAGAGTAGTCTCTGAAATGTTGTCAACAGATGGGAACTTATTTTCTTTATCTCCTTTTACTCACCTTTGAAAAACACTCTGAATTTAACAACATTTTTCTCTCCAAAGGCCTTAAGTTCTTTCTCAGACAAGCCTCAAAACTACGCAGGGCATGGGATATTCTGATCAAATCTATTTTGAGCAGAATCTCCCTTTCCTGGCCCATATTCTAACCCCACACAAATATTCAGGAGGTTTTCTGACTTCTTTAATTGCTTTTCATGCTTCCTGAACTCATTTTTCTCAATGCCATCAGTTACTCTTACACATCTCATTACAACCCCAAATAATTGTCATTCTACTACCGACCACTCCCCAACCCACACCTCCCTTAATAATCTTCAGCTCTCCTGGGTGGCAAAAGAGGACTTCTCACTTCCTGGCCTCTGGCCACCTGGGGACAAACACTAGCATAGAAAAACACAGGTACATTTTGATAAGCGTAGCCAGTCTGATAGCTGCTCTCTGTTCACCTTAGTTGGTGGGGAAACAGAAAATGCTGTTCTCTGTAGAGTAAACACATCTTGGTTTTGAATTCCTACTTGGACTTGGCCTTGACCTGGATCCTATCACCTTGTCATACATACATCTTTTGCTATAAAGAGAAGAGTCACAACATTCACCCACCTCCCAGGGGGCTCAGAGAACAACCAGTAAATTGTTAGGAGTGAATGGTGCCCTTTTTATTATGTATTTGCTATTCTGGGAAACCAGTTATTCTATCGTGGACTGCCTCTTACAAGCAATTATAAAGGGGGGAGTGTAGGGAAGGAGAGATAAGGAGGAATTTCTAAACCAGAAAAAAATTAAATGATTAAATGATTAAGTTTGTACCCAGTTTAAAATTTCATTTACCCTCAAGCAAAACGAAATTCAATCCATTCCCAAAGATATGAGAATCCTTAAAATAATGTGGTCTATGAGGAAAGAGTCCAAGATGATTTTTCAGTTAATAAAATTTCCAAGCCTGGAGTATTCCTTCAGTTTCCAGATGTTAGTAATGAGGGCAGCTGAGGAACGTGCTGTTTGAATGGAGACATCATTCAATCTGGAAATAGACTCAGTTATTATGAGTAAGGTGCTCAATGCATCTCTTCAAAGCTATTTCACATATCATTCATTCAGCTTCTTTTCTCCTCAGCGAAATACCAGTAGGCACTTTTGCTGATTAAGGATGCCAGGCAAGTTAGGCTGGGCCTTAAAGAAATCAAACACCAAGGCCAGCTTTCCCTTCTCTTTTTCCCTTTAACATATTGATTTCCATTTTCTGTCCCTATTGGTTTCATTTTGTGGGTGTCCACTCGTGTGAGGGAATTCTGAATGTACTTGCCAGGAAAGACAGGTGGTATCTTAACACTGCAGATGAAGGACGGAGGTTGAGTAAAAATGGCATATGGGCCTCAGGAAAGGCAAAGGTGTTATTAATTCATAATATTTGCTTTGCACTTTACAATTTACAAAGTGCATAAATCGTTTCATTTCATCGATTCTGTATTCTGTGGTTTCCAAACATTTCTGACCTTCACACGTCATGACCCAGTATGCATATCGTACATACACACACACACACACACACACACACACACACACACACACACACAAATATTACTCTATACAATGGACTGTGTTATTTTTTGTTTTATCCATTTGATTTTTGTAATGCCGGTTACAACCTTCCAAATTGATTTCACAACTCACTAGTGGTTTGCAGCCCACAACTTTCAATTACTCTTCAGTCAGTGGGTTGAACACTGTCTGCTGGCATTTGTTCTCATCTTGCACCCCTTCTAGGCTCTTTTCCTGAATTCTCAGGGCTACAAGCCTGGGAACTGCCCTTTAACCACCTTGCCGCCAGGGTTCCAGTTTAGTGTCTGCCAACACGATGCCATTGTTAGATTTGGAAAGCAGATGGGCAGCATTCTTCCTCTAGCTGGAGCAATGGCCACACACCAGCTCTGGTAAATATGAGCTTTGGCTGAGGCCAGAGGACCCTGCCTTGCCCCGCCAGCCCTAGTCCTGCTTCCTGACCTCTGGTTGGAAGCAGCAACATTGACTCTCACAGCTACTCCAGCAAACCAGGAAGTTAGTCGTGTGTTTTGTTCTCCCCACCTTTCCTATGGTTTTTTAAGCACCTAATTCCCAGTTTAAATGCCTTTTTTGCTTCAGATGTTGATTTCTGTTTTCCCAACTGAAGCTCATTTGATAAAATTAGATACTGAAAATCTCCATTTTATTTTTACAGAAACCAATGCTTAGAAGAGATCAAATGACTGGCACATGGTCACACAGTGGTAAGTGGCAAATCGACAACTCAATCCATTTCTCCTGGCAAACTCAGTTCTTTTTCTCACCAGGCACAGCTGTATATGTTTCAAATAAAGTTGTATATATTATATTTTATATATATATATATATATATATATATATATATATACACATATACATACATATACATATACAAAGGTATGCTAACTTTTACATCTAAATTATGCTAAAACTCTTCAAAATGTTCTCAATTTTCTCCTCCTCTTTATCAAATTTAATTTATTCTTGTGTGCCTACATTACTCTACTCTGACCTTTCATTTCTGTGAACTGCTACATTTATAATCTTTTTTTTTTAAAGAGTTTTTTTTAGGGGGATGCTGACTGAGTGGCTCAGTTGGTTAAGAGCTTACTCAAGTGTGCGAGCTCTGAGACACAATGTCAACTGTTCGATTCCCACATGGGCCAGTGAGCTGCGCCCAAGCTGAGCTGTCACTGAGCTGCCAAAAGGTGGCAGGATGGCACAGCTGGTGAGAGCACGTGCTCCTAACAACAAGGTTGCCTGTTCGAGATGGTGGGCTATGCCCACCCGCAACTAAACACTGAACTCTGCATCTTGAGCTGAGCTGCCATCCAGATGGCTCAGTGGATACAGCGTGCGCTCTTAACAACGAGGCTGCTGGTTCGACTCCCGCATGGGATGGTGGCTATGCCCATCCGCAACTAAGACTGAACTCAGTGCCTTGAGCTGAGCAGTCCAACTGGATTTGGAGCTGAGCTTGCTGTGCCCTCCACAACTAAGACTGAAGGACAACAACTTGGCTGTTCCCCTTCCCCAATATCCCAACACTGTTCCCCTTCTCCAATTCCCCAATTAAAAAAAAAAATTTAAACAAAAATAATTTTTATTTTTAATTGGGAAATTGGGGATGGGAACAGTGTTGGGGAGTTGGGGAAGGAGAACATTGTGTTTTTTCAGGACCCATCAGCTTTAAGTCAAGTTGTATTCCTTCAATCTTAGTTGTGGGGGGTGCAAGCTCAGCTCTAAGTCCAGTCACTGCTTTCAATCTAGTTGCAGGGTGGGGCACAGCCCACCATCCCATGCTGGAGTCAAACTGGTAACCTTGTTAAGAGCACACACCCTCACCAGCTGAGCCATCCAGCCGCCTGTTGGCAGCTCAGTGGCAGCTCAGCTCGGGCACAACTCACTGGCCCATGTGGGAATTGAACCAGCAACCCATTGCTCATAGCTCAAGCTCTAATCAACTGCGACACCTGGCTGGCCCTATATCTTTAAACTCTGTTAAAAAAACATAATTATTCTCTCATTGTTTTATAAGGACATCTTTTTCTCTAAACTAGGTTGTAAGTGCCTTGAAAACAGGAATCCTATTTCAGCTTTCCCATGTGTCTCTCTGTTATATTTCTTAGACTTCTTTTCTATGACAAACAAGTGATAGATATCCAACGAATATGGCTGCTCAGTTAATTCATCTTGCACAACTGCCATTCTGTCAATTTTTACAGGCTATAAAAAAGATAAAGATCATTCAACTCAAACCTTCTAAATTGCCTAAGTAAAGAGACATTCTCCTAAGTAAGAAGGCAGTTTGGGGGAAAGGAGACTTTATTCAAGGGATAAAATTCAAGGTTCCTCTTCCCAAAACGAAAATAAGACACAGTAAACCAGGAAAATAAAGAGAAGTCCATATACCTCTCCCAACAACAAGGGAAAGTTATTATTCTTCGATTCCAACTATTTGTACTAAACTCCTATCTTGCTTTTCCCTTCATTTTTGACTTCTTGAACTCTTTATCATCTTTATATTCTGAATACTTTTCTAAGGCAATCTCCAGTCTTCTGTGAAACGAGACAGGGTTAAACTATTCAAGTACTGCCCTATCCCCACCCTGCACTCACATCAGTGTCTAAAAAATGTCTCCTGCCACCTGGGACTCAGTGCTGACCAGCCACCTTGCTCTAAAACCAATGCCTTTTAACCAGTGGTTCTCAAAGTATGGCTGCCCCGCCAGCAGCACCTGGGAGCTTGTTAGCAATGCACATTCTCAGGCCCTGCCTCAGATCTGAACTGAAACAGCAGGTGACGCTGGTACATACAAAAAGTTGGAGAACTTTGCTCTAGAAGTTTGAGTTGAACCAGAAACATTTCCCCCACCCAACATTGTGGCTGATTTAGCCTCTATCCTGAAGGCTGAATAAACCAAGGGAAACTTCAGAATTAGAGCTGGGTTCAACACTGCACGCTAACATCTTGTGCAAGACTGGTGTCTAAGGCCAGTCCCTCAGTCTGGAAAACAGAAACCATCATGCTGCTTAGCTGGGTTGTTAGAAAAATTAAGAGCAATACTCAATCGATGGTATTCTCACACCACCATCTCTTCATATCAGTATGAAGGCATGCATTGGTTTTCAGTGACACAGCTTGCATTTTGTCTCCATGAGAAATGCAATCCATTACAGCTGACAATGAGTCAAGGAAAAAAATTGCGATAAACACCAAGAAGCATGAAGAGTATCGGGATGAACCTAAAAGAAAATAGGGAGAAAATGAAGGGATGACAGGAAAGCAAAAAAATAGAAGAACAAAAGGAAGAAAGGAAAAAGGAAAAGAAGCTGAGGACAAATAAAGAAGGAAGAAAGTAAACAGGAAGTAGACGGAGGAAAAAAAAGTGGGAAAACAGAAAGAAAAACAGGATGAGAAGAAAGAAGGCAGCAGAGGAAGGGAAGGCGATTAAAGCATTCAGGTTCAGTTGATCACTTAGATTTCTGTCCCTCCCAGTGTGAGACTCCATCGATTGTAATTACCCTGGTTCCTCCAAGCTGCTTCTGAGTCTGGGAAGTGGCCTTGTGTCTGGAAAAAACCATAAGCATCTTACATACATATGTTCCACCTAATCCTTAACAGTGTGGGCCTGTGTTCCTGCAGAGGGGGGCACAGGCTTGTGCCAGCTGCCATGTGGCAGGACAGCTCATGGGCTCCTGTCCGGGCCACCCAAGAGCCAGAGGAGCGAATGGCACTCCCCTCCACCCAGATCTGGGCCAGGAGCATGAAAACAGCTTCTTCCTCTCCCAAATTAAGGACTGGAAACCAAAGAGTGTCCAGATCCTTGCTATTTCTAGTCTCCTCACATTGCATCCTCCCTGAGCTTTTCCTCCCTAAGCCAGCTTTGTCTGGATGGGCAAGCATCCAATTCTTTCAAATGAAAAGAGGAGAGAGGAGAGGAGGGGAGGAGAGGGGAAGGAAGGGAGGGCAGGGAATGGGAGGGGAGGGGGGGTGCTGTCCTGTCCTTGCCTGCTCTCTAACTGACTTAATTTCATGTGGAAACAAAGCATTTCCACAGATGAGCATCATCCCCACACGCAGATTTTTTTTCACGAATTTCTATTTTCCCTTTTTTCTTTTCTTTTCTTTTTTCCTTTTCCTTTCTTTTTTCTTCTTTCTTTCTTTCTTTCTTTCTTTCTTTCTTTCTTTCTTTCTTTCTTTCTTTCTTTCTTTTCTCTCTCTCTCTCTCTCTCTCTCTCTCTCTCTCTCTCTCTCTCTCTTTCTTTCTTTTTTTCTTTCTTAATAACTTTTTTAAAAATAGGAATTGATTCAATCCCAAAGTCTCATGAGGGAAGATAACTTAGCCTGCCAGGAGAAGGACCGTCATGTCTGGAAATCACATGAGGAATGAGAAAAAACCGCAGCTTTGCCTAACTCACAGTGTCATATAAAACATGTTCACACTTGGGGAAAGACAGGTGAGAAAGAAAAGCCTTTGCAACCAACTCATTCATTCCTGGTTGTCTGCCCAGGTCTGCCTTGCCACCCACCCTGCCGTCCCCATCCCCACTAACCTAGAAGATTCTACACATATGCTCTCAGACCCCAGCCCACACCCTGACCACCCCCCACCCCTCAGCAGACAGCTCCACAAAATGATAGGTCTGACTTACCTACTACCTACTTGAATTTAGAAATGTATTAAGGAATCAGGAAGAGGGAGAAAAATGCAATGCAAATATCAACAGTATGTACAAAGCAGATTAACAAGACAAGCCTTAAATGAAAAGTGAAAAAGCAAAGTAATAAGGCTACAGAACTCCATCTTAGGCATTTATAGTTACGGCTTTGTTCACTTATGTTTTTCGCTTAGACAGTGAAAAAGGTTGCAGAAGCAACCTGAGGTTTAAAAATGCTATATGCCAAGCATTATATAGGATGGTATAAAGGGTGATGTTAAAATTAAGGGAGGGGGTGCAAAGACGTGGTCTTCAACCCACAGGAGAAAACTCTTTCTTTTAATTCCCCACAGTTAAGCAGGATCCCTCTCAAATTACACTTTGGCACCTCTTTCCTGGGCAACTTTAATGGTTTTTGGGTAGCACTTCGAATGAGACTAAAAATCAGTGTATCTTTTGCTTTTCCTCAGAAGCACAATTCAACCACTAATGCAATATGTTGGGGAAACAGACTTTCCAGGCTTCCTGTTTAAATCTCTCCCAGGAAAGACATTTACAAATACACCAGGTAGCTATGAGTCACTAAAATGATCCGAGCATTTTCAGTTCCACTTTAAAGGCAAACAAGCACAATCTTAAACAAACAAAACAAACAAACAAAAACAACTGCCACTGGGATGGTGAAGAATCCATCCCCCTGTAGTTGTCAGGTGATTCTATCCTCACTTTACCTGACCGTCTATGCAAGCAATTATACCCTTGGAGAAGGGAGAATTCCAGCATCTTGGCACTCCAGCCTAGTTCTCCTGCAAACCCCTCCCTCCACCTAATTTTTACTTAATCCTCAGGAAGGTGCCCCTGTGAGCCCAACCAGAGCCATCCCTACCAATCCCTAGGAGCAGTGATTTTTTTTTTTCCCTTAAAAAACAAAATGTGGGCCAGCTGAGTGGCACGTTGGTTAAGAGCTGGCTTCGGATGCCAGTGGCCCTGGTTCGGATCCCACATTGGAGGGCCAGTGACACTGCCCTCTACAGCTAAGATGGTGAACAACAGCTCCACCTGGAGTTGGGCTGCTGTGAGTCCCCGGGGATAGCATAGCTGCAGCCCCTGCTGCAGTGGGCTGCCATACGCTACACTGAGTGGCCGGCAGCCAGTGTAAGCAGCTGGCAGCCAGTGTGAGCTGCCAAGAGCTGCTGTGAGAGGCCGTCCAAAAGCTGGCTACCAATCTGCCTCACCCGGGAAAAGCGCAATGATAATACCAACATGGGCCAGTGAAGCAACATCCTTCACAACTAGACTGAAAAACAAAAGGTCAGCAACTTGTCTGTTCCCCTTCCCTGGTTCCCCAACGCTGTTCCCCTCCCCCAATTCCCCAATAAAATCTTAAAAAAACAAAAGACAAAAAAAAAATGCCACTTTCCTATGCCCCTTCCTTAGAGCAGAAAATCCGGAGTTATTAGATAACCCAATGCTGTACAATGTAAATTATTGACAGTTTCCCCTGGGAGATAGAAAATAACATTACCCAAAGTCGATGGAATTCTTTAGTGTTCAAAGGCCGGCTCTAAAATAACAAACTTGGGATGAAATTTTACACATTCCCAGGTAACTGTCTGTACCTAAATATGGAGCAGTCTGTGACTTACTAGTAAATATCCATTTCCAGAAGACATGGGTGAACCTTATCTTGTCAGAAAATTCTCAGCTCCTTGAAATCAAAGAAGCCCATTATGGAAGATATGTGAGTGTGTGGAGGGTGGGGGGCTGCCTAAGGAGAGGTTCCCAGGGGTTGTTTTGAGGTCACTTGTGTTCTGAGAACCCCATCTTGTTCCACAATGTAGAATGACCCAAAGGCCTGAGGGCTTGGGAAGCATCAGCCCCAGACACCAGCTTCCAAATGCTAACAATGTCTTTCTGGTGTACACATACATGTATAAAAGTTCTAGCTACATTTCCCTTGAACAAAATCAGGGTTTAAAATATCACGATTGTGGCCAGCCCAGTGGCGCAGTGATTATGCGCTGGCTTGGGAAGCCAGCGGCCCCGGTTCGGGTCCCACATATGAGTGCCAGTCACACTGCCCTCAAAAAAAAAATCACGATTGTAATTTTACAGAGTTTTCATATATATATATATATATATATATATATATATATATATATATATATATATAGTGCCAAAAAACTGTATACACTTTTTAAGAAAGGGAAAAAACTGTATTAAAATTACACTGATGGTAACCACTTTGAGCACCTCTTGTAATTGCTGAAGTCAAACGTGACTTGTATTCATCTTTTGTTATCAGTATATATTGAGTTTTACAATTTTAATACAGTTTTTTCCTTTCTTAAAATGTGTATACATGTTTTGGCACCCTCTGTATATATAATATATACAGTATATATAATTATATATACAGTATATTATATATTTAGATGTATATTAGACTTTAATTTTTAGAACAGTTTTAGATTTATAGAAAATTGGAGAAGATAGTACAGAGAGTTCCCATATACCTGACACTCATTTTCCTCTTTTATTAACATCTTACATTAATATAGTATATTTGTTGCAGTGAATGAACTAATATTGATACATTCTTATTAAAAAACAAGGCAAGGATGCTTACTCTTGCCACTTTTATTAAATATAGTATTTAAAGTCCCAAATAGAGCAATTAGGCAAGAAAAAGAAATAAAAGCATCCATATAGGAAAAAAGAAGTAAAACTGTCACTATTAGCAGGTGACATGATACTAAATATAGGAAACCCTAAAGACTTTACTAAAAACTGTTAGAACTAATAAATGAATTCAGTAAATTTGCAGGATACAAAATCAATATATAAAAACCTGTTGCATTTCTATACACTAGTAATGAACTATCAGAAAGAGAAATTAAGAAATCAGTCCCATTTACAATTACATCAAAAAGAATAAAATCTCTAAAAATAAATTTAACAATGGAGGTGAAAACAATAAGACATCAATGAAAGAAACTGAAAGAGACACAAGAAAATAGAAAGCTATTTCATACTCATGGATTGGAAGTAATCTACAGACTCAGTGCAATCCCTATCAAAATTCCAATGGCATTTTCCACAGAAATAGAAAAAACAATCCTAAAATTTATGTGGAACCACAAAAGACCCTGAATAGCCAACAAAATCCTGAGGAAAAAAAGAACAAAGCTGGAGGCATCATGCTCCCTGACTTTAAACTATAATACAAAGCTATAGTAATCAAAACAGTATGGAATTGGCATAAAAACAGATACATACAGAATAGAGAGCCCAGAAATAAACCCACATATTGAGAGTCAATTAATTTATGACCAGAGTCAAGAATATACAATAGGGAAAGGGCAGTCTCTTCAATAAATAGTGATGGGAAAACTGGACTGCTACATGAAAAAAAAAAATGAGACTGAACCACTATCTTACACCATACACAAAAGTTAACTCAAAATGGATTAAAGACTTGAATGTAGGACCTGAAACCATAAAACTCCTAGAGGAAAACATAGGTGATAGGCTCCTTGACATTGGTCATGGTGATGATATTTTTGGATTTGGCACCAAAAGCAAAGGCAACAAAAGCAAAAGTCAACAAATGGAATGAAAAAAACTTCTGTATAACATCAAACTAAAAAGTTTCTGCAGAGCAATGAAAACCATGAACAAAATAAAAAGGCAATCTATCAAATGGGAGAAAATGTTTGCAAGTCATACATACTATAAGAGACTAATACCCAAAATATATAGCAAAAAAAAAGAAAAGAACCAATCCAATTAAAAAATGGGCAGAGGATCTGAACAGACATTTTTCCAAAGAAGATATACAGAGTGTCCAACAGATATATGAATGATGCTCAATATTACAGATTATTAGGGAAATGCAAATCAAGACCCCAATAAGATACCAGCTAATACCTGTTAGAATGGCTGTTGTCAAAAAGACAGTAGATAACAAATGCTGGTGAGGATGGGATAAAAAGGGAGCCCTTGTGTACTGTTAGTTGGAATGTAAATTAGTGCAGCCACTATGGAAAACAGTATGGAGGTCCCTCAAAAACTTAAAACTAGAACTTCCATATGATTCAGAAATTCTACTTCTGGGTATTTATCTAAAGAAAATGAAAACACTAACTCAAAAAGATACATGCTCCCCTGTGTTCACTGCAGCATTATTTACAATAACCAAGATATGGTTATTCTAAGTGTCCATCAAAAGATGAATGGATAAAGAAAATGTGACATATATGTACAATAAAATATTATTGAGCCGTAAGCAAAGAAGGAAATTGTGCCATTTGCAACAACATGGATGGACCTTGAGGATATTATGCTAAATGAAATAAGTCACACAGAGAAAGATAAATACCATATGATCTCTCTTATAGGTGGAATCTAATTTTTACAAAAAGCAAATAAACAAACAAACAAAGGCTCATAGATACAGAGAACAGATTGGTGGTTGCCAAAGGTGGGCAATGAGAGGAGGCAAAACAGATGCAGTCGAAAGGTGCAAAGTTCCGGATATAAAATAACTAAGGCATGAGGCTCTAATGTACAGCATGATGACTATAGTTAATAACACTGTACTGCAATTTAAAGATGCTAAGAGAGTAAATCTTAAAAGTTGTCATCACAAAAAAAAAATGAGTAACTATGTATGGTGATAAATGTTAACTAGACTTATTGTGCATTTAATAGTGTATACAAATATCAAATCATTATGTTGTATACCATATAATGTTGTATGCCAACTACACTTCAATTTAAAAACATTATTTTAAAAACAAACAAGATCTAGCACTAGGTGTGCTCTATACTAGGATATCTTTTCTTTCTTCCTTCCTTCCTTCTTTCCTTTCTTCCTTCCTTCCTTTCTCCCTCCGTCCCTCCCTCCCTCCCTCCCTCCCTCCCTCTCTTCGTCTCTCCCTCCCTCCCTCCCTCCTTCTCTCTCTTTCTTTCTCTCTTTTTCTTTCTTTCTTTCTTTCTTTCTTTCTTTCTTTCTTTCTTTCTTTCTTTCTTTCTTTCTTTCTTTCTTTCTTTCTTTCTTTCTTTCTTTCTTTCTTTCTTTCAGGTCCTGTCAGCTAACAGAGCAAAGAAATATTTGTGTTTGTGCATTTCTATATGTAACTATTTGTATTAATTAAACATGAAATTTTACTGATGTCTTCAACTATAATCTATTACCACATGCAGAGTTCTAGCATCCTCCCCTTGCTTATCTGTAAATTCCTACTCCAGTGACACACAGAATAATTTCACCATCACCCTAAAAGTCCCCCATATTCCACCTTGTTATCCCTCCTCCCTCTCCCCTCCAACCACTCATCTTTTTACTGTCTCTATACTTTTGCCTTTTACAGAATGTCATATAATTAGAATTGCATAATATGTAGTCTCTTCAGACTGGCTTCCTTCACCTAGCAATATGCATGTAAGTTTTCTTCATGTCTTTTCATATCTGGCGTGTTGTTTAATCAATTCCAGAAGAAACAGAGTGAGCTACACAAACCTGTCACTTCAGCTAATTTTCTTCCAAAACCCAAAAACTGGTTCCCTCATTTCCAATAGATGCTGATTCATATCTCATACCAGGTAAGACCTTCCTGGCCACTCCAGGTAAAGCTGCAACCCCCCACTCTCACTCTTTCCTGTCTTTATTTTTAGCACTTTCTAACACATCTTTACTTTTATGTATTTATCTTTTTCATCGATGTCTGTCTCTGTGAGGGTAGGGATTTTTGCTATTTTATTCTTTGCTGCTTTCCCAGCACCAGAAACAGTGCCTGACACAGAGGAGCCTTCAGTAAATATGTGATGGATAGACAAACCAAATGGACACCGTCCTCAAAAACTCTGTATATGTATGTGTGCTTGACCCCATGCCTCGTATGCCCTTTGGCTTTACAGGCAATCAACAAATTAAATGGCAGGTTGGAGTCAGGAGGTGTGAGGAACTGGCAGCTGCTCGCAGCTCTTCTCCGACCTACACATTCACCACGGTGGCTGACATTTCTCCACTAGAGATTAATCTAATTGGGTGTCTTCCTCCCTATTAGACTTTTGTTTCTCAGTTTTAAGTGTTTAAGAGAATATTTGTCTAATTTTTAAAAATTCCTGAATGTATATTATAATGAGTGACATAATTTAGAGATACATAAAAGAGTATTTCATCATCTTGCCCACACCCGTGTACCGCCCTTAGACCTGAGCCCCAGGGCCCCTGCCCCGAGCACTCTGCTTTAGAAGGTTGATCCTCCCCAGTGGAACAAGGACTCTCCAGGGCCAAGGATACGTGTCAGTCTGCAGTCTGTGACGCTCTTTCTAGGCCACTCTCCACGTACCAAAGATACTAGAAATCCCTGCCAAATGGCCTTGAGGCGTTGTCCTGGGCACACTGGCCCAGGGAAGGGTACACACAGAGTCCAGGAATATTTGTGGCAAGTGGGCAGGCTGGGATGCTAGCACATAGGTACACAAGTTCTCTTGGGGTGCACCAGGAGCTAGAGTGAGCAGCAGGGGGGCAGACAGGCCAAGTTTCCATTTATCCTTTCTCCTAGTGATGCTCACTCCCTCTCAGTGTTACAGGGAGGCCTGCCTCACCTGCTGTAATCCCATCCCCCTGAGGTAACAGTGTCAACAGTTTGGCATGTAACCTTCACACCTTTCTCTACGGGTTCATAAACATATAGAAACATAAACACATATGGAGGGGGTTTTCTTTCTCCTTATCTATCTCTTTTTTATAATAGTGGTATTCCAATACATAATAGATGTCATGTTCAAACCCCCTTGATGTAGATCAAACTCATTCTTTTAATAGCTTTACAATGCTATAGAATAAATGCATGTTCCTTTATGATGGGATATTCAGTGTTTCTTTCTCCACTTCAATCAAAGCTGAAGTAATCTTTAAACCTGCAGTCTTACTTATATCCTGGTGCTTTCATCTTACAAACTTATAGCTTGGATTCCTAGAAATAGGATTAGTGGTTCAATCAAAGGTTATAAATATCATTTATTTTATAGATGTTTCCAAATGACTTTAGTAAACATTTATAGAAATTCATACCTCCACTGGCAATGGATAAGATGCCCATTTCACCAAAACTCTCCTAGCTCTGGAGGTTATAGATTGTTTCAAATTCTGCAAATTGGATGGGTAAAAACTGACATGTGGTTAATTTCACTTCTGTTCCCCTGGCTGCAGTGAGACTCAGCATCTTTTCATACACTCTGGCCATTTGTATTTCTTCTGCTATAAACCGCCTATTTATATTCTTTGCCCATTTTTCTATTGGGATGTTAGCTTTCTCAGTTCAGATTGTAAACATTTATTAAACAGTAAGCTTCCATGGTTGTAAGTATTATCAATGTTTTTCCCCTGTCATCTATCAACTTTAAGATATATTTTTCCATGCAGATACTTCTAATTTTTTTGTAATCAAATCTATATTTCTTTTGTAATGATTTCTGGGTTTTCTATCTTATTTTAAAAGGAATTTTATTCTACTCTTTTTATTGTCATGTGCTTCTGTCTTCATTTAGTAGTAGAACTAATTCAGAAAACAAAGGAACTCTCAGAAAGGAAAGACTCCTTGAATTCTTGTACCCCAGGTCTTTTCTTCTGCTTCTGTTCACCATTACAACTTGAATATTTCTTGTCTTCCAACAACCTCCTCTTAAAATGTAGGCAGCCCTGCAGTATGACTTCTGCAGACTTTGCCACTTCAAGGCCTCAATCAGCAAACCAAGCTAGAGTTCATTAGAGCTTCCCAAGGACAGGCACCTTGGGAAAGATAAAATGACAAAAACAGTGAAAAGGGGGAGGAAAAAGGAGGTGTGAAGGTGTCTTTCCTCCATGCGTTAATCCAAACAACAGAAACAAATTGAGAGCCTCCTGTACATAAGACATAATAATGGGGCCTGTGAATATTCAAGACTCAAAGGACAGACAGCATGGCCTCTTCCCCCAGACATTTATCCTTTTGAAAGGGCAAGTGCAGCCCACACAGAAACATTGCAGTATAGGCAGAAGATACAAGATCTGGACCTAGAGTAGAGAAGGAAGATCACTTCTGACCTGGTGATGAGGGAAGACTTCAAAGCAGGGATGAATCTGAGATGAGAGTTCAATAATGGTTAGGACTTCAATAGGTAGACGATGAGGACTTTCAGAAGAAAATGACACAAGCAAGGATAGAAAAGTGGGAACAGATTAGAGGATTTGGGGATAAGCGACTTATCCAGTCTGACAAATGAAAAGTATATGTCAAGAAACAGTAAGACATGGGCCGGCCGAGTGGTGCATTGGTTAGGAATTGGCTTGGGAAGCCAGCTCTGAGCAGCAGGGCATTGGTTTGGATTCCACATATGAGGGCCAGTAATGCTGTGTCCTCTACAGCTAAGATGATGAACAACAGCTCGACCTGGAGCTGGGCTGCCATGAGTTGCCAGCGACAGCGTAGGCTGCAATGGGGCTGGCTGGCGGTGGGCGTGAGCTTTCATGAGCTGCCGTGAACCACCATGGGAAGCTGTCCAATAGCCGCCAAGCAACTGCCTCAGCCGGAAAGAGCGCAATGATAATACCAACATGGGCCAATGAAGCAGCATCCTTCACAACTAGACTGAAGAATAAAAGGACAGCAACTTGTCTGTTCCCCTTCCCCAATTCCCCAACGTTGTTCGCCTCCCCCAATTCCCCAATAAAATCTTTAAAAAAGAAAAGAAAAGAAACAGTAAGAGATGAACTGGAAAGGTGGCTGAGTCCAGACCTCAGGAGCCTGAGAGGTCTGGGCATGACCAGGGAGGCAATGGGGACACAAGTTCAGACATAGACTAACTAGCCTACTTCACCCCTTTTTCTGGAGCTGGTGCTGCCAAGAACAGGTTGTGTTTGGCTCAGGAAGGGGGATACCTAACTCTTAACTTCCAAACCATCTGGGATCATCTTTAAAATGACCAGATTTATCAGATTTACCATACTCGGTGGGTCCCACCCCAAACCTATTGAATCCAAATTCCCCTGTGACATTAATGATAAGCTAGTTGGTAAACCTACTTCTGGCTAAATCTGCCCCAAAAGAATAACCATACTTGTAAGATTCCATAGAAATTATGTATGTTTCACACTTCCTCTTTGTCCATCTTATCTATGAAAATGCAACTAGTGGGTAGCAGAGATCTACTGCTTTAGCTATCTAGCTTCTCTTCCTTTTCTTCTGGTAACTGTCTCCAGAGCCTCTGCAAATCATCCAGTCCCCCATTCTCAGCCCATTGGCTTTGTGTGAAGTTAACTGGCTCTAGAATGGATCACATGACCTGGGTCTAAGCCAATCGGCATATTAATCTGTCCATATGACTGGTTCAGGGACAGGTTCTTGGTTCAGTCAAAGACGATGAGATGCCTAGGAATGCTGAGCCAAACATCTTTTCTTTCTCCTGTGTTTGAACCCACAAGCCCCTCACCTTAAAAGCTGTTGGCAACCATCTTGTAAAGAGAGAACCCCCTGTGTAGAAGGCAGACCTGATGAAGACACAGCTTGGCCTGGGTCCTATCATTTGAGGTTTGAATAAAGTCAAACCTGAAGCCACACCCCATCTTCGCTGGACTGCTTTGTTATATCAGCAAGCATGTTCCCTGTTTTGCTTAAGCTTGTTTGGATCAGGTTTCTGGTCACTTGCAACTGAAAGAATTATCGCTGATAGGAGGTACAAAGTCCTTCTGAAAATTAAGCTCCTTCAAGTACAAGGAAAGCAGGAACCCATAGTTCTCCTAAGAAAGATGTTATCATGCACAGATGCAAGCCACTGGCAACTTGAGTTTTTGGAGAATTCTTTCAGAAGCTTCTAGAAATGGGAAAGAAAATGGTTTCTTTGATAGGCCAAAGAAGCACTCTCCTGTTGATGTAATAATTCCATCTTCTTGCTTCCTTGGGCATATTGTGATTTGACAATGTGTTAACACATTGTATGCGGGCATTTGAGCGATATGACGAGTTTACTCATTTCCCACGTTCACATTGTAAGCAGGCATTTGAGCGATATGACGAGTTTACTCGTTTCCCACAAACAATGTGTTAAAATGGTACATTGTAAAAATCTTCTTTAAATTATCCAAGCACAAAAAGTTCTGCAAAAATCAGGAAGAAAAATCAGTCAATTTCTTGGTGGCCCCCTCTTAAGGGAATGTCCTGCAGGTCTCTCAATGTATCTGTTTAAGTGGTCATCTGTCAGACCCAGAATCTGCTAATAGGATTGAAGTTTGTTTGCTTTCGCCTTTGAGAACAAAGCAGCCAGCTGAGAAGGAACTTTTAAAATTTCCATGTCACAAATAAGGAAAATAGAAAGAAAAAAGGAAAAATGAAAGAGAGAGAAGGATGCAGACATGAGTCTTAGGAACCATTTCCTTTGCTCTAACTTCAGACAGAGACCCTCCCTCTGTAGACCATACTTAAGGAGAGTCAACATAAGATGTAGGTGCAGGTAAACATTTTACTCCATGAGAAAGCCTTCTACCAAAAAGACTTTCATATTTGTGGGGTTTTTCTTTAATTAATTTCCGGAGTATAAAACAATGTAATAGTTATACATTTCACCCCTCACAAAGTGATAACCCCCTCTCTCAATCTATTTCCCCTCTGACATCGTATATATCTATTACAATTCCATTGGCTCTATTCCCTATACCATACTCCATATCCCATGACTATATATATATATATATATATATATATATAAAGTTATAGTTGTTGTCATACAATATTATTCAGCTTCAGGTTCAGGTGTACAGTGCAGTGGTCAAGCCTCTACACCATCCATGAAGTGGTCTCCCTAACAAGACATGTGCCCATATGACACCCTACAAAATATTTACAACATTATTGATTATATTCTCCAAACTGTCTTTCATATCCTGTGGCAATATTGTCGTTACCTTCCCTGCTGTCTAATCCCTTCCCTTTGTACCTCATCCCTCCCCCCTCCCCTCATATTTGTGTTTTAATTTTAGGGTTAAGACTGTTGATGGTTTATTATTCTGGAAAACCCACTTACCCAGACTTGGTACTTTCTGACAAATAACCTGACACATACCCATGTTGTGTTTCTGTCTGGACTCTAAAGAGTATTTCAAAACCCCTTAAAGTTGTATCTGTACTGTAAGAAAAATACCAGTGAGTGTTTATTATTCTCAGGCTAATAGTGAATAGCAAATTTCCCTTAAAGCTATTTGTAACAATACATTATTATTTCCTGACATCCTGAAGGATTTCTGAGGGGGCCAGCCGGTATCATAAGGGTTCAGTCATTGATGATCTAATGAAACTCCAGGACTGAGAATCCTGTTGTTTGCATTCTGCTGACCATTTCAAAAGCCTCTACCTCTTCTGAGGGAGCAGAGGGGAAAAATGGCTGACACCAGGGTCCAAATCTAATGAGAGATTCTATTGGGTTGTCAGAAAAGTCATGACGCGTTTTTGCAATGAAAAACATAGAAAAATCCGTCATGACTTGTCCTACAACCCAATATAAACTCCAAAGCCAATCATTTGCCCACTGATTCATTCATTTAACAAATATTTATTGAGTTCTTCCCAGGTGTCAACAATAGTCTAAGCATGGGGGCAGAACAGTGAATAAACAGGCCAGCTAAGTTTCTGTCTCCTGAGAATTTCTAAATTCTAGAGGAGACTGATAGAAACAAGTAAACAATGCATAGATGCTATAATAGTAATAGAATAGGCAATAATAAGTGCTATTAAGAAAACTAAACCAGAGTGGGATAGTGAGATGATGAGGTGGGTGGAGTCATACACATGGAGTGACAGAGGATGAGAAGAAAGGAGCAAGCCTTGGGGGTCTGGTGAAGCACCTCCCAGGAGGAGGAAGGGGGAAAGCCTGCAGCAGGAAGGAGTTTGGAGACTGATGGAACAGTAGGGAAGGAGGTGAAAGCAGAGAGCTGGCAAAGACTGTCTGAATGAGCTCGAGAACCTTATAGGCCTGGAAAGGAGTACTGATTCTATTCTAAATGTGGCTGGGAGCCATTAGAGGATTTTAAGCGGGGGGTGGGGGTGGGGTGGGGTGGGGGGATAAAGTGATTTGTGTTTTTAAATGCTGTCTGAGGACCATGTGAGGACTAGAGCGTAGGAAATGAGTGTAGAAGCTAGGAAAGCTGTGGGGAGCCTGTTAGGTGATGTTGCCTGGACTGCTGGCTCTGGTCCTTGTTCTCAGCTGTGTCCCCAGCCCCCAGAAAAAGTCTGGTAAATCATGATTGAGGAGATGAATCAAATCCTGGCCTGAGGGCATTTACAACTTTCCAGGTGAGGCAAATATGTAAAGAAGTTAACGAGGACAAAATGGGTGGTGCTAAGGACCAAGGTTTGCTGAAAGAGGGGCGGATTGGGGGGTAGGGGGGCGGGCAGGAATGTCTTACAGGCAGAGCCACGAAGGGAACCAGCACTGCAGCTGGACCATGCCGAGCACAATCCCCCAAGGTTGATGGAAAGGGGTGGGGGTCAAAGGGCAGGGAGTGCTTCAGATCTGGCAGGACAGAGGAGCATGCAGTGGCACCCAGGCTGGCACATTTGCATCAGAGAGCTGATTTGCCTCCCCTTAAGGAAAGAATAGGTTCTCTCCCCTGCAGGGCCTACTTAATTTTCCCTGGTTTCCTGCAGGGCATACTCAGAAATTCCTTTCATTTCCTCTCTCTGCTGGCTGTGCTTGAGGCAGGGATGGGCTAATACCCTCCACACCCTTTGCCTATCCATCCGGAAGTACTGAGTCAACAGCTCTTTCCCAGAACCCACCTTAGTCTCTTCCCACACCTGCAGCATGGACAGTTCCCAGGAATGAGGTGGGGCAGGGCAAGAGAGTGAGGTGAGTGTCAGGGTGCAGGATCACACCGGAGGATCTCCAGATGGGTGCCTCTCAGGCTGACCACGCATGCAAATCTCCCAGGGAGCCTGTCCTCACAGGTTGCCAGGTCCTTTCTGATTGTGAAGGGCTGAGGTGAGGCAGAGAATTTGGATTTCACTTGGGATCCCAGAGGTGCCGGTGCTGAGGGCAGCCTTTGAGAGTGCACTGCTCCATATGATGCCAGGACAAGGTTGGCAGGGGAGAAAAAATAAATATAGCCTCGAGTTACTGAGTGCCAGACTCTGGGCTGAAGGCATTATGTGAATAATCTCTTTAATCCTCAGCCAGCCCTGTGAGCTGGCACCATCATTTTGCCTATTTAACAGATGAGGTTAAGAAAGAGTGGAGAACCTCCCCAAGGTCTGGTAGCTTACAAGCGAGACTTGCACTCACTCACACATCTGACTCCTGTGCCTGAACTCTTAGGAGATATCTCAAGGGAAGAAATGTTACTAGGCTGACTAGGACATGTTATGAGTTGGCAACTGGAGAAAGGTCAAGAAATAAATACCTGCCCCATACATCCTAACAGTCACCATAAAGGGGAAGGTAGACATGCAGATATAACTAGACCCAATAGGATCTCAGGAGTGCTTCAACTTCTGGACTGGTCAAGACTAAAAAGAGCTGTGACCAAAGAAAAGAGAAAGTGCAGCACGCTTTTCCTTCTCTGCTTTGTATTGATTTATCTAGCGTCTACATTTAAGATTAAAATTCCCCCAGATTTAAAAAAATTCTGTTTTATTTCTGGTGGTGTCCCACCCCATTGCACCCCAGGGCTCCTGGCAGTGTTCTTAAAATAAACAGTAAATAATGTGCCTACACCCTTTGGTTTTTATTTATGAAACACAACAGACAAGCACCTATTATGAATTCACTGTAATTACTACACTCTGCACAAGCTAACAGGAGATATGTGGAAACAGGATGGGGAGATATGGAAGGATTCGGTATGAACAGCCTTTCAGCACTGGACAGGAAACAACGGTGAACGAAATTCTCCTTACTGGATATTAAGCACACTGAAAATGAAATTAGTATACGGAGCAAAGTGAAAATGAAAATACTTTAAGTATTTATAACCTGTGTCACTCAAGTATAAGCAACAATCTGGCTTAAATCCTTCACAAAAATAAATTCAGCAGTGGAGGAGGTACTAACTCAAGGTCTTTTCTAGGGAAAAAGACACTTGAATGTTACACAGGGTCAAAGCATTAATTTGCAATCTCATGTGCTGACTTCCTCATTTTTGGATATTTCGAATCAGACCCAAAAGATCATCTAATGCAGTTAAATAATACAGTGGGTTAATGACTCCAAAATTAGACTCTGGAGAGAACTTACTTTTCCCCTAGGTTGCCCTAACTCAGCCTGGGAATCCTCCAGACACCCATAAACGTAATCCTGTGCACTTCTGCTCATCACACCTTGCGTAAGTGTGTCAAGGGTTTATTTTACACACAGGCTCCTGGAAACTGACAGGCATAATTCATGTTCCAGCTCAAGCCTAGCAAGAAAAAGGGGTCCTTGGCTACAGTAACGAGGCTTTCTAGGTGTTTGTCTTAGGTTTACTTTTTAACACATTCCCTAAACCTGATGAGCTCCCTGCTCCAAGGAGTTGAGGGACACCATCTGCAGGGAATTCTATTTTTCTTATAAAATCTAAATAAAAATACTCTCATCTGCTCTGTTCTCCCAGGGCTAGGAGCCTCGTTCAGTCCCCAGGGCTCCATTCTGCACAGACACTGCATTTTCACAAGCGATGTTTTTTCTCAGCTCCTCCTCTAAGTGGCAGAAGGAACGCTAGAACTCAGACTTCCTGCTTTTAGTGCAGGACCTGTCCCCATACACCCACTATCCTTCCACTTTCACTCCGGAATATGTGACTTCCTCCCACCATGTCCAGCCCCTGCCTCTAAGCTCCCTACATACACATCCATAGTTAGCTAAGGTTTTACCCTTTGGGGAAAAAAATCCCAACTTTCCAATAAAAAACCCTAGATTAATAAATTCTTTAAGGCTCCCCCTTATATACAAGTTCTGACAATTAAGTTCACCAACTTGTTGCAACAATGTTGCTAACCTTTTTTGATATCAGAGGGATTATCCATTATGAATTTGTACCAACTGGACAAACGGTTAACCAAGTTTACTATTTGGAAGTACTGAAGAGGCTGCATGAAAAACTTAGATGACCTGACATTTTCGCCAACAATTCATGGCTCTTGCATCACGACAATGCACCAGCTCACATGGCACTGTCTGTGACGGAGTTTTTAGCCAGCAAACAAATAACTGTATTGGAACACCCTCCCTACTCACCTGACCTGGTCCCCAATGACTTCTTTCTTTACCAGAAGATAAAGAAAATACTGAAAGGAGGACATTTTTATGACATTCAGTACATCATGGGTAATACGATGACAACTCTGATAGCCATTCCAGAAAAAGAGTTCCAAAATTGCTTTGAGAAGTGTACTAGGTGCTGGCATGGGTGCATAGCTTCCCAAGGGGAGTACTTCAAAGTGACCATAGTGATATTCAGCAATGAGGTATGTAACACTTTTTCTAGGATGAGTTCGCGAACTTAGTTGTCCAACCTCTTATAGTATTGTGTATTGATTTCAAATATATAAAGAGTTAATTTCTTCAACCTCACTGATCATTAGGGAAATGCAAATAAAACCACAATGAGATACCACCTCACTCCGGTCAGAGTGGCTATCATCAATAAATCAACAAACTACAAGTGCTGGCGAGGTTGTGGGGAAAAGGGGACCCTGCTGCACTGTTGGTGGGATTGCAGATTGGTGCAGCCACTATGGAAATCAGTATGGCGATATCTCAAAAAACTGGAAATGGAACTACCTTATGACCCAGCAATTCCAGTCCTAGGTATTTATCCTGAAGAACCCAAGACACTAATTCGAAAAAACATATGCACCACTATGTTCATTGCAGCGCTATTTACAATAGCCAAGCCTTGGAAACAACCAAAATGCCCATCAGTAGATGACTGGATTCTGGTACATTTACACAATGGAGTATTACACAGCTATAAAGAAGAAGGAAATTGTACCATTTGCAACGATATGAATGGACCTAGAGAACATTATGTTAAGTGAAATAAGTCAGTCAGAGAAAGACAAATACCATATGATCTAACTTATATGTGGAATCTAAAGAACTGAATAAATGAGCAATGTAAACAGAAAGTCTTAGAGACACAGAGGAAAAACTGATGATTGTTAGATGGGATGGGGGTGGGCATGAGGGAGAAGGGAAAGGGATGTAACAACATAAATTGGTAACTACAACATTGCCGCAGGGATAGAAAAGACAGTTTGGGGAATATAATCAATAATGTTGTAAATATTTATTTTTTTTTTAAAGATTTTATTGGGGAATTGGGGGAGAGGAACAGCGTTGGGGAATCAGGGAAGGGGAACAGACAAGTTGCTGTCTTTTTGTTCTTCAGTCTAGTTGTGGAGGACGTTGCTTCACTGGTCCATGTTGGTATCATCATTGCGCTCTTCCCGGATGAGGCAGATCGGTCGCCGGCCTCTGGATGTTGCTCACCGCGGCTATTGGCAGCTCATGCTGGCTGCCGGCCGCTCACGCTGGCTGCTGGCCACTCACTGTAGCCTATGGCAGCCCACTGCAGCAGGGGCTGCAGCCTACACCATTGCTGGGGCTTGCACAGCCCAGCTCCAGGTGGAGCTGTTGTTAGTTGTAGAGAGCAGTGTCACTGGCCCTCATATGTGGGATCCGAACCAGGGCCGCTGGCATTCCAAAACCAGCTCTTAACGAATGCGCCACTCGGCCGGCCCTTGTAAATATTTTTTAGGGGGCCAGATGGACTCATGTCTTGTTAGGGAGACCACTTCAAGGATGGTGTAGAGGCCTGACCACTGCACTGTACATCTGAAGCTGCCGCTGAATAATATTATATGTCAACTATAATTTAATATATATATAGTCATGGGATGTGGAGTATAGTATGGGAATGGAGTCAATGAATGGAATTGTAATAGATATGTATGATATCAGGGGTGGGGGGGCAGTGGGTGGGGGAAGACGGGGTTGTCACTTTGTAAGGGGTGAAAAGGATAACTATTGCATTGTTTTGTACACCTGAAACCAATAATAAAGAAAGAACGAAAGAAAGAATGAAAGAAAGAAAGAAAGAAAGAAAGAAAGAAAGAAAGAAAGAAAGAAAGAAAGAAAGAAAGAAAGAAAGAAAGAAAGAAAAAGAAAGAAAGAAAGAAAGAAAGAAAAGAGTTAATGTCTTCAAGTTTTCACAGAAAGCTGGAGAAGGAAAAGAGCTCTGAGGGACTCACCCAGCCCTGCCTAATCAAAATATAATACAAGCATGTAGCATGTGATTTTAAAGTTTCTAATAGCCACACTAAAATAAAGTAGAAGAAACAGATGAAATTCGTTTTAGTAATATATTTTATTTAGTCCAGTGTAACCAAAATATTCTCATGTGGACATAAAATCATACTTAAGGTTATTAATGAGATATTTTGCGCGTTTCTCTTATGCTAAACCTTCAGAATACAGTATGTTTGTTACAATTAGAGCACATCCCAATTTTGACTAAGTACATTTCAAAAGTGCTCCAGAATCTCGGGTGGCCAGGTGCTGCTGTACTGGACAGAACAGATTTAATCAATCACATAGCTCTAAGAATCTTTGAAAAGTACATTCATTTGACTTATTTTTTAACATTTTCTTCCTTGACAGCAGACCACTGGCTTTACATCTCTTGGGATATCCTATATAATAGACATCCAATACAACAAATGAATGAATGAATGAATGAATGAATGAACGAATGAATTTCTAATTTATTTCCATGCCCCTTAAATCATCCCACCTACAAATTTATTTAAACATTAACACCTGCCAAGAGTAAATGCAATTTTTTTGAAATCTTACAATAAGCTTTTTTAGGCATTGAAGAAGATATACAGCTTTAATTTGCCAGAAATTTCCACATAACATTGGTGCTGCAGGAGTTCACTGAAAGCCAAGGCTGCAAACCTGTCATACTTTGACTTCAAAAGTAAATATGTCACTAAGCACTCACATCCAGCCCAAGCTAAGTTGCTCAGTAACATTCGGGATGGAGGCCCAAACTCCACCAGGCACTAAACCTTTGAGGAGGAGAAGGTGGAAACCTGTGGTGGAGCAGGAAAGGGTTCCTTCCCAGCCCCAGCCCTGCTGTCACGCACACCCACAATTCCAGGGCCCTTGGTCCCCTTTATGGCACCCACCTGCAGTAAACAGTGTGGGCCTCTGTCCCAGCACCTCCACCAATGTCACCTTCAGCTGGGGCTTCCTTTCGTAACTCAAGGAACTTCTGAGGTCAGAAGTCTGGGCACTGTTCCTTGAGAAGTCTGAGCTCCCTGAGGATGAATTGGCCTTCTCCCCTTCCAAGTTTACCTCAGCTCCCAGCTCCCAGTCTCCAGGACTCTTCGGTCAGCACAAGGACCTGCTGTTTAAATCATCAACTCTCGGCCTCACATGTTCTTTCTCTGGGCAGGCCTGTGCTGTGAGGCCTTCCAGCATCTCTCTCTTCCCTCCCTCCCTCCCTCCCTCCCTCCCTCCCTCCCTCCCTCCCATCCTTCTTTCCTTCCTACCTTCCTTCCTCTCTCCTCTCTCCTCTCTCTCCTCTCTTTCTCCCTCCCTCTCTTTCTCTTTATGTAATGACATCCTTGTCCTGTCCTAATGGCTAAACTGGATAATTGCCCCACTGCAAACATGTTTCTACCTTGGTTCTGACTCTCACTCATTACATTGCAATTTGAATTCAGCCTTAGTCATCTGCTGCCTCGATCACTAAAAACAATCCAAATCTCTTCCCATCAAGACAACTGCTACCACCTCTCCGAAACTGGCTATTAGGGGTGCAAGGCTTTCGTAGTCCTGCCCACCCATCCAAACACAACATGGGAGGATCAGAGAAGTCCAGTTCACTCACTCACTCATTCACACTCACTCATTCATTCATTCTAAACTGTCCTCATGGGGCTTCCAATGTAGAAAAGATTATGTACAAGTTCACAAGCATGTAAAGATGCAACAAGACACCTGCCAAGTTGGGAGAAATGTTCATTGACTTTTGCTGTCTGACTTTGGGAGTAAGGAGGGAGGATGGCAAATTCTGAGGTTATTCACATACTCATGCAGCAGTTATGTATCAGACAATAAACAAGAGAAGTCTAAAATATTATAGACTTTGGATAGCAATGAGTACCAAGGAGAGAACAAATCATAGATGGGGGATATGAATGTATGATATAAAAGTAAATTTACAATGTGAAAGTTAGGAAGGTACCTATCACGATATTAACACATTTTTTTGCGGGAAACGAGTAAACTCGTCATATAGCTTTTTATGCCCGCTTACAAAGTGTTAATTATGAAATACCATTTGAACACACAGAACCTGCCTACAAAAGTGGGGCTTATCTTGGCAGGTGCAAACAGACTAAGATATGGCTCAGATAGAATTCTCTAAAGTGGGCTTCCATTTCCTCCACTATGAAATGGGGGGAGAGAGGAAGGGAACTCAAAATTAATAGTTTGGATATTCTAAGAAGCAGGTGCTGAGAAACAATTGGGTGTACAAAAGCAGTTTCTAAGTAAAACATTTAAGAGAGAAAAATGGAGTGGGAGCCAGAGCAGCCGGCAGACCATGGAGCAGGTCTGGCCCTGTGCCAGGAGAGAAGCTTGGCAGGGACAGGCTAACACCGCCGTGCACTTCCGGCCACGCTGGCAGCGAACCCTCAAGCCAGAGTTGCCTGGCTGGCTGTGGGGAGCAGGCCTCCCAGAGTTGCTGGTGGGTCTCAGAGCACAGCACCAGGGAGGTGCAGTTACACCCTCTGCAGTTGGAGATGCGACAGGTACATTTTCTTGAGCACCACGGTCCACCCTTTCTGCCATTAGTTTGCTCATGCCGCCATAACAAACACCATAGACTGAGTGGCTTAAACAACAGAAATGTATTGTCTCACAATTCTGGAGGCTGGAAGTCAGAGATCAAGGTGTCGGCAGGGTTGGTTTCTCCTGCGGCCTCTCTCCTTGGCTTACAGATGTCTGCCTTTTCCCTGTGTCCTCACATGGCCTTTCCTTTGTGTGTATCTATGTCCTAACCTCCACTTCTTGTCTAAGGACACCAGGCATATTGGATTAGGGCTCACCTTAATTACTTCTGTAAAGATCCAAACTCAAAATACAGCCACAATATAAGGTAAAGGGGGTTAGGACTCAATCTGTGAGTTTTGGGGAAATACAATGTAATCCATAACATGCCATATATCCTCTTCTCCCAGATAGTTTCAAGTAGCATTCCTTCCATGGCCCTCATGCATTTCTCCTCCTCAGAGGAAATTCAGAAAAAAGTTAGTGGGACAAAGTACAGACCCCATTAGCTGCAGCTGAATTCAACATCAAACTCATATTCATCCTCTCTATCTTCTCCTATCCAGTCTGATTTCCCTTCACTTTTATCTCTCATCTCAACAGATCTTGGTGGCTCAGCAGATTTTGATGTGACCCAAACCTCAGTCCTGGAGTGTCCTGATGCCTTTCTCAGTCTGGGGTTGTTGGGAGGGTCTATTCATAGTTACTGGGGGGCAGGAAGTACCAAGAGGCAGGAGGTACCAAGAGGTTTCACATTCACTCGAATGTGAAAAAGGAGCCCTTCTTCCTGCTGCTGTCAGGGTTACTAACCCCTGCCAGGATGGTGGCTCTTCTCACACTGGTCCTGGGACACAAGTCCAAGGTGCCCTGCTGGCAGCCACAACTTAAAGTTCAACGGTTCCCTTACCATCACTAGGAACTCCAACCCTGTAGAGAGGCCACAAAGACAGAAACAGGAAGCACAAAGTCTCCTTGTGAGTCACCAGAAGGGTGGGGAGGCCACTCCTGTTCCCATCCCTTGGCTCCTGGATCCACTGTTCAGGGTCCCAGGGCCCTGATGATGAAACTTCATCGATTAGACTCCCCTGGATCTGCTCTTCCATGGCAAGGTCCCTGACTGGGAGCAGCCTGCAAAGCATGGCCTCAGCACAGTGATGGGGCTCGGAATGTCGCCATGAACACAGTCCATCAGGTGCTCTCCCTCCCAGTCAGAGATCTGCAGTCATGGTTACCACACAACCCTCTGTGAATGCTCGCTCATTATTGTTTCTGCAGCGTTCAAGGGTGTGTGAGGGCATGCCCCAGAGTCAAATGATTAGGGACTGTACCTGATTTTCTGTCCTGTACCATACTGTAAGGTACCGGGCTACACCTTACATTTCTGTCATCACCTCCTCAACTGTGGCATGTACCTCGTGGTTGGTGTACGAATTAAAGGAGATAATGCATGATTTTTAAATACTCTATTTAAATGCTGGAGGAAGTGGTCAAAGTGATTCTAAAATACACATGAAAGTATAAATTATCAGTAAATGCCAAAAAGTTTTTTATTTTAAAGATTTTATTAGGGAATTGGGGGAGGGGAACAGCGTTGAGGAATCAGGGAAGGGAAACAGACAAGTTGCTGTCTTTTAGTTCTTCAGTCTAGTTGCGGAGGATGTTGCTTCACTGGCCCATGTTGGTATCGTCATTGCGCTTTTCCCGGATGAGGCAGATTGGTCGCCGGCCTCTGGATCGTCGCTCACCACGGCTCTTGGCAGCTCACGCTGCTGGCTGCCGGCAACTCACTGTAGCCTATGGCAGCCCACTGCAGCAGGGGCTGCAGCCTAAACCATTGCCAGGGCTCGCACAGCCCAGCTCCAGGTGGAGCTGCTGTTAGCTGTAGAGGGCAGTGTCACTGGCCCTCATATGTGAGATCCGAACCAGAACCGCTGGCATCCCAAAACCAGCTCTTAACCAATGCTCCACTCGGCCGGCCCCCAAAAAGCTTTTGAAAAAGATTAGCATGTGATGGGATCTTGGCCTGCTGTGTATTAAAGCTTACTATAGAGTTGTTACAATAAAAACATATATGGCTCACTGGGCCACACCCATATCCACAGCAGGTCTCCCAGGTGAACAGCCTCTGGCACAGTGGAACCGTGTAAATAAGGGAAGCCGGCAAGCTAGATCCATAACTTCAGGATAAGGATTGGCTCTAAGGTCTGGGTTACTTGGGCTGGGGTGCAAAGCAGGGCTACATGAAAACAAAATAAACAAACAAACAATATGGCTCTAACAGAGTAAAAATAAATGGGTTAATGGAACAAAACAGGGTCTAACATGCAGGAAAGACTCATTAAATATTAACTATTGTTAAACACTTTATGACTATCTTATCCTATGTCATGCTTCCTTCATACTCCTTCCATCTTTCTAGTTCCCTTTGACCATAACATATGCATGTAGAGGCCCACACCATGAAAATTTATTAATAGGCTTTTAGCTCTATTTATGGTATGAAAAGAATTAGATATTGTTAAAGGAACTTTGAAACCATTAGAAAACACCTCAGGTGTTTTCTCATAAAGGGGAATAGACAGGGAGCCTTCTCTTGCCCCAGCAGAAATCACAGTAGTCCTAAAGCAGGGTTTGATGTTTGGGGCTGAGTGGTTCTTTATTGTAGGATTGTCCTCTGCATCGTGGGATCTTTGGCAGCATCTGTTATCTCTACCTACTCGATGCCAGTAGCATTGGTAGCATCCTCCCCGAGTTGTGGCAATATGAAATGTCTCCAGACATTATCAAATAAAGAATAAATGAAAGATTTGACTATGGAAAAGTTATACTCATTAGCTCCCTTTATCAAAACTATTTACACGTATGCCTAATCACTATGCAGAATATATTGTTTAAATATATAATTAAGTATGGCATGGCGGTAAATTCTAAATATGTGTTAAGTTAGTGACTTTCGCCTTTTAAAAGGAAGAGGAAAATTGGTTAATAGGTTAATCCTAGTATGTGCATCTCAATGTTTTTAATATCTGATGATAAAGTCAGAATGCTAATATCCTATCTTCCCTAATTATTATCTCAACAGCAAGGGGCAGGCAGGCTCTCTTATTGTCAACCTATTGGGCCTCTCAATAGCCAACCTCCAAGGAGTATTCAAGCTTCTTCCAGTCAGGATCAGAGCTAAATAATAAAGAAGCCTAGGCCTGATATAGTCCCTGACTTAGAGTTTGAACAAATTAAGAACAAATAAAGAGATCAGGCCATTCCCCTACCCTTAAGTCACCTCACTTCTACAGAGATTGAACTTTGTGGATAAAGTCCTTTAATCCCATCAGTGGTGTGACAGTAAATGGTAAATGTTCAATAACTGACTCTCTTGTAGGAAAAAAAAAGCCTTGATATCTAGCATTTGCCTATTTCTGTGATACAAATACTCCCATCATGGCCAATTTCAAGCTACCAACATGACAATCACCAGCATTCAAAATTCATGAAAATTTAACCTCAGCTCTCATCTCTATGACCAGCCTCAGCTCACCACTGACATCTCACCTTCCCATGTGTACAGTATTATATCCATTAGGATTATGTTCAGCTGCAGGGGCAGAAAACCCTAAAGATAGTGGCTTAACAGAGAAATTTATTTCTTCTCTCTTACATAAAAAAAAAGCCCAGCGGTAAATAGTCCAGGGACACCATGGCCATCCCATAAAGTTATCAAGAACTTAGCCTCCTCTGGCTCTTGGTTCTGCCCTCCCTAGGAGACAGGCAGACCTGATCTTCATGGCTAGAGATGACTACCTTTCTATCCAACTTTGAGTAAGCAAAATGGAAGACATTGCAGAATATACACCTTCTCTTTCTTAAGGGGGCTTCCTAGAAATTTCACCTCAAATTTTGTTATGTCTCATAGCTCAAAACATAGTCACATAGTTATATCTAGCTGTAAGACATCCTGGGAAATGTAGTTTTTCCAGTTGTGTACCCAAGTGAAAGTCAGCATTCTGTTACTGTGAAGGAAGGAGAACGTTCAAGTAGGAAACCAGCTGTCTCTGTCATCATAGCTACCAAAAACATAGCTACCACTTACCACTATGACCAGGCCTTATACCAAGCTCCTTATGCATGTTATTTTGGTTTTTGACCACAGTTCTCAAAGTGCCGTGATACCTGAAAAAATTTCAAGTGAATATAGATGAGCACTTTTAAAATTTTTTGAAAATTATGTATTTATTATCATATGGGGGGGAGGTAAGGAGTACATCAAACCTGTCATTTCACAGATATTTTTGCTTGGGAATAGGGCAAGGTAGACAATGCCCATATAAGTTAAAAAGTTATCAAATTCCAGGAAAATACAAAGTAAATAACAGTATAGGTGATATGAAGATATGAGAAGGGAAGAATTATTAAGGTAATGCCTTGCTACCTGAGATTTGGGAAACACTGAGATTGTTGTCATTATCCTCACTTTCCAGAGGAGAAAACTGAGACTCAGGGAAGCAATGTAACTTGCCCAAGTTCACAAATAATTATGTTGGTCGGTTTGATAACCTTGTTCTTGAGCAATGACTAACATCCCTGATACAATTAAAGGCCCAATTTACTAATACTTTTTTATGAGCTCTGTGGAGCATCACTAGGGAACCGCAATATCTCTCCAGTACCTAACAACAGCTACCAGTTCACAAAGATCTCTTGATGTCTTTCAGGGCTAAGTTTCACAACAAGCAATGATGATAGTTAGGAAGCATTTCTTAAGAATTAGAACAAATTCTGGGAAATGGAGAACAACTAGGGAAGCTCAGTGCATCAGTAACTGATATAAGTATATCAGTATCATGGGTCTAAGGGAGAAAATACAAATTGTTGTTGAGTAAAGGTGTTCTCATGTAAATTTATTTGGAAGTAGAGACTTATGAACATAGTGTGCAAATTTGTGCCAAATATATGCAAATTTACACCCAAATATATGCAAAGTTGTCTTCTAAGCTAAGACCTCTGGAAACAAATATACATACATATGCATATTTCCTTTTTTAAGTAGACTGTAATTCTGTCATATGTTATGGTTTTCCCATGTGTGGCTTTGCCAGAATGTCCTTCATAGAAAGCTAACAGCAATTCAAATATCTGTAAGATGCAGCCTCTAAAGTCAGTGACAAGGTCTGAGTAATCAAAAGACCACACACTGTTGGAGGTCTCAGAAACTCATTTTTTTTTTAATTAGCTTCAGGTGTACAACACAGTGCAATAGTAATACTTTTTACCCCTCAAAGTGAAAACCCCCTCCCCCAATTCTCCCCCCCATTCCTCCCCGCCATATGATACTATCTATTACCGTATAATCCACATCCCGTGACTATCTATATATTCAATTACAGTTGGCATACAATATTATACAACATCAATTTCAGGTATACAGTGCAGTGATCAAGTCTCTACTCCATCCATGAAGTGGACTCCCTAACAAAACATGTGACCGTCTGAGAAACTCTTGATGGTCCCCAGCAGTGAGGCCTCTAAACTCAGAGAGGGGTGATAAAGCAAGGTCACAGAATCAGCCCTGTCCATAGAGCTTCTTTAGAAGTCAATAGATGTTTTCTGTCTGTCCAGGCTTGTTTGTGTGCCATTCTGTTAGGAAGTGAGAGAGAGAGAGAGAGAGAGAGAGAGAGAGAGAGAGAGAGAGAGAGAGAGAGAGAGAGAGAGAGAGAAGATAAGGGTTCAAGGTCCCTTAGCCTCTAAGACTGGCTGAAGCCTACAGATCAATCTGTTTTCACTGGTGGGTAAATGAACCTTGGATTAATGGGGGGAGGGAGTAGAGGGAGGTGACGTTGGATGGGGTGGTTGAAGGGTGGGACGGAGGTAGAGGGGAATATTTCTGTTTCTAGTTAACACTTTGTGTCTACTGTATCATTATAGGAAAAAAATGCAAACTTAAAACAGCCTAAACTAATTATGAGTGGGGAATATGTAAAATGATATGATTCTGCTTGGCCTCTGGATAGTGCCTGCTGTGTTTCTACATGTGACATGTTATAAATAAAGCCCAAATCAAACCATAAAACTTGAAGAAAAAATGGGGAGGAGAAAAGCTGTTGTTCATCTCTAAAACCCACCCTTGTGCACATGCAAAACAGATGAGCTAAAAGAGACCCAACTCAAAATCATCTCTTCATAATGTAAATCTAAGAATGGTTTCCAGATGGAGTCTGAGATACATAGCTTATCATTATTTCAAGGAGCAGGCCCACTTTTGACCACATCCAAATGATCTACTGATCCACAAGTCTATGGATGGGCAAGTTTGGCTCTTTCAGTTAGCCTACAACTTTCCTAGACCTGCCACTGTGATGCCTGGGTTCTCCCCTGGGCTAGTCATTGAGAAGACGTTGATTGACTTGGAACCGGACAATGTTTCAAGCTCATGACAATTTCTAACCTTTTCCTACTTCATGATATCACCCCTCCTGTCCCCCTTCTTCATTTTATTTTCCCCAGGCTTGCAAAGTGGGACCGAAAATTACATCAAAACATCATGATGGCATCTCCAAAGTATTTGTTCCCCCTTCCTCTCCAACTTTGAAACTGCAGAAAACTCTAAGCGGTAGTATACGAGGCCGGTAAGTAGAGCTAGAAATTTAAGAGAGATTGTGCGCTAGAGATTATGTAAAGATTTGGCTGCAAGTGACAGAAAGCCCAAAATGACAGTTGGCTCAAACAGTATAGCATACCCATCTCTCCCATAAAACTGCATTGGAGCTAGATAGCCTGCGGTTTATAGAGAGCCTTCACAAAATTGCAGGGAACTCAGGATCCTCCCATCTCGCTACTCGAACATTCCCAGCACATAGTCTCCATACCTTACTCCGTATGGTTGCTTGAGTTCTAGCTATCACATCCATATTCCAGCCAACAAGTGTGATAAGTTGTTTTTAATAACAGTCCCCACATTTTCTAGATCTACACACCTTTTCAATATCAAGGATACTGTCTCTTCTTTTATCAAGATCTGGGGTCTATTTCTCTATCCTTGAATCCAGGTTGACAAATACAGTATGGCAGAAGTGACATGGTATGAATTCCAGAGGTTAAGTCATAAGTGATTGTGAAGCTTCCTCTCTCCCTCATGAAACCCTGAGACCACCGTGTTGTGATGAAGCCCATTTAGCATGTGGGAGAATGAGACACCTCATGGAGAATCGAGGAGCCCCAGCTGCCCGACATGGCAATGAAGCCATCTTAGATCCTACAGCTTAGCTGGACATCAGGTGAGACCAGCATAAGAGACATCCAGATTGCCAACCCACAGAATCACCAAAAATAATAAATCATAGTGGTTTTAGCCACTAATTTTCAGAGTGGGTAAGTCCACAGCAATAGAAAGCTGAAAGAACAGTAAGCAGGAGAGGCAAAGGAGAGACAAAAAGCACATGCAATGTTGTCTTTGATAGAACTTTCCATAAGCCTCCAGGCAACATTGCTATTTATGTTCTTTTGCCACTATCAGCTGCAAGGGAAGTTGGGGAGTGCAATCTTTATTTGGGCAACCTGGACCCCAGCTATCAACAGGAGCTTTGGTGACTAAGGAAGAACAGATATCAGGGTAAAGAGCTAGCACTCCAAGAGAGACGAAAGATTAGAAAATAGCAAATGCACAGCATTTTCCATGAATATCACAGATCTTTAAAAGTTAAAAAGTTAAGTTTAACATTTTCCTTACTTTTAAACTTAAATTCTCCCCAGCTCAATATAAGAGAAGGTAAATGAGAACACGTTCCAAAAATATGCCTCTGAGACATAAAAGGAATTCAGATTCTCCAGCCCAAAGAATGAAGAGTGGGAAGAAAACATAACTGAACTGTGAACTGTAAAGATTAAAGTCATTGAAGATGGGACAAGCTATCCTCTCAGTCCATCATGGAAAGCAAACACCTTATACATAAGGAAACACTTCTTGTACTCTACGCCATTAGAGCTTGGAAGGGTCAACAGTGATATTATTAGAATCATCCTCTTGCTTTTTAAAACCTTGATAAATTCTCTGCTATCTTTGAGACTTTGAATTTCATTTCACCAGATACATGAGAGAGTCAACTGATGAATTCTAGAGGTCTCTTCAAGTCCTTCACATCCATGAGATAGAAAAGTCCATTTGCTGTGTGTTCGTGTAGGTCTACCATATGCCCAGCACAATCCTGGGCTCTCTAGGGGATATTTTTAAAAAGGATATAGATCTGCACTCAGAATGTTTATGATCTATTTAGAAAAGTAATTTCCGTGGCCTCTGAGTACACAACCCCAAAGAAGGTTCTCAGAGTTGCCAGGAGGTATGCTGAGTTCTCCTGCATATCGCCAAGACGTGATGATAGATCATGTTCTCTCTCTGCCCTTGGCGTAGTCTCTCTTTACTCTGATAACTTGGAAGCTCCCCTCACTTGCTGGCACTCCCTACCTTTGGAGTGTGTGAAGACTTCCCAGGGGCACAGCTCGGATAGTCTTAAGAGAATCAACCTCCAGGTTCTCATTCTCCACATGGGCTCTCTCCTAAAGTAGTTGGACTAAAATGCTGGAGTTTGCAGTAGCCTTGTCTCCACTTTGTAAAAAAAAAGGTATGCCCTTCAGCTCTCTTACGTCTTACCATGGTTCATTATCCTGTAATGGGAAAACTCCAGGACAGCCAACAAAAGCGAAGCTTCCTTTGAGGAGTAATAAAAGGCCCTGTCAATTCACAGGACTTTTGGGAATTCCCTGGTTTCTACATTTCCTTCTTTGCTTGTTAAGGGAAAGCCTATTATTCAACCTGGGTACTTTGTCTATGTTGGGATATCTGAATCCAGTTAGATAGTACAGTGTGGAAATGGGAATAAATATAGCTTTTCATCAACAAAATCACCTCGTCCACTTTCTCACTTCTGTCAAGGACAGAAAGACAGAGAAAGGGGAAGAAGGGAGAAAGAAAAATCACTGTTTTTGAGGTTAGTCCTATGAAAGCAAATCAAGAACATCTGTAAGAATTCTTTAATGTTAAAATATACTTTTTCCTCACATTTTTTTTTTTTTGGAGGGCAGTGTCACCGGCCCCCACATGCGGGACCCGAACCCGGGCCGCTGGCTTCCCAACCCAGCGCCCAACCACCGCGCCACTCGGCTGGCCCTTCCTCCCATTTTTAAGTATAAGAAATTCTTTGCCATTATTCTTAAAACTCATCCCTAAAAGGTGTCATTAGCTTAGAAGAAAAGTATATTCAAACAGCTAAAGCCACATAGCTATTGGAGTTTTATAGTTTGAGTCATATACTAGTCATTTTAACTGTAACTGGAATGTTTTAAACAATTTCTAAAATTTTTGAGATATATTAACTAAAGCCCTTGGATTAAATTTTCTTGTGATTCCTTTCATATTTGGTGTTTAATAAGATAGCTTAAAACTTATTTTTATTAAATTTATTAAAATCTTAAACTAGCAGAAGGAATACTTTCTAACTCATTCTAGGAGGCAGCATTACCTTAATTCCAAAACCAGAAAGAGACATTACAAGAAAACTACAGACCAATATCTCTAATAAACATATATGTAAAAATCCTCAACAATATATTAGCAAATAGAGCAAATCCAACAATGTATAAAAAGAATTATACACCCAACCAAGTGGGATTCATCCCAGGCACACAAGGCTAGGCTAACATTCGAAAATCAATTAATGTAATCATCAACAGACTAAAATAGAAAAATCATATGATCATATCAAGAGACAGAATAAGAATTTGACAAAATTCAACACCATTTCATGATAAAAATTCTCAGTAAACTGGGAATACAGGGAACTTCCTCAATTTGATAAACATCTACCAAAAACCTACCATTAAGATCATACTTAATGGTGAGAAACTCGAAGCTTTCCCACTAAAATCAGATACAAGGGAAGGTTGTTTCCCCTCACCACTCCTTTTCAACATCATATTAGAAATTCTAGCTAATGCAACAAGGCAAGAAAAGGAAATAAAAGATATCCAAATTGGGGGCCAGCCAAGTGGCACATTGGTTAGGAATTGGCTTGGGACGCCAGCTCTGAGCAGCAGGGCCCCAGTTTGGATCCCACATATGAAGACCAATGACGCTGCACTCTTTACAGTTAAGATGGTGAACAACAGCTGGACCTGGACCTGGGCTGCCGGTGCGTTGCTGGTGACGGCATAGGCTACAGTGGGGCTGGCCGGCAGTGGGCATGGCTTTCGTGAGTTGCCATGAGGCACTGGGAGCAGCCGTCCAATAGCTGGCGAGTGACTGCCTCACCTGGGAAGAGCGCAATGATAATACCAACATGGGCCAGTGAAGTGACGTCCTCCACAACTAGACTGAAGAACAAAAGGACAGCAATTTGTCTGTTCTCTTTCCCTGATTCCTCAATGCTGTTCCCCATCCCCAATTCTCCAATAAAATCTTTAAAAAAAGGGCCGGCCGAGTGGCGCATTGGTTAAGCGCTGGTTTTGGGATGCCAGCGGCCCCGGTTCGGATCCCACATGAGGGCCAGTGACACTGCCCTCTACAACTAACAACAGCTCCACCTGGAGCTGGGCTGTGCGAGCCCCAGTGATGGTGTGGGCTGCAGCCCCTGCTGCAGTGGGCTGCCATAGGCTACAGTGAGTGGCCCGCAGCCAGCGTGAGCGGCTGGCAGCTGGTGTGAGCTGCCAGTAGCCGCAGTGAGTGACCATCCAGAGGCTGGCGACCGATCTGCCTCATCCGGGAAGAGCGCAATGACGATACCAACAGTGAAGCAACATCCTCCGCAACTAAACTGAAGAACAAAAAGACAGGAACTTGTCTGTTCCCCTTCCCAGATTCCCCAACGCTGTTCCCCTCCCCCAATTCCCCAATAAAATCTTAAAAAAAAAAAAAATCTTAAAAAAAAAAAAAGATACCCAAATTGGAAAGTAGGAAATAAAAGTGTCTGAAAAATCTGAAAGAATTGACAAAAAAAAGGCTCCTGTAACTAATAAGCAATTATAGCAAAGTTGCAGGATACAAAGTGAATATACAAAGTTAATATACAAAAGTCAATCATTTTCCTATATAGTAACAGCAATGAACAAGTGGAATTTGAAATTAAAACACAACATCATTTATATTAGCACCCCCCCAATGAAATATTTTTATAAATCTAACAAAATACTGCCCTGACTGTGAAACTCCTCACATCAAGAGATGAGTCTGTCCATTTCCCCAGATAGTCTGGGCTGGCCTTGTGACTTGCTTTGGCCAATGGAATGTGGCAGAAGTGACAACAAGTCAGTCTTTTTTTTTCTTTTTTTAGCTGAGCCATCCTGGCACCTGTTGGCAGCTCAGCAGCAGCTCAACTCAGTCTGGGCATCGAACTGCTGTTGCTCAGAGCTCAGCTCGCACTCTTGAGCGAACTCTTAACCAACTGAGCCGCTTGGCTGGCCCAACAAGTCAGTCTTGAAGCTGTGCACAAGAGACTTTGTTTAGTCACACCCACTCTTTTGGGACCCTGCCGAGCCACCCCATGAAGAAGCCCAGGCTAGCCCCCTGGAGAATAAGAAACCACATGCTGCTGACACAGACATCCCAGCTAAGCAGATGACGAGCAATAGACAGGTGAGCCAGCCCAGCCAAATCAGCTGAGCCCTTCTAAAGTTAAAAAACCACTGAGCCAAAATAATGCTTATTGTTTTAGGGCTGTGATTGTTTGTTACACAGCATTTTTGAAGCAACAGAGCTGATATATCTTTATTTTGACAAATTCTCTACTATTTATTGTGGTGCTAACTCAATTCTGAAGGGAAAAAAACTTTTTTTCTAACATTTAACAACTTGTCACAGAAATAAAACAAATATAATATTGCAATTTACACACATAGATTTGATAGAGATAATTATGAGACCAAAGTCTTTCAAGCATAAAAATACATTACATTAGGCCAAAAATTTGTAGAGAAATGGAATAGAAGTAGGAATTCAAGGAGAAAAAAAGGAAGATGAAAAATGTCTGAATGTTAAAAAGAACTGTTAGTGTAATTTCAAATGCAAGTATCAACTCATTACACCATTTAAATTTCATTTGGCCCATATTTTAGTCATGTAATATTTTTACTTTAAAATGTCAACATTTTACACTATGCCAAAAATTACGTCCTTGGCAACTATTTAAACTTGTGATAAGAAATTTCAGATGTTGACTTATAAATGTTGGGGAGGATTTTTTTTCAAAATTCCTTTAGGAGGTATGCAAGCTAAAATTTTTGAAAACTGCTATTCTATAAAACCCACTTCTGTAGTCCTCATTTAATAGGTGAAATGTGATGTATCTGTTGTGTATTTCACTAGTTCACTCTGTGTATATGAAAGTATAAGCTTATATACATTCTTACGTAACTATGCATATAGATTTACATTGATGTGTAATTTCATTCAGAGCTATGTATTTCTATTTAAATGTATAATTTCTCTGTGGCCAGTCAGCCATATCTTTTTGTTTTCTTGAAGAGAAATGGAATGACTCTTGGACCAGGAAACTGGAGAAAGGGGATAGAGTGGGAGCCCAGCTGAGAAACAGAACAGGCTCCAGGAAGAGAAGGTGTTTTTCCTTCTGAAGACCCTGGGATGCCTGTGAGAGAGGGATCTCAGATAGCGAGTCCATAATATCAGTCAACCAATAGTAGTTGTATATGGTGCTGAGCAAGACTGACAAAGTCCCATCCTTTTAAGGAATTTGTGTTCCAGGAGGTGTCCAGAAATCAAAAACAGAGACGCACAAACAGTTCTGGAAGATGCTGGATTAAAATGAGGAAGTTTGTTCTCTTGCTATTGCTGTTCATGCCCTGACCCTCTGCTCATCCCATTCTCTCTGCTGAAACTGTTCTTCTCCTTTCTTATTACATTTTGCTTTATTTATTGGAATGGATCATATATTTACATGGTTCAAATATCAAACTGATAAAGAATCACTGGGAAGGCCTGCCTCCACCTTGGCCTGGTAGTCCCCTCTCCTGCTCCCCAACCCCCCTCCTACTGGATAGTGATCTATTTTATTAGTTCCTTTTTATCTTTCTAGTCTTTCTGCAAATACAAGGAAATATGGAAAGATACACACTATCGCCTTACCTGTCTCTCTTCTCACACAAAATATAGCCAACTATATATGCTCACTGCTCCTTGCTGGTTTTAACACTACATTCTGGAAACCTTGTCCTATCAGTGCCCAGACACCAACCCCTTTCTTTTTCCAGCTGTATAGTGTTCCAATGAGGAGATATCCGGAGAGTATCTAGCCTTCTGTAGATGGACACATGGGTTCCAAAATTCCGCTACTGCAAATAATGTTGCCAGGAATAGCCACGTATGTACATCCTTGCACACATGTGCAGACATCTCTGGGCGTCAAATTCTCAGAAGTGTTGCCCCGTCTTTTCTTCCTGGCAAACTCTTACTCACCTTCTGACACCCCAGCCCAGAGAGCCAGACATAAGAGAGCCGGACATAAGGCATGTCCGGAAAGCTACAGGAAGATGTCTGTCTTCTCTGTTAAGCTGGGAGCATCTTAAGGGTATGGACCCGTCCTCATCTGACTCCATATTCCCATGAATCAATAAAGAAAAAAAATAGATGGTGTTCAAATTTAGGTTTCTTAAGAAACTCAGGAAGACAACCCCTTGCAGAGAAGTGTACTATTTCTCTAGGTACCATTTACTGTTTACCTCTATACAATCTATATTTGTAAGCATTCTAAAAACTAACTACAACAGTGAAGGGATTCAGAACACACAGCAAATCCCAATGACCCACTTTTCTAGATGTAACTCATTCCTCAATCCCATGCCTTAAAGCAGATTGTCTTAAGAAAACTCTTGAGTATATATCCATAAACTGTACTGTGACTGTTCTCATATTGATTTTTTTGTCTCTCTAGGTCATTAATGGAAGTTATCGGGTGAGTGAGTAAATAAGGAAAGCACACTTAGTACAACTCTATAATTGCCTCAGTGCGTGGGGAGGAAAAGTGTGAGCAAACAAACATGTGGACTCTTTCTAAACCACTGTTCTGTCCTTAAATGCATTCTCTCATTTAATTCTCTGCAAAAACAAAAAAACATTGCACAGTTGTTACTATTATTATTCCTAGTTTAAAAGTTTGGAAACTGAGGCACAAAGAGGTTAAGAAATTTGTCCAAGGGCACATAGCTAGCAAGTAGTAGAGCTGAAAGTTGAAGTGAAGCAATCCAACTGAAGAGTCCTTGTCCTTCATTTCAATGCTGTTCGTGTGTGTGTGTGTGTGTGTGTGTGTGTGTACACTTTCCATGGTATATTAGTTATGAATAGGTTTATCTGTTTCAGAAAACCCAAAATAACTGTGGTTTGTCACACATACAAGTTTATATCTCTCACACATAGATAAAGAATAAAGATAAGCAGTCTAGGGTTGAATTAACGACCACAATCATCAGGAACCCAGGCTCCTTATCAATCTAGAGCTTCTGCCTCATGGCCCAAAATGGCTACTGAGCTCCAGCCACCACATCCACATTCCAGGCTATAGCAAGGAGGAAGGGGGAGGAAGGGTGTACCACCCCTCTTTACTACTACTTCCCAGAAATTGAATATGTTACTTCCACTTTTAGTTCATTGGTCACAATTTTACCCACTGGCCACACCTAGTTCCAGGAAGATTGGTGAAAATAACCCTTGTTCTGTAAAGGCATGCAAAAAAAAGTTGGATTTTATTACTAAAAAATAAGTGAAAAAATGGATATTAAGGAATAGTATATTCTACCACACACAGTAATAGAGAAGCATAAATTCATGGCATCCCAGTGTGAAAAAGGATTTTAAAATTACCTAGTAAAAATGTTGATCTGATGCCTAAGTTTTCCTGCCTATTGGTTAACCCCCTTCCTCCTTCATAAAAAGAGGCTTCAGGAAACCCATCTGATGTTTGGACAATGTTTCTATCCGTTGAGTTGACATCTCTTGGTCCTATTTCAACCCATTTAAAGCCATTCAGAATAACTCAGATCTAAGCCCTCTGGCCCTAATAATGCAGAGTGCTAGCAAATCCTCACCCCCAGACTCTTTTCCTCCAAGCACCCACTGTGTCTCAAATATACCTCCTCAGTCATCCTCCCAGTGTGTTCACTGTACCCTGTCAGTGTCTTATCTGGGGTGGGACATGCAGTCCTGGGAGTGGCCTTATACAATCAGAGGAGGATTACAACTCTCAAATAATAGTCATCTGCTAATGTACTGCTAGAAGGGCTTCTCAGATTGCTTTAGGATTTTTGACATTGCTTCACCTTCTAACTCAGATAGTGTTTACCACCTACTAAAGTCCCTACTCTACTATCCCCAATTCAATTTTTTGAGGTTGATTTTTTGGCTTTGGCATAGAACCTTAAATGTCTGCCTATTTTACCTTCTTTTATATATAAGCCCTCTTGGCCTGACCCTACCAAAAAAAATTTAAATCCTGAGTTCGCCTATAAACAAATCATCTACCCCTCCCATCTCCGTCTGCCATTTTTGGCAATAACTCTCTGTGGCTTCATCTATGTCATTGAGCAGATCATTGCACAGAGCAAGGCCAAAGCCAATGCTGTATGATACATCCCTGGAATCCTCCCTCCGGGTGACATTGATCCATTAAGCAGCCCTTTCTGTGGCAACAAGGAAAACTGGTTTAGATGTGTGTTGCTGCCATAGTGACATCCAAGCAGGCAGCTAAGAGCCCCAGGGACTTGGCTGTTGGCAGAATCTGCTACCAGATCCTTCCTTGAACAGTGAGAAGACTTCCTGAGCCCTTAGGAGCCAGGACCTGGCTGTTAGAGGAGAGAGCATTGATTCATGCATTCATTCATTCACGTTCATTTGTAAAACGTATATTGAGATCTTCTATGAGCCAGAATGTTATGTCCTAAGAATAAGGGTCTTGTTCCTGCAATGTCTGCTCTCAAGGAGCTTACCTGTCTAATAGGGAATAATGTCACAGCCAGGATGACTCTATTAAAACTCAAGTCAGGTCATACCACTCCTCTATTCAGTACTCTGCCATGGCTCCCATGCCCCAGAGAGTAAAAACCAAGGTTCTTCCTATGGCCCCCCACAACCTTATATGGTCTGCCCTCCCAACACTTCCCCTTTCCATCCTCCTTCTCCCTTCCTCATTCTCTACCCTCCAGCCACCCTAGCCTCATTTTCAAACATACCAGATAAGTGTGTTTCTGCCTTCCCATCTTTGTCTTTCCTTTGTCTAAAATGCTCTTCCTCAAATATTGACACAGCTCCCTGCTTTCCTTCCTTCAAGCCTTTACTCAAAAATCACTTTCTCAGTAGGGCTTTCTCTGGTCACCATATCTAAAATGTCAACAGTCTCAGTATCTTTCATATCCTCCTTCCTGATTTACTTTTTCTCCATAGTATATTCTTCTCTTTGATATTCTCTATCCTACTTTTAAATCTTGTTTCATTTCTATGTCCCCTATTAGCAGGGAGCTTTGGTTTTTCTTCTTTTATCCTGAGCTCTTAGATTAGTGTCTGATATATGGACTGAATAAATGAATATGCAATTTTTTTTTAAGATTTTATTGGGGAATTGGGGGAGGGGAACAGTGTTGGGGAGTCAGGGAAGGGGAACAGATAAGTTGCTTTCCTTTTGTTCTTCAGTCTAGTTGTGGAGGACGTTGCTTCACTGGCCCATGTTGCTATTATTGTTGTGCACTTCCCACTGAGGCAGTTGCTTGCTAGCCATTGGACGGCAGCTCACAGCAGCTCATGCCAGCTGCCAGCTGTTCACGCTGGCTGCCTGCCACTCATGGAAGCTCATGGCAGCCCACTGCAGCAGGGGCTACAGCCTACCTCTTCACCGGTGACTCACTGCAGCCCAGCTCCAGGTTGAGCTGTTGTTCACCATCTTAGCTGTAGAGGGCACAGCATCACTGGCCCTCATGTGGGATCCATACCGGGGCCCTGCTGCTCAGAGCTGGCATCCCAAGCCAACTCTTAACCAAAGTGCCACTCGGCCAGCCCTGAATATGCAATTTCAATATAACATAACTATAAAGGAAGAATTCTGGGGTGCCATGGAAGCACACAGAAAATGTTCCAAACCCAGTCTTAGGAGTTAAGAGGCTCTCCTGAGAACTGGAGGATGAGTCAGAGCTGGCCACATAAGGAGCCGAGAGGTCATTCCAGGAAGAGGAAACAGCACACAAACAGCTCAACCTGGAGAGAGACCCAGGTACCTTGGGAATTCGGTGCACTTGGAAGCCATATGTGGTTGAAGGTGGCACAGTGGCCAAAGGAGGACTGGAGCCAGGCAGAAGAACCCTGCAAACCATGAGAAAGTGTTTAAAATCAATCCAGAGCACATGAGGAGCCAGGGAAACAAATGTATGGCAAAGCAACACAATCAGACTTTTACTTAGGAAAAGCAAGAGTGTGGGAATGGACTGGAGGGGAGCCAGAATGGAGACGGGGATGGCAGTTGGAAAGACGGCTCAATAACTCACTGGAAGAAGATAAGGGATGGAATTGGGGCAGGAGTTGGCAAATGTGTTCCATAAAGGGCCAGAGAGTAAATATCAACTCTGCCATTATAGCAAGAAAGCAGTTGGAGAGAGTATGCAAATGAAGGAGTGTGGCTATTTTCCCATGAAACTTTATTTATAAAACAGTCGGTGGTCAGATTTGGCCTGGGCCACCATTACTGCCTCCTGAATCAGGGGGTTAATGGAGAGAAATGGATGTGCTGAGAGAGCATTTAAGAGGTAGAGCCAATCAAACTGGCTTTGGTAGAGGAAAGGGGGATGGAGAGGAGGACCCTGGTGGGTGCTAGGGCACCTGGGGAGCTGAAGCAACCAGTGCCACACCCCAAAGTGGAAGCTGACCTATATGTATCCACCTGTTTTTAGCTTAAAACATCCCAGAAATCAGTGCAAAGCTATGCAGTGATCCAGGGAAGAACAGCCAAAATTGACGATGGTAGAGAAAGGGTCTTCTGAGGACCCTTCTCCCTGAGTGGCTCTTGGGCCTTGCCTGAATTTAGGGAGTCCTCCCATGAATGCCTTAGAGGAGCTGAAAGGTGCTCTCTGACCTTTCCCTCCTTCACCAGGCACCCTCAGGCTCCTCCCCCACCTCCTGTGCCAGGTTCTCCTCAGTGATTCCTGAGTCTCCCCTTTCACCTGAATCCTCTGGAAGGCAGATGATGCTGGAAGAAAGTGGTTCAGCGAGCCTCACTGAGAATCAGCAAATATCAGGGTACAAGCATTTGGAGGGGTGGTTGACAAAGAACAGGATGACCTTGGAGATGAGCAGTATAAGAGGGAGAAATAGAGTCCAGATCTTAGGTCTTCATGGAGATGGAGAGATGTCAAAGTCCTCTAATGGCTGTGCATAAGACAACTGAGGTAAAAAATAATAATAATAAAATACAGTAAAAGAAGCTGTCAAGTGACCCAGCCCATGGGCTCCATCTCTGACTTACTCTGCCAGTGGTGGGTTCCTTCACCCCTACGGCAGATGGGAGCAGGAAGAGGGGTTGCTCCTCATAATCACATTCTCCAGAAATGGCTCCTTTTCAACAATTTTAAAGGTCATATGCTGACATGACAGTTGCTAAGACTATGGTGAAAACGCTCACAGGAAGCATTGTGCAAGCGAGCTCCAGAGACCCACAGGCTCCAATAGAGAGCACAGCCTTTCATGTGGGCCTCCCCCCTGCCATGCCAGGCACGGCTGTCACCCCGAGCTCACAGGGCCTCCCCCAGCCCCACGGCCCTCAGGGCAGAGCCTGGCCAGAAGACAGACAGCTTCAGGTGTGGTGTGAGGCGCACTGGACCCGCAGCGGAGAGCAAGACCTGGGCCAGGGGCCAGCCACCACCAGCTGAGGGACTTCTTGGAGCGGGTACCACTGCAGCTATGCAACAGGCTCGTGACTTCTGTCCCACATCAGCCTCAGGGATTTCATGCATAAGCCCAGCCTCAGATGACCTTTCACTGCTGGCGAGGCTCTGGGAGAACACATATAGCTCCTTGCACAAACAGTAAGCCTGCATGTCATTAAAATGTAAATGTGCACCACAGATTTTAAAACACATCACCAAAAAGGATAAAACCACACTCTCTGCTTGTCTTGGATCCATTTTGTGCTGTACAGGGTTCAAAAGGAACCCAGATTCTAACTGAACAGGCCATTTCCCTGAGCCCCATCTTCAGGGCAACAGGTCAAAATCTATTGCAAACTCCATCCCCCCTCTACCCTCTCACCCACTGAGGCCTCTGCTCACTCTCCCACCAGCCCTGGCACACTCCTTCCTTCTCCTTCCTTTTCTTCCTCTCTCAGGGCTGCCCAGTGAGCAGGCCCAGGGCTCCTTTATGCGCACCCAAGCTCCAGTCCTGACAGCCAGAGGACTCTTTCATCCAGCCTGTCCTACTAACAGGATCTGTAGGGCTCCCGGGAATGCTGGAAGCAGATTCTGGCAGGCAGGGCTTCTTCTCAACTTCTCAGGAAATGTTGGAACTTAAACATTGCTGCCACCTACACACACACATACTCACACATGAACTTTTGTAGTTCTAATTTCTAATCTTATGCCCATCTCTGACTGGTTTGGGACTGATTGATCATTGCCCCAAATACATTTCCACCAAGAACTCTTTGTAGTCCTGTCATGTCACACAACTGCAGGGACGCCGTGCTCATTTTATTTATTTATTTATTTATTTATTTATTTATTTATTTATTTATTTATTTATTTATTTTTGAGGCCCTCATACGTGGGACCCGAACCTGGGCTGCTGGCTTCCCAAGTTAGCACTTAACCACTGGACCACTTGGCCAGCCCCATGCTCATTTTAGCACATGGTGTCTTAGAGGTGGCAGTGCCCTAACCTGGGGCTTTGTTTGTTTTGCTTGTTCAGACCCTGCATATCTCCCATTGGTTTTCAGTAACTCACAAGGGCTTAGGTAACAAGAAGAGAACTGTGTCTGGGTGAGGGACCCAGGCTGCTGCCACCACCTTCCTCTGCTCCATTTCCACGATATACTTCACATTCCTGCAGGGGAAGCCTCCAGAACAGGCGGTGTGCCCCGTGCTGACCATGGCTGTGGCCTCGGAAAAGCTGCAGAAGCATCAGGTGGGTGTCAGGACCTGCACTGGCGTCATTCGGGGACCAGGACAGTTTCAAGGTCACCAGGCCCAGCTGGAACTCTAGGCCAACCTCAGAGCAAACTCCAGCTCCTCAGTCATGAGGAGGTTCGAGGCCGAGATCCTGCAGACAGAGAATGGGCAGGCCCCCCTGAGAGGGCTCTTTTTATAGGGGCCTCCCACTAGATGAGCTGAATGAGTCTGCTGGGTGCAGCCAAACCAGGCAGCTGTCTGAAGAGGGGAGGGCAAGATGCCAGGCCTAGGCTTCCACTGGAGCTGATCCTTCACAGCCAGTTACTTATATCTAGATGCAGTTTGAGCCAAACAGACCTTCAGGCTCAAAAGCTAAATCTCAATACCACACTGGGTCCTAAACAAACCTCATCCACAAAGCCAGACCACTTCTACTGAATCAGCTGTGTGACCACAGGAACACCATTAACCTCTCTGTGCCTCCATTTCTGGAAGAGTAAAACAGGGTGATGTAAACCCTGACTTTGATGCCTGCAGTAAGCACATAGGACAGCTGCTGGCCCCTGAGAGAACCCAGTCAGCATCAGTTGTGGATACGAGGACTCTCCTGTCCCCGAAGGAGCAAAGACTTCCCCCACCTAGATTCAGCACCTTCCTTCCTGTCTGCCTTTGAAAATGACACACATAGGGCCGGCCGAGTGGCACAATGGTTAAGCGCTGTCTTGGGAAGCCAGTGGCCCCGGTTCGGTCCCACATATGAGGGCCAGTAACACTGCCCTCAAGAAAAAAAAAAAAAGAGATCTATTTGGGCCGGCCGAGTGGCACGGAGGGTAAGCACTGGCTTGGGAAGCCAGCGGCCCCGGTTTGGGTCCCACATATGAGGGCCAGTAACACGGCCCTCAAAAAAAAAAAAAAAGGGGACACACGTTCACATAAAAAGTGGGAGAAAGAGAATCAAGACTTTTTCCTCTTTCTGTTTAGAACCATACAGCACAGTTAGGGTTTAGAAGGGTGTTTGCCAGAGCCTAGGGTAGAGGGAATAGGGAGTTAGTGTTTAATGGTAGAGTTTCATTTTGGGAAAATGAAAAGTCAGTTAGGGATGGATGGTGGTGACCGTTGCACAACCATGTTAATGTACTTAACACTACTGAACTGTACACTTCAAAATGGTTAAGATGGTATATTTTATTTTATGTGCATTTTACCACAATTTTTAAAAATAAAATAAGTGAGAGAGAACAAATCATCCTGCAAAATTCAAAGGTAAGTAGTGCAGCATGGACCATGAGATCCTCCTAGTTGCAAAATTCAGGGAAAGCTTTATGGAAGAGTTAGAGCTCATGTGGCTGTCTACCCACCCCACCCCCACCCACCCCTTAATAAGCCGTGAAGTGCTGGCTAAATAGAGAAGGAAGGCCAGCAAAGTGTAGACTGTCTTAAACCCCAGTGATATCTATGGGAATCAAGGCCCAGGTCAATCACCAAGGCATAGTATGGTATGGTTGGCATGACTATATAATATATATTCCGAGACCCAGCCCTTTTGAGAGTGAAGGGGCACCATTGATAATTACAGCGGACAAGGGCATGTTCACACGTGATACAGCAGAAAGAGCCCAGACTTGGGAATCAGGCAGACCTGGGTTCAAGTCCTAGCTTAGGAACTTACGTGGGCAAATTACTTTCTGTCTCTGAGCTTCATTTTCCCCACCTGGAAAATTCTATCTCATGAGGTTATTGTGAGAATCAAAAATAAGATGTGAAAAACTCTCAGTCTAGGATCTGGCACTCCCTAAATCTTACAAGCCCGTAATCTTTTTATCTACAATTCTGAAATCTAAAAAGCTCTGAAAATGGAAAGCTTTCTAAACTCTATTTGGTGGCAAAGCCTGACTGAAACCAATTCATAGCTATTTAGAATTTTTATCCCGCTTAGTATAATTTATTTTTATGTTTCTCTTCAGAAATACTAACGTGTTTGTTGACAAATTTTGCTCCAATCCCTGCTGAGAGCATATTGTCCCCCTTAAGTCCAAATTCTCTATATTAAGTTGAAAGGATGAGGACTCTAATTACAGACTCAGTGTCCTACACAGATTTAAATCTCTTGTCACTTATAGTTATGGAATGTTATAATGTTAAATTAAATGGAAAATGGCATGTTTGGTTTTTAAAAAGCAATATGTAAAATAATGTGTATTCTATGCTCCTATTTGTTTTAAAAAGATGCATACACAGATGTTTATCTGTGCACACACCATGTCAAGAAGCATTTTTGAGGGTGGAAACAGTGGTTGCCTCTAAAAATAGGGAAACTGGGGTCAGGGAAGAGGAAAATTGATGTTCATTGAATTTTTTATTCCATGTTTACAATACTTTTTTTAAACACTAAAAAGTTAAAAGACACATCACATATGTTGCGATGCCTATTATAAAAAAAAAAAAAAGAAGACTTCCAGTAAGATGGCAGAATAGACAGATGCTGTGACAACTGCCTCCCAGGATCACACCAAAATTACAAATAATTTATATAACATTCAATCTTGGAAGTCCCCTGAACATTAGATGAACAGAACCTCTAAATGAAAGACTTAAAGAGGAGGCCACATCGAGTCTGGTAGGAGGGGCGGAAATGAGAGAGGGCAAACCCTGTGAGGGCCACCTCAATGGTGGGGAGGCTTCTCCAGTTGTGGGAGAGACCCTCCGGCCCCTCACCAAGCTCACCAGCCCAGAGTTACTTTGCTGGAAAGAGGAGTTCTACAATAGCTGGCAGTAGAAATTAGTGAGGGCTCTTTATTCAGCTCGGTGAGGCTGAGGGCAGCTAAAGAACCAGTGGATCTGGCACATGGGCTCACTCGATGGTGAGCACTCACTCAGTTCCTGGAGGAGGGAGTAGGTATGTGAGCGGGGCCCAGGAGCCTGAAGGAAAGGACTGAACTGAGCACCTTTGGCACGGAAGCTGGAGATTTTGGGACCATTGTTCCCTGGTGTGGAGCTTGCACATGACTAGTGTACAGAATGGTGCCATTTTTTTCAGGGTTGGACCCTCCCACAGAGGGTCAGGTCTGGGACTGTGCTGGTCTGGTAGAATTGGCGCAGGAGTGCATGTGTGCATGTGCACGCATGCGGCCTTAGATCTTCCACACTCCACACTGCTTGTGCTGTGTAGCCAGGGAAATACTGGGGGGGTATGCTCCGGCTCCATCAGGCTATTCATTGAGACACAGGAGTGCATGAGCTGCCTTGAGTCCCCACTGTCTGCACTCTGCTTGCAGAGTTGCCAAGCTGGCGATTAGCTGTTGGGCTGCTCAGCCTGATCTGTGAGTGGCTGATTAGGACAGGCTGAGACTGGGAGTTTTCCTGGGGGTGTTGGGCCATGAGCTGTGCTCCTGTGAGATCCAGCCAGGGCATTTCTGGGTGTTAGTGCAGATTGGTTGCCCATACAGGAGTGCATGCTGCTCTGACTTGCTGGGAGCCAGATCCCATGGTGCCTTGGGGGCCTGCCCTGCCCACCTAGAGCTGTGTTGTCAGAGGCACCCTGAACCCCTGGTGTTTGGCCCCCACCTCCGCAGGCCACAGAGGATTTTTTTGCAGCAGCAGACAGCCCGCAACAACTGTAAGGATTTTTGGTAATGAGTACGGCTCCAGAGCACATAGCACCTAAATGCCAGAAGCTCACTGCAAGCCTGAGAGGGAGGCCGGCTCATGACACGCTGAGCCCTTCCCCCAACCGCTGGTGCTGAGTGGCCCAGAGACTCGCTATTGCTGAGCAAGTGGTCTACAGAATAAAGAGGGCTCAGAGCCCGTGCTTTTTTCTTTTCCTTTTCTTTTCCCTTTCTTTTTTCTTCTTTCTTTTTCTTTTGTTTTCTTTTTTCTTTTTTTTTTTCTAGGTGATCTATCTAATACATCAAAGCAGTCACCGAACAGCAGCCAGAATGAAGAAACAAAGAAACAGGTCCCAAGAAAAAGATCAGAAGAAAACTCTGGAAATGGAACTAAATGAAACAGAGGGATTGAACCTTTCAGAGACAGAGTTTAGAGCACTGATGATAAGAATGTTTAAGGAACTTAGTGAGGACATAAAGAAGGATAGGGAACTAATAAAAAACAACCACTTAGAGCTAAAGAATACAGTAACTGAAATGAAGAACACACTCGAAGGAATCACCAGTAGATTAGATGAAGCAGAGGATCGGATCAGTGATTTAGAAGACAAAATAGCAGAAATCACCCAGTTGTAACAACAAAAAGAAAAAACAATAAAAACAATGAAAATAGTTTAAAAGACCTGTGGGACAACATCAAGGACAACAATATCGTATCATAGGAATATCAGAAGGAGAAGAGAAGCAAGGGATTGAGAATGTATTTGAAGAAATACTGACTGAAAATTTCCCTACCCTGGTGAAGAAAATTGACATACAAGCCCAGAGCATACAGAGTTCCAAACAAGCTGAACACAAACAGGTCCACACCTAGACACATCATAGTTAAAATGGCAAATGTTAAAGACAAAGAGAATCCTAAAACAGCAAAATAAAGACAGCAGGTTACATACAAAGGAACTCCTATAAGACTAACAGCTGACTTGTCTACAGAAACTCTGCAGGCCAGGAGGGAGTGGCAGGAAATGTTCAAAGTGACGCAAGATAAAGGCATACAACCAAGATTGCTCTACCCAGCACAGCTATGACTTAAAATTGAAGGAGATGGGCCGGCCAAGTGACGCGGTGGTTAAGAGCTGGCTTGGGACGCCAGCAGCCCTGGTTCGGGTCCCACATATGAGAGCCAGTGACACTGCCCTCAACAACAACAACAACAAAAAATTGAAGTAGAGATAAAGAGCTTCTCAGAAAAGAATAAGGTTAAGGATTTCATTACCACCAATCCAGTATTGCAGGAAATGTTAAAAAGGGCTTTTTTTAAACAGAAGAAAGAGAAAAACAAGCTAACCCAGGAAGACCAGATATACAAATAACAAACTCACAATAAATATGCACCAATCAATAATCACTTTAAATGTGAATGGGCTAAATTCTCCAATCAAAAGACATAGAGTGGCTGAGTAGATAAGAAAACAGGACCCATGCATACGCTGTCTACAAGAGACTAATCTCAGATCAAAAGACACACACAGACTGTCAAAGGGATGGAATAAGATATTTCACACAAATAGAAATGAGAAAAAAGCTGGAGTGGCAATACTTATTTTGGACAATATAGACTTTAAAATGAAGACTACAATAAAAGACAATGAAGTGCACTACATAATAATAAACGGATCGATTCAACAAGAGGACATAAACCTACTACACATCTATGCACCCAACATAGGAGTCTCTAAATATAAAACAGATTTTGAGAGACATAAAGACAGCGATCAACAGTAACACTATCATAGTAGGGGACTTCAACACCCCTTTGTCACCAATAGACAGATCTCCCAGACAGAAAATCAACATGGACACAGTGGCCTCAAATGACACTTTAGACCAGCTGGATTTAATCAATATTTTTAGAGCATTTCACCCCCAAACAACAGAATATACATTCTTCTCAAGGGCACATGGAACATTTTCCAAGATAAACCAAATGTTAGGCCACAAAACAAGTATCAACAACTTTATGAAGATTGAAATCATATCAAGCATCTTCTCTGACCACAACGCCATGAAATTAGAAATCAATTATAAGAAGAAATCCAGAAAGCACACACATACATGGAGGCTGAATAACATGTTATTAAATAGCAGGTGGGTAAAAAATGAGATGAAGGAAGAAATCAAAAGATAGCCTGAGACAAACAAAAATGAAAACACCACGACCCAAAATCTCTGGGATGCTGTGAAAGCAGTCCTAAGAGGGAAGTTTATAGCAGTGCAGGCCTACCTAAAGAAGGAAGAAAAATCGCAAATCAACAGGTTATCCTTACACCTAAGGGAACTGGAAAAAGAACAGCAAAAGAGGCCCAAGGGGAGTACAAGAAAGGAGATAATAAAGACCAGAGCAGAAATAAACAATATAGAGAACAGAAAAACAATTCAAAAGATCAATGAAACCAAGAGCTGGTTTCTTGAGAAGATAAACAAAATTGACAAACCTCTAGCCAGGCTCATCAAAAAAAAAAAGAGAGAGGACTCAAATTAGCAAAATCAGGAATGAAAGAGGGGAAATGACTACAGACATCACAGAAATACAAAAAATTCTAAGAAATTTCTATGAGCAACTATATGCCAACAAATTTGACAATCTGGAAGAAATGGATAATTTTCTAGAAGCATACAACCTTCCAAAGCTAACGCAAGAAGAAACAGAAAATCTAAATACCCTGATTACTGCCAAGGAAATTGAATCAGTAATTGACAAGCTGCCAAAAAACAAAAGCCCTGGACCAGATGGCTTCACAAGTGAATTTTATCAAACATTCAAAAAAGAACTATCACCTATTCTTCTCAAACTATTCCAAAAAATCCAGAAGGAGGGAAGGCTCCCAAACTCTTTTTATGAAGCCACTATCACCCTGATTCCAAAAGCAGATAAAGACATCACAAAAAAGGAAAACTACAGGCCAATCTCCCTGATGAATATAGATGCAAAAATTCTCAATAAAATATTAGCAAACAGAATTCAGCAATATATTAAGAAGATCATACATCATGATCAAGTGGGATTCATCCCTAGTGCGCAAGGCTGGTTCAACATCCGTAAATCAATTAATGTGATACACCACATCAACAAAATGAAGGATAAAGATCACATGGTCATTTCAATAGATGCAGAAAAAGCATTTGACAAAATCCAACAGCCATTTATGTTAAAAACCCTTAGCAAAGTGGGAATACAGGGATCATATCTCAACTTAATAAAAGCCATATATGATAAACCTACAGCTAACATCGTACTCAATGGAGGAAAGCTAAAACCATTCCCCTTAAGATCAGGAACAAGACAAGGCTGTCCACTTTCTCCTCTTTTATTCAACATAGTGCTGGAAGTTCTAGCCACAGCAATCAGACAACAAAAAGAAATAAAAGGCATCCAAATTGGCAAGGAAGAAGTAAAATTGTCATTATATGCAGATGACATGATACTGTATATTGAGAACCCCAAAGACTCCATCAAAAAACTATTGGAACTGATAGACGAATTCAGTAAAGTAGCAGGATATAAAATCAATGTTCAGAAATCAGTGGCATTTGCATATACCAATAATAAACTAATGGAAAGAGAAATTAAGAAAACTGTCCCATTTACAATTGCGTCAAGAACTATAAAATACCTAGGAATAAATTTAACCAAAGAAGTGAAAGATCTGTACTCAGAAAATTATAAGACACTGAAGAAAGAAATCATAGAAGATACAAATAAATGGAAACACCTACCATGCTCATGGATAGGAAGAATTAATATAGTTAAAATGTCCATACTGCCTAAAGCAATATATAGATTCAATGCAATTCCTATCAAACTACCAAGGGCATTTTTCACAGAAATAGAAAATATAATCCTAAAATTTATATGGAATCATAAAAGACCCAGAATAGCCTCGGCAATTCTGAGAAATAAAAACAAAGTCGGGGGAAATCACGCTACCAGACATCAAAACCTACTACAAGGCCACAGTAATCAAGACAGTTATTTATTGGCATAAAAACAGGCACATCGATCAGTGGAACAGAACAGAGAGCCCAGAAATAAATCCAAGCATTTACGGACAGTTAATCTATGACAAGGGAAGCAAGAATTTACACTGAAGTAAAGATAGTCTATTCAATAAATGGTGCTGGGAAAATTGGACTGACACATGCAAAAAAATGAAACTGGACCACCTCCTTACACCTTATACAAGAACAAATTCAAAATGGATTAAAGACTTAAATGTAAGACCTGAAACCATAAAAATCCTAAAAGAAAATATAGGGAGTACATTTGCAGACATTACCCGGAGCAATATTTTTACTGATACATCCCTACGGGCAAGGGAAGTAAAAGAAAAAATGAACATATGGGATTATATCAGACTTAAAAGTTTTTTCACAACAAAGGAAACCATTAATAAAACAAAAAGGAAGCCTACTGAATGGGAGAATATATTTGCCAACGATATATCTGATAAGGGGTTAATATCCAAAATTTATAAAACACTCATGAAACTCAACACCAAAAAACAAACAACCCAATTAAAAAATGGGCAGAAGATATGAAGAGACATTTCTCTAAAGAGGACATACAGATGGCCAACAGGCATATGAAAAAAAGTTCAACCTCACTGGTCATTAGGGAAATGCAAATCAAAACCACCATGAGATACCACCTCACCCCAGTCAGAATGGCTATCATCAACAAATCAACAAACAACAAGTGCTGGCGGGGCTGTGGGGAAAAGGGGACCCTGCTGCACTGTTGGTGGGACTGCAGATTGGTGCAGCCGCTATGGAAGTCAGTATGGAGGTATCTCAAAGAACTGGAAATAGAGCTACCGTTTGACCCAGCAATTCCACTCCTAGGTATTTATCCTGAAAAAACCAAGACACTTATTCAAAAAAAGTTATGCACCCCTATGTTCATAGCAGCACAATTTACAATAGCTAAGACTTGGAAACAACCAAAATGCCCATCAGTAGATGACTGGATTAAGAAACTGTGGTATATTTATACAATGGAGTATTACTCCGCTATAAAGAAGAATGAAATCGTGCCATTTGCAATGATACGGATGGACCTAGAGACTGTAATGTTGAGTGAAATAAGTCAGGCAGAGAAGGACAAATACCATATGATCTCACTCATATGTGGAATCTGAAAAACTGTATGAATGAGCAAAGTAAACAGAAACTGTCTCATAGATATAGATGAAAAATCAGGGTTGCTAATTGGGAGAGGAATGGGGATGAGGGAGAAGGGGAAGGGATTAGACAGCAAAAATAGGCAACTACAATATTGCCACTGGGATAGGAAAAACAGTTTGGGGAATATAATTAATAATGTTGTAAATATTCTGTGGAATGTCAGATGATCATAGGTCTTGTTAGGGAGACCATTTCATGGATGGAGTAGAGGTTTGATCACTGCACTGTATTACTAAAGCGGAGGTGGTATACCTACTGTAATTGAATATATATGGATAGTCACGGGATGTGGATTATACTGTGGAAGAGAGTCAGAGGAAGAGTAATAGATATATATGATATGGGGGGGGAGTGGGGTGGTGTATTGGGGGTGGGGAGTTGTCACTTTGAGGGGTAAAATGTATAACTATTGCACTGTGTTGTACACCTGAAACTAATTTAAAAAATAAATTAAAAAAAAAAGATAAACAAAATCGACAAACCCTTAGCACGACTAACCAAGAAAAAGAGAGAGAGGACCCAAATTAATAAAATCAGAAATGAATGAGGAGAAGTGACAACAGATACTACAGAAATACAGAAACTTTTAAGAAAATACTACAAGCAACTATATGCAAACAAATTCAACAATCTGGAAGAAATGGATACATTTCTAGAAGCATACAATCAACAACGTCTGAACCAAAAAGAAACAGAAACTCTGAACAGACTGATTGCTACCAAAGAAATTGAATCAATAATCAACAAGCTTCCAAAAAACTAAACTCCTGGACCAGATGGCTTCACAGGTGAGTTTTATAAAACATTCAAAAAAGATTTAATACCTATTCTCCTCAAACTATTCCAAAAAATACAGATGGAGGAAGGCTCCCGAGCATATTTTATGAGGCCACTATTACTCTGATCCCAAAATCAAACAAAGATATTACAAAAAAAGAAAACTACAGGCTGATATCCCTAATAAACATAGATGCAAAAATTCTCAACAAAATACTAGCAAACTGAATTCAGCATCACATTAAAAAGATCATATACCACAATCAGATGGGATTCATTCCTGGTATGCAAGATTGGTTCAATATCTGCAAATCAATTAGTGTAATATATCACATTAACAAAATGAAAAATAAAAATCATATGAACATATCAATAGATGCAGAAGAAGCATTTGACAAAATCCAGCAGCCATTTATGGTAAAAACTCTTAGCAAAGTGGGAATAGTGGGATCATATCTCAACATAATAAAGGCCATATATGACAAGCCCACAGCAAACATCGTGCTCAATAGGGAAAGGCTAAAACCTTTCCCCTTAAGGTCAGGAACAAGACAAGGGTGCCCACTTTCACCCCTTCTATTCAACATAGTTCTGGAAGTTCTAGCTACAGCAATCAGACAAGAAAATGAAGTAAAGGCATCCAAATTGGAAAGGAGGAAGTAAAATTGTCATTATATGCAGATGACATGATACTATAGAGAGAGAATACCAAAGGTTCCACCAAAAAACTGTTAGAACTGATAAACGAATTTAGTAAGGTAGCAGGATACAAAATTAATATTCAGAAATCAGTTGCATTTGTATACACCAATAATAAACTATCAGAAGAAGAAATCAGGAAATCAATCCCTTTTACAATTGCTTCAAAATCAATAAAATATCTAGGAATAAATTTAACCAAAGAAGTAAAAGACCTGTACTCAGAAAATTATAAGACACTAAAGAGAGAAATCAAAGAAGACACAAATAAATGGAAATACATACCATGTTCATGGATAGGAAGAATTAATATATTTAAAATGTCAATACTACCTAAGGCATTATATATATTCAATGCAATTCCAATCGAATTACCAAGGACATTTTTCTCTGAAATAGAACATATAATCCTAAAATTGATATGGAACCATAAAAGACCCCGAATAGCCATGGCAATCTTGAGAAATAAGAACCAAGTGGGAGGTATCATGCTACCTGACATCAAATCAAACTACAAGGCTACAGTAATCAAAACAGTATGGTAATGGCATAAAAACAAACACATAGATGAATGGAACAGAATAGAGAGCCCAGAAATAAACCCACCCATATATGGTCATTTAATTATGAAAATGGAAGCAAAAATTTACATTGGAATAAAGACAATCTATTTAATAAATGGTGCTGGGAAAACTGGACTAACACATGCAAAAAAATGAAAATGGACCACCTACTTATACCATATATGAGAACAAATGCAGAATGGATTAAAGACTTAAATGTAAGACCTGAAACCATAAAACTCCTACGAGCAAACACAGGGGGTAAATTTGCAGATATTACCCTCAGTAATATTTTTACTGATATATCCCCTAAGGCAAGGGAAGTAAATGTAAAAATGAACATATGGGATTACATCAAACTTAAAAGTTTTTTCACAGCAAAGGAAACCATCAGTAAGACAAAAAGGAAGCCTATTGAATGGGAGAAGATATTTGTTAATGATATATCTAATAAGGGATTAATATCCAAAATTTATAAAACACTCATTCAACTCAACACCAAAAAAAACAAACGACCCAATTAAAAAATGGGCAGAGGCAGACCGGCTGAGTGGCGCATTGGTTGGGAGCTGGTTTTGGGATGCCGGCGGCCCAGGTTCAGATCCCGTGTATAAGGGCCAGTGACACTGCCATCTACAGCTGACAGCGGCTGCACTTGGAGCTGCGCTGTGCGAGCCCTGGCGACGGTGTGGGCTGCAGCCCCTGCTGCAGTGGGCTTCTGTGGACTGCGGTGAGTGGCCGGCGGCCAGCGTGAGCTGCCGATGGCCGCGGTGAGCGACATCCAGAGGCCGGTGACCAATCGACCTCACCCGAGAAGAGTGCAATGATGATACCAACATGGACCAGTGAAGCAACGTCCTCCACAACTAGGCTGAAGAACAAAAGGAGAGCAACTTGTCTGTTCCCCTTCCCCGATTCCTCAATAAAATCTTTGAAAAAAAAAAGTTTATTTCACAATAAAAGAATTTAAAAAAAAAAGAAGAAGAAGAAAACAGCAAGTGTTGACGAGGATGTGGAGAAGGGAACCTTTGTGCTCTGTATGGTGTTTCCTCAAAAAATTTAAAGTAAAATTACCATGTGACCCAGCAATTCCAATTCTGAGTATATACTCAAAAGAACTGAATGCAGGGATTCAAACAGATATTTGTACCCCCATGGTCACAGCATTATTCACAATAACTAATATGTGGAAGCAACCCCTGTCCATCAGCGGATGAATGAATAAATAAAATGTGGCATATACATGCAATGGACTATTATTCAGCCTTACAAGGAAACTCTGATACATGGATGAGCCTTGAAGACATTGTGGTAAGTGAAATAAGCATCACAAAAATGCATGGTTCTACTAATATGAGGTCCCTAGAAGAGTCAAATTCACAGAGACAGAAAGGGGGATGGTGGTTGCCAGGGACTGGGGGAGGCAGAATGGGGAGTTAGTGTTTGTTTAGTGGGGACAGAGCTTCATCTGGGAAGATGAAAAAGTTCTGTGAATGGATGGTGTTGATGGTTGCACAGCAGTGTGAATGTACTTAATGGCACTGAAGTGTGCACTTAAAAATGGTTAAGATAGTAACTTTTATGTTATGTGTATTTTACTGCAATTAAAAATAAAGTTAAAAGGAAAATGTCTCACCTCACATATTCCTTTGGCTATGCTTGTGCTGCTGAGGTGAACCTTTCCATGAACTGTGCAGGCAGCAGGCAGTGCCAGTTCAGGGACCTCTGATTAATACATGAGTCAAAGGGTGGCGGTCAGGGAGGGTCCCTCCAGGGCTCTGCGGGCTCTGCTGGCCAGGGAGTGCCCTTTGGGAGGGCTAGTTTGGGTGGAACAGGAGTAGGTGTTGGGCTTGAATCTGACATGCACCAGGCTGGTGGCATCATGGCATAAATGCAGGCTGCCTGAAGCTGGGGCCTGGCTGTGACAAGGGTCAGCCTCAACATGCACCAAAGAGTCATTGCAAGATGCTCTGGATGAAGCCCTGGGAGTCACCTAGCGGCAACCAGGACTCCCAGAGAAGGGAGGAGGGAAAGAAGTCAGTTTCCCAGCCCAAAGCTCTTCCTCAAAGTCTAAAATGGCAAATAGAAAGAAGAAATAAGAAGAGTCACCTTTTTCCTTAATACCTTGATACCCAAGTTTTTCTTTTTATCTTTTCTGTTCAGCCTTTTCCCCTTTTTTAAGTTAAAGCAAGGGTCTTCTAGCTGATTAGAGCATTTGGACCATTTCTGCACATCAACTGGCAATTTCAGCTTTATTTCTGGGTTTCTTTTTACCAGTAAAATGTGGCCCACTTTGAGGCTCAGACTCTAAGTGTTCCCTATGGAAGAGGCTTAGCCACAGGCACTTCCAAGCGACACTGAGAGAGCTGAGTTCCATCCCTCCTCTGATCCAGTTCCTACAGGCAGGTGCCTTGGCTTCTCTGGGTTTCAAGTCTGTGAAGTGGACCATGTGGTCTCAGAGGTTTCACCTGTTTATCAGTTAGGAGAACAGTGCTCAGCCAGGGAGTTTAATAGGGGAGATGTAATGGGAGCTGGTTACAAAAATGTGGGAAGAGCTGAGAAGCCAATCCCAGACTGAAGTACCAGCAGGGAGTTTCCACACACCCCAGGTTTGGGAAGGGAATGTTATCAGCACCTGAACTCTGGGTGACCCGGTGGAGCTGGGACCACGGAGCCGGGTCTGTCCAGCAGCAGCGTACCCACAGAAGACAGCTGTTAGAGACCCTTCCCAGCTCAGAGCAAGACAGCGGGGAACAGCCTGGCATTTCTCTTCCTCCAGCCCTCTGATTTACCCTCATGACCCCCCTGGGCTGAAGCCAGCCAGAAGCCAGGCTGCCAGGGAGTTGGGGAAATGTAGTTTGCAGAAGACACACCACTGCAAAGAGGGCAGGGGACTCCAGGCAAATGCCCAGTAAGCCCAGCCATGGCTGCTGCAGTCACCCCAACCTTAGAGGGGATTTTTCAGCTTTTTTTGTTTTGTCCTGGCGTTTCTGTTTTAGATGCCCCATGTATGAAAAAATTGATTTAAAGTTGAACAGAATAGAAACATTTTAATTGAGCTATAAAGCTTATACTTGCCAGGCCAGCTCATCACTTCTGAACCCCCAAAGTGGATGTGTGCCTTCTGGCTCACCCCTTGCCAGACTGTGCACCCCCCCCCCGCCAACTAACACCTCAGCCCCATGCTCTTCCCCAGCAAGGAGTATGCTGTGTCAGGTAGGTGTGAGATGGGGCTGGATTCAAGCTGGCACTGGGGGAGGAGGAGGAGACAGGATAACAGGTTTCCACACCAGCTGGAAAAGGAGGAGCATTATTTCCTCCACTAGGGCTGGGGTTCCAGGTACAGAGAGCGGAGGTCACTGTGTCCAATGGGTTGAACGCAGATTACTCAATTGCTCTTTGTTTAGATTCAGTTGAGGCAACCCAACTTTGTGTGACCTTGAGCCAAACACCTTCTTAGGATACAACCTGCTTTACCAGATGAGAAGACATGACTAAGAACATCAGCGCAGGACTTGAAAAGGTGAATGCACAATGGTGGCTGTGCCCGGCATTCATCGCTTGCCCTTCCTCGTAGTCGTGTTCTCATATACGACTTCATTTGTCCTCCATGAAAAAGAAGGGGAAGGACTTTTAACCCCATCTTCCAGAGAAAGGAACACAGGCACTGAAAATATACAAGGACCAGCACAGTGGGTCATGCTGGCATTGGATTCAAGGCCACCTGAGTGTCAGCCCTGTCCTATTTCTACTGAACCAAGGAACACCAGTTCCCTCCTAAGCCTGAGTGCACTTAAGAAACATTTGTAGGGCGACACTGTTTGCCATTCAGCCTAGAAAGGGGAGAAGGAATGAACGAAAAAAAGACAAGGAACAAAGGAGAGAGGAAGGGGAGAGAAAGCAGAGAGAAAGAAAGGATCTATAATGGGCAAGTTAGATAGGAACAGGGTGTTTAGGGAACTGTTCCACTGTTGCCTTTAATTATGGCCTAGGAGAGAACCTGGCTTTGCAAGGTTTACCAGCCTTAAAAAGCTTTTGATGCCTTCCATCCTCACTCAACTTACTAGAAATTCACCGGAGTTATTTCTTCCAAATAATAAAGAGCCAGCCACTCCCCTCCGTCTCTAATCTGAGGTTGCTCCCATTATCAGCTGGCCTTTTTCCTCCCTTCAGGGCCCAGTTTACAACACCCAAAGTCTTGTTCCCTTTTCTGTAAGGTGCAATTGTGTACCGTGGGAGAGCAGATATACTCATGGGTGTGCTGCAGTTCAGACATGTTTATCTGCACCTGAACAGAAGAAGGCTTTCTCGGGGTGTATGTCACCTTTCATTAGGGTTGCCAGGGTCTTTTGCCCACCCACAGTAGCATTCTAGGCTCTTGTCAAAGACAAGCCCTTACAGAAGTTGGGCAGATGTAACTTCCCAGGCATGTCAAGCACTGGAAAAGTGACGCAAGAGCCTAACTTGCACAAAGGCCTTACACTCTCACCTCCTCTAACACTCACACTCCTAGCCACAGTAACGCATAGGATTCTGGCTGAGTCTTTTGCAAAATATCATCTCCTCTAGTTTAGACATCTCAACACGGATCACCAAACGGATCCACAATCACACACAAATTCCACTTTTGCTAATTTTCAATACAAGAGCTTTTCCGGGAAGTACAGCTTCATAACAGAAAAGCTTCCTGGACCGCAGGCAGGGCTGTATCAATGAATCCAGGCTATAATCCTGATTTCACCCTGAAAACCAGTAAAGCTCACTGTTCAGGGTGCTCACCTCATGTCCGCCATCACGGAAATCTACTCGAGCACTCGACTCTGCAATTGCCGTGCTCTATTTGGGCGTGTCGGCAAAGTGACATTTATTCTTTGGTTAATGTGTCTCTCAGCCCCCAGAGTCGGTAAACAAACAAGATGTTCTTGGAGCAAAGGCCTCCCTTTCAGCATCTCTCCGTTTCTGAACGCAGCTCAACAATGAGGCCAATAGCCCTCCATCAGGCTGTGTGCAGCATGGGCTTTCTTGGCCCTTTGAGTCCCGCTGTAGCATTTTAAGGATGCCAAATTATCGATGGCAACAGGTGCTCATAATTCAGCATAACCCACCAGAGGCTTATTTCGCTTTCTCTACAAACCTCTTGATTTGGGAGTGAAAACACCTGGCTCCTCTCGGGCTGGCCTGTAAACATCCCGGTCTGGATTTGCTGAGGTGGGTTGCTAAATTTAATTGCCAGTTTCCATGCCATGTGATGGTGTGTGACAGGCCAGCTCACCCTGTGAGTTAGCCAAGGGGTTTTAAATAAATGCTTTCTGACGGAAAGGATGATAAAGATTCCTGTTATTCACCAGTGAGCTGGAGAGCGGGCTAGTCTGGGTTTTACCACTGAGCTGCTGTGGTGTTGATCTCCTGAGCTCCCTCACCACTTCCCAGCGGCTAGTAAGAGAGGCTTAAGGTGCCTGTGGAAAGAGATCCAGCAGGTCAGCAGGACTTCGCCAGCCAGGTCTGTCCCAGGTCTCTGTGACCTTGGAACACAAATAGCTCTATGGGCCAGCCTCAGCTTCTCCACCTGGAAAGAGGAACTGTTAACAAAAAAAAATCAGGAAAGCAGTGAAAGTTCGGAGCTTTCAGGAAGCAGTGTACAAATACAATACTATTAGTAAGAACATCCATAGGACCCCAGACAACAAGCACTACAAATAAAGCAGCATCATTCTTGCCCATAGCCTTGAAAATACCCATAGAAATAAAACAAGGCAGACGATATTTGTATTCTCCCTGATTATTTCCTTATGAAGCCCTCCCATCAGTGAATATTCACCCTGTCTTCCCCCTAAAGTTACTCAGTATAGTCAGAAACAGCAGCATTGGCCTCACCCAGCAGCTTGTGAGAAAGGCAGAGTCTCAGGCCCCACTCCATTCCTGCTGAGTCAGGATATGCTGCTTAACAAGCTATCCAGGGGACGCAGATGTATTTTAAATTTTAAGAAGCCCTGGTCTAAAGCAGTCGTTGTCAAACTTGAGCACACATAAGAATTCCCTGGATCGCTTGTTAAAACATTCCTGGGCCCATAACTTGCATTTGTATCGGGTTCCCTACTGATGGTAATGCTGCTGGTCTAGGGACCACACTTGGAGGACCACTGGTAAGCATTTCTCGCAGCAACTGTTTTCGTGATGCTTTACTTCCCAGGTCACTAGGGGTCTGCCATTTCTTTATGGACACTGGTCCCCTCAGTCTCTGGAATTATTGTATTTCTTTCTTAATATGTCTTAATTCCTAACTCTTTATTCATTTTTGAGCTCTTGAATTCAATCCATGTTTGTTTTGGGGTTTGTTTTTTTATCTCTCTTTCACTAGGAAGTTCTGCACTAGACATGGAAAACTAAAACTTGTGCTGTGCACAAATGGGAGGATTTTGTGAAAATCCTACTTTTTCCTCCCAGGTAGTTGTTCTAAAATTCCACTTGTTTTTTCAACTAGAGCTATGTGGTCCATAAGGAGCTTGTTATAACAAGATTACCACAGGATAACCAAGTTGATTTACTACAGTACAATTTTGTAAATCACACCAGCAATATAGTGACACATTTAATTAAAACAAGCAACACTGAAGAATAGTGAATTCAAAGCAAAACTCAACCTTTATGTCATCACCTTCCTGATCCCCTATTCTATTCTCCTCCCAGAGCTAATGAATATTGGCAGTGATGTGTATATTCTTCTGTGTCTTTATATATGCATATATACATAAATATAGATAGATATAAATATAGATGCATAGCTATATATATTTACATAATCATGCCATAAGTATTGTTCTGTAACTTTCTTTTTTTAATTAACAATATTTCTTACAGAGTCTTTAAAATCAATAAGTAGTCTTTACTTCATTCTTTTAAAAACTGCATGGCTATATTCCATAACATAAACATTTCATTGTTTATTTAACCATTTTATTGATGACCATTTATGTTATTTCCAATAGTTTGCCATTACCAACAATTCTGTTAACATTCTCATGAGATTCAACTGAGAAGTAGCCTCCAAATAGCTGGTATCAATTTACATTATTCCCAGCCACTTTGAAGGCATGTATTTTTCAACCCCCTCATCATTGATGGCTATTATCGGACTAACATTTTTACCAATGTATTGGGGATATCTTATTATCTAAATTTGCATTTACCTGATTACCATTCAAGGTGAAATATCTTTCCATAAGATTATTAGCCACTTTATTTCCTAGTCTGCAAATTATTGAGATTCTTTGTTTGTTTGTTTGTTTGTTTGTTTCTCTTGGGTTGGTGGTCCTTTTTTTGGTGGGGTTGGGAAGAATAGGAGCAATAGTCTGGATATTAATCTTTGGTTTACTAAAAATGTTGGAATGGTTCATCCAAGTCTCACACTTGACTTTTCATACCTTTATTTTATCTTTCACCATACAGAACTTCTACTTTTTGCATAATCTATAATATAATTTGCACTGAATCTATGCATTGCTAGAAATTAGATTCTTCTAATCTGCATTATTCAAAGGAGAAGTAATCTCTTGGACATGAATGAAATGAACTTGGAAGAGGAAGCTGTTAATAAACTTAGTACGAAAGTAAAGAAATTATGTACCACCTACCATTCTCTTCTTTTTAGCCCTTGTATCTTTCAGCATGAAGCTTTGGTTTGGTGAGCAGTTTAGAAAAATAAGTGCACTGACTTAGAGATTTGTGTAAAAATGTTGAAAAAAAGTCAAGGTAGTTGCAATTAGGAGGTGATTCTCCATGGGTCTCTCGTGTTTCTGCACATCTTGCAGGCGGAGGCAATGACTACCTTTGCTCCAGATTATCTTTTCAAGAATGTTTGCATGGAGAACAGCTTTGGAAGACAGAGGTAGTGTTTCCCTCTGGAGCACAAGGCTGGTTTGTTTGCTCTTCAGCGTAATAAAGATAACATGTTCCCCAAGTAAAGGTTGGCAGGTTTGCTTACAGCCCATTACAAAAGATTGGGGTGTCTTAACCTCAGGGTTTCTGTCCTGTAACACACCCCTGTGTGTGGAGGTGTCATCTGGTCCTGTTTGCCCACCTTATGGGACCTGAAGCTTGGGAACCAGCACAAGAAAATGATGATGCTCTAGTTATTACTATTGCTATGAGTAATAAACTGTCCCTTGTCTCTAATCCAGGAATCTCATATCTTCTTCTAGCATCCATAAACCTATCATAGGCTAACTTGTTAACTTTGCAAGTAAGTAAAATCTCAGAATCTTCCCAGTTCTTGACAGTCACCATGTAACAAAAGATTTAAATCCTTCATAACTTCAGTTCTTGTTCCAGTCAGATTTACGTGCCTACAATACAAAAGTCACCCAATCGAGTTCTTCTCTTAAACCAAACAGTCCTTAAATGGTTAAGAAGAGAAATCTGTTGTACAGAATTTTTACATTTTGAATATAATTGCTGCAAGTCTAATATTCAAAGCGTTTCCATGTAGATGAAAAAGACTTATTCTGTACACTCTAGAGAAATGAACTGAGGGGCAGAAAAATCTCAGCTCAATATACATATAAGGAAAAACAAATTCTAACAATTGTAGTTATCCAAAAGTAAACACATTTTGAAGAAATAAGCTCACTGCTGACTTAGATGATCACGTTTGGGACCTCTACATGAGGAGGTGATTAGACTAGATGATTACAAAGATTCCTTCAAATTTAAGGTGCTACTGGTGAAGAAGATTATTTCAGTGGACCATCTAATCAATTTGTTTTCAAACCAAGTAATAGAGAAGGTGAGCTGGTAGTTCCAGCTGAGACCCTCAGAAGGCTGCACTTGTATGAGCATCATGAGTTTTTGCAGAAACTGAATCACGTCTAATTCACCCAGAAGTGAGTTGGTGCTCAAGAACTGATTCATGCTAACCAAGTTCACCAAGAGCCTGATTTAGACACTGGGGAGCCAATGCCTTAATGGTCAAGCAAAAGTCAAACTTCTCTAATGATTATAATTTTCTAGTCCAATATACAGGGCACCCTATCCCTTCTCAGCTGCTCTAAGTACTAATGAAACAGAATTAATAACCAGATGTTTTGTTTGGTCTGGTACACCAGACCAAGCAAAAGGGATTGAATGATCCTGGAGCTAGCTTTATCTGATAGGATGCATTAGATAGTTGCACTAGATGCTGATGAAATCTCTCCCATTGGAGAATATACTTTTTTAATGACCAGAATGTTCTTTTTCACCAAATACAATGTCTTTTTTCTTTGACAGTCCTGGAAATGCTCAAAAATTCTTAGCCTCATCCTCTCTTTCTATGCCCTGCGAGGTTTATCAGTCTATTTGCACTTTATAACAGGTTTGTGCATAGTAACAAGTTTACACAGCATTTGTGGTTAATCCCTTTTTAGGTTGGCTGCTTCCTAAAGATATCTAAGGAAATACTTTAATTTTATCAGTAATAAAAGTGTGGGGTGCATCTATAGGCTTAGTTTTTTAGTCCCAGCTCTACCATCTACTAGCTGGGTGGTTTTTGCACAGGATCATTTCTGTAAGCCTCAGTTTCCTCATGTGTACTTACGGTTAAAGATTAGCAATCATGTACATAAAAATTACTTTATAAGATCTAAATGCCTAAAAAATTATGAAGTAATAATTGTAATAACCATAGACAATAACAGCCTGTAGGCGATGCTGCAATTGATGACTTTCCTGCACACAGCTCATCCTATCTGTGGTGTGAAGGTCTTACTAGCGTTTAGTTTTCAATTTCAATTGGTGTTTTTGCCCTACAATCTTGCCCTACATTCTGGTTTCCATCTTATTTTTGAGACCCATAGCTGTCTCTGTAGTGGTATATGTTGGAAGATTTCTTTTTCCTGCACTGCAAAAGGAAAATTGTATGAGAAATTGTGTGCAGAGAGTTGTTATCAACAGAAGTGTGTTACAATGGGAGGAAATTCACATGAATTCATCCTGGACCTTTCACAGTGTACAGAATGTTTTGTCAAAGATGGGCAATGAGACATAGCAAGGAGAGGAAGGGACATGCCAGCAGAAAAACCACATGGGCAGTAGAGCTGGCGGCTAGGAAGTAAAGGCTGTTACATTAGCACCACACACAAGAGTTCAGTGAGATTAGGTTTTCAGATCCCAGACAAGGACACATCCCAACTGCTCCAAGAAAGATGGTCCCTTCATTGTCACAGCACCTGGCAGTTTCCACATTGATCCCTGTGTCCTGGGAGGAAGTAGGAAACTCAGAAGTGCATCAAAAAAGGGAAGTGACCCAAGTTCTTTCAAATGAAAAGATTTCAATTCAAAGGAAGATAAAGGGCATGACTTTTAATTTCCCCAAGTTAGTTCATTCATTTTTCTATGCCAAAAACCAACACCAGTCTTACACAGTAATCCACTTACTAAAGCTGAAACTCGAGGTGTGAAACTTTCTGTGTTGACAAAGTTTTGCATCAGCTGCTGCTGCTAAACAACATGTAAAAACATGTAGTTTAATTTTAGTCTTATAATAAGTAAGTGCTTTCCCAAACCCACTCATGAGCACAGTTTGTCACTGGGTCTACAGATGTGCTCTGAAATCAAACACTACAAAGAGATTTCATCTTGCTAAAATGTGCAAGGGGCCAGGACTAAGCAATTTACCATTTTTTATTTCTTGTGAACCATCTTAACAAGTGCAAAAATGTCCCAACTAAATCTTTTCGTCAGGTTCTGCCACGCATATATAAAGCTGGGGGAGGGGAGGAGAGGATATGTGCACAAGCACATGTGTGTATATTCTGTGTTAAAAGGTATCAAGATATGAATTATAAATAAGGCAAAGAAGTGAGGTACCACAGACCATAATTAAAGAAGCTTGGGAGCAATTAGGTGGTATTAGCTCATTCATTCAACTAACCCTAGTTATTGTGCTTCTCCTAGGTACCAGACACTGTTCTAGGTCCCCAAGGAGACACAGAGGAAACAGACACAAAGCTACTCTCCAGAAACTACCAGTCTAATGATTACGCAAACGGTGGTGACACCAAGCAGAGCAGCTGTAACATAGAGCAGGTGAAGCACTTTAAAGTCTCTGTGGATGACATTTATTGCTATGTGACATCTTCCAGGGGCAGCGATCTGAGAAGGCGCTTGTTGAACAAGTCTTATTTGCAGGGTGAAAGTTCTTGAGTCTCTTGTGGCAGAGACATATGAAGCACATAGGAAAAAAGAATAGGTGATACGGATGAGTTTACAAACTGTGAGGAAAGGAAAACATTGCATTACATAAGAAATACGCAAAGAATGTTCTAATTTTTAGTCATGAAATTTAGCAAATTTACCAAAATTAAACACTCACCTTGTGAATAAGAATCATACATGAGGCAGGAATGGGCCCTAATGTTTCTTTTTTCCATGGATGTTGAACACAAATACTGCCCTCCGAAGAGAGAGCTGTCTTGGAAATAGGTTTCCCCTATGCCTCTCCTTGGTAATTTCAATCACATTATGATGTTTGGAGGTTAATTGAGTAACTGAAGTGTCCACAAGCCCATACTGAACTCTCAGTTAAGAAGTCACCTCCTCTAGAAAACTACCCTGAATCAGATTCATTCCTCTATTCTTGAATGCCTACTGTATGCCAAGCACCATGGGACAGGGTGGCTGGTGGTCAAGGTTAAATGAGGCACCATGCAGGCTCATACTGAGATGCATGAACTCTTGGCTCCCAACCCCCAGGCAGCTAGACATTTAGAGTTCTCACTACCCTTTTCTCTGACTTTGACTTGCTTGTATGAATCCCCTGCTAATCTGTGAAGTCCTTGGGAAGGAACCATTGCTTTTATCTTTGTATCCCTAACCCTGGCAAATTCTAACAGGGAAGAGAGGCGGCTCACCTTACAGATATTTCTTCTTATTTATTCAAACATTTTATTTTATATGCTTATCAGTACACCAAGTTTGGCTTATTGCACAATATTTTCTTAATTTGTTACTTTATTTTTCATTTCTTTTTGAATTAATATTTTATGTATGCATGTATTTAAAATTTCCCATTCATCTTTATATTATGCAATCATTTTAAATACAAATATAAGAACATTCAATTTGTATGCAGAATCACTGAAATTATACCATTCGTATTTTGTAGCTCATATATACATACATGGTTTATTCTTATCAAAACATTGGAAACACTGAATACAATTAACCAAACTGTGTTTATTTTACCCCTTTATATGTGCTCATTCTATCTTCAGCTTACTGATAGATAAGGAAGAACCAAAATGAACTATGGGTTACCCTGTCTTTTCCTTTTCTTCTATGTTGTCATTTTCAGCATAAGTAATTGGCTAATACAGGGAAATAATGAATGAAAAAGGATATGACCAAGTTTCTTGGTCGTTGGTGTTTACTACAATACCATTACCTCCTTCATACGGTCAAAACACGGTCTGGTTCTAATGGAAAGCTTGGCCTCTCCCTCTCCCTTCCCCCTTCCTCCCCTTACTTACCCTCCTCCTCCTCAGTTGACTCAGTCATGGACATGAGACACTTGCTTTGTACTGATGTTGAGTCTCGCTGGACTCCCACACATTGTGGGTTCACAGGATTCTGTACTCATGGGGCATCATGAATACTACATGTGAATAGGGCAGCAAGGAAGGGTAGACACGCTATTACATATATCTCCTCTGCTCACATACATATCCCACTGCTACCTTTTCGACTTCACTCACAAGACACAGTTTCAAAGATAAAATTATTAAGAATTTCAGGATGCCAACTGCCAAGCAAGAAATCAAGTATGGGGGCCTTCTGAATGCAAGGCCCTATGCTACTTCACAGGTCACATGCTCATGAAACAGGCCCTGGTGACACTGTACTGAAGGGTCACAACCAATCACACCTCTTTTCAAGCAACAACTGGATTGAGAATAGCTAAAAGAGAAAGCCTCAGAGCTTCAAGACTAGAACAATAAGGAATACCACTATTCCAAGTCAGGTGCACTAAGATATTACAATGTGACTTTCAAAGCCATCAGACAAAACTCTGAAGTTCTATTAAATTCAACAGACAACATTTATTGTGCTCAGCACTATCCCAAAACTGACCAGGACATGGGCAGGTGGAGGAGTGTGAATGAATGAACAGATATTGTCCCTGACCTAAAGAAACCAGTCTAGCTTGGAAGACCGGTAGCTACAGAACCATGTTGCCAGACAGATGATGACCCCTGCTGTGATGGTAAAAAGAAGCACTCTGGCCTCACAAGGGAGGGTGTATTGAATTCTAACTGGGGAGACAGGTTTATGAGTTAAGGTGACATTTGAACTGGTCCTTAAAGGGAAGTAAAATATTGATAAGGGATGGAGAAAGGACATTGTCTCAGCTTGGTTTCCTCTAAGAAGTAGAGCCTGAGGTAAGGGTTTATATGTAGATAGTTTATTTTGGATATAGCCAACCCAGGAAACAAAAGTGAAGGGATTGGGAAGAGGTAAAGCCAATCCAAAGGTTTATCACTGAGCTGGTAAGTGCTCTGGGAAACCAGGGCTCAGTCCCACTGGAACCTATTGAGGAACAATGTAGAAGACACCTCTGCCCCAAGACCATGGGAGGGTGGTTTATCCACTGGCCCCAAATTCCAGTTGGTCCAAGGCTGTCCCAGGACTATTAATGAACTCCTTAGCATTTCCAGGTTTGCACATGCCCAAGAATGGCTGAGCAGGCTTCCCCAGTTATCCCACATTGCAGTGGAAGGGAAGCCCAGAGGCAGACAAGTGTACGTGGTGCACCTGAAATGAGGTGTGGTCCGGCTATACCGGTACATTGCTGGTTGCCACAGCAACACCCAGAACAAAAAGGTGTGGTGTGAGAGAAGCATCAGAGATGTTCTACTCAGCTAGCCCAGTGCTTCTCAAACTTGAGCGTGCGTCAGACTCCCCAGAGGGCTTGTTAACACAGATGGATGGGCCCCGCCCCAGAGTTTCTCCTTCAATAGATGTAGAAAAGTAGGGGATAAGAATTAACATTTCTATAACAACATGTTCTTTGTATGAGCATTAAAGCTTTTAAAGAGAGCCATCCACTCTGTACAGGGACACAAGACTGATGAAGCAGGAGAAAAGAGAAGTTTCCTAAGATGAAACAAATATGTACATATCTCCAGGAAGAGCATAAATTGATTTCATCATAACAAGAATAAAATTGGCATGCATTCGTGTGTACCCATCACTATGGACAATCTACCAAGAAAGGCTCATTGGTTAATAATCTAATGAGAATTTCAACAGCCAAACGTGAGGAAGAGGCTGATGTTAGTTATTCTGTTGGCACCTTACCCCCACCTTGATCCAGATCTATTCTCTCCCCTTCTCTGTGCCAGGAAGGCTCATCTCTCTGGACTGGATCACCCATATTGGCCAGTCGGAGACACCATTAGGAAACCAAACAGTGGGAGAAGGGAGAGCTATGGCCCTGATTCTCCCCACTCACTGCATGCTCTTTTGGAGCTGCTGGCGGCTGTGTTCCAGAGTGGCTACCCTCGTGCTCTGGCCTCCACTCATTCATTTCTCATCAGCCTCTGACAACCCTGTCGCCACTTCTTCTTGCCCCATGGGGCACAGGGTGGTCATGACTCCACACTGTTTCTGGTCCTGGGTGCCTCATCATCCCGGGTTGGTTCCCTCAACTCTGCCCAAGTGCCTCATTAATATGCTTTTCAGTTCAGCCATCTTCTTTCTACAATGATCCTGGCTAATAACAGTATCTCAAAAAAAATTTAAAAAGCACCAGGTAAAGCTACATAAGTAAATCAGTATTCCTGGCCTTTTCACAAGAGAATAACCCTGATAACACTCAAGGTGATGTAGAAATTTTAAGACTTGAATACAGGATAAAATGAAATATAAAATGAAAAAGTAGATGAGTAACATGGAAAAATAAACCAAGGCCTTGAAATGATTGCAGCAATTAAAGATATAACAAAAAAGCAAGGAGAGCTTGATGGAGACAGACTTTTTTTTTTTTTTCAAACTTTTAGGAATTTGCTTTAGGCAAGGGAGAGGCCCCAAAAGTGCTAACTTGTGCTATATAAAACTTTCCTCCATCTACACGCACGCTGGGAACATGGAACACTGGCAAAAGAAAAGAAAGTGTGATTTAGGCTGTGGACATGAAAGCCTTCAGAAGCATCTTGGGAAATAGGAGATAAGATCAGACCAAAAATTAAATAATCAGAGAACACACTGATAACGCAATGTGTTGCAATCAATTTAAAGTTCACATCTTGCTTCATTTATGCATCCATAATAAAAATCACTAAAAAGCTGGTGGCTCTTCAGTCAATTTTAACACTGTCCATTCGCACTCTCCCCACTCCACCCCCAGCCCCAGGCTCTGCCTAGAGTTCTGGGTTCAATGTTTCAGAGAACACAGGGTGTTTCTGCTTCTGTCTTGGAGACTAAGTGCAAACTGGAGTGACAAAGAGGAGTCTCCTCGTTCCTCAGCAAGGACAGCCAGTTACTTCAGATCTCAAAGGGACTTTCTGAGTGAGGCACTGAAGTGAGACAGTGGGTGTTGTACAGTGAGGGAGGATTTTGTTTTAGCATTACAGCTCTTCTCAAAGGCCCTCTGTTCTTTTTTTATTCTGTTGACACTGTGCCCTGTTGTTTTCCAGATTTCCAAGGTTAAATCCGGCACCCTTATTAAGACTGAGTTCTTCAGAATTTCGAGAGCTTCTCTGCTAATCCGATGTGCGTAGTGCTTTTCTTTCAGCTGGGAACGAATGCAGGGTGAATCAATGCTTTTGTTCACTACACTTAGAATTTTTCCCCATGTGATAATCTAAGATGTGGTCCATGTCTTTAATCTTTCTATCAATGAATCGTTCCAGTTTCTGGGTTACAGTATTTTACCTCAGGTGAGAGGATGTCATTATCATCACAAAAACAGTTAGTATTTACTGAGCACTTACTTTGTGCTAAATGATGTATATTTAAATACTTAGTCTTAGAGTAATCCTGTGAGATGTCCTCATCTTTACAGATGAAGACATTGAGCTCAAGAGACACTAAGAGACTTATCCAAGAGCATGATGCTAGTAGGTGCCAGAGCTGGGATGTGAATCCAGCTAGCCATTCTTTATCTAACCCAGTTGTTCTAAGCCAGGGGTGACGTTACCCCCCAGGGGGCATGTGGCAACGTCTAGAGATACTTTGGGTTGTCACAACCAAGAATGCTACTGGCATCTAGTAAGTAGAGCCTAGGGCTCCTTCTAAATACCTACAATGCCCAGGATAGCCTACCACAAAGGATTATGCAGCCCAAAATGTCAGTTGTGCCAACATCGAGAGATGTTGGTCTAACCACTGTACTATATTATATTCTAATCCTTCTGTTTGTCTTCATGTCTTTGTATTTGGTAGGATGTCTTTGTTGGAGTAGATTCTAATAGTGTCTCTTTCAGATTTACCCTTGATATATTAGGGGAAACAAGTTCTGCTCTTCCCCTCAGTTTCCTTCGTCTCTTCTCTTCCCTGGTTGGAACAAAAGGCTGGTTAACTGCTTAGCAGAGCATTCATTCTGTGAGAACAGTGTGTCAGGCTCGGATGTTATCTAGTTCTGAGGTTCACTTGGTAAGATACACAGGCAACTTTTTTTCTTAATTATTATAAAAAGTTGAAAGGAGAAAAGAATTCTCTTACAATTTCCCTGCATTTTCCTATACTTTGAAATTTCATACCAATTCTATAGTAGTTTGAAAAAAAGTGCAGCGCAGAACTGAAAAGTTATGCTTTCAGATTTCATTAAAAAGTCTTTGAGTGGGCCGGCCAAGTGGCGCACGGTGGTTAAGAGCTGGCTTGGAAAAAAAAAAAAAAAAAAGAGCTGGCTTGGGACTCCAGTGGCCCCAGTTTGGGTCCCACATATGAGGGCCAGTGACACTGCCCTCAAAAAAAAAAAAAAAGTCTTTGGTGCCTAGAGGTTCATTTATTTGGGGCAATGCAATGTTTAGCTCATATAGATTGGCCTTTGGGTACGAGCCAGTGAAAAAAAGTACCCAGATAGCAAGATGTGGCTGTTCTTTCTCCCCAAATCCAGCCTTGTTTCTTTGAGGTTAATACATCCTGGAAAAGGAAAAAGGCTCTTCTCATGCTATTGATGAACTGAAAGGATGCTGGTAGATTAAATAGTTATTTGAAAAGACACCAGCACCACCATCGCCACCCAAAAAACAAACATGAGACAGAGACAAGTTCTGAAATTTTTAGAAGGGTAGAGTGGAGACAGGTTTGGAAAATAAAGGTCACAAATGGAGCAAGCCTGGCAGGACAGAGAGCTATGGGAAAAGGTTATAAGTTCCAGTGTGGCCTGAGGCTGCACATGAAAATCAGATAATGATGATTTTAACGCTCTTGATGAGCAAAAACATCTTAAAACATGTCTGTGTCCTTCTGCTAAGTATAAACACCCTGATTGAGAAAAGCCACAGGAGAAACACATGGATGAACAGGCCGACCTTACAAGACAACAGCCCTTCAGCGAGCATTTCACCTGAGCACCCCTCCACCCTCAAACCCCAGCACCCCAAAGCCCTATGCAATTCTTGCTTGTTGAGCTCAACTTTCCAACCACAGAATGAGGGCGGAGGCAACATTTGTCAAGCAAACACTCTGAACCTAAATATGCAATGCAGTCCAGACTTTCATGGTCTCCAGCTTCACTGTGCAAAGAATCACCCAGGGCTCTTATTAAAAGGGTGGGTCTGGGTAGGGCCTGAGAGTCTGCATTTCGGACAGGCTCCCAGAAAATGCTGGCCCAGCTGGTCCTCAGACCTCACTTTGAATACCAAAGATCAAATGAGGAACGATTCTGGATTGCTGTGAAGCAGGACAAGTTTCCTGAAACCCAGAATCTAATCACATCTTGCCCTTACTCTTTGTCATCAGAGTGAAGTTCAACCTCCCAGCTTGTCAATTCAAGACTCCGGGCAGCCTGGCGCCAGCTCACCTGTGCAGCTCCCACTACTTTCAACTTCTCCCAGAGCTGCGTAGAGGGCCTGGCACACATTCTCGCTTTATTCACTGCTTCACCATCCACCTGCATAGTCCTCCTCCCTCCCCACCTGCTGAATTGCCCAGCACCTTTGACCCCTTCCCCAGGCAAGTGGCTGCTTCCTATGGCTGTCTTTAAATAACTCTAATGTAGTACAGAGGACATCATATGTGATATTTTATTTAAGTTTATAAGTCCCCCTACAAAACTGCATCCCCTACAAAACTGAGCAAAAATTATAGTTTCGTTCTTTAGTAAACTCCACTTCTTCACACGGTACCTGACACCTGGTGTATATCCCCAAAATACTAAACAAATGAAGGAATTAAGTGTCACATCCATCCCATCATTCTCCTCTTTTCTTCTTCTTCAAAGATCTCTAAGGTCTTAGCTATTTGGGGTTATGTATTTTAAGTGGTTTTAAGATCATCGTAATAAGAGCTAGCTTTTGTAGAATACTGACTATAAGTTAGACATTGTTCTAAGTACGTTAGTCTTACTAAGGCATTTAATCTTCACAACAATTTCCACACCCCTATGAAGTTTTATTGTCATTATTGTTCCCATTTTAAATATGAGGAAACTGCAGCACAGAGAAGTTAAGTAACTTGACCAAAATCACACAGCTCACAAGTGCTAACACCAGGACTTAAAACAATGGAAAATACATTTTTAGAGGAACCAGCAATAAGACAAATGAACCACAACTCTGTTCTGGTCTGCCTGCCAGTCTTCAGCCTCACACAACTTATAAAACAAACACCCCTCCATCACGTTTTTTCTTTATGGTGGACTCACAATAGAGATGGAATACATCCTGATGTCTTCATGTGGTTCTCACAGTCCTCCTGAAAGGTCATTGATAATGTCAAGTATGACAATCATTCAACAGAGGGAGAAAGGATGTGTTCACAACCAAGTCTAGGGGTGTGGGGCTGCTGACATCCAACCTCATGGACAAGCTCCCCTCAGGCTATTAATAGTCACCCACAACTTTCAGTCAACACTTACAATGCCATGTAGCCCAGAACTGGCCTATAGACTTCATGAGGTGGGTCTCTTGAGTTATAATAAGGGGCTCATTCCTTGATGAGGATATTTAGAAGACATTTACAATTAAATATATACATTTGGGTTCTATGGCATTAGTTCATGAGATACAAAGTGTGATCAAAAACTAAGTGAATGCTGCTGCTGAGTACCACTCAACAGAAAGGTGATGTTAATTGTGTTTTTTGACCTTGATGGAATTGTGCGAGCTGAGTTTGTATGCAGGAACACTAAGGTGGACTCTGAATAATGGAAGGGCTTATTAGAGCGTTTAAGAAAGATATGCATAGGAAAAGCCCTGAGAAATGGGCAAACCGTTTCATCCTCTATCATGGCAATGCTCCGTGTCCCACATCATTTCTGGTATGGCAATTTTTGTCAAGTAAAAGCATTACGATATGTCCTCATCCACCTTAGTCACTGGATCTGGCACAATGCGACTTCTGGCTCTTCCCCAAAGTCAAAATGACCGTGAAAGGTAAATGTTTTGAATCAATTTGGGAAATCGAGGCAGCCAGGACAGTGCAACTAAAGACACTCATAAAATGGGACTTCTAGGATGCTTCAGAAAGTGGCAAGAATGATGATGGGATAAGTGTGTTTGAAGCGAGGGGGAGTATTTTGAGGGAAATTAATGGCAATGTGTCTTTTACTGTAATACATTTTTTATTTAAACATTCACCATATTTTGTGATCACACTTCGTACATACTTGGAACCAGGATGGTGACAATTCATTCAACAATATTTATTAAACCCTTACAATGTGTCAGGCACTGTTTTAGGCACAGGGGATAATCCAGGAGCTGATTGTGGTGGTCCCATCTTGGTCCAGTGTAACGTTCAATTAAACACTAGTTCAACATCCAAAAACATATTTAGTTCTTTACCATTGGGTTCCTCATAAAAACATCAAAGAGGGAGTGTCAACTCATTATACATACGTATTGTTTAAATCTTCCTTCTCGCCTCCCCTATTCATCACCCTCACACACTAGAACTGCCTGAACTCTCTATCCTCCCTGCTCCAAGCTCCCAAATCCCTCACAGCCAGCTGAACTCTTCCTTTTGTGCAAAAGCAAGAGGCTGATATGACAAAGACAAATAATAATAAATTACTGCCCAAAGTTGTCTCCCAAGTCAGAAAGGGAGCCACTGGTATCCAGGGTCCCAAAACAGGGAGTCCCACCAGTTATCGTATGTGTGTGTGTGTGTGTGTGTGTGTGTGTGTGTGTGTGTGTGTGTGTGTTTTAAACACAAAAGTAAATCTTCAGGAGGCCACTGACTTCATCCTATCCTTCATCATGGCACTGAGCTGCCTTTCTGGTGAAAGCAAACTCCAGATGGTGTTTATCAAGGAAGATGGTGAGAAGGAGCAGCGGTGTTTATTGTGAAAATGTAAAAAACCCTTTGTCGTTGTTTATTGACCATTCCGGACACATCAAAAGATGAGTGTGTTCTTTATCGTTTTTTGGGGTGGGTATTAATGTAAAAAAAAAAAATCACTCATCTGGCCTGCTAAGTGGCGCTGTGGTTAAGCGCTGGCTTGGGAAGCCAGTGGCCCCGGTTCGGGTCCCATATATGAGGGCCAGTGACACTACCCTCAAAAAAACAAAAAAATCACTCATCAAGTGCTAAAGAACTACCTTCTGCCTAAGGCATTCTACAAAGACTTAAAGTTGATAGAAATTCCACCAGACATTTTCATCCTTTACAAACCAGTGATCTGAACAACCTCCTTTCACCACTTGACCCACTGCTTGCAGGAAATGGAAAGCCATGAGCTCAAGTCTCCACCACCAAGAAATAGGTGTTTTATTTTTGTTTTTCAACTGCCTCGCCACCCTTGACAAGTAGAATGGCTAACATTTATAGAAAGAGGGCTACTGCCAGGCACCGTAATTAGCCCTTTTCCACGGATTTGCTCAGTCAGTATTCACACATCCATAAACTAATTTCTATTATCATCCCCCTTTTTAAGGTGAGGAAGTCAAGGTTCAGCAGAATTAAGTGGCTCACCTGAGGTCCCACTGCTATTACCAGGAGGAGCCATGTCACCCCCCAGGCTTCGGTGCGCTAGCCTCCTGGGAGCTCATTGTCCCAGGACAGAGAGGGGGGCAATCCTGCTTTCTGTGTGAAGTTTGTTCACAGCTCACTGTAAGGCTGTGCCCACATGGTAAATTCTACCAGTTCAACCAAACAGCTGGTCACTTTAATGAGGAAAGAACATCACTAGTAATATACCAAAGACGCAGACTGACTGAGTTGATCTGGAAGCTTCCTAGACAGTCATTATTAGAAAATAGGATTCAAAATCCAAGGTTGGCTATTTTAGATTATTCTTTGGCACACCAAAGCTCTGAACCTCTCAAGGAAAACTTCGATCCTTGCATATTTTGCCAAACCTGAAATTGACTCAATCCCATTTAAAATGTTCATATCCCCCTCCTCAATTTTCTGAATAAGTTAAATGTTAAACAAGTATAACTTTGCTTTTCTTGTTAAATAATTAAGTAAATAATGAACTATTTAACAGGTGACAGGTTATTCTAATGCTATGGTAACAAAGCCTATAAATCATGGGTATTATAATCATTCTAAAGTATATTTTGTTTGCAATACCTAACTCTTTATATTTTTCAATTGTTTGGGACAGTGTTGCCTGTAGACAATTTAGTGTGGGCTACATAGACAGCTAATCTCATCCATCACAGATTAACATTCACTTTGGAAACAAAAAACCTTTTTAAAACAGTATTAAAATAAGTTAGGTGAGTACTTTCCCTTTTCTCTTATTTATTTTAAAACAGAGCTATAACAATAGTTTAAAACACTAAAGCATAAAAAACTCATCTAGAATCACATCAGTCTAGCAAGTAAATTCTTGTTATTTCCCTCCAGACGCACATGTAATTTCACACACCTGCAGTCCCAGCCTATTCATTTTCAACCCTGCTGAATAAAAATATAACTTGCGTTTGTATAAGTTGTTAATAAGCGTTTGTTTCTTGTCCATCCAGCAACCCCTAGGAGCTGGATATTTATGCACATGATACCTTTCTCATTATTAATTGAACTGTAAAATTTTATATATGCTTTTGACTTTGTGAGAATGCTTTTCCATCCATTATCTCATCTAATTCTTACATAGTTTTGTCAACTCCTGACCTAGAACATAGGTTCTTGAAACTAGGAAGGACCCTTAAAGAGCTCTGATTAATTGCCTGTCCTCTCATGGGTAAAGAATCAAACACCCTCAGCAGGTAGCAGTTTGCTATGGCCCGGTAGATCCCAAATATTCTGACTCCCAGTTCAGATCACATGCCTCCAAAAGGTACTGCTTAAAATAAAAGCAAATAAGAGGTCAATTAAAGAGATAACTGTAAAAACTGCTCAGCATTACGCCCAAAGACTAGAACACCCAATGCTGGCTGCTCAGCCTGTCGCCACTTAATGCAGACAGCTATTGGCATGCTTTCAGAGGGCTTGAGAAATGATAACTGGTTAGGCAGAAATAGTTCCAAGAAATAGCACAGTGACTTTTGCTCTGCTACTTCCTTGCACTTCTACCACTTAACTCCTCTTCTGCCAGAGTTATGAAATCTGTAAAATAAGGAAATAGACAGTTGCCATTTTAAGTTTTATGCTGGTTCACTTTTCTTTTTTTTTTTTTTTTTTGAGGGCAGTGTCACTGGCCCTCACATGTGGGACCCGAACCGGGGCCGCCGGCTTCCCAAGCCAGTGCCCAGCCACCACTCCACTCAACCGGCCCCATGATGGTTTCACTTTTAACACCAACTTAAAGGGGCCAAAAGTAAAATGCAGCCACCAGGCTGGGCAGATTTTTTTTTCCAGGTAGATGCTAGCAAAGTTCTTGGTTGCATAACTACCACCACAAAGCAGGTTGGCTCTCTCCCTTCTTCTGTTTGCTTGCACTCCACCGTTTTCCTTGCCTCTACTCATTGGTTTTCTGCTGTTTCGATAGGAACAAAACGTCACTAGCCAGGAACAGAAGAGCAGCTGTCCCAGAAGCAGCAGTTGAAATCTGGAAGGCAAGCCCACACCTTTCCTGCATCAGACATCCTGAAAACTGGAGGGGAGACCATAGTGGTGTGTGTGCTTGTGTGTGTGTATGTGTGGTGTGTGTGTGTGTGTGTGTGTGCATGTGCACACACACAGGCTTATGCCTGTGTGCATGTGAAGAAAAGAGAGATAGGATTAAACTCTTCAGAATGAGCCAGGCAGACCTGGGAATGATGGGATAGACAGCTACCTGAGCCGTAAATTTCATCTTGCCACATGGGAAGACAAAAGGACATTCTGAATATTTCCTCTTCTCTGAAGCATTTCCTCCATCAACCTCCTCCTTGCTTCCTTCTGTCTCTTTGGCCTCGCTGCCCTGAGTCATCCAGTCTAGACACAAGACTGTAGGAGCCAAGTGACACCCTCACTCCAGCCCCAGCACAGCCCTCTCCTTTGTGCCCCTGTGTACTTTGTCTCACCTCCATTACAGAGCATTTCTCCTGCATGATAGTCACTGGTCTGGGAGCCCCTGAGACCAGGGACCATGTTAGTTTATCCATCACTGTAAGTCAAAACCTAGCAAAATGCCTTACACACAGCAGCAGAAACTCTTGTTAAATGCTGCTAAGTGAATGAACATGGTTCCAAACAAGAAGAAAACCTCAGCAATATGAACCAATGCTTTTTAATGGAGATTCCATGTTGGTCACATAAGCACCTACTGCCCTGATGGGAAAGCTGGAATGAACCCAGAGTCCACTTTGATCTCCAGGGGAACAGAAACAACAGGAGCTGTGGGACCCAAAAGAGCCCCTGACCTTCTTGGGGGATGGGGGATGGGCAGTGCTGGGGGTTTTTTACATAATGGATGTGGTCAGCTGGTGAGGAGAGCCCTTGGCTCTCCCAAGATCCTAAGACTTCATGGTGAGGCCATGGGGAACGTAGTGATAACTACCCAGTTCTTCTGCACAACCTGAGATGAGACTTTCAGAAGCATCCAGAACTAGAAGTACAACTGGAAAGTCAAAGAGCAGTGCCCACAATACTCCCTCTTCGTTCTTCAGGTTCTTCATCCAAAAAAGAAAGGGCAACATTATCATCTTTCTCTCACCTTACTGCCAACTTGGAATGTTGCCTGACAAATGTTACTTTATTCAGGATATTTTAAATATATTACCACTTTCAACACTTATTGAGCATTTACTATGTGGCAGGAACTGAGCTAAGTTCAATGGAGCAAACGAAGAGGAAAAACAGAATGGCTGCTCTTGAGCCACTTCTAGTCAATTGGAGAAAGTGGAGAGTTGGGTTATTTATTTATATTCAACAAAGTTTTATTAAACATCTATTAAATATAAGGCATGAAAAGAGAGTAGTTTAAGTAAATGAATTAGGCCTGTAATTCAGTGAAAAAGATAAGCAAATATGAAAATAACTAATGCATTGTAAGTGGTACTGCATGGTTGTATAAATGTATATTAGGCACAAAAACTTGTCTTTGAGTGAAGGTCAGGTAAAGGAAGCTGCCATAATGAGTTTTTAACTGGAACTTGAAGAATGAAAAGAAGTTCATGGAAGCAGTATGGGAAGTGAGGATTTGGGAGGTGGGACCTTATGGACCAAGTGAACAGGTGAGGACCCAGTCCTAAAACAGTATATTTAGAGAAGAGCAAGTAGGCACAGAGTTGGAGTGAAGCCAACAGAAAAGAAGGGGAGGGAGTGCCATGCTAAACATAAAATCGGTAGCTACCCCATAAGCAATGGAGAACCACAGAAGACTCTGGAGTCAAGGATGCAACTACCATGCTTGGGTTTGAGAAGAATGACTCGTGACTGTGAAAAAAAGGACAGGACTAATGGAAACCCAGGCTAAGATCCCAGTGCCCATCATCTGACTCCCATTCAAGTGTGCTTCCTGTCACACCCATCAGGCAGGACAGGCCCAGAAAGAGGCCACCAAGCCTCATCCATTGGAGGGTAGTGGAACCTCCTGAGGGAGGAGAAGCCAGTTTGCATTGGGTAAAGGAAGGTGGAAGGTGAGACTGTGAATGCAGCAAGGTAGTAAGTGACATGTGTCCCAGACAGCAGCCTCCTCAAAGCAGGGAGTATGTTTTATTGACCCATGTGTCACAAGCGTCTTGCAGAGGAAGGAGGTGATGTCCCTGGGAAGGCTCATTCTAGGAGCCTTCAGAAAATGAGCAAACACAGGCTTGAGAAACACATGTGATGGGTGTGGGTGGCAGTACTGTCCCTTGCATTTGTCCCTTATGTGGGGTAGCCCCGCTCCCCTTGCCACCATCCACATACTAACCCTTTGCAGTTTTCAAAGCAGTGTTCCGTATTCTCCCACACATATCTCTGAGGCTCCCACACATATTTTTGAGCAGATGTTCTTGGGGGAAGTCCTGCTGAAATGACTAATCGTTAGAGTGTGTACTAGAAAGAGAAGCCATGCTAGACGTAAAATTAGGCAAAATGACATCACAGCAACCCAAGAAAGAAAGGGCTATTCATAGTTGACAGGTGTGTGACATTTGTGACTCAGAGGTTTATTAACAATGACTTAGCCTCAAAGCATTCCTAGTCACCCATCAAATAAAATTTAAAAACAAATGAATTCCACAAATCTTATCAGATACACACATATACACAAAGACCATAGTTAATAAGATAATCAGGATTTATATTTTTCATTTAGTCCTTTATCTGAATAGAAAAAGATTTCCATATCACTGTTACATATGCACTACTATTTTGAAACTTCTATACAATAAAACACAGGTTGTGAGTGTTAAAATAATAAATGTAATGATGCAAATACTGTGTCACTAGGCATTCACCCAAAGCCGAAGCCCTGTTAAAATACTTTGGTCAAAAGATTACAATATAACCGAAAACCTATAATACATTATACCAAATATAAATTATAATGTAATTTAATTGTAAGTGTTAGCTAAATGCTTACTAGAATGTTTTAAAAGCAAAAGAATCTAATGGCATAAACTTGAGTCATGCAAAAGCAAATTGGTAAAATATAATCAGGAATAATTTGGTCTCAGCTCTGGGCACACTAGTACTTAATTGACTTAATTGATAATGTCTTCTGGAACATTTGTCCAGATTGCTCATTTTTACTTTCATTTTAATTCCTCACTGTTTCTACTACCAATATTTTCTCCTCAAAAAATACACTGCCACTTCATCTCAAATACCCTCCTGTAATGGGGAATTCAGTTTAATGAAGTGGACCTGGTCCAAGAGTTAACCATAAATTTGCAATCACAATCTTACTGGGTCAATTCATACAAATATTTTTATAATTTCAGTTATGCATTTACCAATGATGTTTTATAAAATGTATACCAATTTATACTCCCAGCTAACATATAACATACTAACTAACTATCTCACTACATTCATACCAGGATTCAATCTTATTTTAATTCTTTGCTAATTTCAAAATAGTATATATGCTAATTTTAAAGGGGCATATAATTATAATGTTAATTCACATTTCCTTAATTCTGAGCGACAATGAACATTTTTTAGCCATTCTGTCCCTCTTCTGTGATTTTTCACTCTATATCTGTTGTCAGTTTTTTGGAGGGGAGGCAAAGATCAGGAGAGGATGGAAGTGATTAAATTTCTTAACAATGTATTTGAGCTCCATGACTATGAGTATTTACTGAACACCAAAATGTGCTAGGCACAGTTATGTAGGCACTGGGAAATACAGCAGAAATTCCTTCCTCCTATGGAGCTGCATTCTAGTGGTATTGGTGATATCTGTTTATATGTTAAGCTATTGATACATTGCTATCTATTTCTCAATGGCCTTACTTACATTGTGGCACCATGCCCCGAGCATAGAGTTTAGACTCTAGGGCATGGCCCCAGTTCATGTTGGGCCCATTCTCAAGATACATACATACACACTCTCATTTTCCAACCAGCCACCAGTCAAGGCTACCCCTCCCAAATCCTACAGGAATCAGTTACTGACCTTCAACTACCCTTCTGAAAGATTTCATGAAGCTCCCACACTCTTTCCTCTGCTGAAGCCAACCATTGAGTAAGATCAGCCCAGGGCCGCTGAGTGACTCAGTTGGTTAAGACTCAGTTGGTTAAGAGCTCACTCAAGAGTGTGAGCTGAGCTCTGAGCAACAGCAGTTCGATGCCCAGCCCGAGCTGAGCAGCCGCTGAGCTGCCAACAGGTAGCAGGATGGCTCAGCTAAAAAAAAAAAAAAAAAAGGAAAGATCAGCCCTCAGCAGAATTAGAGCAGGAGAGAGCCTACTCTTTAGTAATTTGGCAGAAAACAAAAAATCAAATCAGAAATTTGTTTTACTCCAAGGCAGTGGGGTGCAGAACCTGACCTTAATAGGCCTTAAAGGTCCAATCACATTCAAGCACCCCAAAGAATTCCACACCTTTTTATTTAGACTGAGCATGCTCAGGGCTCCCTGGCAAGAGGTCCCCCTGACTCAAGACATAGGATTCCTCTTGTTCCAGAATCCCTGAGTTCACTTTGGATGAAATAAGGTGTGTGTGTGTGTGTGTGTGTGTGTGTGTGTGTGTGTGTGTGTTCTCTTTAACTTTGCTTCCTCCATTGATTACAGGATCCCACCAAGCCTGTGTTAACCACCTTTATGCCCCTAACATAGCTGTCCGACCTCCCCAATGCTTCTGTGACATCAGTCTTCCGCATCCTGTATGTGGAATGAGGCACTTAGTCTCCTACCCCTGCTGCCTAAATCCACCCTGTCATCCAACGCTGCCCACCTCACCCGGCTTTGGTTCTCCTATCACCTCCTCCTTGATCCCAGGTACAGTGGGCCACCTTCCCTGATGCAGACCTCTCTGCTCTCACCTCTTTCCTCAGCCTCCCTTCTCCTCCTGAAAAATACACCCTCCTCTTCCTGCTGCCTTTTCACCCCCTATGATTCATTGGCAAAGGTGGATATACGGTTGGCCTTCTGTTTGAATCCCAGTGCTGCTTCTAAGCCAATAAAGGACCCTCTCCTCATACTATCTGTATTTCTCTGCTAGGGCTGCTATGATAAAGCACCACAGGCTGGGCGGCTTAAGCAACAGACATTTTTTTTTTCTCACAGTTCTGGAGGCCGGAAGTCAGAGGTCAAGGTGTCAGCGGGGTTCATTCCTTCTGAGGCCTCTCTCCTTGGCTCGCAGACGCCATCTTCTCTCTGTGTCCTCACCTCACATGGTCTTCCCTCTGTCTATGTCTATATCGTAATCTTCTCTTCTTATAAGGACACCAGTCCTATTGGATTAAGGCCTACCCTCATCACCTCATTTTAACTTAATTGCCTCTTTACAGACCGAATCTCCAAATGCAGTCACATTTTGAGGTCCTGGCGGTTAGGACTTCAACTACATGAATTTGAGGGGGGGATATAATTCAACCCATAAAACCATCCATATATATGGCACTTATTGAGGTATTTTTATATCATACTCAGCATGGCCATAATTCAGACCCTGTCAAAGTCTAACATAGCACCAATTGCCCCCCTCCAATTACAGCCATTCCTAGGGTCATCTTTCTAGAGAGGCCATCTTTGTCCTCTCAAACCTCCAAACTCCTAATCTTTGCTTTCACTAGGACTTTCAATTACTGAACTCCTTTATGCATTTTGCAGCCCTTTAACCCCCTTCTGGCTATACTGCCTCCCTGTCCAGTCTGGAATCCACAGCCATCCTACATCCTGACCTATTCAGAACCTGTATTCCCCAGCACCAGTAAGGATGGGTCCAGCTATGCTACTGTTTATGGGCAGTGTCCATTCAGGCCTATGTTGATTTGTCAGTGCCCACAGCAAGCTTTCATCTTGCAAATATTTATCATCTCCTCCACCTACTATATCTACCCACAATTCTACCTCTTTCTCAGAGAACTTACCCACACCTGCTCAGCCAAAGAGGGAAAATCCACCTCTGACCACACCATCTGGCCACAGGTAATTAGACCAATGGTGAATACGTGCCTAAAGAAATCCTAATATCAGATCTGTTAAGATTACTTTGATTCAAAGCCCTCCAAGCCCAAGCACATGGCAACCCAAATCTGCATCAAGCCCATATGCTTGGAGAGGGGCCTACAAGGACACAGCATGCAAAGAAAGAAGAACAAAGCAGACATGTTCAAGAGATGAGAGAGTGTAGGCCAGAGCATGAGAAGTTGTAGATAATTTTCCAGCTCCCATGATGTCAGCCTTTACTTCCTTCATCTGGGTTCCTGACACCATCTAACAAATCCCTCTTATTCAAGCTGAGTAGGTTTTTGTTTCTTGCCACCAAACCATCCTTGACTAAGACACCTTTCAATACAGCTGCTGGATCATCTCTACTGCCCACTTTTTCATTCTTTTCTTCTACAGGAATCTGTTGGCCATTTCTATTGATACTGTCACACTGAACACACAAGTGCCTTATTTTTCACTTGAACAAATGCTGCCTGGCCTCATCCCAAAGAGAACAAGCGGCAACTCCATGACTTAATCACACAACAGGTGAGCCAGCCCATGCCAGAATTTACACCAACTTGTCTCAGACCTGCTTGAGTTATTTGCCTGCTAGAGTTTCTTAACAACAATCCTGACTGCTCAGATTAATTTGTGGAATAGCCAGAAGTATGCAGCATCTGTGGCCCAGTAGCAGTGGGAGGTATTCAGATGTATGTAGGAAAAGGGATTGGGGATAAGATGTGTTCAAGTGAACATTCTTCATCTCAAATAACTCAGAACTTCAGCAATGAGATTAATGCTTTCCACCACAAATGATAAACCCAGGAGCCTATGGAAGACTGTAGCTTTTTCAAAACTCCTCAGGACAAGGATACCCACTAAAATACCAGGAGATGCCATGGGCCAAATATCTCCTTTAAGTTTTGATCAAAAGTAAACTTTCTCTTGCACATTTTGTGATTTTTGCATAGAACATTGTCTCCTGAGGAAAACCTTTTCCCTCTTGGTGGTTTTCGGATTCAACTATTGTTCTGTTCCCAAAGTCAGAAGAAGTTCCTACAACTTTTCTGGAATTTTTCTGCACAGGTTGGGTACAGAAGAAGATTGTCTCAATGTATTTCATTCATTTTTTCTCATTCATTCTCTCTCTCTCTCTCTCTCTCTCTCTCTCTCTCTCTCTCTCTCTCTCTCCCTTCTTCCTCTTCTCCAGCCCTCATTCAGTGGCTTACTTTCAGATAAAACACGAGACGTCACGTGGTTTGTGGATTGGAATGTGTCCTTGTGGGAGCACTTCCAGATGAAAGGGATACAGGCTGGTAAGCGGGCCATTCTACCAACTGGCAGGTACTTTCCCTCTTTGGACAACAAACACAGCTCTGAGGATCACAGGTCATGTTCACAGTGACGTTCATGGCGTACACTTACCTGCAGCCTGTTCTCTGAGGGACCACTCTGAAATAAAGACTGGCATTCCACATTAGAAAGGCTAAAAATGTGTTCTTTTTGGTCACTTACTTGTTTGGATCCACAAAAGTTGTAATGACTCTATTACAACTGTAATGTCCCTACAGCATGTTTGCATTAATGTGAATAAAAAATACAGTGCTCATTATAGGAACATGATTTGTATTATACCTATTGGGCTTGGTTTGAATGTAATCACAACCAGGCACTGGCATCATGCAAGGAACAGAAAAAGCTGAGTAGATCACAAGCACACTTGGATTAAGGGGCCCAATCCTCAGGCACCATCTCACTCCTTTATTTACCTTTGGTGGCCATTAGCTGTGCTATGATTATTTTCCTGATTTATAAATCATGAAACATGGATTTTATTTTCTGTTTTATATGCCATATAGGCTTTCCTCTGTGATATTCAGGATGGCTTTTATCAGTTTGATTAAACAGTTCATAATTTTAACTTTTCCGTAACAACATATATCTATGAAATATCTTTATTATTGAAAATCCTGCAGGAAAAATAATTGAATTATGATGAGTGTGAACATTTCTAGCTTTTTTTTTTGTTAACCATCAAAGCAATTATTTTTTAATTTACTAAATTTTGATAACCCGAGGTTCTTAGGAATGCAACTATGGACTTAGTACAAAATAGAGTGTTCCATGAAATCTCAGTTAACCAGAAAGCCATGTTCTAGTTAAGTAAGTATTAGATATACTATATACTATAAGCATTAGATATACTATACTAGTCCTCTGGGCTAGGGGTCAGGATACCTGACAATCTACCAGAGCACCACTGCCTGATGGAAATATTACAGGCAGAGACTCTGTTCCTTCTGTTCTAACTCTCTACATCAAGTCACTATTTTCCCTTCTCCTTCATATAGCCCACTAGGATCAGCCTACTAGGAGGAAGGGCCGTGGGCAAGTGACTGGTCCTGATTTTCAAGCCATGTTCCTTCGGTGAGAGATGATTATTTTCACTGACATAGAAAGATGTTCCCAATATACTGTTAACTAAAATATCAGTATGGAAAACAGTTTTACAAAAACACAGTTTTGTAAATGGTACACCCCAGGATGTGATTAGGGAAGGAGGCTGTGTGAAAAAGGTAGACATAGGGGAAAAGTAGAAGGAGATGTTGCAATAATCCAGAGATGAAGGTGGCTTGGACTAGCATACTGAAAAGAATGGTAAGTACACAAATTAATGGAATTTTCATTAGTTGGATTATAGGTCACTGAGATTTTAATGTAGATTACATTAAAAATCTTATTTGAGCTGAAATGCACCTCTCATCCACATGCTTGGAACCAGATTTTAACCATTGTTATATAAGAGGGAGTGGCCAATTTATTGTATCAGTCAGAAGAGGCTAGGTTATACACATAACAAACAACCCCGTCACCTCTGTTGATTAAATAGCAAGCTTATTTCCCTCTTCCTGTACTGCCCAACACAGGTCAGCTCAGACACTCAGGACCCAGTCTGGAGACTCCATCTCAACATGTTTCCACAAACACAACCACGATGAGAAAGAAACTTGGTGAATTTTATCACTTCTGCTGACATTTAATTGGCAAAGCAAGGCCTGTTTGATCAATCAGTTTGGTTAGTATGAGTCATCCCCTAGATAACATTTAATCAGAACCTAAGAATTTGATGACTAACTAAAGAAATACCCCCAGGAAGACTCTGTCTGCAGTAAACAGGAGATATGCTCCTTTATATTCCATTCCATATGTGTACATAGATATACCAGTGATGCCAAAAAAAATGTATACAAGTGGACACTTTGGTCAACATTCCTCAAGCAGTAGTTTGCCGTAATCAAAAGTGTCTGGACAGTGATGGTAATCACTCTGAGCACCTCTTATAATTGCAGAAGTCAATTTTGACTTGTATTCATCTTTTGTTATGAGTATATATTATTACAATTTTAATGGGTTTTTTTCCCTTTCTTAAAATGTGTATACATGTTTTTGGCACCCTCTGTATATGTGTTTGTGTATGTATATACATATATACATGTATATGTATGTATATATACACACAGGTATATCTGTAAAAAACATAGAAGATTAAGTTAAAATGTTTATGGACCCTGGATGGACCCTACAGGAGAGTTTTCTGAATAAATACTTCACAGAGGGAGCTGAGCAAAAAGAGAAATGGGCTTTGAAATCACAGTCTTGCCCATGGTTAGCCCTGTGACTAGGCAAGATAAGTTAGCCTCTCAAACTTAGCCTCCTAGGGGCTGGCCAAATGGCTCAAATGGTTAAGAGTGCAAGCTCTGAACAACAGGACCGCCAGTTCAATTCCCACATGGGCCAGTGAGCTGCGCCCAAGCTGAGCTTTTGCTGAGCTGCCAACAGGTGGCAGGATGGCTCAGCTGGTGAGAGCACATGTTCTTAACAACAAGGTTGCCAGTTTGACTGCCTGATGGGATGGTGGGCTATGCCCACCCACAACTAAGATTGAACATGGTACCTTGAGCTGAGGGGCCAAGAGCTGCCGATGGGCAGCTGGATGGTGACTGGAGTTGGAGCTGACTTAGCTGCACCCTCCACAACTAAGACTGAAGGACAACTACTTGGCTGTTCCCCTTCCCCAATTCCCTAATACTGTTCCCCTTCCCAAATCCCCCAATAATATCTTTTTTTTAATCAATTAATTAGTTTAAAAAAAGCTTTGCATCCTCATATGTAAAGTGGATACAAGATCTACCATGTGGCTATTGTAAAACAAAGTATCTAAAAAGAGAATAGATACTCAGCAAATGATAGTTGCTGTTAATTTTATTTTGTTTGCTACAAAAAGTTTTGTGATTATTTGACTTGTCTTCTAAGAAAATGATATGTACAAATATTCTCACTAATTGATATTTCTGATTAAATGGATCCTGATTAATAAACATTTTGTTTAAATGTAAGCTAGGGATATCCAAGATGGTGAAGTAGATAAACACTGCCTGCTTCCTTCCTTGAACACATTAAAATTACAACTAAATTACAGAAAAATCAACCTGGAGAATCATCTGACATCTACCTGAAAAGAAGTTTTATAACTAAGGATATAAAGAAGAAGCCGTGTTGAGACTGGTCATAGGGGCAGAGACACAAAATAAACCAGCCCCAAACCTTTGTGTGGTGGTTGAGAACCAGGAGGGTCATCTCAGCCACGGAGCTTCCCCTCAGAGGAGTGAGGGACCCCAGCCCCACACCAGCCTCCCAGCCTGGAGTACTGATGCTTGGAAGAGGAGCCCCCACAATATCAGCTGTGAAAAACAGTGGGGATTCTAACCATTTGCATGGGACAGAAGACTGTAGGAAACCCAGACATCCTCTTTTTTTTTTTTTTTTTTTTGAGGGCAGTGTCACTGGCCCTCATATGTGGGACCGAACCGGGGCCGCTGGCTTCCCAGGCCAGCGCTTCACCACCACGCCACTCGGCCGGCCCCAGACATCCTCTTAAGGGACCAGCACACAGACTCTCTCACTTGCAGGCACTTACCTTGAGCTCCATCAAGGGACAGTAACTTGAGGGTTGTCAGACATATACAGGGGGCAGATTGAGATGTGTGGCTTTGTAGTGAGGGCTGAAGGATGGTCACCATTTTTCCTGTGTGAGGTTCTCTTCCCATGCAGCCAGCAGGCAGGCTCCATCTTTCCTGTGTTGAGCCCACCCCCACAGACCAAATACGATTCTGATTGGCCTGGTGAGCTCCACTCACTCCACCCTGATGACTCACTGGGACCCCCCACCCACCCAACTCACCCAACACCAAAGGTACTTTCTCCATGAGCAGGCAGCTCCACCCAAATTTCACTCTTTCTTGGAAAACTATCAGCCCCAGGTGAACTTCAACTGGCCTTGCTTGGTATGCTTTGAGACTTTGGTGAGTAGATCCAAGTTCAGCACTAGCACCAAACCAAAATTTACATTAACCTGGTGGCCACAACTCTTCCCACTCTAGTGACCCGCCTGACACCCTGCTTCACCCAACTTCCATACCTCATGAGACTTTATCAGTGACCGAACCTTAAGAAAGCTAGCAGGTGGCAGCAGGCCTTAGGGTATCCTGGCATTTCACAGAGCTACCCCAGGCCTGGTACTGGTGGCAGACATCCTCAGTTCACAGCTTGGCCTCTCCCACCTGCTTTCAGGATTAGCACAGGCAGTGAACAACTGTTGATCACTTTGTAGCTCCTACCAGGTCATGCCTGGCTGCTCACAGGTAGTGGGTAACCTGGCCAACACCAAAGCCACTCCTAAGTGGCCCCAGAACCAAAATATTTGGAGGTTGACTTAGACCATAGCAGAATACCACCCAATTAGCCCCACAAGTGGCATACACAAAGGGCAGTCTCAACAGACATCAGAGCCCACTGGGGTGAATTCCACTCAGTGGGATAAGCCCCCTGCACAGCAGCCTGTAAGCTCTAGATGTGGGTGAACCCCACAGCCAATCAGCCTGAGGGTCAATCCCACCCACCAATATGCCAATAGCAATCAAAGCTCAACTGTAACAGTAGGGCACACACAACCCACACAAGGGACACTCCTGAAGCAGCTGGCACCAGTGGCCAGGGAAACCATGCCATGACCCCACAGGGCACCTACTACATAAGGCCATCTGGCAAAGACTGAGGGACATAACAGACTACCTAATACATAGAAACAAACAGAGAGGGAGCCAAAATGAGGAAACAAAGAAATATGTCACAAATAAAAGAACAGGAGAAAACTCCAGAAAAAGAACTAAATGAAATGGAGGCAAGCAATATACCAGAGACAGAATTCAAAACAATGGTTATAAGGATGCTCAAGAAACTTAGTGAGAACTTGAACAAAGAGATAGCAAGCATAAAAAAAGACATAGAAAACGTAAAAAAGAATCAGTCATAAGTAAAGAATACAATAACTGATATGAAGAATGCACATGAAGAAGGAACCACCAGCAGACTAGATGAAGCAGAAGATCAAATCAGTGATTGGGAAGACAAAGTAGCAGAAAACACCCTTGGAACAGCAAAAAGAAAAAAGAATCAAAAAAAAAAAAAAATGAGCAGTTTAAGAGGACTCTGGTACAACATCAAAGTGTAACAACATTCACATAATAGGGCTACCAGAAGAAGAAGAGAAAAAGCAAGGGATTGAGAACCCATTTGAAGAAATAATGACTGAAAACTTCCCTAACTAGTTGAAGGAAATAGATATACAAGTCCAGAAAGAACAGAGTCCCAAACAAGATGAACCCAAACAGGTCCACACCAAGACACATTATAATTAGAATGACAAAGGTTAAAGACAAACAGAAAATCCTAAAAGCAGCAAGAGAAAGGCAACTAGTAACTTATAATGGAGCTCCCATAAGATTGTCACCTGATTTCTCAACAGAAACTTTGCAGGCCAGAGGGATTGGCATGAAACATTCAATGTGATGAAAACCAAGGACTTAAAACCAAGATTACTCTACCCAGCAAGGCTATCATTTAGAATCGAAGGACAGATAAAGAACTTCCCAGACAAGAAAAACCTAAAAGAGTTCATCACCACCAAACCAGTATTGCAAGGAATGTTAGAGAGACTTGTTTAAGATGAAAGAGAGAAAGAGAGAAAGAGAGAGAGAGAGAGTGAATAATTATGAGTAATAAAATGGCAATAGCTACATATCTATCAATAATTACTTTTAATGTAAATGGATTAAATGCTCCACTCAAAAGACATAGGAAGGCTGAATGGATAAGAAAACAAAAACCCTTACATATACTGCCTACAAGAGACTCACTTCAGATTGAAAGACACACACAGATTGAAAGTAAAGGAATGAAAAAAGATATTTCATGAAAATAGAAATGGAAAAAAAAAAAAACACAAAAAACCTGGAGTAGCAATATTTATATCAGACAAAATAGACTTTAAAATAAAAGCTATAACAAGAGACAAAGAAGGACCTAGTAATCCAACCTCAGAGTAATTATCCAATGAAACTCAAATGCTACTTCTAGGGGTTGTATGTATCCATATGTTCGTTGCAGCATTGTTTACAATGGCCAAGATGTGGACGCATCCTGGGTATCCATTGATGGATGAATGGATAAAGAGGAGGTGATACATATATACAATGGAATATTGCTCAGCCATGGAAGGGAATGCGTTCTTGCCATCTGCGGTGGCATGGGTAGACCTGAAGTGTATTGTGCTGAGCAGAGTGTCAGACAGAGAAAGACAAATGCAATGTGATTTGGCTTATATATGGAATCTAAGGAACAAAATAAACAAACAAAACAAAAGCAGACTCATAGATACAGAGAACACTCTGATGGTTGCCAGATAGGAGGGTGGTTGGGGGCTGGGAGGGTAAAAAAGGGGAATGAATTAAGTGTAAATTGGTTGTTACAAAGTAATCATGGGTATGAGGGTATAGCATAAGGACTGTAGTCAATAGTATTGTAATAACTATGTATGCTGTCAGATGGGTACTAGATTTGTTGGGGTGATTCATAGGAGAGAGTTGGGGAGCAGGTTGAAAAATGTGAAGGGATTAAGAAGTACAAACTGGTATTTACAAAATTGTCATGGGGATGTAAAGGAAAGCACAGGGAATATAGTCAATAATATGGCAATAACTACGTATAGTGCCAGGTGGGTACTAGACTAGTCAGGAAGATGCTTTCTTAAATTATACAAATGCCTAACCCCTATGCTATACACTTGAAATTAATATAAAATAAGACTGTGTGTCAACTGTAATTGAAAAAATTTAAAGGAGGAAAAGTTGAAGGGGAATAAGAGGTCCGAATTTCCAGGTATGAAACAAATAAGTCATGAGGATATAATGTATAGCATAGAAAATATAGTCAATAATATAGTGATAGCATGGTACAGTGTCAGATGGTTGCTGGACTCATCATGGTGATCACATTTTTAGGTATATAAATGTTGAATAACTATGGTGTATACCTGAAACTAATATAATATTGTATGTTAGCTATATTTTAATGAAAATCTTTTTGAAAAAAGAATAGAACTACCACATGATCCAGCAATTCCTCTCCTGGGTATTTACCTTAAAATATGAAAACAATTATTCATAAATATATATGTACCCCTATGTTTATTGCAGCATTATTTGCAATAGCCATGGTATGGAAACAACCTAATTGTCCATTGATGGGAGAATGGATAAAGCAGATGTGATTCACACACACACACACACACACACACACACACACACACACTCACACACACACTCACACCTGATGGAAATATTATTCAGTCATAAAATACTATTCAGTCATAAAATAGATGAAATATTGCCATTTGTGACAACATGGATGACCCTTGAGAGTATCATGCTAAGTGAAATAAGTCAAATGGAAGGGACAAAACACATATAATTTCAGTCATAATTGGAATAAAAAACAAGAAGTAACAAACAGCAAAACAAATAAAAACAAACTCCTAGATGCAGACTACAGAATGGTGGTTACCAGAAGGGAAAAGGGTTGAGGAAGAGCAAAGTAGATAAAAGAGGATCAAATACACAGTGACAGAAAGAGAATAGACTTCAGATGGTGAGCCTACAAAAGAGTACACAGATGTTGAATTATAACCTTCTACTTCTGAAAATTATACAATATTAGGGCCAGCCAAGTGGCATGGTGGTTAAGCGCTGGCTTGGGAAGGCAGCAGCCCCGGTTCTGGTCCCACATATGAGGGCCAGCGACACTGCCCTCAAAAAAAGAAAAGAGGAAAATTATACAATATTATTAACCAATGTCATCCCAATAAATTTAATTTTTTTTTAATTGAAAAAATAATAATAAAATAAAATGTAAGTTAGTATTCAAGACTATCTTCTCTGATTTCCTTTTCCTGGGCCAGCTCTGGCCATATCCTCCAAGAGTAAGTGATTCTATTGAAATGTTGGGGATAGCAGTTTTACTCTCATCACCTGAGTCTGGGAATCATGAGTAAACTTTGACTTTTGAAGTTACTTATACATTACACTAAGACATTTCACTTTGGAAACTGAGTGTTGAGTTAGGTCTTAAGGTCAGTTAGCAACATACTGATTTTCTAGTCTAAATTGTCTAAGACATTAAAAGATTTTGCATCCTGTTATAGTAGCAACTGATATTTTCATTCACTTTCAGTTAGTACTTTTTGTAAGTGTCAACACCCATTCATTCTACCAAGCAAGCTGACCCTTCAGTCCCTTATCACCCTTGTCCCCACAATTATTCCAGTTTCAAATAGTCCATTGTCTTGTAGGTGGCAAATATATGTTAAGCCCACTGTACATGATTTTTCACAGCATACCATTACATTGCACCTGCAGTAAAATAAGTTCCTTGATTCTAATGATGATACATAAGAAGGGGGTCCTACTTAAAATACTTTCTGCTCTTAGTCTCTTATGGTGTTAGAACTATTTGCTTCAGTTCCTGGATGTGAAAATCTAAATGTATTAATAGAATGAGCATCTATCTATCCCAGTCAAGACCCATGGGTATCCATCTGGAGCCATGGATAACAGGCCAATGCAATCTACCCACTAGCTGTGGGCCATCCTGGATTTTCTCTGTAAGTGATCCATGGCTGGTTTTGTCTCTGATGTTTTCATTGATAAGCAGAACAAGTATTGGTCACTTTTTTAGTTTATGAAGAGATAGGAAACATCTCTTTTTTGCCCTCAAGAGCACATTTATGACTGTGTTTATCTTTATTTCCAACCAAAAATTCATATTGCATTAAAATAGGAAATGTAACACAATAATTGAAACAAATTGCATATTTCTATGATCACAATATTTACAAGGTCAAATTTCATAGCACTATTTAGTGAGTGTACATCAGCAATATTCAAATTACACCTGAGAGAGAATGGTAACTAACACAAGATGATTTATTTATCCCACCTAATCCGCTGTTTTATTTCAATCCCAAACTGTTCCCAATTGGCCATATCAAGCCATTCTGTTCACCCTGAATTTTTCATAATAGCTGCCAGTATTTTCTCTTGGTTATTAGCGAAGTTTTATTTTGCTGGTCAGAAATTTAACAGGTGTGACACACTGTCCTATTTCCTTTGCATTCTTGTTGGTCCTTTGGGAGGAGCTAAGAAAACTTCAAAGATAAAAGGCCATTGCACTCACTTAGCTGAGTCATGACCTGTGTCCATACAGCAGATTAAATCTGTGGGCTTGTCAAAGATGAGAAGACTCCTAGATCAGCTGCTCTCTTCAAGAATGACGGAATACCCTAGGCTGACCATGGTGGAGGCAATCCCCTCTAACAAGGGAGAGGCTAATGACCTCTTTAGTAGGCCCTCAGCTTCTCTGTCCCCAAGCTGTGTCCTTGTCAACTTGGGCTAGTCATTGTTATCTTTCTGTAAAATTAGATGTCGGAATCTCCAAGGTAGCATATCCATCGAAGTGTCCTACTAACTGTCCCTCTACTACATGGACAGTATCATATAATGAAAAAAGTTAAGTATTTTGGACACCAATGGCACTCTGTAGGATTTCATCATGAAGATAGACCTGAGCCTTAAATTCATCACCTATAAACCCAAATGAGTAATATACATCCTGCCCACTACCTACAGCTGTTGTAGGATCAAATCAAATGAGAATAAGAGCAAATGTGAACAGGCTTGGGAAACAGCCAAACCCTACCCAAATGTGAGCCAGGATTACTTAGGCTGGAAACACGCAGTAAGTTTTTAGCCAAATTTGCTACAAACACAGAAAAGATCTACTTCTTGGGGGTAGATGAGGCAAAGTGACTGAAATAAAGGATAGGGACCTTGAGACTCATTATTTGGGGACCTGTCTGTCCAAGAGCTAGGAGACTCTGCCTTGGAAAGCTTCCAGTGCTAAGTGTCACCTCTTCTCTCTCCCTGCTGTACTCGGCCCTCCCCCTCCTGAAACACTTAGAGAAGCCAGCAGGTCCACAGCAGGGCCCACATTCTTTCATCTCTGCTTGCCCCTCCTCTCTGCTTTGTCTGTAACCTCTTTCTACATCGAGATGTAAGTGATGAACTGGGTCTTCTCACACAGGCTTCTGACAGGTGATCCACAATTGAGGGGTCAGCCTGGAGGAGAGAAGAAAGGGATTCATAAGCCTCCCCCAAATCACCAAGGCAGAACTGGGAGGGAGTCCCCATATCCCTTTCCATCCACAGTCCCCAGATGGCCCTACTGTGACATCCCTGTCCTTAGAGACAGTTTGAATGCTTTATGATCCATCCCCCAATGAGACACACCCATATGTGAGCAGGTAGAGGGAGCGCACACATGGACCAACCTCCCCTCTCACCTGTCCTCCATTTTAACCTTGAGCACCTGAAGGATTTAAGCCATGGCTCTGAGATGAGCATGTTAGCCTGCTACTCTTAAGCCAAGAAGACAGCTTGACTCTGAATAAGACAGACATTCTCTCTTCCACCATCTTTTGTTTCCTTGAGGCACATAAGATAGGGTTCAGACCCATGTACCCCACTGTAAAATGTGGACAACTCACCACCAGCCATGAACAAGTGTTAATTCCTAAATGTTGATCTCAGGTGAAGCTACAGACCCAAAATTCTGAAACACCAGCCCTGTGAGGGAATGAAGCTTTACACAGAGAACATGATACATCAGATGGGTCCCTGCCCAGAAGAGCTTACACACTAATACGTATATGGGCAGGAGCAAAACATGTTTTTCCCATATGGCATGCTGCTGAGATCTTGCTCTTAATGGTATAAACCTTCGTAAATCCTCCAGATTGAAAGATGAATTGAGGGAAGCTGCTGTGTATAGCAGGAGGCATTTCAGGCTGCCTGTGGATAATGTGACAAGCCCAGAGACTCACACCAGAGTAACTACGTGGAGGGTCCTGCCAGGAGGGGCAGGTGCTGCTGCTGAAGAATATCTCTTCAGATTGTCCTCTCTGATAGTCACTAAGCCCCAGCAGCAGCCCTGCCTGGCCTAGCCCACAGCCCACCGCCATGCATCTTCCCTTCCCAGGAAGTGCATGCCAAACGCCAACCATCAACCTTGCTGAGACCTGGCCTGAGTCATTATTACATTCCCAGCACCTAACATGAAACCAGGCACACAGTGTGCGCTTAATAAATACTTATTGCATAAACAAATAAATTAGTCAGTGTACCTGCAGAAAACAACACTCCTCAAAGAAATTTCATTACAGGATAAATATAAAATTCATCTTTGGTCAGTTTTATAGACAAGTGTCTTAATTATGTCACACTTGCAACATGTGAGCAGTGCATTATAGTTCGTTCAAGGAGGAAGGAATCTTAGATATTGGCTAGTCTCACCATTTCCTCTTCCGCACGAGAAAACGTCAATTCCACCAAATGGGCATTATCTTAATTACTTACCAAAATAGGACCTTAGTAACCAGAAGGCAAATAATTACATCCAGGTAGCAGAAGAACTACAAAGACCTGGCTAGAGCTGTTGATGGTCATCACTCAGAGGTTTTTTTCAGGTCTTTACATTGATTTACATTGTAAATCCCCATTTCATTGTAAACTCTACAAGGTAAGGTAGTCTATTCATGGGTGAGAAAGAGGTCAACTTCAATTTTCTTTTCTCTCTCTCTCTCTTTTTAGGTTATAGATACCTAGCAGCAAGCAATTCTTGTAAAATTCTTTCAACATTAACTGAATAGCTGTTATATGTGAGGTACTCTGATAGGTACTCTTGGAGGGATCCAAAGATAAATTCAATACCCCTGCCACCAGAAGCTCCTGATTTCATGAGACGCCAAACAAATATGTACAAATGATCTTGTTACATCCTGATGCAGGGTAGAACACAGCATCTGATATAAAACAGAAGAACAAGGTTCAGAGAATAAACAACTGGGAGGACTTGGGTCTAGCAGGTAGAAAGGGAAGGATGGGACTAGGCCTTAAAGGGTAAATGAAAGTTCAACAGTCAGATGGAAGAAAGCACAGGTATACCACATAGAGGAATCATAATTAGCTGATACAAGGGATGGAAGGGAATATTTTTCATTTTGCACCAACTTATAAGTATAATCATTTAGTACTCACAGCAACCCAATGAATTAGATACATCCATTTTCCAGAGGAGGAAACTGAAGCTTGGAAAGATTAATAATGTGCCAAGTGAGGGTCAAGATTTCCTAACACTGGGCCGGCCGAGTGGCGCGGTGGTTAAGAGCTGGCTTGGGATGCCAGCGGCCCCGGTTCGGGTCCCACATGTGAGGGCCAGTGACACTGCCCTCAAAAAAAAAAAAGATTTCCTAACACCTATTGTGCAAAGACAGGATTTAAATCCCTGTGTGACTGACTCCGACATCAGTGCTTTTTCCACTTCACAAAGCTGCCTCCCAGGGAGGAGAGAGACAACAAGCATATTTCAGGGACATTAGCTCGGTGTGGCTGGTTGGCGAGCATAGGGGAGGAAAGTGGAACTTGGATTGAGAGAATGAGAAAGATGATAGAGAAAGGAGGGAAGGAGGAAGGAGACAAAGTAAGGGTTTTATTACTGGTTGCTTTTTAAGATGAAGGAAATTAGAGTAAGTCTCAAGAACTCAGGGCTCAGAGGAAATGGGGTTTGAAGTTGAAGAGAGGTGACAAAGGAGCAAGATTGCTGAGGATGAAGACATGATAGAGTTAGGCAGATAGGCAGAAGTCTTAGCCTTAGAAAGAATAAGAAACATTTCTTCCCCAAAACAGGATGAAAGGAAAAAAGAATAAGAAATTATCCATATTAAAAGACAGAAGGGAGGGAGGGAGGAGAGGGAAGTAAAAGGGTAGGGAGAAGAATATAAGAAAGAAAGCTCAACACGGCAGAGGGGTGTGTTTCTTAGCCAGTCCAGGGAAGTGGTCTGTGCTGGGGCCAGAAGGTAGCAGGGTCAGTTAGGGCTGGAGCAGAGTGGAAAAGATTTGGAGCAGCTGTTGTGGAAATCTGATAGGGAGCTAAAAATGGAGTTAAAGGAAGATGGCCGAGGACATAGTGAGAGTCTAAGACCAGAAACAGGCAGTGGGTCCAATTACTTTTGGTGCACAAATCCCTTCAACAGAATTCAGTAGTTTTGGATCAGGAGTACATGACAGGGTCATCTGGGAAGACACAGGGGGAGGTCAAGAGGGTAGGGGAATGGGCACTTTGGAGAACTTTGCCAAGAAATCCAAACGTGACAGGGAGGGAGGGAACAGATGCAACCAGGATGGGTCCAAGATGTCCCCAAATAGGGAGGGTGCCAGAGGCCACAGTGACAGCAAAGAAGAGGTTTAGTAGGAATGAGTGAATGGAACAGTGGAAGGAAACATAGTCGTGGCTCCAGGGGGCAGTTCAGAGATAGAGATCTTAAACATGGCTGTCCTGCAGGGCTGTGACATCAGGGTGTGTCTGTGCACTGAGAAGAGAGATGCGGGTGACAAGGAGGGGAGGAAGAAGTATGACTGAAGATAGCTGTGCACACATTGCAGAGGAGGAGGGCAGGGCAGGGCAGGGCAGAGGGAGGACCAGGAGCAGTGTGCTGATGCCATCTGCCAAGCATCCAGGAAGGGAAGTGGCTGACAGTGCACTAGACAAAGATGGAAGGGTGAAGAGAATTGACTTATTGAAAGGGAAGTTTAACTTGATTTCTAGTGAAATAATGTCGCAACTAGTGCTGTTTCCCACCCCACCCCTAAAAAGAAAAAGCAAGTAAAATAGGCTTTGGAGAGTTCTCCTAAAGTATATCAGTTTCAGTAGGAAACTGCACAGTGAAAAGGAGGCAGGGTAAAAAAGAGGGAAGGGTGGTGAAGAACAGGCCATGCGTGTCATAAATGGGAAACTGCCAAGGCTGAAAGCTTCATATTCAAAAAGCATCCACTTCATTGATCATCTGCCCTAAACAAAACCAGCCCACCCATCTATCCCATGTCCAAAGCTCAACACAAAAGGGCCTCTGGGCATCCCAACCCCTACATACAGCAAAAGTCCCAAAAGTCACACACACACACACACACACACACACACACACACACACACACTCACCCTGCTGACTTCTTCATCCAGACCTGCTCCAGACCTGCACGGGCCAAGCTCCACTACCCAGCCCAGGTTCACACACCCCTTTTACTTGAAAACGAGTTTGACTCCACTTGATTGGACCTTGATCCTCTCTTGGACACAGTTTTAGACTCACCTATGGCATCCACCACCACACCTGACCGTCCTTGCCCACTTCAAGAGAGCACTTAATAATAGCTAATATTTAGTAATGCTTAGTATGTACAGGGCATGGGCTGGAGAAGGTCTTTGAAGTCAGGCAGTTCCCTTGTGATTCCTTCTATAACATTTGCACCCAAAACCGTCCTACTGCTGCTGCACATCCCCCATGCCCAGGCACTCAGCCCCCATGACAGTCTGTCCTGCTGCTGAATGGCTCTGTTGGAAACTTTCCATTCACAGTCTAGCAAAACAAGCCACATTCCTTTCCCATCTGATAGGAATCTGAAAACAACCATGATATCTCAACAAAGCCTCCTCCTTTCCAGGAGAAATAGCTCCAATTATTTACACCTCTTTCATGAGACAATACTCAGGTTCCTTCACCATCCTACCTGCTCCATGTGTCAACGTCCCTCCCCAGGTGTGCTCCCCAGCATACTAAGCTGCCAATGCAGCATGCTAACTATGTGCCAGCCAATTTCTAAGCCCTTGGTGCATATGAACTCATTTAATCCTCACACCTGAGGCAGAGAGCAATAAATCACTTGACCAAAGCTAGTACCAGCAGAAAAGCCAAGAGTCAAGTCAGACAATTAGATGTGCTCAAAACCCCATACCAATAGGTCTCAAACTTGGCAGCCACTGGAATCGCACTGGGAAGTTCTAAAAACTCCTGAGCCTAGGATCTGCTCCTAGACATTCTGATTTTCTTGGGCCATGGGTCACCTGGGCACCTAAACTTTTCAGAGATGTCCAGGTGATGATAATGTGTAGCCAAGCCTGACAATAAGACTCTGCTATATGACCACAACCGTCTCAGGGCAGTCTGGCCAGTGCAGGGTAGAGCTGGATTAGGGGGGAGCAATGGAAATTTCCACGTTTCCCTGGTGGATGATAACACAGAGACAGGCCCAGATGTGGTGCCGAGAGCCAGCCTTGCAAGAAGCCTAAGTAAACAGTCAGCTGGTATGAGCTTAGAGGCACTGGGAGGCCTCATTCTCAAAAAAAAAAAAAAAAATAGATATGAAAAAGAAGATACAAAAACCTCTCCTGACCAGACACTTGGCTTCAAGAGATTCCTCTGAAAAGGACTTCTACCATCCCCAAAGCCAACCTGGGCACAGAGCACCATTTCCTCAGAGTAGCAGCTGCCTCCACAGTCACCAATAGCACAGCCTCCTGACCTCCCTTCAAGAGATAGAGATGGATGGAGAGGGGCTGCCAGCCCACCTGCCCCATGGCCTCCTCTTTACTGAGTGCTGAAGTGCAGGAATTCTGTCAAGAAAGCACTGGTGCTGCTGGCCCCACAGGCTAAGGAAAAGCCTGACCGCACCCTCCACCCCCTGCCTGCGAGGGGCTCACAGGACACTTCAATCCATCAGACATCTGCCCTGGGGCTATGCCACTGTACCCCACTTTCCAGCCCCTGCACTGATATTCTCTATTGACCCTAAATTCAGGTGATTGCTTTTTAAAGCACGAGGGTGCTTCACTGGTTAAAGATTGGCCACCAGATGTTCTGTGGTTCTGGAAGCTTCCATAGCTTTCAGTTCCTTGAACTTGCTCTCAGTGGTCTGGGCCACAGTGCCAGCAGGACACAGGGTGAGGGCCTGACCCCTGAGCTGCTCACAGGGGTATGGCCTCCTTTACTCTCCCTCCCTTACGCCTTCCTCCCTCCTCCCAGAGACAGCCCTGCAAACCCCAGGCAACCATGGCAACCTGAGTGTGAATAAAGGAGAAGCTACCCTCACCCCCAAGCCCTATTAATATTTAATGCAAACATCTGAATGCAAATTGACCTCACTTTTGTTTTATTCCCTTTCTTGCACGTCCCTCTCTAGCTTAGATGCCTTTCATCCAAACCAGGCAAGATGCTTTCTTCCACCAAACAGGGGTGCAGGTCACAGTCCTGTCACTGAGGAGAGAAGCACAGAGTTGGGACTGCAGATCCCGCAGCTCCAAACTTCGTGTATGTAGAACATTTCTAAATGTGACTGTATACCAAGGGCCTTTATTCTCTGTGGAGGTGATAGGGATTTGTGAGAGTCTCAACCCAGGAGAGGAGTTTTGCAAACAGGGAGAGAATATTAGTAGCCTGGAAGCCCCTAAAAATAGTCTGCCTCCAAACCTGTAAATCCACTGTTTCACAAGGAAGAAAAACTAGATGGTTCAGCAGACAGCTTTGTTCCCATCCCTCCAGGCCTATGAACCTGGCTTTTTCCTGGTCTATGGTGCAAACTAAGGTTCAAAGGGTTTGGTGTGGGGGGAAGAGGCTAGTATTTAATTTTAAAAAGACAGTGAGAAAGGCAAACATTGATACAAAAATATTCAATTGCTTGCGAGAGCAAAGGAATAGGTAGGTGCTTGAGGAATAAAAAACTGAGCAGATCTGGGATATTTATTAATGAGTTAAGTAAATTTCTGGTAAGTGGCTAGGGACAATATTTTTGCAGAGAGGGAAGTGATGACAAAAAAGTGGTCCCAGGCAAATGTCTATTTACTGATGCATTTCAGTTTTTTTGCCTCTGAGTAAGTGGATACATGTGCATGCACACACAAACTTAGGACCTATGAGAGTAGATCCTCTCTTGTGTGAGAGGTACGAGGTATGATCAAACAATACAGTGAACATTTAAATAAATTTAAAAATGTATTAACAGTAAAAGACACATTGCCATTAATCTCCCTCAAAATACTCCATCTTGGGCTGGCCGAGTGGTGCGGTGATTAAGCGCTGGTTTGGGATGCCAGCGGCCCCAGTTCAGGTCCCACATATGAGGGCCAGTGACACTGCCCTCAAAAAAAAAAAAAATACTCCATCTCACTTTGAACACACTTATCTCATCATTCTTGCCATTTCCTGAAGCAGTTCTGGAAGTCCTCTTTCGTGAGTGTCTTTAGTTGTGCTGTCATGGCTGCCTCAGTGTCCTGAATTGATTCAAAATATTTACTTTTCATGGTCATTTTGACTTTGAGGAAGAGCCAGAAGTCGCACAGTGCCAGATTCAGTGAATAAGTTGGATGAGGTCACACTGTAATGTTTTTATTTGACAAAAATTGCTGTACCAGAAGCAACGTGTGACGTAGAGTATTGTTATGTTGGACAATGAACTAAAGGCACTCATGAAAAAGGACTTCCAGGGCCGGCCGAGTGGCGCATTGGTTAAGCGCTGGTTTTGGGATGCCAGCGGCCCCGGTTCGGATCCCACATGAGGGCCAGTGACACTGCCCTCTACAGCTAACAACAGCTCCACCTGGAGCTGGGCTGTGCGAGCCCCGGTGATGGTGTGGGCTGCAGCCCCTGCTGCAGTGGGCTGCCATAGGCTGCAGTGAGTGGCCCGCAGCCAGCGTGAGCGGCAGGCAGCCAAGCGTGAGCTGCCAATAGCCGCGGTGAGCGACAGCCAGAGGCCAGCGACCGATCTGCCTCATCCGGGAAGAGCGCAATGACGATACCAACAGTGAAGCAACATCCTCCGCAACTAAACTGAAGAACAAAAAGACAGCAACTTGTCTGTTCCCCTTCCCCGATACCCCAACGCTGTTCCCCTCCCCCAATTCCCCAATAAAATCTTTAAAAAAAAAAAAAGAAAAAGGACTTCCAGAACTGCTTCAGAAAGTGTCAAGAACAATGGGATAAGTATGTTCAAAATGAGAGGGAGTATTTTGAGGGGGATTAATGGCAATGTGTCTTTTATTGTAATAAATTTTTGTTATTTAAATACTCACCGTATTATCTGATCACACCTCATATGTGCACAAGTCCTGACAATTAAGTTCGCGAACTCATCCTAGAAAAAGTGCCACATACCTCACTGCTGAATATCACTATGATCACCTTCAAAGTACTCTCCTTGGGAAGCTATGCTCCAATGCCAACCCCTAGTCCACCCTTCAAAGCAATTTTTGAACTCTTTTTCTGTAATAGCCATCAGAGCTGTTGTCATATTACCCTTGAGGTCCTGAATGTCACCAAAACGTCTTCTTTCAACATTTCCTTTATCTTCGGGTAAAGCAAGAAGTCATTGGGGGCCAGATCAGGTGAGTAGGAAGGGTGTTCCAATACAGTTATTTGTTTACTGGCTAAGAACTCCCTCACAGACAGTGCTGTGTGAGCTGGTGCATTGTCATGAAGCAAGAGCCATGAATTGTTGGTGAAAAGTTCAGGTTGTCTAATTTTTCATACTTTTTCAGCACTTCCAAATAGTAAACTTGGTTAACTGTTTGTCCAGTTGGTACAAATTCATAATGGATAATTCCACTGATAGCAAAAAAAAGTTTAGAAACTTCGTTGCAACAAGTTCGTGAACTTAATTGTCACACTTTCATATGTATAAATGATGTAAGGAACTAGGGCCAGAGAGCAAATCTATTCACAAAATTCATCTTAAATTTTCACATTGTCTGTGAGGACAAAAATGCTGTAATTCCTCAGGAATTGCTTTCTTGATTTACAGGGAATGGGTAGCTAGAGATTTAGCCCAACAGGTATACCCAAGGCCACACACACACACACACACACACACACACACACACACACACACTGAGTCAGGGATACAGCCATGGAGAGAGCCCCCGCCCTGCCAACTCCTCATCCCAGCTCATGTATTTGGGTGTATTCACCCACTTATAAGAGGTGGCCGAGCCCCATTGAGGTGAGCTTGGGATCACGGTGGAGGGTAGTACTTTCCACCTGTCCATCAGAACAGTTCAACAACATCAGGCTAGGAAAAGAAAACAGAGTGAAGAGGGGTAAGGCAGGGGGAAGAAAAAAATTAAGTAGAGTTACATGGGTTATTCTAAGATTGTTAGATCTAGAAGTTCATTTTTAAATCCTCAGCTAGAAAATATAATCAGTAACGAAGGCTACTTATGTAAATAGGAACTTAATTTACATTCTCCATACTTTTTCCGATGTAAGTGAAAGAGAGAGAATAAAACCCCAAACACCTTGTCCTTTAACCATAGTAGAAATGTTTTTTGCTGACATGTGCAAAATAAGGGCGTTTCAGTGGAAACGAAATGATGCCTGAAAAAGGGGGATGTATAATGGCATCAATGAGGATGGATATTTTCTCCCACAGGAGATTCATTCTGCAGCAAGAACTGGCTACAGTAGTAGTACCTGACTCAAGCTTTGAAAATCATGAAAACAAATAGCAAATGTTTATCTTTTCTAATGGCCTATTTCCTATATAGTTTAGTAGAATCACAATAGGTCACTCAATATTATTTGGAATTTGACATTATCAAAGCCTTTCCTCAGTCACCTCCATAGTGTCGTTGTGAAGAATATATGAAGTTGGGAGGATTCATGGAGAATTTTAAGCTTCTTATATGAAAATAGTATAAGAAACACAAAATAGTAACCATAAAATTAACTATGGCTAGAAAGAAGATGGGTGGGAATTGCATGTAGTTTGAAAAATCTTTCTCAACCTGGTAATATTTACGTCAGGAACACCAAAGTTATTGTTTTTGAAATACTCTAAAAAAGTATAATTTAGCCAGTTCTGTCTGCCTAATGAGAGACATAGAGGATGCTGGGATTCTCACCCACAGGGCACTCAATCGGAGGCATATCAGAACCTGGGGATAGATGGGTGACAAAGGAATGTAATTTGTATATTTATAAATAGCAGATAGAAGTTTTAAAAGGAAACAATCCTACTTACTGGTTTAAGCCTTGCTGCTCAACAGGTGGTCTGGACTCCCAGAGTCAGCATCTCCTGAGACCTTGTTTGAAATGGGAAATCTCAGTCCCACCCAGAGCTAGAGAATCAGAATCCATATTTTATCAAGATCCCCAGGGGATTCATATGCATGTGGAAGTTTGATAAACTTTGAAGCAGCTTTTCTGTGAACCAACTCCCCTCAAACCCACGCTGGAGTATTGGAAAAGGAGTTTCCTTTCCAATGAGAACACTGCAGGCTTAGGAGAATTGACAGTAGCTAAGGGGTTCTTCCCTACATAGCTTCAAATAAGCTATTATCTCCCTTTATGATATCACACACGGTTCTAACTAGGCTGGCTACTTTGCATTAACTTCTGTGACAAATTCTATCAGAAGTTTGCTATTTTTCTCTTACATTAGGGGATATGAAATTTGATCAGTATTTCTTAACTATTATGAACATATATTCCTTTAATTTCTCCCTATATAGGACACATGATACATTTTGACAAATGTATTATCATCAGCAGACTGTGCTTTTGTCCTTTTTATCCCACGCCCCCATTCGAAGGTGCTAACAGGGCCCCCCCCCCCCGCCCCAGTACAATGCCTGTACAATGACACATCCTAGCTGGCTTGCTGGACTCCTTCCCCTTTTGGAGGCATTTCTAATCCTCCACTCTTATAAATAGAAGTGTTGTGAATATCACTGTGCACATGACTGATTTTCCCCCTTTCAAGTAATTTCCTGGGGTACATTGCCCTAAAGATAAGTAAGGCATGGCTCCTGGCTTCAAGGATCTTTCATGAGAGTGTGGGATAAAAAGGTGGTAATATGCAGATCAAACAATTGAGCGGGTATTAGACATTCAGTCTGCCCTTCCAGGTACACTCCCCGCCCCTCTCTGCCCTGCTCTCAGCTCCAGGTTGCTGGCCTCCTTTATCCATTGTATCCAAGGGTTCCCTTGCCTCCTGGCTTCCATGGAGCTGACCAGTAGAGGCTCCAGGAGGAGATGGGAGAATGGGAGGAAAGGAGGACTCCCTCCCTGCCAGGCCACAGGTTGTCACTTTATGCACTCCCCTACCAAAGCTGTGGTGGGAGTCTAGGCTTCAGGAACCCCTTCTTTTTCTTGCCCCCTCAGGCTCAGAGCTGGGCATGGTTTCCCTGATGCTTAGCCCAAGGTGCCCCCACCTTCTCCTGTTGGTTTTCTGCAGCTCTGCTTTCACCTTTGAAAACAGTCTGTCATTAAGTTCTCTTCAATGACCTACTTAGACTGTGTCTTCTGTTTGCTGCCAGTAGTCTAAGGAGTCCCAAGTGCTACGGGACTATTGACAAGGGACTCTAATCAATGGCAGGCGGGGGCCTGGCAGTCTCGATAGAAGTCTCTGCTAAGCTGGAGCCATCAAGCAGAAAACAGAGAGGGTGAGAAGAAGATCCAGTATACTCTAGAACCTCCTAGAGATTCCAGATGGCTGAGGCATGGAAAGACTAGTGGCTGGAGAGAAAAGAGAGCAGTGGTCTCTAATGCTTCTATAAATGAGGGCATGTCCATAAGAGGAATTTCATGTAGCTTTTTAAAGTTATGTTCACAAAGACATTTTAATGACTTAATAGATTCACTTAATAAATAAGCTCCTCGTGTATATGCCAGGCACTGTGCTAGGCACTGAGGGTAGAGCTTAAACACAGACAAAATCCCAGATCACTTACCTTGATGACACTAGCACATACTTGTGGTATAACAACAATGAAGAAGGAAAAATTATTATTTATCTATATAGATTTCATATGATCTAAGATGACAGAAAAAATCAGGAAGGAAATAAACTAAAAGGTCAGTTGAAGTTATCTTTAAGGGATGGAATTATGAGCTATTCTTATGTTTTTCTTTGTATTTTTCTATATTTTCCACATCCTTTTGTCAATGTTTTGTTTTCATTGTTTTAAAAGATTATTTTTTAAATGTTTGGAGTAAAATCATTCTTCCTTTGTAAAGGATGAAAGCATCATTAATAATTGGGAAAGGTTGTTCTGTGTCTTGTTTAATATTTTTCATCCAGCATTTTATTCACAGATGCCTATCAAACTCTATCTACAAAATAACCCAAAAGAAGTCAAGGAAGCAAGATTCAGGGGCTTTAACAAAGAGCCCTAAGCCATTGGGATTACATTGGGCCACACATCTGCTCCTCACGCTTCATTTCCTACCACCTCATTCACCTGGGCTGGCTCAGGACCTCAGTTGCAGTTCACATCAAGATACTGGTATCTGCTCCACTGGTTTCTTAAGTTTTCTACCCAATGCTTGGTGAGGGATCTTACTGGCTTTCACCTTCAGCCCCACCCTTACCTCAAAGACTCATGTTTACATTTTGATTGATGACAGCTGGTAATCTGCTCTCCTCACGCAGCCCTTACTTCCTGGATTCTACTTGAGTGATCCCCCAGCTCCTTCAGAAGTGACACACTCACCTCCACCCCTCATTGTAAGGCCCTAGTTTCTGTCTTGCTGTGCCCTGCCCCATGGTGTGTAAATGACATCCAAGCTGACACCCTCCAGGGCCTCCAGAGGGTATGGCAGGTTACCCAAATATGGCACCCATTGGTAACTATGAAGTTTTTATTACCAGCTAATATCAACAGTTTTTAAAGTGGAGCCCTTTGGAAAGAGGTTCACTTGGAGAGGGGAAAATAATATTAACATTGAAGAAAAATAGGCATTTGATTAAACGCAGAAGCCAATCCTAATTTTTAAAAATATATAATAAAAACCTATTTATCAAACCAGCAACAAACACTATATTAAACAATAAATTACTAAAGCCATTAAAAACTGACTAAGCCAAGTGGCTCCCTCACCAAAATTATTCAATCACTTGACAAGTTCTCATTAATGCAATCAGACAAGAAAATTAACTAAGGAGTATATTAGAAGAAATAAGACTGTATAGATACAGAGAAAGAGAGAGAGAGATACAGAAATAGATATATATGACTGTACACCTAAAAAACTAAAAGATTCTATTTTCATAATCTATTATAAACACTAAGAAAATTTGATGAGGTACTTACATACAATGAATATACAAAATTCAAAAACTCTTATTTATATTAGTGATAACCAGTTTAAGAAGGAAATGGAGTTGTAGAAGACAAGATTAATATACAAAAGTCAATTGCTTTCCTATATTCCAGCAATAAACAAGTGAAATTTGAAATTAAACACAATACCATTTACCTTAGCACCTCCTAAAATTAAATACTTAGGTATAAATCTAACAAAATATGTATAAGATCTATACGAAGAAAGCTATAAAACTCTGATGAACAAAATCAAAGAAGAACTAAATAAATGGAAAGATATTCCACATTCATAGATTAGAGAAAAAAAAAAAACCCAATGTCATCAAGATGTCAGTTCTTCCCAGTGATCTACAGATTCAATATAATCACAATCAAAAGCCCAGCAATTAATTTTGTGGCTATCGGAAAACTAATTCTAAAGTTTATATAGACAGGCAAAAAACCCAGAATAGCCAACATAATATTGAAGGAGAGGAACAAAGTTGAAAGACTGCCACTACCTGACTTCACGACTTACTAGAAAGCAACCATAATCAAGACAGTGTAGCATTGGCAAAAGAAGGGACAAATAGATCAAGGGAACAGAATAGAGAGCCCAGAAATATACCTCTATAAATATATTCAACTGATCTTTAACAAAGGAGCAAAGGCAATTCAATGGAGCAAAGATAAATTTTTCAATAAATGGTGCTGAAACAACCAGCAAAGACATGCAAAATAATGAGTCTAGACACAGAACTACATCCTTCACAAAAATAAATCAAAATGGATCCCAGACCTAAATGTAAAATGCAGACCTATAAAACTCCTAAAAAATAACATAGGAAGAAAACCAAGGTGACCTGGGTGTGGTGATGATTTTTTAGATACAACACCAAAGTCATAATTCATGAAAGAAAGAATTGATAAGCTGGACTTGTTAAAATTAAAAATTACTGCCTTGTGAAAGACAGTGTCAAGAGAACCAGAAGACAAATCACAGACTGGGAGAAAATATTTGCAAAAGACACATCTGATAAAGGACTGTTTCCAAAATAGACAGAGAACTCTTAAAACTCAACAATAAGAAAACAAACAACCCAATTTAAAAAGGCCCAAAAACCTTAACAGACACTTCACCATGGAAAGTATACAGATGGCAAATAAACATATAAAAACATGCTCCAGGGCTGGCCGAGTGGTTAAGAGCTGGCTTGGGACACCAGCAGCCCCAGTTCAGATCCCACATATGAGGGCCAGTGACACTGCTCTTCAAAAAAAAAAAAAAACATGCTCCACATCATATGTTATCAGGGAAATGAAAATTAAAACAAGATACAACTACACACCTACAAGAATGGTCAAAATCCGGAACACTGACAATACTAAACGCTGTCAAGGATGTAGAGCAACTGGAACTCTCATTGATTGCTGATGGGAATGCAAAATGGTACAGCTATTTTGGAAGACAGTTTGGCAGTATCTTACAAAATTAAACAAACTCTTACCATACAATCCAGCAATCTTGGTATTTACTTGATATTTATATGGTATTTACTCAAAGGAATTGAAAATTTATGTCTGCACAAGGACGTTTATATTTTTTTTATTTATAATTACCAAAACTTGGAAGCATCAAAGATGCCCTTTGGAAGGTAAATGGATAAACAAACTGATATATCCAAACAATGGCATATTAGTAACCACTAAAAAGAAATGAGTTATCAAGCTATGAAAAGACATGGAGGAAACTTAAATGCATATTATTAAGTGAAAGAAGTCAATTTGAAAAGGCTACATAATGTGTGATTCCAACTATATGACATTATGGAAAAGGCAAACATTGGAGACAGTAAAAAGCTCAGTGGTTGCCAGGTAGAGAAGAGATGAGTAGACAAAGCACAGATTTTTAGGGCAGTGAAAATAACTCTGTATGATACTATGATGGATACATGTCATTATACATTTGTCCAAACTCACCGAATGTACAATGCTGAGAGTGAACTGTGATGTAAACTATGGACTCTGGGTGATGATGTGTCAGTGCAGGTTCATCAGGTGTAATAAATGTCTCTCTCTGGTAGGGAATGTTGATGGTGGGGGAAGTGATATATGTGTAGGGGCAGGGAGTGTATGAGAAATCTCTTACCTTCCGCTCAATTTTGCTGGAACTTAAAACTGCGCTAAAAAAATAAAGCCCCAATTAAAAAAAAAAAAGGAAAACTAATCTTATTCATAACAGAGGAGAAAAATATCTTTGAATAAATGTAACAAGAAACAAAAACTTAACCTAAGTAAGCGATAGAATTTTATTAAAAGACATAAAACAAAATGATCTTGGATGGAAAAACAATGAAAGAATATTGGGTTGTTGGAAAAGTCATGACGTATTTTTTCTGTTTTTCATTGCAGAAATGCATCATGACTTTTCCGACAACCCAATATATATCTTCCAAAATTAATATAATGATTTATTAAGAATTCCAATGATTTATTAAGAACACCAGGAAAATGTTTACATGCTAGACAGGATCATCTTAATGTTTCCATGGAAGAATAGATGTACAAAAATTGCCAAAAAAATTTTTTAAACAAAAATGGTAAGGGAGCTTGCCCTTCCATGTATTAAAACTAATTTTAAAGCTGTTATAAACTGTATAGAATTGGCACAGGAACAGACAAATAGATCAATGAAAGAGAAAAGAGAGCCCAGAAGCAGATCCAAGGGTATATGTAACTTTACTGTATGATAGAGGAAGCACATCAATTCAAAGGGGGGGAAATGAATTATTTTATATATAATGTTGGCATAACTGGAAAGCATCTGGAAAAAAATTTAATTAAGTGTCCCATTCGCCAGACCATATTAAAAAACATATTCCAAAAGAGATTGAGTTTTAATATCAAAAATAAGCAATAGATTTTAGAAGAAAATATTGGGGCGGGGGTAAATCTTTGTTTAAAATAGAGAAGGTGTTAAGCAAAACAAAAAAATCTCAAAAGCCAAAAAAGAAAGATTGAGATACTTGGCTACAGAAAAGTTTGCCATAGTGTCATGGTGCCTGATAAAAGACACCATAAATTCAAAAGATGAACAACAGACTGTAAGATATTATTTGTATCATTACGATACAATCAAAATATCCCTAATATTTTTTAATCATATAAATTAATAACAAGAAAGAAACAGCCCCCAAAATAGAGAAAGTTACATATAGACAGGCAATTTACAAGAGAATAAATGCAAATAACAATAAGTTTATGAAAATAATGCTCAATCTCACTAGTAACCAGAGAATTTGAAATGAAAACAATAATGAGATATCTTTGACAAAAAACTGAAACACTGACAGCATCAGTCTTTGTGAGAATGTGAAGGAGGGGGCACACTGACATTGTTAATGGAGGTGTGAATTGCTCTATTTTTCAGAAATTAAACTATTTCAATATATGTTAAGATTAAAATTGGGCATACCTCGCAATCCCACCTCAAACTATCTATTCTACAGAAGTAAAAGCTTCAGCATTTATATACACAGGATTTCAGTTGGAGTTTTGTTTTGTTTTGTTTTGAGGTCAGTGTCACTGGCCCTCGTATGTGGGACCCGAACCAGGGCCGCTGGCTTCTGAAGCCAGTGCTTAACTACCACGCCACTCGGCCGCCCCTGGAGTATTGCTTATAATACTAAAAAACTAGAAACAATTGGAAAGTCTATCCACAATCCATAGGATCGAATAAATTATAGCAAATTTTTATATATGAAATGTGCAAATCTTCAATGATTTAGGTCTCAACACATTGATCTGGGGAGATATTCATGATACAGTGTTAAGTGAAAAACAAATTGCAAAATAATAGGTATAATATGACTTCACATCTTTAATATAAAACAATCTGACACAGGGTTTGCGCTTCTAGAAAGTAGGAAAACAACAGGATTCATGCTCATTCTGTGATGATGATGAGAAACCAGAAGGAAGGGGAAAAGTAAGATTTTTTCTTATGCTGTTCTTTATTGTTTAAAATTGTTTCAATCAACATGTGACACTTTTGTAATTAAAAAAGATTATAAAATGCAGAGAGAATTTTTATGCATCGGGTAGGAAGAGAACACATGTTTTAATAAAGCAGCAGTGCCAGGCAGAGGAGAGATCCAGCCCCAGTTACCCATGCAGGCAGAGCGAGGGAATGAAAGTCACCAGGTGTCTGCAAGGCTTCAGATTTAGAGGACAGTTCAAAGCTTGCTGTCTAGCATGTTATCATTAGCCAGTGCCTTGTGGTGTCACAAAACACCAGGCCACCAATCCTAAATGCAACACTAATGCCTCCCTGGGTCTGCAAGGCAGGGAGGGAGACCCACAGCCAGCACCTGAGACCCTGTTCTTCACTCCAAGGTCACCTTCTTCATTTCCAAGGTCACACTGTGAGTCCTGTGTCTTTGGTTTCTGAGTCTATCTTTCTTTCCCTTAACTTTCCTTTTTAAAGAAAAACTAAATCTTAGGCATTCATAAACTACCCCCAAGAAATGCAAGCTCGTCTTAGGAAATTCCTTTTAAGAAATAGATAATTAAAATGTTGAGAGTTCATGCTATTTTGCTCGTTCAAAGCTATGTGTTGGTTAATGGCCTTCGGCTTATCCTCAACTTCTGTTTCTGAGGAATTTCTGGTTAGCCTACTACAGACTTGGCTACTCATAAACTAAGGAGGGAGGTCAGGATTCACAACAGCACTCACTTAAAAAAAAATAGATTTGAGGGGTATTACAATTTACCTCATCTGTTTGATTATTCATTTGTTGAATTTAAATTGAAGGGAAATTTGAGACTTGCACAAAGAGAGGAGCCTTTTATGGAGACTTCCATCTGGGGAGCAGATTTATGAGGCTTTTTGAGACCCAGAATAACTTTACTGTGATGAAGCACAAGGCAGGACTACTCCCCTTCCCCCAGCCCCAAACCAAGGGTGTAGGGCTCAGGGAAACTGACACGCAGAGAGATACTCAGCTGGAAGGGTTCATGAGGCATGGGTGAGACCTAAATAAAGCCAAACTTTTTAGAGTGAGTTAAATAAAACTGAGCTGTTCTTTAAGTGATTTTTTTTTTTTTTTAATGACTTCTCAATCAGGCAGCAGCTCCGGGCTTTGGAAGCTCTATTTGAAATACAGACAGCGATGCAGCAGGGCAGCTGCCAATTTCAAGTGAACACGTGCAGAATGTCATAAAGAAGTAAAAGAGCCGGGAGCCCCAGCATCGCGCCTGAGCAGGCCACCCCACCCTCCACAGCCTCCTCTACAAACCACATGTTGGCAACTAAACAGAAAGATCAGTGGCTTGACGTGCCCTGAAATGGATTAGAAGTGGGCAATTTCATAGCAAGATTCAAAGCAGGAAGCAAAGTAGCTTTCCCACAAGTTTATTGTCATAAACATTTTTCCAGTCATTTTTGGCTTGGCTTTATGACAGTATTGAAAGAGGACCCCAAAATTCTATTCTGGGAGACTGGAAAGAGTATTAATTCTCAGTGATAAAGATGACAAGGATATGAAAATAAGCAGGCAAAACTGAAAGCAGGGGCTAGAACGGAAACAAAGGGGCCTCATCCATAAGCTGCAAGTGATAGATAGCAGCACTGTTCACAAGAGCCAAAGGTGCACATAACCCGAGTATCCAGCTGATGAATGGATACACAAAATGTGGTGTAGACACGCAATGGTATATTATTCAGCCTGAAAAAGGAAGGAAATCCTGACAGAGGCTACAACATGGACGGACCTTGAGGACAGTATGCTAAGTGAAATAAGCCAGTCACAAAAGGACAAATACTGATTGATTCCACTGATAATGAGGTACACAGAGTAATCAAATTTCCAGAGACAGAAAGTGGAATGAATGGTGGTTGCAGGGACTTCAGGGAGGAGGAGGTAGGGAGTTGATGTTTAATAGATTAAGTTTCAGTTTGGAAAGATGAAAAAGTTCTGTGGATGGATGGTGGTGATAGCTGCACAATAATGTGAATGTCCTTAATGCCATAGAACTGTACACTTAGAAAAGGCTAAAATTGTAAATTTTATGTTATGTGTATTCTAGCACAATAAAAAAAATCAGCAGGCAAGTCTCCACTTTTCATGAATTTCACAGGTACTACTTGAGCATCTTTCCATGCTAAGAACATGGGTGCAAGCAAAACCATGCATTGAGAAAACAAAATTAATTATCCATTTCACATGTTGCCAAACATCTCAATGAAAATTAAAGGAAGCGAGTACACTCAACTATTTAAATATTTCCATCCCAAAGTTTGGAGTCCTAGAGACAAATTACATATTCAAAAAATCTGATTTCCTTCTGTGTGAATTTCCCAACACCCATCATTTTTGCCTGTGGCCAAAAATATGTCTGCAAATAATCAATTCAAATATTTTCAGGGTAGCAATCTTATTTTATATTAAATATAACCTTGACCTCAAGTACCTTCAGAAGACACTGAACTATTCCTCTTTTGAGCTCTACCACTTCAGCCTGAGGGCATGTGCAAGGTGAAGACCAACTTCCTTCAGGTGAGACAGGAAAACACCAAGAGTCTGAGAAGGTAAGAGTGCTAGTCAACAGTAAAGTTAAAAATGAATCCAGTTCTCTTCAAGTTGCAGTACTGAAACAGTATATGGCAGTGTGTGGTAATGGGGAAAGCTAGACAGAAATGCAACTTAATCCTAACTCTGCCATGGAATTAATTATGTGATGTTGGGCAAACCAAGTGGAGGACATCACTGTCATTTCACAAGGCAGAGCTCTCAACAGGAGGGTCTGGGAGCAGGAGGCTGCACTCTCCCCCAGATCCCACTCCTTCGAAAATTCTACTGCAGGGTGGAGCAACAGATTACAGTAGACAAGAGACTATATATATTTTTTTTTTATTTTTTTATTTTTTTACTTTTTTTTTTTTTTAAGATTGTATTGGGGAATTGAGGGAGGGAACAGCATTGGGGAATCCAGAAGAGGAACAGACAAGTTGCTGTCCTTTTGTTTTTCAGCCTAGTTGTGGAGGACATCGCTTCACTGGCCCATGTTGGTATCATCATTGCACTCTTCCTGGGTAAGGCAGATTGGTTGCTGGCCATTGGATGGCCACTCACGGCAGCTCACAGGAGCTCACTGCAGCCCCACTGCAGCCTATGCCAAAGTTGGCAACTCACAGGAGACCAGCTCCAGGTCGAAATGTTCACCACCTTAGCTGTAGAGGGCGCAGAGTCACTGGCCCATGTGGGATCCAAACCAGCGGCCCTGTTGCTCAGAGCTCGAGCTCCCAAGCCAACTCTTAACCAACGAGCTACTTGGCCAGCCCAAGAGACTATAGTTTTTAACTACCACCACCACCCCGTAGTTATAATACATTCTGTATCCAACAGAGGGTCATTATCATTGCAGCTTTGGGAGGGTTTAATGAGGAAAGATGTTGAACACATCTGGCAGAGTATCTAACAAGTAGTCAATAGTATTATTGCACTGCTCCAGACCTTTCCCTCCAAATGGCTACATGTGATACACATAAAACATGGGGCTTAGCCTTCAGAACTCATATGTTTACTTGCAGGTGATACGAGGTGTGATTCAAAAATACAGTGTTAAAATTTTTAAAACTTTATTACAGTAAAAGACACATCGCCATTAATCCCCCTCAGAATATGCCCCCTCTCTTGGCATACACTATCCCATCGTTCTTGCCACTTTCTGAAGCAGTTCTGGAAGTGTCTTTCATGAGTGTCTTTATTTGCGCTGTTGTGGCTGCCTCGATGTCCTGAAATGATTCAAAACATTTTCTTTTCATGGTCATTTTGACTTTGGGGAAGAGCCAGAAGTTGCATAGTGCCAGATCCAGTGAATACGGTGGATGAGAACACACCACAATGTTTTTATTTGACAGAAATTGCTGTACCAGAAACGATGTGTGACACAGAGCATTGTCATGGTGGAAGATGAACTAAAGACACTCATGTAGACTTCCAGAACTGCTTCAGAAAGTGGCAAGAATGATGGGATAAGTGTGTTCAAAGTGAGGGGGAGTATTTTGAGGGGGATTAATGGTACTGTGTCTTTTACTGTAATAATTTTTTTTTATTTAAACATTCACCATATCTGTTGATCACACCTCGTATATCTTAAACATCTTCACTCTGCCAGTGAGGTGGGTCTGGCAGCCTGCTCTTGGCTGCTAAACAGTGGAAACCAGATCGAGAGCAGAAGGACTTGCTTCACAAGGAAGTGGGGCAGACCCAGGGGTACAGACACAGCCCAGCCCCAAGCCAAGCAGTAAAAGACTGCTCACTTGCTGAGGGCTGAAATGACCACAGATCTTGGGGGAGGAAGGCCCAGGGAGATTGTCCACTGACCCTTTTGTAGCCATAAGTCATATTTCCTTGGCACTCTTGAGTGGCTCACAAATAAATCAAGCTGTGGAAGTCTGTTTAACTTCGGCAGAGCCTAATGGTCATGTTTGCCTACCTTTAAATCCAGGGCTGAGCTCAGGCCCTATGGGGAGTAAGTAGAAGCATGGCAACTTAGTATAATGGTGACAAGCACAAGCACATATGTTAGCAATATATGGATTTAAATATTGACTGGGTCACTTAACAGCAAGGTGACCTCAGTTAACAACTTAACTCTTCTAGGTTTCCATTTCCTCATCTATAAAATAGAGAGAAAAAAAAAAACCTCACAGTTTTGTGAAGACTAACTGGGCAAAACACACAACACAGGCATAGCATATAGTAATTGCTCAATAAATAATAATGAATAACATCAGAAAGGAGCAAGACTCAGGTTTCCTGTTCAAGTAATAATGCCTAATATTTATCATTTATTAAGCATTTGCTATGTGAAAGGTACTGTCCCAAAAACCATACACACACACATTAACTATCTCAAGCCTCACAGGAATTTTATGAGGTAAATATTTTCTTTTCGTTGATGAAAAAACCAAAAGGTGCAGAGAAATGAATTGCCCTGCATCAGTCCACAGAGGGAGCAGCAAGCAGAGCCAGGGTTCCAGCTGATCTATGGTACTCAAAACCATTATCGCCTCTTAACCTGAGGCAAGGTATTTAATCCTCACCTACCAAACAAGTATAATGGTAATGCCCAACTCACTTCCTTCACAAAGTGAGGGTCCACTGATATGATGGATACAGAAGGCACACTGTGTGTAAATAAATGCACAGTGAAGTCATAATTAGAAGGCACGTGTCCTGCTCAGAGAACTACAGTCTAGTAGGGGAGACAGATGAGGACACTCATCACTATAATCCAGTGTAAGGAATGATCCACCATGACAGCAGTACCCATACGGGACAAGGGGACTCTTTATTCTTTCTTTTTTTCGGCGAGGCGGGGTGGACTAGGTGTCCTCCACAGGAGGAAGACCCTGAGGGGCACATCAGTCATCCCCTCACAGGGACTTCAAAAGAATACATTTGCTTTGACTTGAGCTCACTTTGGCAGGAGAGGCCTTATGAGAAATAGCTGTAACATACACATACGTTATATTGTCTTTGTATTTGCTTTCAAGTATGTGTCATCCAGACAATTATGCATCCTGAATGAGTTATCATTTATCTGTGGGACCTCAGGGAACTTGATAGGACTGACTGTCTTTTGAAGGCCTCTCCTGCCCTTGGAAGGAGGGGATTGGCAGCCCTGTGACTGTGGGCCTGGCAAAGACAGAAGCCAGGACCTCTAAGCCACAGTGTCAGAACGAGAAGCGTTCCCAAAGACCACAGGGTTCACCCCTGCTTCCCCCCCAAGCTAATGTATATACAACCCCTGAGCAGGAGAGCTCGTCAGTGACCATTCCAGAATATTCTCGGGGGACTCACCACCCATTACTGCCCCCTTCTTACATCCCTATCCTGTGGTGTCTGACCATGAAACCTAGTAAACCCCTTGAGTAGGAATCTCCTTCAGAGTGGCTTTAGCAATCTGTTCACAGATGAGGTAATTTTGCCAACATTTAGGAGTTTAAAATGAGAATGGAATTCTCTTTATTTGAAAAACAGGTCTCAGTGGCAGGGGTTATGTATAAAATCTTCTTTTCCACATAGACATGATATTGTCATCATTCACTACATGTGGGTCCATCTTCACTTGTCCACTGTGACCCTGGTCAGTCCATCCCTGTCCCTAGCCTGCCTGTTCTCACTGAAGCTTTCAGACCCTTCCCTGCAGCCCAGCTCAGCTTTAGTTCCCAGGATCAGGACCCACCCCAGGCAGGAGGGGTCAAGGACCATTAGCCTGTCTCTGACACCGTCATCTCCCTCTACCTCATCCAACTCTGTCTAATGTTTCACCCAACCATGGGCCTGTGGTTTGTTCCAGACACCACACCATACCCTACATTTCAGTTCTGAAAAATGAAATCTCATCTCATTCCCCTTATCTGGAAATTCTAGAAATTTCTGAAATCTGCTTAATATCCTAATTTGTCTCAAATACCCTTAGGATAGGGGCTCTGCTTTGCTTTTGCAAGGTATGTGGCATGCTGCTCTGAGGGCACACCAGGCCCACAGGCAGCTCTGGACACCTGTTCTGCACCAGATCTCCTTGCCACCTTGGGCTCTGCCTATTGAACCAGGTATCAGACCTTTCCCTAAAGTAGCCACCTATAGACCAGCCTGAGAGGTGGATTGTGACCCACCCCATGCCCATCCTCACAGTAGGTCTTTATTCTTCAGGATTTCTAAATATAGTCACATAGCATCACCAGGGAGCAGAGTTGTAACAGGAAATAGAGAGCAGTATAAGGAATGGCAGTAAGCAGGGTCCACGAGGCAGCAGTGAAAAGAGCCAGTCTGAAGTGGCAAGAGAGCAGAGGCAGAGAATGCAGAAGTGCCATAATGGTGGGAGATTTGTGTAGGGAGCCGGACTCCAGCCCCCTCCCTAGTTTCAAGGGAGAACTGGTTGTTAGAGTAACACTAGACTTTAAATAACCTTCCCACTAGCCATGAGGCCTGTGGAAATATTTCACACCTCCCTTTCTTCTCTGGGTATCCCTACACCAAATCCCCAGCACCTAACTCAACCCTCCCTGGTCTCTGCTCTTCACCCCCTGAGATAGCTGAACTAGCTCAACAAGGATCCCTTCCAGGGCCTGGGTCCATCCCTGAGCCACGATCGGGCCTTCCCATCCAGCTGTGTATACTGAGGCATGCCCAGGTCTGCCTCAGAGCACAACAGCCTGTGGCCCTTACAAGTTCCCAGGAATAGCATGTTTCCCAGAACAGGAAGACCCACTGTCCCAGCCTCTTCTGGTAAGTTCCATAATTTTCTTTGCGGTTATTTCCTTATCCATAAACTGAAAGTGATAATACCTGCTCCCCATACTCACAGGGACACTGAAGGATCAGATGAGGTAATGAAAGGACAAGGCATCTGAAATACCAGTTGCATGCAAGTGGAAGATAGTACTACATTCGTGATAAATTACTACCTACCTGTCAGTGCCCCGAGTCCAGGCATGCTGGCACGGTGCTCCGCGCAGCTCCCTCTCACCTGATCCTTCCCCCTGCCCTCCATGGGCTCCTATCTTGCTTCCCAGACCCAAAGGCCAGCCAACCCGCACTGGTGTGTGCAAGTCCCTTCTGTAGCTGCTTCCTTTGACAGGAGCCCCTGCTCCATCAGGGCAAGCGCTCAAACTTTGTTTCTCACTGCATGCTTCTTTTTCTTTACTTTTGTAGAAGCTGAACATTCTCCCAGAAAAGTCTAATTTCCCTGGAGCCATCACCATCACTCAGAGACCCCACAACCCTTTCCAACACCAATGGATACAACAGGTGAACAAGAGGATCTGGGGTCAAACTTTGCCAATTTATGCCATGTCGAGTCCATCAAACTGTCCCCTTTCCCCTCTTCTAAACATTCACAACCTGGACTTCATCACTAAAAGGCACTTGAACCAATGGTCCACTCTGGCTCTCCTGACCTCACTGACCTTCAGGGAATCTGTAGCCAGGTGCTGTACCAGTGGTTCTCCACAGCATCAGCATCACCTGGAAACTTGTTAGAGATGCATGGTCTCAGGCCCTACCCCAGGCCTCCTGAGTCAGAAATTCTAGGGTGGGGCCCAGCTCTGTGTAACAAGCCCTCCAGGTGATGCTGACGCATACTCAGTATGAGATTCACTGTCCTAGATTATACACCTTCTCATCCCCTGGCTGCCCTGAGCCCACTGCCTGCCTTCTCGGCGTCCATCGGGCGCCTGGTTGGAGACCTCCCCAAATGGAACAGGAAGATCTGTTCCACTGCTAACTGATAAAGGCCAACAAGTTTGCTCCCATGCCGGCTCAGCCTCTTTCCCTGTTCCTTGGCCGATTTCCCATAATAGCATCTCCAGATGCCCTTCTTTTTCCCTAAGCTCCCTTTTCTTCTTACTCTCCCTTTCATTAATAATGTCCTCTCGTGTCCTTGAGAAGTCTGCTTAGGGTCAAAATAATGGGCTTTGCACTTGGAGTTGGAAGACTGAGTGTCACCACTTGCTTCTGTATGAGCTGGGAAAAGTGGTGAAGTGAGCAGCGGAGGTCAAGTATCTGGCCCAGTGCTCAACAGGGTCACCGAACATCGCTGCCCAGGGCCACTCTCTGCTCCTGTTTCCTTCTGTGATCTCCATTTCTTCATCTGTATAGGCAAGGCGGTAAGCCCTACCTCCTATCGGCCATATCTTGTCCTATGCACAACAAGGTGGTCCACAGATCATTTTATACATGTTAAGCCTCGCCACTCTAAGTATGTGGCAGCCCCTGTGACTGTGTTAGAAATGCAGACCCTCAAGCCCCACCCAGCCCAGCTGAATCAGATCCTGCACTTAGGCAAGACCCCCAGGGCATTCATTGGCATTTTAAGGTCATGTGATTGGAAGAACTAGGAAAACATAAGATATTATGTATGTGTTACTATCTTCAAGTTTCTCCATCAGCCTTCTCTTCCTCTCAACATAACTTCTTCCCTACCTTAAGAAGAAATGCCATCCCCTTTCCTAGGTCCAAAGTAGTCATTATTAACCAGCCGGCACATTACAATCACCTGGGCCAAATCCCAGGCCAATTACATTAGACGATCTTAGAAAAGAGCACAATATCAGTATATTTTGAAATTCCCCAGATGATACCAATGTAAGCCCAGGGATAGGACAACCTACAAGCCAACCAACCACACTGCAGTTCTATAACCTCCAGTTTGTCATCTCCTGGGGCATTCTGCTGCCACACTCTCTGCCTCATCTCTGTCTCTCCAAAAGAGTACCTCCCTGCTTCTCCATCTGCTCCCCACTCCTGCTTTACCCACTGAACTCCCCTTCACATCCTCTAGCTTACTTTTCCCTTTGGCTCCTATCACTGTACCCTATGGCTTTCACTCGACCAGAGTTCAATATTTATTGACAGGGATTTTTAACCTTATACATGGACAAAGCCCTCCAGCTGAATAAGAAATCTCCTCTTGATCTCATCTTCCCTCCAACTGTCATGCTGCCCCATTTCTTTGTTAGCCAATCCACAAACACGGGTTCCCTATCTGCAGCCTCCATTTCTTCAACTGGATGACACCCTGCTCTTCCTAAGTCTGAACGCCTCTCTCACCACTTCTCTGAGACAGTCACACCACAGCCTTCGGACTATCTGCTCAAAGCTGGGGAGCTTTGGCAAAAGGTGGTTGGTTGTTAACAGTTCATTGCTATTGGGTAAACAAGGGATGAGTCTTCAAGGGACCTCCAGCATCCATGAAACAATAGAACAAAGAGGAGCCCAAATCTGCCAAGAAAGGCCAAAGAAAGAAGACTGAGTTCCACCTGAGAAACACCTGCAGTAGGACCCTGGAAATGAAGGGATTTTTCTCCTTCTGTAGCAAATGAGCTAGAAAGCAGTTCCACCTGGACCTGAAGCAGAGTCCAGACAGGACCAGAAGAATGTACATACTTCTTAAGGAAACATGGAAAAAAGCCCGGGGCTAGACCCTGGAGCTGAACAAGGGAATCAGGAACTCTTCCTTCTAGCATAGCCACTGAAACTAGATAACACTGGATGGACAATTGCATCCCTCAGTGGTACCCTCATACACACACCTGTAGCTTGCAGGTATTGTTGAATTCTAGGAGACTGATGTGAAAATAAGTCATGGCTTACTACTTAGCCTTTAATCATTTACTCATCAAATATGTGAGCAGTGCCTTCTCCAGGTAAGGAGACAGAAACACACATGGTCATACCACAGCTCCTGACCTGAAGATCCCTAAGTCTAGAGGGAAAGAACAAAACAAACTGATTACAAAGTGATGCTAGTGGTTTAAAAAAAAAAAAAAGATGAAGAAGAAGGCAACTAACCAGTGTTATGGGACACAGGGGTGGTACCTACCTGTGGGGCCAGGAGATAAGGTTTATGGTTCTGAGGTCACCAAAAGCCCCAAGGATAAAACCACTACTCAATAGCAAGGACCCACACCTTATGAAATTTGATCCCTTTCACCTTTTTTCCCCATTGCCCACACAGTTAATTTATTGCAAACAAGAAATCAAAGACCACAATTTTTAAGATCTCTCGTCGGAATTGTGAAATGGTTGTCTGAAAAGAATATATTGATACTGCTGGAGATTATGAGAATGTCCATTTCCACAAACCCTTAGAAACCTCAGCACACTCATTGAAACACTGAGAATGTCACTCTGATAGGTGAAAATGGAATCTGATGGTTGTGTTGCTTTATATCGCTTTGATGACTAGTAAAATTAAGCATGACTTCAAGTTTAATGGTGTGGAACTCACTTATAGTTATTTCTTCCTTCTTCCAGAGCCACATTCTTTCTCCTTTAACGATGACACTTTGCCTCTGTCTCTCCACCTTGATGTCGCCAGCCCAGTCTAAGCCACATCACTGCAGCCCTATTTTTCTGGCCTAACATGTCTCCCTGGTCCCAGTCTCCCTTCCTCCAGCATTCCAAGCATTGTGTTTCTCTTGCTAAAGCTTCCCTTTCATCAGATCATTCCCTCCATAAGAAGCTCAGAGGCTCCAGGTTGCCCAGGATGGAGTCAATGCTCTCCATGGAAGGGCCCCTCTCTGCCTTTCTAATATCCTACTACCCCTCATTTCAGCCCAGCCCCCGCCCCACCCCTGACTCCCCAACCAACATTGCACTCCTCCAAGGCGTCACCTTCCAGAGCTCCTTACTGAACTTTTTCCTAATAACTACACAGGAAATCTATAACTTGTCTTTCTACGATGCAATGTCGCTAGCCATTTTTTACTAAGAACCCAGTTTCCTATGGAAACATGTTAGATGTTGATAGGCTGCCAAAACAGTTGAAAATCGAAACAGCTGAAAACCAGAACAGAGCTGAACCACAATGCTGATGGTCCTTCCCTGCATTCAGGTCTCTAGAAGGCGTGTGGTGCTTCTAGAAACAACACATCACATCAAAGAGACCACAACCCAGTAAAATCCCTGCCCTACCACCCACACACTGTGACCTTGGGAAGGTTAACTCACTCTCTAAGCTTTCATTTCTTTGGCGTCACAAGTTGGGGTTTCCTGTATAAAGATGCTGAGATGGATGGAGCTTGGCTTGCAGGGCATTTATGAGGAATCAGTGCCTGCAGACAGGGGAAGTGGAAATTGGGCAGAGGGAGAGACTGAACTGCAACAAATTCTCAGCTATGCCACCGTGGGACAGTCTGCAGCGGACATGATCCTTCAGGGTTGGCCCTTGTTGGCCGGGGTGGCCAGGCCTTTATCCTCCTGCCTGGATCCATCATCTATGCAGACAGCCCAGGATATCCGTGACATTGAACAAGACACTGACTGCTGGGGGCTCTCTGCTGACCACACTCCCCACTGCCAGGGAGCACAAGCCTTTCTTTCAAGGAGGACCTGGCAGGGCATCTCTGTGCCCACTATACTTGTTTGTAGAAGGATAATAATAATGGGACCGATCCTATGTTGTTGTGACAATGACATAAGCTAAGCATTTAGCACATAGCATACTTGGTACAAAGTGGGTTACTCAGTAAATGTTTGCTGTTATTGCTACTGTCATCACAGGTAGAGTAAGAATTGGAGGAAGAGCTCTCCCCTTTCTTTAATTCATCCATACCATATACTCTTCTACACCTGGGAGTGCTGGTCTAAGGATCCATGTATTCATAGGTGGCCATGCAGACCTCATCAAGGAGAGGACATTTAAACCAAGTCTTGGAGGTGAAAAACAGATGGCACAGCCATGCAACAGCCCTATAGAGGGAATGAGCCTAGAATGTTCAAAGGCAGGGAGCAGAAACAAAATGAACCAGAAGGAGTGGCAGGTGACGAGATCACTTCCCAGGTGGGTTGTGTGCCAAAACAAATTAAACTTAGATGTGGTTAAATCTCCCCACCAACTTGGAAGTTTAGAAATATAGGTGACATGGGCCGGCCGAGTGGCGCATTGGTTAAGAGCTGGCTTGGGACGCCAGCGGCCCCAGTTCGGATCCCACATATGAGGGCCAGTGACACCGCCCTCTACAGCTAACAATAGCTCCACCTGGAGCTGGACTGCAAGCTCCAGCGATGGTGTAGGCTGTAGCCCCTGCTGCAGTGGGCTGCCATAGGCTACAGTGAGTGGCCGGCAGCCAGCGTGAGCAGCTAGCAGCCAGCGTGAACTGCCAACAGCTGCAGTGAGCGACCATCCAGAGGCCGGTGACAGATCTCCCTCGCCAGGGAAGAGCGCAATGATGATACCAACATGGGCCAGTGAAACAACGTCCTTCGCAACTAAAGAACAAAAAGACAGCAACTTGTCTGTTCCCCTTCCCAGATTCCCCAATGCTGTTCCCCTCCCCCAATTCACCAATAAAATCTAAAAAAAGAAGTATAGGTGACAGAGCAACACAGCAAACAACACCCAATACCCTGGGGATGTAGTCAGCAAAAGTAAGACTGTGGGAACTCCACAGGATAAAAGACCTAGTTTCTTTGAAAACAACCAAAAATTATAAAATTTGCAAGGGAAAAAAGATTAAAAAACAGGCATATCAATCAATCCCACTGTATAAACCTTATTTGGATCCTGATTCAAACAAGCAAACTGTCTTATAATTGTTGATAATCACCACCATCTTACAATGGAGAAAATATAAACACTGAGTGGATACTGAATGACAGCTAGTCTGGAATGGTTCTGGTGGCCACATGATTTAGGGAAGACAGAGGTTGGATCTGGAATCTGCTGAGAATTCAGGGAGGCCTCCAGTCTCAGTGCTGCAGACAAGTATTTAGATAAAAACTCTGTTTTACTTTCCCAAATTCCTGTCCAACAAGTGTGGGAAGTGCAGCACCACGCTACTTGGACAGTATGGCCAACAGACCTGAGAATATCCCTGGTCTTGCCTATTTTGCCTCCCTTCCTTGTAATATTATGTGAGACCAAAGAAAACTCATCCACCTCAAATTCCAACCATGTGCAGAGCACAAAACATCGCTGTCACTGTCTCTGCCTCCAACGACCTCGTCTCCTTGCCCCAGATCTGAGGAAACTCTTTGTCATCAAGCTCAGGTCCTGAACTGGAAGTTCGGCTTTGGTCTCTAATTTGAGTTGAAGACTGAAGCTTCACCGGAACCCTCAGACTTTCTCTTTCCTTAAAAGAAGACTTACGTTTAGTCTGTTCTGCAAGCCAAACGCATTGCACATCAGAAAGCACACCTCTAGGTCACGTGGAATACTTCTCTAAGTATTGTAGGAAAGAGGTTCCTGAGTTAGATGATTTCTGCTGATAATTTACAATAGATTCTGAAATAACTGAAAAATGTAAACACTCAGCTCCTGGAAGCTTCACACGTGGCCAGTGGGTCTATTAGCAGTCCTGCCCCACACTTTTTATTTTTATTTTTTTATTTAATTTTTTTTTTTGAGGGCAGTGTCACTGGCCCTCATATGTGGGACTCGAACCGGGGCCACTGGCTTCCCAAGCCAGCGCTTATCCACCATGCCACTCGGCCGGCCCTGCCCCACACTTTTTAAAAGAGAACACTTTTCCTTCATCAGCATATGATGCCCCTTTTCCCACAAAACCAGCTTGTTTCACCACTTGTTATATCTAAGAAATTGTGCTTAGCTTGATCTGGGAGCAGAGCTCTTGAGAGCCACTCCCACACTCCTAATAGATGGATTTGCATTTGTTTTTTGCTAAATAATGCAGATTTACTAGGAAGGCACAGTACCCAGAAAAGAATAACTAATGATATTCTTCCTAAACACTGTTTCATGAAGGGGCAACAGGAGAAAAAAATACTTGAACTAGAACCAATTTTCAGACCTGCCACTAACCAGCTATGAGACATCTTTGCCTCTTGAAATCTTTATTTTCTCATCTGTAAAATAAGACACCTGGAAAACATAATCTCCATGACCCCTTTCTGCTCCAAAATGCTGTGGTCTTTCTAATTTACTGCATTCCCTCTCACTCATCCTTCATCATTTATTTCCAATGCAGCTAACAGGAATTGAATGTATGTTGAAAACAAAATAAGATAATAAATTATTACAATACAACACAGTACAGGTTAAACATGTCAATTAAAAGAACACAAAGTATAAATCCACGAATTTCAGAGGACACAAATACATAGCTGATAAATACGAAAAGATGCTCAACCTCATTAGAAATTGGGAAAATTAAACTGAGATGCTATTCTTCCTACATCAAACTGGTAAAAATGTAAAGGTTAATACTAACAGTTGACAAGGCTGTGGAAAAAGAGTAGTATAATTCAGCATATAAAACTTTTGGGAGACAATTTTGCATTATCTACCAAAATGTGGAATTTTAATACCCTTTGGCCTGGATTTATGAACCTGTACTTTAGAATGTTCACATATGTTACGTCATTGTACGTAATAAAACAAAATTGGACACAAACGAAATGTCTTTCTATAGAGGGATGACTACATACAATATAGCCATGCTATGGAATATCATGCAGCCACTAAAAAGAATGAAGTAAATTTATATAAACTGAGAAAATTACATCCAACGTACATTGTCAAAGGATAAAAAGCAAGTGACCCAACAGTATGTAAACTATGGTCCCATTTCTACAAACCTCCTCTTCATTCTTCTCTCTCTCTCTATGAGTACGTGTGTCTGTGTGTATGTGTGTTTATATATGCACATGTTCACACTCATGTAGGTAAACATTGGTGGATAGATAAAGACCTGGCCCCCTCTGAAGAGGGGAGGGGATTTCAGGAGGCCTGCAGCAATTGGGTGGCCACATAAGTTTATGTAGATTGAGCGCTGGTACATTCCTGCAGTGTACCTGGTTGATTTGCATATTTATTGTTTTACAATTTTCTGGCAGCAGACAGGAATGCCTTTTTAAAAAGTATGCAAACAAATCTTCTAGGCTAGTGGCAGTCCTATGAAGGGGAATTTCCGTATTTATTCTGTATACTTGAGCATTATTTGTACAACAAACATACATCATTCTTGTGATGAAAATAACTGGAAAATTTGAACATTGCCCTTGACTTCAATTAGCTAACAATCTAATGGAAAACTGAAAAAGAAGAGGACCAAAATCAGACCATAGTCTTCCAGCCGGATCACTCTTATCCATTTTTAGGATACCTTTTGCTTCCTGAAAATCTCTTCTAGTTCTGGTAACTCACGCAATTTTTAAAAATCACAGAAAACCAGACAGCTCCATCTTGAAATTCCACTTATTCTCACAGTGTACTCCAAAGTCTTCCCACATCTTCAGGTACCCCTTTTCTCCATGCTTCAAACTGTCTCCCATTATTCTCCCCACCGGTCTCCCCACTCTCCAGTCCACAGTCATTTCTCTTTGACAGCAAAGCTCCCTTGAAAGGACTTCCATTGGTCCAAGGACCCCTAGGGTCAGTCACCAGCCAACCTGAATAAGTACTTTTCTTATAGTTTCAGCAGGCCCCCATTCTCATTCTAATGAGACTCTTTTACCTTTATTGATGAATCCTTACTTCCACATCTCCTCCATCCCATCCTAATTATTGATTCATTGACTCAACACAAAATTATTGATCACCTGCTCTGACCCAGACCCTCTGCTAGTTGAATCAGACATATCCTTATCGTGAAATCTCCCAGTTTAGTAAGGGACACGGAGGTGTCAACAAAGAATTGAGAGTCAAGGTGGTAATGTGACATGCAGGTATGGTGTGGCAGGATCCCAGAGGACAGGCGTCCCTTTGAAAGAAGGAGAGGGCTTCAGAGGGGAAAGGCTGTTAGGACTCAGTGCTGAACAATACGTAGGAAGACAGGCAGGGGGACTCTTCGCAAGTGTATGAAAGGTACATTGTAGCCAGAGCAGTAGATGCTGGAAAAAAAGGTGGGATGCAGGTGGAAGTTGACTGCATGCAAAGGAGTCTGGAATAGATTTAACAGTTCACTGGGAGCCACTGGAGGAAATTAAGCAGGGGAGAAACACAACAGCTCTGTTTTTTTGTTTGTTTTGTTTTGGTTTGTTTTTTGTGTTTTTTTTTTGAGGGTAGTGTCACAGGCCCTCACATGTGGGATCCGAACCGGGGCCTCTGGCTTCCCAAGCCAGCGCTCAACCACCACGCCACTCCGCCGGCCCTGTTTTGTTTTGTTTTTAATAAAGCCATTGTAGTGGTTTGATAGATGACCCAAGGAAGCAGGGCTAACATCAAGAAGACCAGCAAAAAGCTGGGTGCTCCAGTCTGGGCACATGGCTTTTTTTTTTTTTTTAATTGGGGGACGGGAACAGCGTTGGGGAACCAGGGAAGGGGAACAGAAAAGTTGTTGTCCTTTTGTTATTCAGTCTAGTTGTGGAGGACGTTGCTTCACTGGCCCATGTTGGTATCGTCATTGCGCTCTTCCCGGATGAGGCAGATCAGCACCGGCCTTTGGATGGTTGCTCACCAGAGCTATTGGCAGCTCACCCTGGCTGCCGGCTGCTCACACTGGCTGCCGGCCACTCACTGTAGCCTATGGCAGCCCACTGCAGCAGGGGCTGCAGCCTACACCATCGCCGGGGCTCGCAGCCCAGCTCCAGGTGGAGCTATTGTTAGTTGTAGAGGGCAGTGTCACTGGCCCTCATATGTAGGATCCGAACCCGGGCCGCTGGCGTCCCAAACCAGCTCTTAACCAATGCGCCACTCGGCCAGCCTGGGTACATGGCTTTTAAAAACTGATAGGCTCAAATCGGACATGATACTCCAAGGTAAGCATACCTCATGTAGTCTGAAATAAATTGCATTATGTTGAACTTCTAACGTTTTTCCATTGGATTTTAAGTGAATACAGAAATTTAATACTCTCATTCCAATTACACATCCTTAAGACTTCCACCAGGAGAACAGGGGTTGGCTTGATATGCTTCATCCAAAGGTTGGTTAAAGGCACTTAGTTTTCTCTTAGGAATCTGCACATTGGACTTCGGGGCTAAAGAAAAAAGAATGATCTAACTATTCTCTCAACCATGAACTAAAATTTGCTACAAATTAAAATCAGCCACTTAGAATTAGTAATTTCCAACTTCCTTGCATCAAGCACATTGCTCATATTTTAAAGTGGAAGTTCATTTCTCCACCTTCTATGCCATTTTTCAAAATAGTAGAGAGAAATCGGAAGGAAATTGGGCATGCAAAAAGAGAAACGCCATGAAAAGGCTCTCTCTCGGAGTAGAGAGCTTTTTTTCTTGTCTGCAAAACAAACATGTGAGTCAGCCTGAGAAATAGAACATCTTGAACAATTACAAAATTCCACATGTCTCACTTACAGGTAACTTTGGTCTGATATTCTGTATTTCATAGGGTCAAAAATGCCAAAGTGGAAGGGAGAAAATCCAGGTTAGCTGTAGCAGGAGGAAACCTGGCCAGGAAACAAGTCCATCAGGACAGAGGGTATTAGTCAATCGTCAAGTTTAAACAGGACCCAAGCACTTCTAAGGGTGTGCTGCCTGATGAAGAAAGAAGCTGGGTGCACAGGGGAATCTCAATCATTAGGAGAAAAAGCATTTCAAAAAGGTAGGTAAGGGATTCAAAGAGCTTTTGAGATGGTAGACACTTCTCACACAAAAACACAAACTTTTAGCTGAAAATTTGCCACTTTTCCAAGCACTTTAAAAATTAACTGAAAGAGGGGCCAGCCAAGTGGCTCAGTTGGTTAAGAGTTGGCTTAAGAGCACAAGCTCTGAGCAACAGGGCCACCAGTTCAGTTCCCACATAGGTCAGTGACACTGCACCCAAGCTGAGCTGTCACTGAGCTGCCAACAGGTGGCAGGATGGCTCAGCTGGTGTAACAAGATTGCCTCTCCATGGTGGGCTATGCCAACCCGCAGCTAAGACTGAACTCAGCACCTTGAGCTGAGCTGCCGCCCAGATGGCTCAGTGGATAGAACGTGTGCTCTTTACTTTTTTTTGTTTGTTTGTTTTTTATTTGTTTTTTTATTAGTTTTCAGTGTACAACACAATGCAATAGTTATACTCTTTACCCCCAAAGTGAAAACCCCCCTCCCCCAGTTCGCCACCCCACTCCCCCCCCATATCATACATATCCATCACAACTCCCCTGACTCGCCTCCACAGCATACTCCACATCCCGTGACCACCCACATATTCAGTTGCAGTTGGCATACAATACTATACAACATCAGCTTCAGGTGTACAGTGCAGTGATCAAGCCTCTACTTCATCCATGAAGTAGTCTCCCTAACAAGACATGTGACTATCTGACACGCCACAAAATTTTTACATTATTATATTCCCCGAACTGTGTTTCATATCCCTGTGGCAATATTGTAGTTGTCTATTTATGCTGTCTAATCCCTTCCGCTTCCCCTCATCCCCACCCCCCTCCCAACTAGCAACCCTCAGTTTTTCCTCTACATCTATGAGTCTGTTTACTTTGATCGTTCACTCAGTTCTTCAGACTCCACACACAAGTGAGATCACATGGTACCTGTCCTTCTCCGACTGACTTATTTCTCACAACATAATAGTCTCTTCACAACAATATCAATTACATTCCCAGAACTGCCCCCATAACCCTGTGGCAACATTGTAGTCCCACATATACTGTCCAAAACCTTCCCCCTCTCCCTCTTCCCCACTCCCTCCCAACCAGCAACCATCAGTTTTTCCTTTATATCTGCTTGATATGACATCAATCTTCTTAAATTGTCTCTCTGGGTTAGCTTGTTTACCCCTTTCTTTTGTTTAAAAAGTCCTTTTAACATTTCTTGCAATGCTGGCTTGGTGGTAATGAATTCCTTAAGCTTATTCTTTTCTGAGAAGCTCTTTATTTCTCCTTCAATTTTAAGTGATAGCCGTGCTGGATAGAGCAATCTTGGTTGTAGGCCTTTATTTTGTGTCACTTTGAGTATCTCCTGCCACTCCCTTCTGGCCTGCAGAGTTTCTGTAGACAAGTCAGCTGTTAGTCTAACAGGAGTTCCTTTGTATGTAACCTGCTGTCTTTCTCTTGCAGCCTCTAGGATTCTGTCTCTGTCTTTAACCTTTGCCATTTTTACTATGATGTGTCTTGGTGTGGACCTGTTTGGGTTCAGCTTGTTTGGAACCCTCTGCACTTCCTGGGCATGTATGTTGATTTCCTTCACCAGGGTAGGGAAGTTTTCATTCATTATTTTTTCAAATACCTTTTCAACCCCTTGCTTCTTCTCTTCTCCTTCTGGTATCCCTATGATTCGAAGGTGGTTGCGCTTCACCTTGTCCCATAGGGCTCTTAAACTATTTTCATTGTTTTTTATTCTTTGGTCTTTTTGCTGTGCCAGCTGGGTGATAGAACGTGTGCTCTTAACAACAGGGCTGCTGGGTTCGACGCCTGTATGGGATGGTGGCTATGCCCACCCGCAACTAAGATTGAACACAGCACCTTGAGCTTAGAGGCCACGAGCTACCGACGGGCAGCCGGATGGCGACTGGCACCCTCCACAACTAAGATTAAAGAACAACAACTTGGCTGTTCCCCTTCCCCAATTCCCTAACACTGTTACCCTCCCCTAATTCCCCAATAAAAAAAAAAAATCTAAAAAAAAAATTAACTGAAAGAGAAAAAGTTGTGTTCAGCCCATTCTCTTTATATTTGGGATGATTTATTAACCTAAAGTTTCTGAACATATTATATATTTAAAAAAAAAAATTTTAACAGGAGAAGGCCTACGTAAAAGCAAAGAGAAAGTATTTTTGTGGAAATAAACTAGATACAGACTCTAGACTGAATAGTTAACCATTAAACACACACACACACACACGCACACACACACACACACAGGCATGTGTGTGCATGCACCCACACAGAGTGGCCTTGGCCACAACAACTGAGTGTCTTTAACATCCTGGAAGTGTGACCTTTCCCTCCAGAAGCCCATTGTTTTCACAAACTCCATCTCATTTCTCTGCACAACTTTCCCAGGACCATCCTAGATACAGAGCTAATCTCCATTTTATAACTAGAAGACAGTGAGGTGCCAAAGGCTAACTGACTTGTCCCAGGTCACAGAGTCATTAGCTGGAACCCACATGCCAGGCAGACTAAAAGAGTTCACAGGAAACTATCTGTGTCCCTCCAGGCCCAAAGCCATCGACACTAAAATTCTATTTTAGCATTTCAAAAACAATCATTTTGGGCATGATCTTTTCCCAAGCCACACTGTAATAGAGTTGTCACTTTTGTTCCAAGAATGGTGAAATATTCTTTGATGGTGAAGAGTTCAACAAGCCTCTTCCTTGATCCAAACTGGTTTGCCCAGACCTCCTTGATCAACAGGTGGGAGGAAGTAAAAATCTGGGAACCAGGACCAACAAACAGAGCCAACTGAAAATAATCCAGTCCTCACCACAGCAAGTTTCCCCAACCTGGATACTAGTTTAATTCTCACTCTGGGCCTAAGTCGGGACCTTTACACTTAGTGTAAGTACCAACCAACCAGTGAATTTCCTAAGACATTTTCTTAATGTCCCCTACCACTGCCTGCTCATTTCTCCTGACCAGGCCCTTTAGGGTGAGCTCTAGGTCTTGGCCCCGTCGTCAAGGAATGTGCCATGCTCCCTCTCACCTCTTGACCTTTGCATATGCTATGTCCCTATCCAGAAAACTCTATGCTTGGCTCCCTCATCCTTATCCACTTCAGTCCTCCCCAGTGCTATTTGTCACTTCTTCCAGGAAGCCTTCCTGACCGCCCTAGGTTATATGTTTTCATAGTGCCCTGTCCCACTCCTAGCGTAGGTCATAAACTGACACTCCACATAGTAATTACCCCGTTAAATTTAGGCCATGAACTCTGAGGGCAGGGCCTGTCTCCTTTACCACTGTTATCTCCAGCACCTAGTGTAATGTCCAGTTGTGAATAAATGATTGAATATTTGAAATCAACAAACATTTATGGCAGACATGTTTGCCATAGACGCTGAGCTAGACATTGAGGATAGAAAGATGAAGAAGTTATGTATGTCTTCTGTCCTTGCATAAATTATAATCTATTAATTTATGATGACTTTTATCTTTATTTCACATACAGATAGATTTTTACAAAGAAAAATAACTACCCAGTGGGCAACTGGTGAGAAGGAGCCCAGTGAGCCCTGGAGCTGGTTACAATTAGAAGAAGGTCCTTCTCTTTGGTGTCAGTGACATTTCTGAAATGTTTAGACTCAGATCTGGCCTTTAAACTGCTGCTTCATGGGAATAGATGAGAATACTCTAGGCCACAAAGTAGCATCTTGCCTTAAGACCAGCTAAATGGCCAGCTCCCAAGAGCAATAGGGTTCCAACGCTAATCTGAGTAGGGACAAAAGGAAAGTGAAAGGGGAGGGAGACTCTGTTTTCCTTTTCCCTGCAGCTGTCCTTTCCACAAAAGAACTGCAAATAACATACAGCCTCCATCCCTTCCGCCTCCAGCTAACTCAGAGGGAAAGCAGTCCTCAGGCCCTTGACTTAACAATCTTCCTGAGCTTGGTCTCTAAACTAGCCCCCACCTCTTGATACCAGCCAGCTAGTCAGTGGTTCTTAACGTGTGGTCCTTCACCTGAGAACTTGTTAGAGAGGCAAATTCTGATCCCTCCCCAGACACACTGAACCGGCAACACTTAGGGTGGGGCCCAGCCACCTGTGTGTTCACTGATCCTCCAGGTGAGTCTGATGCAAGTTTGAGAACAACTGCCCAGTTCTTTATCTTCACAGTGCTTACTGCTCACTGAGTTCTCTTGTTTATTTATTTAAATGCCTTATTGATTTCTTATCCTCTCTCATTGGAATGGAAGATGCTTGAAAACTGGGTACTTATCTGTCTTGTTCAGGGCTCTGTATCTTTAGTGGCTTAGAACAGGCCAGTCACATAATGGTGTCCAATAAACAAACAAATCTTCCTCTTTTTGCTTGTGCTCCCCAGTTTCCCCTGGAGCTGGTCATAAACAATCCCAGAAGTAGTTAAAACATCCTCCTGAGTCATCTGGCCAAGAGGCTGGTTATCTGTCAGCAGATGATGATAAAGCTCCAAGGACAGGAGACTTGACAAGGCCGACTTCATGACTGGCTTGCCAAAACCCCCAAGGCTAGAGCACTCACTCACAAGCATTCTGACTTCACCTTTCCAAAAGTCAGAGGCCTGATGTTATTCCATAATCAAGACATGCCAGGCCCCGAGTGGATTCTGGATCACTAACGATCACCCTCTGTAGGTGAGTCAACTCTTTGTGGCCTTTCCAGCACTTGTGATAAGTCAGATGCAGCCTGGCAGGCATCCCCTGTGTGGTCCCCCTGTCTCCATACATAAGCCACCCTCCCTTTCTGACACCCACCCAGGGAAGCAGAAGCCAGCTGCTCATTGCGATGCATCACACCCCATGTCAAGAAAAAAGATAATAACTGACACCTACTCTATGCTGTGCTCACTGTACATACTATGATGTCTGTTTTCCTCAGATGAGGAAATGAAAGCTTAAAGAAAACCCTTCCAAGACCTTACAGGCATTGATGGTGGGCCTTAACCTCTAGTTCTGCTCTGACCCCAAAGTGATTTTTAACAACTAAAAAATCATGACCATATGATGGCCCTCAGGCCGCTCCCCAACATGAGCCAAGCCAGCTACAGTATTTCACCCAAAAATCTGGGTGGTAGGGAAAGAGAAAATGAATTTTCAGGAGGGCATGAGCTGGGTGATTTGAAGGGCCCAGGTTAAGAGGACTCTTGGCTCCAGCCTCCCCGACCCAGCCACCGGCCCTGAGGACACCACACCTCTCTTCCTGGATTTGCCTTGGGCCTGCCTGGACAGTTAATATTAACCTGAGGTGATGAGCACCCTTGCCGGGTTCCCAGGGCCTCTTAGGAAGGTGGGATGCTGACTCACTGCCAGTATGGCTGCCTCGTGTTTCCACAGCTCCCAGGCAGCAGCCAGAGGGCAGCCTGCTGTGCTAAGCAGAAGGGCCCCCTTCATCAGGGAAGGAAGGAGAAACACAGCTGGTTTTCAGTGTCTCAATCACAGGAGGAAGAGTGGAAGTGTGTTGGCAATGGAGAGAGAACTTAAAAAGCTTCCCCTGATTGGCTCCTCGCTTCTCCCTCTGCCTTCTGCATCTCCAAAGCGTTTGTCTATTTTTCCTCAGTCACACCAACTCACATGCAAAAGGAGGTTGGAGTGCTGTGGATGGAGATGTATAAAGAGCACACTGGCACAAGCAAGGAAGGGCACAAGCCCTGGCACAAGCACAGGCTACCTGTAATGGCAAATGTCCGCAGAATGCCAAGCCCCTCCAACCAGCCCGCAGAGGGTTGCAGAAGTGAAGGCCAGGTCTCCCTGATGCTCTGCTCTGCCCCCAACCTTTATCCCAAATTCACCTCTGCCCTGAAGACAGAGGTACCTGACACCTCACCCACCCGGAGCTATCAGCATGCCTCTCAGTAAAGATGGAGAAGCAGGGCGTGGCACACCTTTTTTTCTGCCCTGTGTGCTTCCAACCAAAAAAAAAAAAAAAAAAAAAAAGAATTAAGTAAAATGAAAAAGTCATATGCCATTGAGGTGGTGGAAACAGACAACGACAAATTTAGCACACCCACATGGAAATAACAGGAGAGAGTGTAGGACCTACAGATTTTAAATTACATTATTCTGAATGGAAGCACTCATGCACTGCTGCTTCTTTTGATGCCCGTTAAATCCAGAAATATCACAGCAATGCTGAGACAGATTCAGGGACACTGCAACAGGGACATACGTCTTCTTAGCTCTGATACCCCCAGAAGGTTCGAAACTTCCATAAGTTCCAGAAAAGCCACTCACCACCTCTGAGCTGTGGGGAGTGGGGAGTTAGAAACATGGCTGAGTGGAGAGAGAAGGGAGGCCGGAATGCACCATGGGCAATAGTACATCCAGCCCTTTGGCCACAGCCGTGAAATAAAGCCCTGACTTTAGAGAGGCTGGAACCCCCGCAGCTTCTGATACGCTGAAACATGCCTGGGTGCTACATGCTTGTGGGTGCCGGCTAATCACGGCTTCTGATTCACACCATTATTAAGCCGGCAATTTGGGCAAGAAGCAAAATCATCCAGGACCCAGCATGCCAGGCAAAAACTGAAAAGAGGGCAAAGTCAGAACACAAAAATGGATGGGCACATACAGTGGGACTTCCTGACCAACTTCTGCCCCAGACGGTGCTACTTTTCTCCCCCAAGGAGCGGAAAGCCTGGAATAGAGAGGCCTAGCTCCGTCTGGACCACATATGCTTCCCCAGGGAGTCGTCACTTCCCACTTCCGTCACACCCTGTTTTAATACACCAGAACCACTCACTGGGCCGCTGACATCCCTCACCAGCTTGTGCCCGCTGTGCAGGTCAGAGCACGCGGCTGACATCAGGCCAGCAGCCTGAGTTAGCTGTACAGGGGGCCAGTGCCTGTTACTCCTGCACATGACCCCAGTTGCAACAGTGGGTTAAAGTTCAGAGGCAGCCTGGTGAAAACATCCAAGGGGACCAGCTGGCAGATAGCCCCAGCAGGAAAGAACACATTTTACAATATCTTTGAGCTGTCCTTCCAGCAGACTCGCTAAGGAAGGCCTCCAACCAGTCTTTCTGGTGCTGATCTCCAATTACAACAGGATTAACAGAATTTTAATATTTTTTCCAAAATAAACAATGAGCCCAGTGCCTTATTTTTCAACATGCTGTTTCAACATCCAGCTTATTTTTTATTTTTTTATTCAATTTATTTAAACTAAAAAAATAGCTCACTCATTGATTATATTTAGTAAAATAAACCACCAGTCTTCCAAGGGGTGTTTTCAGAGCTAAGGCTGAGGAGGTTCTTCTCCTTTCAGGCTGCTCATGGAATCAGGGTTTGGAATTCACCAAGAGACCCAAGAAATGTTGATTCAGTGAGTCAGCTCTGAGGCCCAGGTGGGGGCAGGAAAGATGGGTATAGGGCTTTTCTGAGGGGAACTGACCTTTGTCCTCTAATCAAAATGCCTAACTGAACCCAGAATCTTCAACTCGGGCTCCCATAGCCCTTATGAGGGAATTGTTAGTAGGGTAACTGATTTAGAATAAGGGGGGAAAGGATACAAAAATAAAGCCCCGGTGAAGTTGGGAAGACAAGAGCAAAACAAAAGTTCACAGAAACACAAAATTGTTGGACTCAAAATGTCTCCAGTACGGTAATTGTTTGAGTGGAACACAAATGGATTAGATTTTAAAAGAAGGGAGTAGTTAGGAGACAGTCACAGTAGGCTGTGAGTTTGTGAAGAGATTATGGGAGGAAAGACTTGAGTGGGATTTGATAGGAATGGAAAACAGCTGTTGTTCCTCAGGACCCCACCCTATCCTCCACACTCTTTCTCTTTCTACACACTTCCCTGGGCTATTTCACCCACAACTTCAACTCAGTACAATGACCCACAAATTTGTTATCTCCAGTGTGGTCCTTTCTCCCTAACTCCAGATTCCAGTGGTCTATGAGGTAATTTCCCCACTGTCCTAACTCTGACCTGCAATCTTTGTCCCGGGGGAGGCCGCTCACACCAGCTGCCAGCCACTCACAGTAGCTCACGGCAGCCCACTGCAGGGCTGCAGCCTACACCATCGCCGACAACCCACTGCCTCCCAGCTCCAGGTTGACCTGTTGCTCACCATCTTACTCATAGAGGGCACAGTGTCACTGGCCCTCATGTGGAATCCAAACCGGCGCCCCGCTGCTCAGATCGGGTGTCCCAAGACAACTCCCAACCAACGCGCCACTCGGCCAGCCCCGAGAAGATCACTTTTAATAGAACACAAGGAGTTTGGTTTGTCTTTGATCAAATATTTCTATATATTCAACCTCCCAAACCCAAAGCTATTGTACTTTCTATCTGATTGGATGGGAAAACATGAAAAAAATATAGTTTATAAGGCACAGAATGGCCCATGTGCTATTGTATCTTTTAGAATGTGTTCCTGTTGTTTGGTTATAACTTTAATTAAGTGTCTGAATGTACCCAATACATCACTGCACCCATTACAAAGATGCCTACCATTGTTGGTATGAATGTCAAACGGTGCAACTGCTGTGCAAAACTGTTCAGTGGTTCCTCAAAAACTTCAACATTGAAAGACCACATGATCTTGCAATTCCACTTTTGGATATATGACCAAAAGAATTGAAAGCAGAGCTCTCAAGCTGATATTCATGCAGCAGAATACATAGCAGCATTATTCACAATAGCGAAAAGGTAGAAACAACCCAAGACTCCATCAACTAATGAATGAATAAACAGGATGTGGTAGGGCTGGCCAAGTGGCACAGTGGTTAAGCGCTGGCTTGGGAAGCCAGCGGCCCTGGTTCGGTCCCACATATGAGGGCCAGTGACACTGCCCTCAAAAAAAAAACCAAAAAAAAAAAAAAATGTGGTATATACATACAATGAAATGCCATTCATCCTGAAAAAGGGAAGAAATCCTGACACACTGTGCAACATGGATGAACCTAGGGATATTATGCTCAGTGAACTAAGCCAGCCACAAAAGAACAAATATTGTCCTTTTTCTACTTATATCAAGTACCAAGAATAGTCAAATTCCTAGAAACAGAAAGTAGAATAATGGTTGCCAGGGACAAGGGGAAGGGGGATTGGGGAGTTAATATTTAATGGGAACGGAATTTCAGTTTGGGAAAACGAGAGAGTCCCGGGGATGGATGGTGGCTATGGTTGCACAACAGTGTGAATGTACTTAACACTATTGAACTCTACACTTCAAAATGGTTAAGATGGTAAATTTTATGCTTATGTGTATTTTACCACAATAAATAAAAAGAGAGGAAAAGTGGTGCCTAGTCTGAGGCTAACCTTACCACTGAGACCAACCCCCAAAACCCATAATGCCTGTGGCCTCACTAGCCCTGATTCTTCCCAGCCAGACCTTTAAAACTCACTTTCAACGACAGGTGACAGGTCGATGCTCAAAGACTTTGGGAGATGGGAACTTACCCCACCTGAGCAAGATGAATATATTTCATAAAGGAAAGAGAAAAGACCAGAAAAGGCCTCATTTTTCACTAGTGAATCAGTAATCTCAACAGTGTCAATATAAACCAAAGTGCTTGAGTACCTGGTATATATTACCAACAGGACAAAGGTGATGCTTTCTTTCTAGCTTTCCAAGGGCCTTCTGCATTCAGATAGCATGACATGGTCCCTCTTAACTCCAACTGTCTGTGGTTCTTACTAAAATTAAGAGGGAGATGCAAGGTGTTGGTGGATAGGCGAGAGAGGAAAGGAGTTAGTAGGGAGCAAAGAGAAGGGGAGGAAAGGCAGATAAACTCATGTGAACCATTAAAAACAATAAACTGGAGCCAGAGCGTAGCAGTTGTGTCCATGACTTACTAGTCTAAGAAGTCAGGGTTGCAGGGAGGAAAGAGGGAATTCATGTTCCTGAGAATTATTTCCACAAGATGGTAGCCTCTTATCTTAAACCATTGCACACCATTTATCACAGCTGGAAAAAAATATTTTATCAGCCCTAGAAGCTCTAGCAACATGCAGGAGAATGAGGGTGGCAATTAGGATAAAAATTGCTTCGAGTTTCTTCCAAAGAATACCAATTGTTCTGCACTTCTAGCTGCTCTACTTAAGTGTCAGGCATTTCCACCTGCTTCACAGAATGCAAAAGTGGCAGGAAGGAAAACAAGACACAAACCTATTCTCAACCCTTCATGATGCAAGAAATGTATACACTTAATTAAATTAAATTAAGTGTATACACTGTTTGGCAGCATTTTGTTACCCTGTCAACAAAACATTAAAATAAGAAATGCACAGGAAAGCATTCTGTAAATTTTAATCACCATGTAAACATTGGTTTTCCTCTGTATTAGTCTGCTTGGACTGCCATAAAATAGCATAGGCTGGATGGCTTAAACAACAGATATTTATCTTCTCACAGTTCTGGAAGTGCAAGACTAAGGTGCCAGGGGGGTTGGTTTCTAGTGAGGCCTCTCTCCTTGGCTTGCAGAAGGCCACCTTCTCACCCCCACTCACATGGTCTTTCCTCTGTGCTCATGTGGAGGGGGAGATCTCTGGTTTCTTCCTCTTCTTATAAGGACACTAGTCCTGCTGTGTTAGGGCCCACCCTTATGACCTCATCTAACCTTAATTACCTCCTTAAAGGCCCTATCTCCAAATTCAGTCACAACAAGAATTAGGATTTCAACCTATGACTTCTATTTGCATAGAAGTCTATAATTTTCTTTATTTTTCAGTTACAGTTGACATTCAATATTATTTTATATTAGTTTCATGTGTACAGCATAGCAGTTAGACATTTATGTAATTTACAAAGTGATTTTCTTGATAAGTTCAGTACCTACCTGGCAGCATACATAGTTATTCCAATATTATTGAGAAGTCTACAGTTTTCAAAGCACTTTCATGTACACTCTCATTTTTAATCTTCACAGCAAATCTGGAGAGAGACCAGGCAAGTGTTACCCCATTGTACAGAGGAGGAACTTGAGGGTTGGGGGTTCCACAACTCACACAGGGACACAAAACTGGTATGTGGTAGAGCTAGAATTCAAATCCAGGGCTGTGGGACTCCAGGCCCTTAACAAAAATAGAGTTTTATTGGTTCAAATAAAAGCATCTGTATTTAGTGCTTGCTATGACACTTTGCTGGAGAAGATGCAAAAATAAGAGGCCCCACATAGAGTGAAAAGCACATGACCTTGGGAGTCAGAAACACTCACGCATGTGCACTTGTGTCCGGGATGTACTTCACCTTCCTTCTCTTACCCGCATTCATATATTATTGGGTTGTGGGAAAAGTCATGACATATTTTTTCTATGTTTTTGTTGCAAAAATGTGTCATGACTTTTCCAACAACCCAATACATTTGCTTAGGGACCTAAGTTAGGTAATTCCTTCTCCCCAAAGCCTTGTGGCTCATGATGAACTTGCCCTCTTCTGAGATGGTGGTGTCTATCACTCTTTTGAAAATGAATCCCTTTCTGCCTAGAAAGTGATTCCAATTTTCGTGTATTTACAGTGTCTCCAGCCTCAGCCATGGATACAAGTCCAATTTTGCTCTGTAGCTTGCCCCACCACAACAGTTTTTAAAACTTTTTTAAAACCAGATTTGTTTTTAAAACTTTTCCCTGAATCTCAGATATCTGCTGAGAAGAAACTATTCTATTGATAACAGCATAAATTTCAGTGACATTACAATGTCCTTCTCCCAAGGTTGAAAAAACATGAAACAAAGAGCTATAAATCTCTGCTAGCAGAGAGTCAGGATGCCACGATTTCTGTTGTCCAGGGCACGCACTCCTGTGTGAGAAGTGTCCAGAGCATTCCTGTCTTTGCTTTTGCTTTCTTCTAGGAGCGTTTCCAGTAGAAAGAGTTCATGCAAACTAACACTTCCTGAGTATGCAGAGAGGGAGTAAATGTCCCCTCCCATAGTGCAGTACTGTGTAATTATATACATTCTAGGTACAAAGTGCCTGAGACATTAGTGATCCAAAAATGTCTTAAATTCCAGACATAAAATTAAAAAAAAAAAATTTTCAAGAAAAGAATTTCAAACATGAACATGTGAATACGTGGACTCTCCAGGAAGGTAAGCCCTGTGTGCTGGTCCTCAGTCTGGCCTATACCAAACCCTGAAGCACTGAAAATAACAGATATGCAGCTAGCTAATCCTAAAGAAGGGCATGTTCTCTAAAGGCCATACTCTAAAAGTTTGTCTCCTTTCGGTTAACAAATGCAATATGAGATTATAATATCATTGCTTAATCAAGTAAACTAAATGTAAGAGGTTCTTCTGACTAAAACAAGTTGTGTTTTCAACTTTGTTTTTACGTTTTAAGCTAACCAATTCTCTCCAAGTTAGCCTACAACCATGGGGTCTCCCAGGAGGCAGGGTATAGTATTAAGTTAGGACAGTCTGGGGCAAACTGGAACAGATGGTCACCCTATTGAATTACATGAAACTGGGAACCCATTCTGGAATGCATAAACTTTGGGGTGGAGGGGTACGTTTGGGTTATTTCATTTGTCCGTACTCACTCTTACATTTGTCCTAAAACAGTGACACGACACAATCACGAGCTTCTTAGTGCTGTTGTTAAAGTATCAAGCATTTGTGCAAGGATACAGTCAACACTTTGCAGTGTTAGGAGAAAGGGATCATGGGCAGGTGTGATGAATAAGGGTACAGTTGGCTGTTCCCAGTGTCCATAACCTGTCACCTATGTAGTTTCACTTTGAAAGATGTCTGTGCCAAGAGGGTGGGTGATATAATGAGTGATGAGGGCAAAGCTGAGGTCCGGGTATGGGACACAAAGTTGGGCTCAGGGACACACAGACAAGTTTCAATATCGAAGGAGGAGACTGGATCAGTGTTGAGAATCCTAAATAAGATGGCCATAAGTGGTGCCTGGGAGGGCGTGCATTCTGGCCCAGTCAATAGAGATGCAAGCTAGCAGTGGGCACAGGACACCTGTGGTCAGAGGAGAGAGGAATCTGGATCTCAGGGACTCAGACTGAGCCAGAGGGTACAATGCAGGAGCAATATCAACCATCTGGAACATGGCTAAAAAGCTAGAAATATGAAGAAAAAAAAAACCCAGCGGAGCCAAAATCAACATCACAGACCCTCAAAAAAAAAAAGCCCCTCTCAGAGCACTCCATAGAGCATGATTCTAAGCTATTTGGTTATCCGTATTCCAGTGCAACCAAGAAGCCCCACCCAAATCAGCAAGAGAAATGCCATGAAAAGACACAGTGTGAGCAGAAGGTGTATTGACCATCAGTCTAATTGCCACAGAGAGAACATGAGCAAAGAAAGGAACCGATAGACCATTTAGCATACGTGACTCCTGACCTTGATGATCCATGATAATAGGCAAATGGACTGTTCTGCTCTCCCTCACTGATGCCATGTCCAAGTTCACAGGATGGCTTAAGCCTTCTCAGATTTTCAAGATTTCTCACACATAGAGAATGGATAAATGAATCACAGCACACTCCTACAACAGAATAATTCTCAGCAATGGAAAGGAGTGAACTATTGCTAAGCAGAACAATCTCAAAAACATTATAGTATGGGGAGAAAGACAGATACAGAAAAGTTCATTCTGTATGAATCCATCTATATGAAATGATAGAATAGGCAAAACTAACCAGCAATGATAGAAGTAAAGAAGTGGATCATTCTTGGGGTCAGGAAAAATGAAGGTACTTTCTGAAGTGATGGACATGTTCTGTCTTGCTTGGGGTGGTTGATACACAGGTATATACAAAGTCTCCAATGTATCAACCTAAATACTTAAGACCTGTGCATTTTATTGTGTATTAATTATACACCATTGAAAAATAGTTTTAAAAACACATTTATTATGGCATTTTTTCTAATTCAAAACTAACACATATCATGTCAATTACCTGTTTAAAAATTTAAAAACAAAATAAGGTTTTTTTGGTTTTTTTTGTTTTAAAGATTTTTAATGGGAAATTGGGGGAGGGGAACAGCATTGGGGAATCAAGGATGGGGAATAAACAAGTTGCTGTCCTTTTGTTCTTCAGTCTAGTTGTAGAGGACACCACTTCCCTGGCCCATGTTGGTATTATGATCATTGCGCTTTTCCGGGCTAAGGCAGTTGCGGGCCATTGGGCGGCCACTCACGGTGGCAAACGGCAGCTCTCGGCAGCTCTCACCAGCTGCCGGTCACCAGCCACTCACACTAGCTGCTGTTCACTCGTGGTCGCTCATGGCAGCCCAGCTCCAGGTGGAGCTGTTGTTCACAATCTTAGCTATAGAGGGCTGTGTCACTGGCCCATGTGGGAACCGAACTGGAAGCCCTGATGCTCAGAGCTCACGCTCCCAAGCCAGCTCTTAACAAACTGAGCCACTCGACCAGCTCCCAAAATAAGTTTTAAAAACAATACAACTACCAAGATTTTACACACACACACACACACACACACACACCCCTCTCCTACATGCCTGGCATTGTGCTAGTCACTGGAAATACAAAGATGAATAGACATTATTCCTACCCTCCTACCACCAACAGATAGAAGCAAGGCCAAATGCTTACATTATAGTGTGATGAGATGTGAGAAGAAGAGATTGGGAAGGGGTAAGTGGGGAGCTGGAAGACTTTCTAGCACCTGAGACATTTGAGCTGCATCTTGGAAAATGCATACATCACTAAGAGGTTGGGGAAAGACAATATGAAGAATTATAGGCAGAAATAGCATATGCAAAGAGAGAGGCATAAAAGGTACTTTTATTAGGGAACAGGGAATCTGGGGCAGGTGATGCATGGAGTACAGAAGAGAAACGAAAGAAGGTGAAATTGAAAAGACAGAATAGGACCAGACAGTGAAAGGCATTTGGACTTTATCCTATGGCCAACAAGGAGCCCATGGAGGTTTCATGGAGGTTTCAAGCAAGAGAGTGAACAATTAGGATTGTTTTATCAATAGATAACTCTGCAGCAAAGTGGAGGATGGCCTAGAAGGGGGCAATGATAGGGCAAAGACACCAGGTATTCTATGTAAGGTGACAAATGTTAACTAGGTTTACTGTGGAGATAATTCTGTAAGGTATATAAATACTGAAGCATTATGTTGTACACCTAAAACTAATATAATACTATATGCCAATTATACCTCAATTTTAAAAATAAATTAATGAAATTAAAAATTTTAAAAATTTTCCCCTTCTCAACACACCAAATGTAGATTTTATACATTTAATTACAAAATAAAATGTTACTGAGAGAGAGAGAGCAGTTACCATGGCTGTAAAATCTAGCAGAGGTAACCAAGGAACAAGCTAAGGCAGTCGTAAAGGCGATGCGATTTTTCTGAAGGGAAAAAAAAAAAAAAAGAAACACCATAGGATTTAGTGATGTTGAAAATAAGAGAAAGGGAAGAGGTGGAGACAACTTAAAGCCATTCAGCTAGGGCATTTGGCTGAGAGGTGACTTCTTTAACTGAGATCACAGCTATGGGAAGAAAGGCAAGCTGTGAGTGAGCAGATGATTTGTTTGAGGGTCCTGCAGAAGTACCAGTTGCATTTGTCCAGTTAGTGTCTGGAAATGTATGCCTGGAGTTCTGAAGGCAGTTGTCAACTAGAGATTGAAGTTGGAGAGTCATCCTCCTAGCTGCAAACAAGTCCAGCCAGAACACAAAATTTTGACGTGGGTGGTGTGAATCTGGGCTAATGAAAGAATTGCTAAAACATTTGCAACTAAAAAGCACACCTGTCTGTCCACAGGTAAGGTTAGCAAGGAGAGCGTGGAGTTTGGAATCAGAAGACCTGGGTTCTAATTCTAGCACCTCATTGTGAGTATGGTGAAGGCTAGCAGAACTGGGCAGGAGGGAAGAACGGGCAGAGAGGAAGAGGGGGAAAGCCGATACCTATAGGGGAGCTCCTTCCACTCCTCCTGCCATTTATAGCCACTCTTCCTCCTAACCCCAGAAACACCCTCATTACCTTGCAGAGTCATCCAGGCTGCCGCTTGAGGTCCAGGAAGTTGAGGGCAGTCATGACCTCCACAGAAGGAGACATGGGCATTTGAAAAGTGCAAGCGTTAGTGCTTTTAAACAAGATTAGCTGCATAATTTCTGGGATCCATGACAAAATAAAAATGCAGGGCCTCCTGTTTAAAAAAAAAAAAAGATTAAGAATTTCAAGATGGTGACAATAGAGCATTAAACCAAACACAGGCTGCTTCTCAGCTTGGGACCAGTGCAACTGTACCAATCGCATGCCCATGGGCTTGAACAGTTTAATGTCTCTGAACTTTAAAATTCTCTGTAAAATGAAGCTATTAAGCCTACATCATGATGTCCTTGGAAAGTCTAAATGATAAACATGTGTGTGAGATGAGGCGACTCAGAACAAGTGCTCAATACCTGGTAGGATTTTTCCTGCTGCTGCTCAACTCCCTTTGCCCTCAGAATCGGTGGTGGGCTCCATTCAGCAGGCTCTCTCCTGCTGTTACCAACACCTCCTTAGAAAACAGTCAGCAGTAGTACTGACTTATCTGGGTAAAAAAGCATTCAGACTAGACACCCATTAAATGACCTACTTCAGACACTCTTAGCAAATATAGCAGCAAAAACAGGAAACAAGGCAATGTTAAAGAAAGCTTCCTTCCCCTAGAAGTCAACTTCCATTTGTCATGTTTCATTGCCCACACTGGATTGGCAGGCACTTGTATGTAGTTCTATAAATTACACATTCTACCAGGAACCCTAGGCTGGTACAGAAATGAGGAGTTCATTTACTGAAAAGGTAAGGCAGACATCATACATCGCAAATGTGTCGACTTCATCTGCTGCATGCTTATTGAATCCCTATGCAATTTGAACCATTGTGATGAAAGAATTAAGGAAACCTGTGTTCTTTAATTAATGGGCAGATGTGTAAAGATAAATTTTCTTTCTGAATGTCTTGACTGTAAGCTGTAAGAGTTCACTCCAAAGCATGCTAAGACCTCCATGGCAGGCCAATAGGAAAGGTGAACAAGTTGGGATGCACCAGGAAAGGGTGAAAATCAATTGAACTGTATGTAGTACTATCACAAAAACAGATGCTCAATAGTGTAATACTAAAGACCCAAAGAGAGGTAGCAAACTCTGGCTTGTCCTCAGTTCATAGAAATATCCAAAATGATACAAGATTACATTTGTGGTGCTTCTGTTGATCTCTGGAGTCAAAAGCTCTAGGTACACACACAGCCAGTTATGATAATTAAGTCAATCCAAAAAAAAAAGTTGTCCAAGTGACTGGTGTGTGAGATGAACCAACCGGTTTCCCAGTCCTCTGATCAGATAAACTGACTTAAAGCTCCTAAGTATCATAATTTCATTATTAAAATAAAATTTGGAGTCTTTTACAGACAATATCTTTATCCTAGAAGCAACTCTAATGTCCCTTATTTCTGGCAAGTCATTAGTACAAATATTTCAGGCAGTTGGGATTTTTGAGGCCCTTCTAATGACATTGCAAAGGCATCAACCTGGCTTATCTGTGTAAAAGCCACACGTTAGCATATAGACTCATGATGGCTATAGCTCATGCATTTTCAATTTCCTTCCGATGTTAGGGCATTTCCAATCTTATGAGTCCCACTTTTCCAAGGTAGAATCCAGAAACTACTTTCTCAGCCTCCTCTGCAACTAGGACAAAGACATGTGACTTAAACTCAATGAATCAGGTACACCTGCATGAGATTTTTTTTTTTCACTTGTGTTAGGAAGTTTCCAAAAGGAATACATATAGAGGGAATTCTGGGAGCATGGAGGTAGGAGCATAATTTTTAATCTCTCTGAATCTCCACATAAAAACAAATGAAATAACTAGATAGCAAAACCAAATTGCCATGTACAACATTTACATTAAAACTAGATGACAATTGGGCCGGCCGAGTGGCACGGTGGTTAAGCGCTGGCTTGGGAAGCCAGAGGCCCTGGTTCGGGTCCCACATATGAGGACTGGCCCTCAAAAAAAAACCAAAAAACTAGATGACAATATTTCCCCCACAAACCCCAAAATACAAGATCACCCGCATCTGTGATCTTGTCTCAGCATCTGTGCAGGAAAAAGCAGAGAGAAGCAAAAGGGTGTCTGTTGGATGAGAACAGAACTCCCAAATAGCCAAAAGGTATGTAAAGGAGCGCTCGATGGGACAATCAGAACAGAAGCTGAAAACTGAAAGGGCTTTTTCCAGCCTAATAGTGGATAAGAACAAGAGGTGTTTAGTAAGGACTAATGGGTCTGCAGAAGTTAATTTCCTGTGAATTATTTATTTATTTATTTATTTATTTATTTATTTATTTATATATTTATTTTGAGGGCAGTGTCACTGGCCCTCATATGTGGGACCTGAATCGGGGCCGCTGGCTTCCCAAGCCAGTGCTTAACTACCGTGCCACTCGGCCGGCCCTCCTGTGAATTCTTGAAATTGTTAAGTCAGAGCTCTCTTTCAGAACAGCGTTCTACATTGAGGAGAACTTCTGAGAGTGGAATCAAAATTAATGTGAGTAGAGACAAAAGAGACAGTCCAGTTAAAAATAGAGGAAGAAAACATAGTCCGGGGCATTACATGAAAACAACAGAAGATAAAAATTGAGAGAGTACTTTCAACTATACCTCCTTCTAAAAGTTTAGGATAATTAAACTTTTAAAATAAGCAACATAAAAATATCAAGACCAAATCCCACATGAAGTTGTTATATAAAAATAAAAAAAAATTAAAAAAGGAGAGATCAAAAAGCTAATCTCTGTAGATCAAAAGCCACCAGAAAGACATGTCTAAAAAACAGATCAAAATTGTAACCTTCTGGGCCGGCCGAGTGGCGTGGTAGTTAAGTGCAGGTTTGGGAGGCCAGCGGCCCCGGTTCGGGTCCCGTATGTGAGGGCTAGTGACACTGCCCTCAAAAAAAAAAAAAAAGAAAAATTGTAACCTTCTGTTTTAAATAAATAGTGTAAAGTATACAAAATATAAAAGAACAGCGTAAATCAGAACTAAAAAAACTCAGAAATGAGGTAACAGAACTCAGGAAATAATTGTATATGAAAGAAAACATCATTTCAAAAATGAAGATGAATAAATACAATAGATAATGCCTTAAGAGAAATAGGAAAATTGTAAGGAAATTTTAAAATAAATAAGAAATGAACAGAAATAAAAAGGATGTGAAAGAAAGTAACAAATTTTGACAACAGGCAAAGAAGATGCAAGCAGGACAATAGGAGACACTGAGAGGATGACCAAAACAAGGGAGCAGAACAAATACTAAAAAGTTAATTTCCAAAACTATTCAAGAAAAAGAAAAAACTGACTGAAACAACATATTGAAAAAGCACATGGAGTATCTAAAAATACCAACCCAGAATGACCAACACCAAAATATATTCTGGAAGAAATTACTGGAAATTAAAAGAGCTTTTGGGCACCTAGGCAAAACCAGATAGTGATATCTATGATAAGAAAATTAAATTTTCATCAAACTTTTTGACAGCAAGACTTTATGCCAGAAAAAAATAATGTATAAAGATTCTCAGGGAGAGAAAATGTGATCCAAGGGTTTTAGATCCTGAAAAACCGGCTTTAAAGTATAAAGGGCACAAACTGTTAACATGCAAGAAATCAGGGAATATTATTGCCCTCCATAGCCTTTTCTGAAGAATGTACTGAACAGCAAGCTTGAGACAACCAAAATGGCCAGAGAGATATTGACATAAGGACTGGCGATGAGCATTAAACATATGGTTATTTGTAGAACTAAGACTAAATGAGGTTTAAAGTGAAGGGAACACAGTATGCAATGACCATATGCTCAGGTAACTTAGATATATTACAAGTATTTAAAAATCAAAAGACAGAGCATATAAAAAAGATGTTTAAATAGTCGCAATAATTCCATTTGTTGTGGTAGTAGTATTGTTAGTTTAAGACTATTGTGTATTCAATATGAGATAAAACAAATGAGTGATTATAGGATATTCTAATTATATCATCCCCTGTTTTGAGGATCAGGAATTTCGGTATAAAGTAAGGATATATAGATTTAACACAGAAAAAGTTAAATAAAAAAATTTTTTTTAACTATTCATACTTTTGAATTGGAAGTACCAGTTATAAACCCATGAGGTACTTTATCTTACCTTTATTTTATATTAAAAAACACATAGTATTACTTATGTGTAATATTATAGATAGATAGATAGATAGATAGATAGATAGATAGATAGATAGATAGATCTAGCTCTATCCACTGAACAGACCCAGAAACAATGACCAACCCAGTAGCAACAAACATTATTTGTGACCAGATCATGGTCTTGAAACGTTATTTCTGGGTAAAAGAAACCAGGGCTTCTTGAAGAACAGCTGATTTTAGTTTGAGGCACAAAATGTACAAAACGAGCCTGAAACTTTTTGTCATATCAGATAGTGCGGAAACCATGAAAGACCACAAGGGTCATGTTAAAAGGACTCAGGAGCCAAATTGAAGAGGCTTCCACTAGCAAAAGATAGAACAATTTGAGCTTCAAAAATGATTAGTTTGAGTGAAACTCATCAAATATGTTTTTATTCCAGAAGTCATGATAATATATTTTTTTAAAGAACTGATTGGTTGTCTTTAGAGGATGACAGAGTGATAAGGAACCAATTCATGATCTTGAAAACGAATCAATAAAGGGAAAAAAATCAAAACTTAAATATTTATCCTGCCTTTCCTTTACAACCTGAACAACTGGGTAACCCAAAAGTAGATAAGGGGAAATAATTATTAAATTATTTCAACTAAAAAATTTTAAAGAAATAGTAAAATTAGAATATCACAGATTAGAATAACCCCTGAAGAATTAATGGATCTAGGCAACAATTACCAATAGCTCTATCACAAAAATAAAGATAACCCGACATCATATGCATCCTGACGAAAGACAGTTTGTAGGTGTCACAGCGCATCACACAGGTGACATGCTATGTCAGATTTTCTCACGATTAGGGATGCAAAATTTGATCACTTGGTTAGGGTGGTAAATGCATGAGATTTTGATTTGGAAAAGATTGTTTTAAAAAGTTAAAATTTAAAAAAAAAAAAAAAAGGAGGAAGTCACCCAGAATCTATTGTGGCAAAGTGGCAGAACACAGGGAAAGGAGGCATCTAGCTTTCAGGGGCAACTTGGCAGTGGTGTTGGTAACAGTGCGTCATGCCCAATTTTGGCAGCAGTCACTTCTCTACAAGAACAGTCTGGCAATGTAATCAATGTAACTCAGCCATTGTTTCTAAGTGCAAAATTCTCCTGGAAAGTTTCTGAAATACCTAATTGCTGTTACTAGATTTCCCCCCACCCACTCATCCCCCCAAAATGGATTCTGTTGTTTGTGACTAGCAGACCCTGACTGTTACAATATCCAAAGGGTTGGAAATTCATGATGTGTGTGTGTGTGTGTGTGTGTGTGTGTGTGTGTGTGTGTGTGTGTGTTTAAATTAATGAGTCTCCAAATGCCATTAATTTCTGCAAATTCATTTTGAAATCTAGATTGGCTGACAAAAAGGAACTATTTGCTCTGATCAGTGTTTGCCCTTGAAAGCCTTCAAGAAGATAAACTGAAGCTTGGCTTTCACAGAACTCTGTGTATTTGACAATTGTTGGGAGTGTATGCACAATAACCTTTGGTTTTATATAAACCTGACAAGAGAGTGACAATGACAAGCCTTTCTCAGAAAATTCTTTAAGAATCGTTTATTCTGGAAGCAATTAAGCCTGAAAGCACACTCAGTGTTAATGTTTATTCAGCATTTCCATGTCTTTTCTCCACCACACTTTCTTGTACATCCTACAGTTATTTTGCATATACATTTTGGTAAACTGTAACAGTGTTCAAAAATAATCGCTTCCTCTACCTAAGAGAGAATTATATTTTCTCTTCCCAATCATGTCAGGCTTGGCTATTTGACTTGATTCGGCCAACAGAAGGTGAGAGGTAATGTATGTCACTTCCAGCTCTCACAGCCAGTTTGGGCTTTGCCAAGCTCTCTTTTTCCTCTGCCCTGGTGTTCCAGTTAGAAGCATCTCGGTCAGCCAAGTCCCAAGGAAATGACCTGGAGCGGAGCCACAGCTGACCCACAATGGACGTAGAGCATAAACATGTGGAAACAGAGTGGTAAGCCACTGAAATCAGGAGGCTTTTCACCACAGTGTAACCTCACTCATCATGCCTGATATGTTGATTAATTGCTCATTATTGTTAATAGCTACTATTTTGAAAGCACTGTCTAGAAACCACATACTTGCATACTAACGTTGTGATGTAGATATTCACTTCTCCACTTTACAGATGAGGAGGCAAGACCCATAGAGGTTAAATAACCTGACACCTGACTAGAACCAGCGTGAAGATCTACATCCGAGTCAGTTTAATGCCTAAAGTTCCTACTCTTAAAACTCTTCCCAAACTGAAAAACTCCTGATAGACACAGCCATTTCTGTGTAACCTCCATAGCATTTATGATATCGTCCTTGGGCTCACAAAAGCACTCAGCAATGCTTACAGCCAGCTGACTGAAAGGAAACGACTAAAGAATAGTTCCTAAATGTCTGAGTAAATGAACAAGTATTCACTGAATGCCAATTGGCAAATTACATTGAATAAAGTTGCTTAGGATATCTCACAGAACGCAAAAAGGTGTAGACTGCAGCTTCAAAAACTACATGATGAAGGAGCAGAATGAGCCAAACATGAGATTTAGAAGCAATGTTGGGAGCTGGCTGTGCAGCAGACAGAGCACCAGGCCTGGAGTCCCAGGGCCTGCATTCTAGTCTCTCCCACCACTGTATGGTGTCAGCCATTATTTTAATCTCTCTGAGCCTGTTTCCTCATATGAAAAGATACTAATCAAACTGGTCCTGAGTATCAAATGAAATAATCCAGGTAAACCACATTAAATTCCATAAAGGGTTGAAATATCCAAGCATGGGACCTGTCTGGACACGGAAATGTCCAGGAGAGTCCAGAAGAGGTCTGGAAAGATTCCTCATCCAGGGTTCATAACCCTCGAACTTTCATGGCAGGGCACTTAGAGATAAAAGGGTTTTTGAGTTACTGAAATGACTCTTTTACAGAAAATATGAAACACATTGATTTTTTTTAATTTTATTAAAAGTTTCTGGTTTAAAAAATAAAAAACCATAAAGTGCTATGAAATTCCAAAAGGTTAAGAAATTGCTAAATTGAGGCATTTCATATATAATCTAAAACTCAGAACCTCTTGTAGGTGGACATGGTGAGAGGTAATTTCTCCCTGTTGTCATGGAGAAGCATGGAACCCAGACGTAAATATACAAGCTCTCTGCACACACATGTACATTTTCAATTATGGCCAAGAGTATGCTGAAGCCGGCCTAAAAGACTTCATGACAGAGAAGGGCTTTGTGCTCTGGGTTACTGAATTCTAGTTTTAAAAAAAGCCTCAAGAGAAAGAAAAAGGAATTAGCACTCCTTATATTGAGTGCCCTCTGCATGATGAAAACTTTACATAAATTATCTCTAATTTCCACAGCAATTCTGCAAGGCCTGAAGCGTAAGAGGGTTGTATAACCTGTCCAGGTCACACACCTAGCAATTGACAAAAGCAATTCAAACCCTTATCTATATGGCCCCCAAGTTCAGTCTCTTTCCACTAGGCTAGGAGTTGGCAAAATACAAACCATGAATTAAATCTGGCCCACCACATTTATTTTGTACCACCTCTGATTCAAGAATGGTTTTCACATTTTAAACTGATTTTTGAAAAAGAATATTACAAATAATGTGAAATTTAAATTTCAGTGTCCATAAATAAAGTTTTACTGGAACATAACCACATCTATTTATTTACATATTGTCTGTGGCTACTTTTGTGCTACAATGGCAGAATGGTATGATTGTGACAGAAACCATATGGTCTCCAAAGTCTAAAATATTTAGTACCTGACCCTTTACAGAAAAAGTTTGCCCACCCCTACCCTAGACCATATAGCCAATAGGTGATCCAGCCCTCTCCTTTCAATAATGAGGAAACAAAAGACCATAAAGATTGAACAAATGTGTTCCAAATTAAATATCAGGAGAGACACAGGTCTGGAAAATGAGAAATGCTAAATGACAAGAATGGCAGATGGAAAAGGGAATCACGGATCCACTAGTGCATGTGCGTGGCATGATGGAGAGAGTGAGCAGGGTGGAGAGGGAAAGCAGAGAAGCCGGCCCACTAGAGAGGGTCCAGAAGTTCACACCGGTTTAGACTCTGGTGGGAAACAATGGAATTGTTTGGAGAAAATTGAATGACAGGGAGGCAGGGAATTCATGGAAGACAACCTTATCTGCAGCTTGGAGGCTAGATTAAAGGAGAGAGCTAAAATGTAGGGAAAATCGCCAACCAGGGCACAGGAAATCACTCTCAGAACTTTATCTGTCATTCAGTGAAACAATAATAAATGAAAATGTGGTACAGCAAAGGATGGCCTATAAACTAGTCAATTGTATGGTGCTAGCATCAATTTCCTGCTTCTGACAGTGAACCATATTTTGTAAGGTGCCACTGCTAGGGGAAGCTGGGTGATGGGTACATGGAACCTCTATTTTCCAAACTGTTTGCTCATCTGTTATTAAATTAAAATAAAAAGTTAAAAAACCTACTAGATTGAACTATATGAACTTGTCCATACTGGGCTGTTTTTGACACACAAAAACAGTAATTTCATATAGCTAACTCTATAATTAATCTATAGGACAGCTTTAGCCTAATCAGTTGTATTTGAACCTGTCTGAAGAACTTTGTTAAGAGATACATGGAGTATGAGAACTCAGCGGCTTTGTGGGGCAGCAGTTGTCACGAGGCTTTCTCAGGAGTACCAGCTTCCTTCGTTCTGACCCCACCCCCACAAAACAGCATTGGGTTAAGAGTATGGGTACACTGATTTCCAGAAAGATACCTCTTAACATGCAGGCTTACATATGGTTCTTTTAAGAGTTTCACTGTCACAGAGCAGTCTGGGTGAGTGAGCAAAATTAAGTTTCAGGCTCTATAAGCCAAGGACAGTCCTTGAGGGTGTAATGGTCACGTGCCCGTTCACTCCTGTGAGGACCTGACTGCAGAGGAGGCCACTCCACTCTCTGACATGGCTTCTGAGGGGTCAGCTCAGCCAAAGATATATTAGGAAAATGGACCTCAGAGGGACCCAAAGAGAGAAGCAACAGCTTCACAGAACCAATGACCCTGATATTCTGGCAGCCCTTCTGACATGACAGGAAGTGTGGGCAATATTTAGGCCAAAGAAAGGAGCATATTCTCTGTTAGGTAGTTGGACACAAATCTCAGAGGCAACATAAATCCTGGGACTGGATTGAGGGATCCATGACCCAGGTGAGAAGCCTAAACAATAGAATGCTAATAAAATCCCTAAGAAAAATTGCTTTAGAAAGTGTTTTTCTCATTTTATGTCAAAAAACATTAACTAAAAGTCTTAAAATTAAATGGGGTGCTTACTTTTGCCTTAACTTTTTTGTCCGGTTACCACGCTCTTTTAAGCACTAAAAAAAATATTTTAGAGAGCATTAAATATGTGGGTGAGAGAAAAGGCTGACAAAGACCGTACAGCAGACAACCAGTGAGGTGCTCATTTGAGAACACTGAATAAGGGGAGTATATGGCTTTGCCAGGGCTGCCACAACAGAGTGCCACAAACTGGGTGGCTTAAACAACAGAAATGTATTGTTTCACGGTTCTGGAGGCCAGAAGTCCAAACCTGAGGTGTCCGTAGGAGTGTTTCTGAAGACTGTGAGGGGGACTCTGTTCCAGGCCTCCCTCCAGCTTCCAATGGTTTGCTATAGAAATATCTTTGGCATGTAAAAATATCACCCTGATCTCTGCCTCCATCTTCACATTCATCATGATGTTCTCCTTGTGTGTCTGTGTCCAAATTTCTCTTTTTATAAGGACACGGGTCATACTGGATTAGGGCCTACCTACTCCAGTATGACCTCACCTTAACTAATTCCATTGCATGGACCCAATACCAAATAAGGTCGCATCCTGAGGTGCTGGGGGTTAAGTCTTCAATATATGAATTTTCCAGGACACAATTCAGCCCATAACAAGGAGCGGAAGTCAGCAAACTCCTCCCAAACTCCTTCTCTTGTAATCACTATTTTTATGGTTGTCTCTAGTTATACCTCTTTCATTGAATATGAAATGTTTTAAAAGTTGAATATCTAAAGCACCCAGAAAGCTGCCAAAGGAGTAGAGAAAATCCAATGGTGAATTGCTGAAATGAAATGATTTTGAGTAGTAGAAGGTATCCAGGCCTGGGCATCAAAACACATGGGTGGTAGTCCTGGTTCTGACCCCGACCAGCTGAAGAAGTTTAAGCGAAATGGAGGGCTTCACACACGGCCTTGCAGGAGCCCGAAGGTCCACCCATCAGCTGTATCAGAACCAGGGTCAGAGCCCAGATCTCTTTTTGCCTGGAGCTTCTCCCACTTCATCCCTGTCTGTCTGAGATTCCAGGCCTAGTCTCTTCTTGAACCCTGAGATTCCAAACCCATTCTTTTAAACTCTAACTACATGCTTTAAACCTAACCTTCCCCCCAAACCCCTAACCCATCTAAAGATCAGTAAGTCACCCCATAATCTTTTCAGAAGGCCTGGTGGCTGGGCAGCCTATAATTTCCTTGACTCGCATCACGCATTCCCATAGAGCACAGAACTGTTCTCAGCAGGACAATTGCTGGTATTTAGCAGACTCTGGATTTGCTCATCTCAGCAGATGGTTTTCCATGGCCACGGTCCACAGAAGGCTGTCTGGACATCTCATGCTGCAACCAAGTGTGGGCAGTATTACAGGTTTGCATAAAATCAGATCCAGCACACCAAAGTTTGGTCACCTCCCACTCCTGTGTGCAGCAAGGAACTCCACAGGGGTTCCACACATCTGAAAATGGAAAAAGCACTGAAACCTTAACTGGTTGCCTTTCCTCCAACTGTCTGCCATTTTCCACTCACAAACAGCATAAGAAGTCCTTTTTCCTCCTCCTCATGAGAACAGTCTGAAAATGGTTAACACAGATTGCTAGTTAACATTAACCACAGTGGGGGAACATGTAAGATATTAATGTCACTTTTTTATAAAGCAGCATGAGCATTTGAGGATAATAATAAACTCTTATTTACAGGGTCAAACACCACAATATGTACATATCGCTAAAGTGTGTTTGCAAAACAGGCAATAACTGCTCTAAATAGACTGTCGTGGAATGACTAATAAAAAATAAGCATCTTGCCTTCAAAATTAACAACAAAAAAGAAGCATATTATTTTGGGCACTACGGTAAGAAGTAGCTTTCATTGGGCGGGGTGGAGGCTGTAGTAGGAGGTGTTCAGACCTCAGTTCTTGTCCTCACATTACTCCCATATAGTGGGGAGGAAGGGCTGCATAGAGCAGTGGTAAGAGCAGGGCCTGCAGAGTAAACACTGCCTGAACTTCAGAATATAGATCTGGAAAGAAGTTTCATACCCCTTGAATTCCAGCCTGCCTCAATTTATAGTAACTTGCCCAAGTTCACACAAGCAAACCAGGAAATGCCCATGGAATCTTTCCATTTGGAGATGTTCAGATTGTGGGGATTTGGTAGAGATACAATAGCCTTGAGTGCAGGAGTACAGCATGAAGCCCCAACTCTGCTCCTGTGTGATCTGGGATAAATCACTAAATCTCTTGGGACAGCACGTGCCTCGGTATTAGAAGTGGCAGTACCTATTTCATGTTGCTATAGGGATTAAATGAGATAATATATATTTAACAGAACTGTGCAAAGGTAAAGTGTAGGAAATGAAAGGTATCAAGCAGTAATGTAAGAAATTTTGTGGGTTTTTTTAAAAGATTTTATTGGGGAATTGGGGGCAGGGTACAGTGTTGGGGAAGTGGGGAAGGGGAACAGATAAGTTGTTGTCCTTTCTTTTCTTCAGTCTAGTTGTGGAGGACATTGCTTCACTGGCCCATGTTGGTATTGTCATTGCGCTCTTCCCTGGTGAGGCAGATCTGTCGCCGCCTCTGGATGGTCGCTCACCGTGGCTATTGGCAGCTAACACTGGCTGCCAGCCACTCATGCTGGCTGCCAGCCACTCACTGTAGCCTATGGCAGCCCACTGCAGCAGAGGCTGCAGCCAACACCATCACCAGGGCTCACACAGCCCAGCTCCAGGTGGAGCTGTTGTTAGCTGTAGAGGGCAGTGTCACTGGCCCTCATATGTGGGATCCGCTGGCGTCCCAAGCCAGCTCCCAACCAACGCACCACTTGGCCAGCCCAGAAATGCTGTGTTTTTTACAAGTGATACTATTACAATAAAAAAATCTGAGAGAGCTAGTTGTTTTCAAAGTTGATAAGCACCGCCATCTTTGCAGCACAAAATAATTGCCCCTGGACTCATAATAACACTAGTATTTATTTAGGCCTTTTCTGGTTTCCAAGTTCCTTTAAAAGAGTCGCCTGAGTTGATTCTCACTGAGGAAGCCAAGGGGGGAACCAAAGCTCAAAGAAGTGAGCAACATCCCAATGTCACCAAGTTAATAATGGCAGGGCTGGACTTCCAAAGCTACATAAGGTGCTCTGTCAACAAAGTCACGTGGTCTCTGGAAAGAAACTTCCTAGTTTGGGCACACTAGAATTTCAAAGTAGTGGCCCATTGTTGACAAAGATTCATCAGGATGGGCTTGTTTGTAACATCACATGAAGAGTGCTAGGGGGCACGGTTCAGTGCCCTGCCTTCCCCCACACAGCACAGACCTCACACCACTCATTCAAGTGGGAGATACTCCATCTCAGCCTCACTCTCAGGGCAGCAGTAAGTGAGTCTAGACGTAGCTCGAGTGATGTCCCAGATCTCACATCCTCCCTCTGACCATCATCATTTCGTGTACATCAGTTCAAATCCCTAAATCCTTTCCAGTTCCTGATCCCAGGTCCCAACCAGACCCGCACACAGAAGCAATAATTCTATCCCTGCATTAAGAGAAATGTTCTGATAGATCATGAAAGAAATCAATCAATTATTCCGATACTTTATTTATGTGGTACCAGTAGTGCGCACATGTGAAATGACTCAGTTTAATGTGAAATTCATTTTTATCAGACTATTTTTTCACTGTAAAGAGAGCCACAAAGACACAAAGAAGCCTCTCTGCTATTCAGTTTTCTAGTGTTAAAATTACAGTTATTTCTGAAAGGTATTTTGGCATTATCCATCAAGTGTTTTAAAAATGTTCACAGCCATTGGCCCAGTGATTCTCTTTCTAAGAAACATTATCAGAAATTCAGACAAAGAGGCACACATGAAGATATCATCCCTTACAATTGGGAAGCATTAGCCATAAATGTCAGTGTTCACCACTGAAAGGAAATGTGCCAAAATGCTCACAGTGTTGGCAATGGGATATAGCAGAACTCTATTTTTTTTATGTGTCTCTGTATTTTCCAATGTTATATCTAGTGAAAAGCAACTCAAATATCCATCAACAGATGAATGGAAATACAAAATGTGATGCATACATACAATGGAATATGATTCAGTATTAAAAAAGAAGAAAATTCTGAGACTTTCTACAACATGAATGAGCCTTGAGGACATTATGCTAAGTTAAATAAGCCAGACACAAAAGAACAAATACTGTGTGATTCTACTTATATTAGGTTCCTAGAAGAGTGAAATTCATAGATACAGAAAATAGAATGGTGGGTGCCAGAGGCTGGAGGGAGGAGGAGACGGGAAGTTAGTGTTTAATGTATTAAGAGTTTCAGTTTGGGAAGATGAAAAAGTTCTGGAGATGGATGGTGGTGATGGTTGCACAACAATGTGAATGCACTTAATGCCACTGAAATGCACTCTTAAAAAAGGTTAAAATGGTAAATTTATGTTATGTATATTTTACAAAAATGGAAAATTTTAAAGGAACAAAATCTATAATAAGTGTGTGTTTTACCATGATACTCAGAGAAAAAAATAAAATCAAGGAAGAATCCTGGTTTGACTAGATAGTCTCATTTCCAGCTTTTGCCTTCCATGACTTAATACCATGTTCAACATGGAGCTTCAGCATAAACATGCCGAGTCCCCTAGGCTGAGCTAAAGAGAGATCTCCAAACTCAAACCTCAGGTGCCTTGGAGATGCCATTGTTTGAGAAGAAAGAATTAAGCCTATTTCCTTTTAATAAGTTGCTTCATGTTTTAAACCCACCCCTCACCCCTGACAGAAAAAGAGTGAGAGAGAGAGAGTAAAAGAAAATAAATTCCAAATTCAAACTCAGTGCTTTGGGAGTCAAAGATATACTTGTCTTTAAAAAAAAAGTACAATCACAAGAAAGAGAAATTGAGGATAGTGTCACATTACCTGTGGATTTTCTATATTATGTCACATTGGTTCCACTAAGATGAGTGGTAATATTTGGCAAAATGTGCTACACCTTCCTTTTCAATGATCTGCAGAACACACATGTGGCAGAGTCCTGACTGTGTCACACCCCCACCTTTCCAAACCAGCATGCTGGGAAGCTGCTGTTTAAAAACAACCGAAAAGTTGTGGTAACATGGTTCCACTACTTTTAGCAGGTACAAACTGATAGGGTAAAATTAAATGACTACAAATTGAAATATGATGCATTTGTGTTTATGTCTTGATCAATTATCAAGTATTGAGAGCAAACTCTAAGTTCAATGCAAACTTTTTACTGTGGCAAAATACACATAATATTTTAACCATTTTTTAGTGCACAGTTCAGTGGCATTGAGTACATTCACACTGTTGTGCAACCATTGCCACCATCCATCCTCAGGACTTTTTCACCTTGCAAAACTGAAACTCTGTGCTCATTAAACACTAACTCCACATTCCCACACCCCCAGCCCCTGGCCACCACTATTCTATTCCGTGTCTCTATGAATTTGCCTGTTCTAGGAACCTGATATAAGTGGAATCACACAGTATTTGTCCTTTTGTTCTTGGCTTATTTCACTTAGCATACTGTCCTCAAGTTTCCTCCATGTTGTAGCATGTATCAGAATTTCCTTCCTTTTTAAGGCTGAATCATACTCCATTGTTTGTATATACCACTTTTTTTTTTTTTTAAGATTTTATTGGGGAATTGGGGAAGGGAACAGTGTTAGGGAATTGGGGAAGGGGAACATTGTGCTTTCCCAGGACCCATCAGCTCCAAGTTAAGTTGTCATCCTTCAATTTTAGTTGTGGAGGGTGCAAGCTCAGCTCCACGTCCAGTAGCAGCCTTTCAATCTAGATGCGGGGTGGGGGGGGCCGCGCAGCCCACCATCCCATATGGGTGTCAAACTGGCAACCTTGCTGCTAAGAGTATGCGTTCTCACCAGCCCTGTATATACCACTTTTTATGTATACATTTATCCATCAATGGATTCTTGGGTTGCTTCCAGCCTTTGGCTATTGTGAAAAATGCCGCTATGAACACGGGTATACAAATATTCAATGCAGATTTTAAGAACTGCTGAGCCACACAGGTCCAGGAAAATTGACTAGGTGACCTTTATCTCACTGGTGCCAGGAAATCACTCATTTCATGGAATCAGAAAATGGTAGAGCAGGAAACTATTATAAAATCATCATCTATATTTATTTATAGATGAGGAAATGAACATGAACTGACTTTACTAGGATGGCTTGTAAAATGTTTAGCTACATTTTCAGAGCAAGGGAACCCCTCTCCCAGGCAAAAAAAAAAATCTACCCAGCTTGTCATGCTACATACCTCAAATTCCCAACAGCAGAGATTTATTTACTTAGATGAAAGCATTGGTACGTTTACCAGGAATCTTCTAGTAAAATAAAAATAGCTCTGAGGGAAAGTCATCATTGACCCATACACCTTGTCTTGAAAGACTGGTTTTCCACAGAACAATAAGCTTAGAGTAAGGTTCTTAGGAAACAAATACTGTACAGGAGAGCTCAAAGGGAAGATAGACGGTGGTGTCATGGAGAATTTTAAGCATAGACAGTTCGCAAGGAGACAATCATCTCTTGAGGAGCCCCAAGCATCCAAGTATAGTTAATACCAGTGTTGAGAGCCTTATGACCCAGAAAAGTGAAGTTAGAAAAGCTAAAGACCAACTCACACAACATTACCGTTTTCTCTCTGGCTTACTTGTTACTGTAGATTGAGCTTTGTGTCAAAGTAAAGGTTTTCTATAAATGACTTGGGGCCATGACTCAATTCTGGATGTTAATGAAATACTTCGCTAGGTTTCCTCAACCATACAAGGGGAGACTTTTTTTTTTCCTTTTCGCAAAAATGAAAAACACCCAAATGGATCACCAACCGAGAAAGTCATTTTGCTTCAACAGGTTTCAATCTCTCCAGCTGCCAGATGTGCTTCCTGATGGAGTTGAGGTAGCTCTGTCTACAAAAGGTAATGTTAAGAGACCACGAGAACGTTATCATAACACAGCTCATTAGCAGAAGCATCTGGACATCCCCTGGGCCAGAAAATGCTCACTGTAAACATAGTAAGTATATTGGCTCCATCATAATAAGACTGATTCTTAAGGGGAGTGTCATGTCCACCTCCAGTTCCAACTCTGTGGAGTGGTTCCACTATGTCTATGTGAGAACAATGAAGTTTGAAAGAGGAAAGAGCTCGAGGGAAGCTTACACATACAAATACATTTGACAATGAACACAGATGACGTATAGAGACTTTTGCAATCCTAAAACTCAAAGCCAACGACAACAGAAACACTTCTATTTGTTAAAATAACAACAAGCAGCTGAGCAATAGGACATGAGATTTACTGTTATATCTGCAGAGAAGTCAAGAGGGTATGGAAATTGAATAATTAAAACAGAGCCAGATATCAGTAATCAGGGAAGTTATATACATTACTTATACAGTTTATGAAACTAAGAATCTATCATGCTCTCATGAAAATCCAGAACACAGTATATCCAAGGTCCTGCCATTACGAGGTACATAGTGTTTAATAACTAAAGTCCACACTAACAAAGTAAGTTCACATTAAATTAACCTAAACAATTAAAAAAAATAGCAGCATTAATCTAATTCCCATCATGGTGATGTTTGGTTTGCTTCATTGGCAAGTTAATTGAGTCAACATCTGTTTTATTCCCTCATACTTCCCAATAGGCCAAGCTCACATTACCTATTAAAATCTTCCCCAGAGGTCTTCTTATCCTCCTTCTCACAGAGCCTAAGGAAGCATACTGGGCTGTTTTCAGCTAACCCCTCATTGACGGAGCCCAGAGTACACCTCTCCCTATGGATCTTATCATGGTGTTGATCACCACCAAGGACCAGGTTAGAATGGTCAAAGATTCCAGTAAAGATTGTCCTCTCCAGCACTGGTGGCTGGGTTTTATTTTTCCATTAAAAAAATTATATATACAAAGCACATTATATTGGTCATTCTTGTTATGAAAGACTATAGAAGAAAGCACAGAATACTCCTGTTATCAGCTTGGTATACTCTATTCTTCTAGCACCTTTTCTAAGCATTTATACATGTCTTATTTACTGGTCTACAACTATAGTAGTGTGTTCGGTTTAACAACTATGGCTTCGATCTGAGGTCTTCTGTATGTTCCCTGTAGGTTTTTTAGCAGAAATGTGAGTGCCCCCTACAGTGCCTCTACAGTGCCCCCTCAGAACTTGCCCCCTCAACCTGTTATCTGAATCTAGCCCCTCTCACTTGACTGAACGTCACATAAAAGCAAAGGGACTGCCGATCACTACAAAATACTATGCCAGAAGGAATTGGCTCTGGCCAGACCAGGAAGTATGCTGGACACCAGAGACCCAAAAAAAGGTAGCAAGCCAGATGAAGCAGTACCCTTAGGGAGGCCAGAGGGCAATGGTGTAGACAAAGTTGGAGTACAGATGCCAGGGCCCAGAACAAAAGGTGCTGGAGTACAAACATGTGAGCAAGAATATGAAGTGTGGGCTGGTCAGCCAGATGTGAAGAGTTCAGAATGGGACAGACTAGAGTACAGACCGCTGGAAGCTGGGGAAGGGGACAATCGAGTAATAAAGCAGGAAAAGGAGGAAAGAAGACAGTTGTGAGAGAGAATCTACTGGACTTGTCTCAGCAGGCTGGGGGGGGGAGTGAGAACAACAAGGAGTCCCACATGATCCCCAACAGGGAGTTGGTGATGTGGGTACAGAGATGGGGAAGTCGGGGCCAGGGTAGGTTTGGAAGGCATGGGTGAGACAAACACATTGGATGGAGGAGATAATGGGAGAATTTTCCTCTATTTCCTCCTCCTTCCCTGACATTATTTACTACAGTGTGTCCATGAAAGAAAGAGGTGGGGTGTCTAGGTGAGAAAGTAAGTTACTTCTATCTCCCTAGATAGCCCCCAGCCCACATTCTTTGGGTTATCATCCTTGCTTAACTTCTCTTATCCCATAGGAGGCTCTGAGCTCCCTAAGAAAAGCCCATCTGTCTTTGTCACCCTGGTAGCACTTTAGAGAGAAATCAAAGGGGACTTCAGGTTTGAAAAACCTCCATCTTTCATACCTAACTTAGTTTCATCTACACTTGTAGTCAGAGCAGTAGAGGCACTGAAGCCAACCTAAGTTTTCCAAGGGCCACCCACTCAGAATATGTATGATGCATGCTGCTGGGAGAAGTAACTAGCCATGATCAGAGGGGTGGAATCTGTCCAGGAGGTCCTGGTAATAGCAGAGCCACAGAAAGGAAGAAGGAATCAAAGAGGAAAGATGGGGCAAGGCTATGCGGAAGAAACAGAAATAGGAAATTCTGGGCCATCTTCGTGAAGAGCCCTTACAAAAATATAAGTGGAAGCTATGCCTCAGAGAGAAAAGAAATGGGAAAGAAAATCCCCACATTTTAGCAGTATTAGAAGCTGTATAAAAACATTTGGAGACACTGTGACTCCTTTTTGACATGGGAGCAAATACGAAAGTGATACATCAAATTGGGGTCTTGGGTGGCATGGTGCAGACCCTACACTGGAAGAAGACTCCACAGGTGTCCCTGGAGAGGCCTGGGCTCAAGGTCAACCAGGTGGCCCACCTGACCAGTCAGGCTGATTTACTGGCAAAAGGCACGGAGGACATCCATTTCATCCAAGGCCTGGAACGGCAAAAGTCAGGAGCAAAAATGAAGTAAAAAAAGTTGTCCAGGAAAAAGCAGATTTTGCCAATGGTGGAGATTAGTGCTTCTGAGAACCTTCATTCCACTCCAATCTGACGAAAAAACAACAGTAATACAAGTATCTCAAAAATAAGCAAGTAAACATAAAGGAGGGGGAGGGGCAATGTTGGAAGTACTTTGCAATATGAAAATAATAATCATAAAAAAGCTACTTTGCTGCCTACACTTTGGGAAATACATTGAGGAGTTGACCAAGGAAGGGCTTTTCTGTGGAGTCACAGCACATGAGACCAACAGACAGTCTCTGGTTTCTGGTACAACCTATCCCATCTGGCACTTCTGCAGGGAGGGCCTTGCCAGGGTTGGAGTCCATTTGTCACTAGGCAGTTGAGTGCCTGTATGCAATACTAGGTCAATAATAATTATTTCATTCGTTTCTCTTCCAACGTCCAATCTGCCACAAACATTATTTTCCCTTGCTTTTGTCATAGCAAGATTCACAGCCTGAATGTCAGCCTTCTGAGGCAATGCCTGGGGCTCTAATTTTGAACAAGGAAGGGTGACCTAGAATCAAACCATTTTTAAGGAGGTGGAAGGTAAGAATTGGAGGACGGACCAGAGGTGAGGAGGAGGGATCAGAAAGGTCAAGAAATGAGGATGGATAGACCAGGAGAGTGGAATAAGAAAGCCGAAGGGCATTCATTTCATTGAATTTACTTAATTTCCGATTTCTGTGCACTCTGCTTTATTGAATTTCCCCTGAGCAAGAAAACCACAATATCTCCCACCCCACATCATTTAATTAATTTTACCACCTCAACTTTAATACCACACCTATAAAAAAGTTATGGGGGTGCCGGCCGAGTGGTGCACTGGTTAAGAGCTGGCTTGGGATGCCAGTGGCCCCGGTTCGGATCCCACATATGAGGGCCAGTGACACTGCCCTCTACAGCTAACAACAGCTCCACCTGGAGCTGGGCTGTGCGAGCCCCGGCGATGCTGTGGGCTGCAGCCCCTGCTGCAGTGGGCTGCCATAGACTACAGTGAGCGGCCGGCAGCCAGCGTGAGCTGGCCAATAGCCGTGGTGAGCGGCCGTCCAGAGGCCGGCGACCGAGCGCAATGACGATACCAACATGGGCCAGTGAAGCAACGTCCTCCACAACTAGACTGAAGAACAAAAGGACAGCAACTTATCTGTTCCTCTTCCCCGATTCCCCAAAACTGTTCCCCTCCGCTAATTCCCCAATAAAATCTTTTTTAAAAAAAGTTATGGGGTTAATGCCTAAGGGTGGAATTTTTTTAAAGCAATTAGAAAGCTATACTTTAGCGACATTAATTCTTAAGTAATGTTTGGTGCTTAAATTCAAGTATTTGATTTTTAAAGTTTTAAATTATTATTTCACCAAAATCAAGTTGAGTAAAAACTGCTTTTGTCTAAACTGGTTTTGCAGACAGTCATTAAGTAATTGTTTGGTTACATTTCTCACCGTGCAGTTTCACTGAAAGGCAGATTGATAAAAATCAGTCACACCAGTTTCTGGAAGTTACCTTCTCTCCAACAGGACAAGCCTCCAGGGCAATCTGTGCCTATTAGCCTGTCCCCTTAGGGACACTCCAACTACCTGGCTCTCCCCCGGAGATTTGCTGGCATTTGTCTGGTACAGACATACCAGGAAATGACATACCCAGGGTTGCAGGCAGGGCCTTCACTTTGGAAGAACGCTGCTTCCTGCTTCGGCTAGAAGAAAGGATCCACAGGGACCCGAATGTTTTCCAAAAGTCACAGGAAGAAGGGAGTTCTCTCTCAGAATCGCTGTTACTTGTTCATCCAATGGACATTTGTTGCAGGTCTGTGTAGGGCAAGGAGCTCTGCCACACACTGGGAATAGCAAGATGAGTTATCCTGGGCCTCCAGGCTCACTGGGCAATGGGGTAGTCAGATAGGAAGGCAGTTACAACACAGTGTAAAAGGCGCTAGACCTAAGAGAGGCCCAGATTCCCTGTGAGCACATCAGAGCATAGCTTAAACCAGACTGGGGTGGAGCAGGAGTCAAGGAAGACTGCCTGGAGGAGGTGACCCTAGCACCAACCTCCATTCAATTGATATTGTGTGCTTATCATGTGCCCGGAGCTGCTCTGAATGCTGAGATAGAGCAGTGGACCCACCACTTGAGGTCCTCCTCACTAGAAACATTCCAGGAGGAAGAGACTCACTAATGCACAGAAGAATGTGACAGAGTGTGGCCACATGGTTAGGGAGGCCTGAGGAAGTGGTGTTTAAGCTGAGACTTTATTGATAAGATGGAAAGAAGGGTTTTGCAAGCAGAGAAAATGGCCTGCAAGGACAAGTTTGGTATGCTGTTGGAATAGAGAGAAAAAAGAACTAGCGTGGCTACAATGTAATGAGCAAGGAGCAACAGGAAGGGGATGAGATCAGGGAGATAAGCAAGGACTAGATCACACAAGCTTTTATAGATTAGGGTTCCACATTTGGATTTTATTGTATGCATCATGGGAAATTGTTAAGGGTTTTTTAAGCCAGAAAGTGACATTATTAGATTTGTGTTTTAAAGTGATCACCCCAGCTGCTCAGTCAGGCGAGGGAATGGGGAGGAGAGAGAGTGCTTGAAAGAAGCGGCATATGCAAAGGCCCTTGGAGAGAGGAAGCTCATTCCACCAGATATGTGTGAGACCAGGTGCAGAGAACTAGGTGGGATGGAGAGAGTTGAGGCTGGAGGCCAGGCCCCCAAGGTTCTCACATGCCATACCGTAAGCAGTGGCCTCACCTGGAGGCTCCAGGCAGGCTCTGGGAGCCTTGAGGCAGCAATGACATATTCAGGATCTACTAAACTCACCCAGTGGTTTTTGGATTCATGGGTGGTGTTAAGGTCCTGGGTTCCCCAAATAGCAAGGCCCTGACATGTGGATTAAATTTTACCTACAAATACCCCAAATATACACTATCTTTCAGAGTTACTAAAATGTATGAATAGTCATCACACTTTTACACATGAACAACAATGGTTTTCTCATTCTCCAGAGTTCAGTGGGTAAAGTAGAAGAGTAATAACCCCCAAGGTGATTAATATCATTTTATTATTGTTGTTATGTACTTTCCTATTGTATCTCACGCTGATCACTCACTTCCTTCTTCCAACTCAAGACCACTCTGATTTTCCTTCTTCTTTCTGGATGACCTTGAAAACACTATGCTAAGTGAAAGAAGCTAGTCACAAAAGACCATATATTTATGATGTCTTCCATATGAAATATCCCAAATGGAAAATCTACAAGTAGAAAGTAGATGAATAGTTGCCTAAGACTGGAGTGGGTTGGGGGGAAACGGGGAGTGACAGCTAATGGGTACAAGATTTCTTTCTGAGATGATGAAAACGTTCTAAAATTGATTGTGGTGAAGGTTGCACAAGAAACAGATTATAGCTATTGCTTCTGGGAAGGAAACTTGACAGCTAGGGGACAAGGGTGTCCCTGTATATATTGGGTTGTCGGAACAGTCATGACACATTTTTGCAATGAAAAACAGAAAAATACATCATGACTTTTGCGACAACCCAATAATATATATATAATTTTTTTTTACTATGCATCCTGTGTACATATTAAATTTTGTATCACATGTATAATAACCTATTCACAAATAAATTAAATAATATTTTACAAGAAATTACATTAGGAATGACAAAAGGGTCATAACTATAGAAATTCAAAAAAAAATCAGAGAACCTCAATTAAATATTCATAGCAGTACATATGCAAATGTAGATGAAAACGGTAATTTTTAGGAAGATATAAATGTCAAAAATTGACTCATAGAAAAGATAGAAAAACAGACTAGCCTAATGGTCAGATAAGAAATTAAAATGATAGCCAAAAACATACCTCATCTCTCCCCTGCCCCAAAAAAGAACATCAAATGCAGATAGGTTTATAGTTGAGTTCTGCCAATCCTTCAAAAAACAGATAACTCTTACTTCTAAACTGTTTCCAGACATGGGAAGCTGTCCAAGGCATCCCCACTCATTTACTAGGAATAAATATCATTGTACTAAAAAATGAGTAAGGGTAGCAAAATGGAAGGGAAGGAGGGAGAGAGGAAGAGAGGGGGGAGCACAATAGTCATTTTGTTTGACCTACACAATTGCTTCTATCAATTCTTTAATTAAAATATAGTTAACCTATTAATTTTAATTGGCTGAATTTGTTGCTAACATTTAAAAATGGGATTATTTTTATAAAAATCATGCTGAAATAAAACATGTAATTGTAATAAGAGTAATAGAATATTTATATTTTTAATTCCTATGAATCAATTATGATGATGGTGATGATCATTAACATTTATCAAGCACTTAGTATGTACAAGGACCTTTTTATAGAAGAAAAAGACAACTTTATAGAGTAAAAACAAAGGATATTTTTGTAGAAAACAAAAATGGGACACCATTTTTACCCATCAGAAGGGCAAAACTTAAAACTGAATATAATCAGTAAGAGTATGAGAAAATATTTGTGTTCTCCACTAGTGGGAATATAAGTTGGTACAATCATTTGGAGAACAATTTGAAGATACCTATTAAAAATTTTAATGTACATACCTTCGAAATCCAGGAAATCCATTGCTCTAGGTCTATCCTAGATAAATACTGGAAAATGTATTCAAATGGTTGTGATATTAGTTTCCTATTGCTGCAGAACAAATTACCACAAATTTAACAGTTTAAAACAACACAAAATTGTTATCTCAGTTTCTGAGGGCCAAGAGTCAGGAACATTTTAAGGGTTGGATCCTCTGCCCAGGATCTCACAAGGCTAAAGTCAAGATGTCTGCCCAGGGCATTTTTATCTAGAGGTTCAGTGCAGGGAGGACCTGCTTCCCAGCTCCCTCAGGTTGTCAGCAGAATTCATTTCCTTGCAGTTGTATAGGGAGGTCAGTTTATCATTAGCTGACAGAGACAGACCACACTCAACAGCTGGAGCTCACTTTCAGGACCTTACCATGTGACCCTTTCCTTCAGTCCCCTCACACTTCAAATCTTTCAATTCAGAGAGCCCCTTTTAAAGGATCCCCTGTTTAACCTGTCCCACCCACAATAATCCAAGTTCATTCACCCAATAGCTGGAGTTATAGCCCATCCTATTCACAGGTCCTGCCCACATTCAGAGGGAGGGAACTACAATGGGTGAGTGCAACAGGGGTGGGAATCTTGGGGCTATCTCAGAATTCCACCCACCACACCCATGTTTAAGGATGTTCCTGGGAGGAGACTTTGTAAAAACGAAAAATTAGGAAAACTTAGAACTCATTAAATAAACTACGAATGGTTGCATAGACTATGCACATCCGTACTATGGAAAATTGTGCAACATCATTAAGTTGAATGAGATAGATCAATGACATAATAAGTTTTTTAAAAAGGCAAGTTACAGAACAATACATACAATAGAGTCCCATTATGTATAAATAAATAAATACTGACTTCCTGCCTCTACCCTTATACTCTGTAATCCTCTATTCTGCTGCCAGAGGCCTTTTCAAAATTCAACTGATCCTGTCACCAACCCTGTGCCCACCCTGCCCCCTGGCTTAAAACTTGACCTTGGGTTCCCATCATTCTTGGGATAAAGCCTAAACAAATCCTTATCCTGGCCTTCCATGGCTCCCTAGAGATATGGCTCTCCTCCTCCCCTGAGCCCTCACCACGGCTGTCCTTCTGTCTGAAATGCTCTGGGTCACCCCTTGACACCTGGATAACTCAGATTCATTCTTCAAACCCTAATCCCTCCTCTGGCTCCCCAGACCAGCCAGGTCCCCTGTCATAAACTCTCCCCATGCTCCCTTACCCTTCCTACAGTTTTTAAGTATTTATCTTTGTGCTTATTTGATTAATGTCTGTCTCCCCCAATGGACACTAAACTCCACAAGGGCAGACCAGTAGATGATTTTGCTTACTGTTGCATCCCCCAGTGCCTGGTATACTACCTGCCACAGAATAGGGACCTAGTCAATATATGCTTCATAAAACAATAAATGGGGCTGTCAGATGGGTGAGAAAGGTGAAGGGATTAGGGACTGCAAATTGGTAGTCACAAAATTGTTGCAGCGATGTGGAATACAGTATGGGAAATATAATCAATAATGTTATAAAGATTTTGTAGTGTGTCAGATGGGTACTGGACTTATGGGGGAGTGTCACTTCATAGATTATGTAAGTGCCTAACCACTGAGCTATATACCTGAAACTAATATAAAATAATATTGAATGTCACCTATAATTTTAAAAATATATATATAGGGGCCGGCCGAGTGGCGCATTGAGTAAGAGCTGGTTTTGGGATGCCAGCAGCCCCGGTTCGGATCCCACATATGAGGGCCAGTGACACTGCCTTCCACAGCTAACAACAGCTCCACCGGGAGCTGGGCTGTACGAGCCCCGGTGATGGTGTAGGCTGCAGCCCCTGGTGCAGGGGGCTGCCATAGGCTACAGTGAGTGGCCGGCAGCCAGTGTGAGCTGCCAACAGCCGCGGTGAGCGACATCCAGAGGCCGGCGACACGTCTGCCTCATTCGGGAAGAGCGCAATGATGACGACAACATGGGCCAGTGAAGCAACGTCCTCTGCAACTAGATTGAAGAACAAAAAGACAGCAACTTGTCTGTTCCCCTTACCTGCTTACCTGATTCCCCAACACTGTTCCCCGCCCCCAATTCCCCAATAAAATCTTAAAAAAAACACAAAAATATATATATATATATATATATATATATATATATATATATAGTCACAGGATGTAAAGTACAACATAGGGAATATAGTCAATGGTATTGTAATAGCTATGTATGATGTCAGAGGGGTAGTAGATTTGGTGGGATTATCACTTTGTGAGAGGTGTAAATATCTAATCATTATGTTTTTTGTAAACCTAAAACTAATAAAAAAATTAAAAACAAATAAACCAAATGCATTCCCTTCTTAGTCCTCCAAGGTCCCCTTCTCATGGAAGCTTCACCGTTCTGTGTCTGTCTGTCAGATATCCCCTTATCCTTGTGTATCTGCTTCCTAGCACTCAGAGTTGTATACCAGATCATTTGCTCACAGACCGAGGTCCCCACCAAACTGTAAGCTCCTCTCCATCACAACCAACCCAGCACTCAGCCCAGAGAAGAGCTCAGTAACTGGTCGATGGGTGAACAAATGGACAAATCTGCCTGTCCCCTGTCTCCACTACGCCCCTACAGGTATCCTGTTTGGTGGTAGCCCTGAGGACCGATGAGGCTCACTGCAGCAGGCTGGCAGTCTTGTAGCAAGGAGGGGTGAAGCAGGCTCTGGGAGAGGCAGACCCACTGCTGTGGCTGGGAGGGAGGGAGTCCCTCTAAGAGGAAGAAGATGGTCAGTGGCAATTATCAGAACAGGTGGTGGAAGTGTAGTCAGCATCCAGGAGGCCCAATTCAAGGGACAGTGTGTCTCACTGAGCAGGAGGGGCCCCGGGAGTAGACCCAGTGCTGAATAAGAAATCAGAGAGGGATCCGTTAAGGCCTGTCCCAGGACACAACTCTGTACTGCTGCCCAGCTGGACCACAAGCCATATCCCAACCCCCACCCCACCCCCCGCACTTCCCTGCTAAACACCTTTTGAGAATATTATCCTCTGCACTTACAACAGCAACCCATATACTCAAATAGGTGACCTTGATGAAGGGGTTCTAGGGCCAAGTTCAACCAGAAGCTTTGTTTTCCCAATACAGTCCAGGGGGAGGAGGAGTCTGAGCCAGCTGGAAAGAAGACCAAGGTCAATGCCCACAGGGCTATGTCCTATTCCAAGGGCTAGGCTGTAATTCTGAGAGTCGAGAGCAGAAAAGGACAGAGCAAGAAATCAATGTGAGGGGTGGCCAGTTAGCTCAGTTGGTTAGAACGTGGTGCTAATAACACCAAGGTTGCCAGTTCAATCCCTGTATGGGCCACTGTAAGCTACATCCTCCTTAAAAAAAAAAAGAAAGAAAGAAAAAGAAATCAATGTGAGCAGCAGCTCACTGAAACCTCTGCACATAGCAATGGTGCGGGAGTTCCCCTATAACATGGCACCTGATTCTCAGAGGGGTGATACTTAAGGGCCTTCTGCCTGGTTGGCAGCCCCCACTCCATTATGCCTTCCCAGGTCCCCTCCTCTCTCCTATCACCAAGTTGAACTGTATGAAACCGTCTCAGATCAGCGTGTTTGTCCCATAAAAATGGCAATTTCATGTGGTTTATTTTTATTTTTTTTATTTATTATTTTTTATTTATTTATATATACTTTTAATTAGCTTCAGGTGTACAACGAAGTGCAATAGTTATACTTTTTACCCCTCAAAGTGACAACCCCCCTCCCCCAATTCTCCCCTCCCACTCCTCCCCCCCATATCATACTATCTATTACAATTCCTTTGACTCCCTTCCACCATATAATCCACATCCCGTGACTGTCTATATATTCAATTTCATGTGGTTTAATATAAGAGATCAAGAGGTTGCGATGGCAGGGCCTCTGTTTCATCTGTTTCTCCACAATGTAGTAGATAAAATATTGGATTGTCGGAAAAATCATGATGCATTTTTGCAATGAAAAACATAGAAAAAAATACGTCATGACTTTTCTGACAACCCAATTGATATGAGCCAAAGAAATTGTAGGTTTTGCGAATTTAATTTTACTGTGCCAACTAACTCACCAGTAGTTTTTTAGAGAGTTACTCTAAAGCCCTTAAATAAAAATCGGTGTGTGCACAACCTTTTACTGTGTACACTGGGGCACTCCTGCTATCAGGTACAATAAACACAAAGAGAAAAGGGGCTGGGACGACTAAGAATCTATTGGTGCCACTCGCTGTACTTATATTCACTCTTTCATTGACTCACAATGACAATCTTGAAAGGAAGATATTGTTGGTCCTATTTCAAAAATTAGGGAACATGCCTTATCTTAAATATAATAAATATAACTATCTAAAATATAATAAATCACACATTCCCTTAAAAAAATAGGAAACTGGGGTTTCCAGATGTGAAATATAGCTAGTATAGATGACAGAGTTCTAATTTAGGTCTATATGATTCTAAGGCCGATGACCTTTCAACCTCATCACTAAGGGATTTTTTTTTTTAAAGATTTTATTGGGGAATTGGGGGAGGGGAACAGCGTTGGGGAATTGGGGGAGGGGAACAGACAAGTTGCTGTCTTTTTGTTCTTCAGTCTAGTTGCAGAGGACGTTGCTTCACTGGCCCATGTTGGTATCGTCATTGCGCTCTTCCCAGATGAGGCAGATCGGTCGCCAGCCTCTGGGTAGTCACTCACCGCAGCTATTGGCAGCTCATGCTGGCTGCCAGCCACTCACTGTAGCTGATGGCGGCCCACTGCAGCAGGGGCTTCAGCCTACACCGTCACCGAGGTTCGCACAGCCCAGCTCCAGATGAAGCTGTTGTTAGCTGTAGAGGGCAGTATCACTGGCCCTCATATGTGGAATCCGAACCAGGGCCGCTGGCATCTCAAGCCGGCTCTTAACCAATGCGCCACTCGGCCGGCCCAGGGATTTTCTTATAAAGCATTTCATTCATACCTAGTGAATGAACACAACCTGAAAAAGATGAGTTTGTCTGGGGGAAAAACATGCAAACACAAATCTTACAAAGAAGGAAAACCATTAAAAAGTAACGAAGCTGCCTCCTTAAAGATTCAGATAGTATTATAGCTTCTTTGCTTTTGCAAAAATATTCCATTCTGGTGTAAAATGTGGACGACCCAGGTGTACCTGTGTCAGGATGTCCTTGCTGTGTATTTGTCCTGTGTGTTCCAACTCCATTCTGCATGGTTTTCCTTGTCATTCTCTAGGAACTACAGGCTTGTCATGTATTTCTTGACAGGAGATACCTTTCAAAGAAATAGTCAAATACTCTATGCAGAATGAGATGCTTTAAACAACATTGATGAGTTTACACAACAGGGGGCCTGTTTCTGAGGCAGCCCACATTTTTTTGCACATAGTGATTTTGAAAATTACCCACCTCCATTCTGCCTCATGCACAGCAAGCAGCTCTCTCACACTTGATATTGTCTGTAAGTGAAGGACAAGAAATGGAACTTTGGCTAGAATTCTAAGTCCGCTAGGCCAATGTTTTCGGAGCAGTTACTGCTACTGCCTCCTGGCTCTGTGTTCTCTTGCTCCTTGGCTTCCCGAGCCTGAAAAATGAAAAGCTGCAGCAGCAAGGTGGGGCAGAGAGTGAAAGGACAATGAACGATCAGGTGCAGAGCAGAAAAATCAAGAAATGAAAATCTTGAGGGGTTTAAAATGAAAACGCATCTTGTGAACTGTTGAGACTGGTACCCTCCAGTAAGAGGCAAGTTATAGGAGTTGGGGGAAATTGTCATACCCAAGTCACTTCAACCATTTATTGCGCAACACATGTGAGGACCCCTAGCCCAAGTTCTAGGCACTGGATCTCTTAAAATCCATTACTCTCCATTGTGCATTCACACAGATAAATCTGACTTCTGGAATCTAGACCCAGAATTTACAAAATGAAAGGAAGGCAAAAACTGGGAAAATACAACTAGAGTTATTCAAAGGAACTTTAAAAATAAAAACTCCTTTCTAACAAATGCATTAGGGTGTTCAAGAACGTCGGCCCTTGCCTTTTCTGCCTTTAAAAGGAACGTGCAGCATATATCAGGAGGCACTGTGAACAGCAAGGCTATACTGGATTGCAAAAGAAGAATCACTGCCAAGGGATAAGGGGGAAGGAGGGAAGGGAGAAAAAGCATTTCAGCACTTTAAAAGCATATAAACAAATCACTGTCCCCACTCTCCTCCCTCCATCTCCAAGTTGCCTTAGTAAAATAAAGTTGGAATTAGGGTTAAATAAAGCCATCCAAGTTCCTCCCTCTATTCAGTCTATGCCACAAATAATCCATTTGCTGCCTGAGACCTTATCTGAAGTTTCTGTCTTAAGTTATCTGTATGAGGATAAGAGAATCAAAGGAAAATTAAGCCACATGCTTAAGCTACTGGAGTTATGTAGAAAGTTGAACTCCATTTCTGCAAAAGAAAGTAGCTACAGAGAATTTTCTAAGGGAAAATTTTCCTTTGGAACAATTAAAAGGAAAAAAACAACACATGAATGCTTCAGAAAATAATGAAGCACAAGAAAGGGCATCAAGGGTGGGCACTGGAGCCCACCTCAGTCACCCTGGCAATACCTGGCAGGAATGCTGCCCAGGGATTCCTGGGCCTCATTTGAATAAATCTCATTATTTTAATCATCACCTCAGGGAATTGTGATATAGGTTTATCCTCAAATAAAATTACTCTCAGTTTGCCTTAATTTAAAAAAATGTTGGCAGAGGGGAAGTCCTTAATAAAATAGAAAGCAACATAACAAAGAAAGTTTTAAAAAATTGGGAACTGTTGACTTATTTATGGTTCCTTCCTCGGATGTTGATACCCACCTAAAAAAAATTCCCTTCTCCTTTCTTTCTTTATCCAAGTAGTTAAAAAGAACATGCTTCCTCCTTCCACCTTTCCCTCTACATGACTCATGCAATAAATATCCAATCTCTGTCCCAGCCTAAGTTTTTGCCAGTGTCAGGCAAAATTTAAAAGGGTTCATCTCTCTCTCTCTCTCTCTCTCTCTCTCTCTCTCTCTCTCTCTCTCTCTCTCCATCTCTCATAGGTATGAAACAGGAGTCTCCAATCAGTTGATCTTAGTGGAATAGCTCCACCAACACAGTCTCATAGGTAAAAGTTGACATGCTAAAAGTAAGTAAGTTTATGCAAAATATCAAATAAATAGTAAACACACATACACACACACCCCCCTTAAATTAAACACACACACACACACACACACACACACCTTAAATTAAACAGTCAGAACTATTTCTAGCAAACAGAACTATTTCTAGCAAACTTTCTACTTCAGGGAAACAAAAAAGCATAATATATATATATATATATATATATATAAACATTTAGAGTTGTATCCTGATTTAGGATACAAAAATGAGGAAATATAAATCCTCAACCAATTATGAGTAATAAGGAATCTTTCTATTTGCCCCCTTCATAAAATATAGGCAGGGGTGGTATAATAATTGCTAATATTTACTGAGCACTTATATGCCAAGCTCTGCATGGATTATTTCATTTAGGCCTCACAACAATCCTATGAGGCAGGTACCATTATTATTGCCATTTTACAGATGATCAACTGAGGCTTAAAGCATCTAGCCAGTAGCAGCATTAAGCTGTGCACCTACACAGTCTTCTTACAGAGTCCACGTTCTTTTTTTGTTTTAGAGGCCAGTGTCACTGGCCCTCATATGTGGGACCGGAACCGGGGCCGCTGGCATCCCAAGCCAGCTCTTGACCACCGCGCCACTCCGCCGGCCCAGAGTCCACATTCTTAACTACTGAGCTCTACTACTTCCCAGTTGACAAGGGGGACAGAGCACAGGAGACTGACCTGGCCTCAGGTCTGACTTCTGATACTTGCCACTAGCTCATTCTAAGACAAGGAGTAACATCGAGGAAGGTCTGAAAGTGTTTGGCGAAACAGTGCTTTACTGCTGTTTTCTAGCTCTTCCTTTCTGATTTTCCAAAAACCACAACTTTGACTTCCCTGAGTCTTAGGGATCGCTGGGGAAGGAAATGAGGCAATCTTTGCAAACAAATGTTAAAAAGTAGAAAGGGCTGTGTCAGAGGTTGGCAACCTATCAAAAAGTGAAGTCAAGGTTCTGACTCTTTACACGGGGCCAGAGGGACGGAATGGGGTGGGAGAAGGGCTATGGGAGGTTCTCCAACCTTCCACACAAGGACGGCAGCAGCAGACCCCTATGCTGCATAAACCGAAGCTCCTACTAAGTGCACACACTTGTGCATGATCGATTGCACCCACATTCTGCTAACATTTATTCAGCAAACAATGTGTGCAAAGCTCTATATTAAACATGATACAGCTCAGCTTTTTCTTCCAAGAGCTGATGATCTGAGGTGATATGGGACAAATAATCATGAAAATGGCTCCAAATATATACATTAGAATTTATAAAACAAGAAAGAGCTGTTATGAAAAGCTCAGGGGAAATGAAAAAGAAACAAATGATGGAAATGGAGAACTTAGACCAGGAATTGGGATAGTTTGGGGGCAGCAATGACAGGGCTCCTGGGGCAGAGTGGCCCTTTTGACTTTGTCACACACATTTGAGAGATGCGGCACCAAATGTCACCTATACGTTTGTATTTTCTACAAAATATGTATTTCCCAGTGAAATTTTCAGCCTTCGTCTACCAGGGGAAGTCCTGCAGTAATAGGCACTCAGTGAATATCCGGCTGAGTCAGTGAATGGGGGAGTCTTATACTGGTGCATTTATTCAAATGTTTTCATTTATTCAACAAGTCCTGTGGTGGTTTTAAAATATGTCCACAAATTGTGTGATACTCTTTCCTTCAAAGTATGATTATATTTAGTCACTTCTAATTAATATAATGTAGCCAATATGGCTGAAATAATGGTCCACTTGAGATTAGGATATACAGGACATTACAAGTTGCCATGCTTTCTCTCGAATCACTGTCTCTGGGAAAATCATCTGCTGTATTATGCGGATACTCAAACAGGCACGTGGAGAAGCTCACATGCGTGTGTAGCTAAGGCCTCCTGCCAGCAGTCTTGTGAGGAAGCCATCCTGGAAGGAGAGCTTCTAGCACCAGTCAAACCTTCAGATGTCTGGGAAATAACCTCGACTGCAATCTCATGAGAGACCCACCGAGCTAGGCTGCTCCCAAAATCCTAACCCACAAAAATTATATGATAGTAAATGTCTGTTGTCTTAAGCCATTAAGTTGTGGGTCATTTGTTCTGCAGCAATGTATACCTCACACAGGCCTCTGCTCTTCTATGTGCAAGACTGGAGATATTAATACAATGGCATGTCAGATAGTTCTGTCCCTGCCCTCACTGAGTTCAGTCTATTAGATAGCACAGACAATTAATATGTGCTCTAATGAAAGGATGAGATGCCAATGAGCAGGAGATTTAGGGAGCACAGAAGAGGGTCATTTGGCTAGTCTAGTAGGTCATAATTAAGTGATAATCAGTTTTCGATCCAAAGGATAAGCAGGAAATATCCAGATGTATTAGTCTGCTAGGGCTGCTGTAACAAAGTCCCACTGACTGGATGGTTCAGACAACAGACATTTATTCCCTCACAGTTCTGAAGGTTGGAAGTCAACCTTTAATCAAGGTGTTGGCAGGGTTGGTTCCTTTTGAGGCTGTGAGGGAAGGATCTGCTCCAGACCTCTTTCTTTGGCTTAGAAATGGCCATCTTCCCCTGCGTATTTCATGCCATCTTCTCTCTATGCATATCTATGTCCAAATTTCCCCTTTTTATAAGAACATTAATCATATTGGATTAGGACCCACCCTAATGACCTTACTTTAACTTGACTGTCTCTGTAAAGACCCTATCTCCAAATTATGTCACACTCTGAGATACTGGAGGTTAGGATTTCAGCATATGAACTGGGGCTGGGGGACATCAGCCCTTAACACCAGGTGAAAGCATATGAGGAGAGGGGAGAACAGTCCAAGCAGACAGATTAGCAGGTACTAAAGACTATACAGGCAAGAGGTAGCATGTTAAATTGGAGCATTATGAGTATGAATTGAGGGAATATAACAAAAACTAGGACCAGATCACAAAGGGTCTTATAAGCTATGTTAAAGCATTGGAATTATATCCGAAGAACAGTAGTAACAGCTGGAAAGTTTTAAGTAGAAGCATCATAGCACCACATGTGCATTTTAGAAAATTCCCTCTAGCTGCCTGGTTGAGAATGGGCTGGCAGGAGCGAGAACTCACACAGGGAATACTGGTTAGGAGGCTACTGCAGGAAGCCAGCAACAAGAGATGGTAGCATGAGCTAAGGTGGAGAGAAGTAAAAGATTCAAGTAAGTATAGAATAAGAAACAACAGAATTTGCTGAGGAAATAGCTGCTGTGGGGAGAGGGAAATGGAAGACTCAAGGATGCTGTCCAGGCCCCTGGTACAGGCAAGTGGTACCTTTCACAGAGAATGGGAGAAGAGGGTTTGGAGGAAAGAGGACAGATTTGGTGTTGGACTTTTTGAGTTTGAGTTTGAGGTTACTATGAGGTTACTATGGGCATATGTTCCACACCTAGGAAGAAAGATCCAGCCTGGAGATAGAGACTGGGGAGACCTTCACAACGAGCTGAAAACTGATGCCCTGATAATGAGTGAGATCTCTGAAAATGGGAGTGCCATGGAATAAGAGAATACATATATCCTTGGAGAGCACCAACGCTGAAGACACAAAGCATTTTCAGAGAGACAGGAAGAAAATGAGGAAATCAAGAAAACAGATCCATTCAAAACGTGGCAGTTGGCAGCAAATTACACTAAAAGTCAAATAATAAGAACCGTCTGTTACATGCCCCCAGAATACAGTGACAAAGACTTAGGTGAAGACCTAGGCAGGCACCTCAGCTTCAGGGATGCTCATCTGGGGTCTACAAAGTAAGCTTAACAGTTTTCAATATGTGAGAAAGAATTTTTTCTTCATGAATAGATAAAGGGAGAGCTATTCCACCACAGGTATGACCCTCAAAAACTCCCTTTCTAAGGAGATGCCCCCTCAAATGGCCCAAAGTTTTCCCTAAGTCCAACAGAGAGCTCACTGCGATAACCTGAGGTACAGGAATATGTTAGAGGAGTCTAGTACCCCAGATGTCAATGTGCTTCAGAACACAGCAACTTCATCCAAAGTCCTGCTAGAACCCAAGAAACAAATTATTTTAGGAAACATGGAGGAGAGGACTGAATTTCTAGTGCTATCACAGGTGCAGGCAGGACCCCATCCAAATGGCCCTGGCCAGCTTTTCTTTCCCTGGACAACATAGCCCCACTGTTTGAAATTAGCTAATAACCCTGCACTCATGACTTAGCTCATGACCAAGTCTCTGTTCCCTCGTTAGGAAAATAAAGATGAGAATAGAACAACAGCACAAATGGCTGAGTGAGGATTAGATAAGATTAATTAGCACATTGCTTGGCACACAGTGAGAGCTCAGGGGGATATCTTTGTTATAATAAATAATAATATTATGCTATGAATATCATGAGTATCATTAGTACTAGATCCCAGGCACCTTTAGAAATCGTTCCCTTTGCACTGTAACTTATAAGTCTGTGGGTCTTTCTCAACTATCCTCATCATCACCTGTACTTCCACCCCCCTGCCCTGCCCACAGCACTGCGCTCAAAGACCAGGAACTCAGCCTTGCAATTCTCAGCACACACCCAGTGTCTAGGGTGCCTGGCGCATGCAGTAAGTCAATAATCCTTGTGGTATGAGTTAATAAATTCCAAGTGTATCGACCAAAATGTACTGATGAGAGCAGAGAAACATTGTTTCCAGCAATGGAAAAAGTCTTGTATGAGAAGCCAAGCAAAGGCTTGTAAGTCTGAAGAGGAAAAGATCTAAGGTTGGCACCATATTCTGGGTGACAGGCATAGAGATCCACTCTTCAATGAAGTTCAGATAATGAGCAAAGCAACACAACAGCCTGACCGCACAGCAGGAAGAAAAGATAATAGCACTGTGGGTTTTGTTGGGTTTTGCCCTTGCAGGGGAACTCCCTTTATAGGCAACAGAACCAAGAGGGCAGTTACACACAAATGCATATCTCTTAGCGTAAATTCCTATCACATCGTTAATCAGTAGGTAGGAGTGGCAACAGTTTTGGTGACCTGTGAGGATTTGGGAACACCACAAAACAAACAAACCTCCAACATAATCCAGCAAAACCCGACAAATTACATGACATTTCAGACCTAGCAGGAGACGAAACACAGAACCCCCACCTACAAAGAGGAAGTGATGTATTTACCCTAGGCAAATAATGAAGTCAACACTTTGAAAGCAGAAAAGAAAATCAAGTACAAAGGGACAGCCGGAATTCCTTAAAAGAACATGGAGGATGGTGTCTCAAAGGGCTACAGTTACCAACATCCCATGCCTTTCCTCAAAAACCAGTCTCTGTCTCTCTGTCTCTCTGTCTCTCTCTGTCTCTCTCTGTCTCTCTCTCCCTCTCTCTCCCTGCCTCCCTCCCTCCCTCCCATCCCTCTCTTTCTCATTTGGTCAGCCCTGTGGCAGATACTTATGGGCTGCCTACCAGGTTCTGGAATGAGCAAAGAGAAATTAAAGTCTTCTTTGCAGAAACAAAAACTTCATGCAAAAACTTCACACTTGAAGCAAACATGGAAAAGAATAAAAGGAGAGGGGGAAAGGATGTCGTGAGTGGAAAGATGGCCCCAAAGACTGAAGCTATGTATTCAGTGTATACTTGGAGTTGACAATAAAGATGTAATCTTCCATGTAATGATGCTTTGCAGTAATAGGACCTCTTAATCCCAGTTATCTCAAAGAAACATAAACATCAATTAGGTGTTCCCAACGCCTCTAGGGGAATTCCATTTTTATCCTTCATTTAACTGAGAAACTGAGGTACAGAGAAATGAAGGAAATGGCCTAAAGGATGACAGTCTGAGTCAGCAGCCTGACCAGGAAGCTGGGGTTGTGACTGCTGGCTTCCTCCTCTCCTCTATAAATATTAGAGCACATTCCTTTCAGAGAGGCAGCTTTCCAGGATATAAGGCCTGGAGACTCAGATCATTCTGGGGAGGGACACGATACCCGACATGAGGCACACAGGTCAGCAGATGCTGAAATTTCTTCTGAGATGAGGCTTTCCCCTTCCTTCACCAGCATTACTCAGCCTGGAAAATCAACTTACCCAGATGCCCTGACTTCCTGCTCCTTCAATGAGCCCTCCCCGCTCCCATTCTAAAGCAGCAGCTGCACAAATCAGCAGCCCTCTTTGGCCTGAGAGCTCCAGGACTTAGTTGTGTCCCAGTGTGTGCCAAAAACTTCCGCCCGATGTGTGTGCTTGCATTGTAAAATGCTGGCACATGCTTCGGCAAAGAATTTTTTCCTTCTTAAGGACCACCAGAAAGTTTGTTTGGCGATCTGTCCTTCTAAAGCCAAAAAAGGAAAAGAAAGAAAAGAAAAGGCTGTGAACTGCTTATTATGTTTCAAAAGCTACATGGAGGTTTATCCAACTTTAAGGAAAGTACATACACACACTAAGCCCCCAATTGCTTGAAGACTTCCCACTTTGTAATGCACTGGAACTGGATTTTAGAGCAAAGGGCAGCAGTGATGATTCTAGAAGTTATGTCACAGATGGTGTAGCATTACCTTCTGCCCACTGGCATCTTATCAGCCATGTGTGCCCGGTCTATTTTGAGACCTGAGCCTGCTACCTGGGACATGGGTCGTGTTAACAAATCAACGGATGGCTGACAAGGGTCTAACCTGCTTCATCTGGTCAAGAACAGCAGCCAGAGCAAACCGTCGCTTGGCAGCTGAATTTGTGGTTTGACATACTGCTTTTTCTTCCAAATGAAATTTAGAGGCACAGCACAAACTGCAACTGTAACCCAAAACAACTAACTAGTGGGGGGAAACACAGACACACCTTTTTTTCAATTTCTTGGTTATTCAGGCCAGGGGACAAACAGTATGAAAAAGCTGAGCTCTTCCCACGAGGCAGGGCTGAGAGCCGGAATCCCAGGCCAGCAGGGTAGGCAGGCAGGCAGGCTTGTCAGGCTCTGGGCATGCAAAAGCCTCTGTCTTGTCTTATATACGGGAGACCCTGGCTTCTTTCCTTGCCACTGGCAGGGGGCCAGTACTCAGGACCTAACCTCACGCTATATTTTCAGCTATTTCCACAAAGCACGCAGCCTGTCAGTCTCACTGAGGGGTGTTAGCTGCTGTAAGAGGCAGTGTCTGGTCTTCCTGCTGTTCAGTACCCCCCCCTCACCCCACAGGGCCCCCCTTCCCGGCTCAGGGCCAGCTGCAGTGCTTGCTACCTGACACTTGGCACATGCTCTGGCACTGCTATCTCCCTGTTTCTTAGGACCCAGAAACCACTGTTTCTGGCCTTGCCGAGACACTCTCCTTCTTCCCAATTCCCAAATATAAGTGGCTTCCTCCTGCTTCTGTATGAAGGGAGTGATGACGATTTATGCGGTGTGTCAGCCTTGTGTCGCTGCCTACATTTGGTTTTGGTCTCACTAATAAAAGAAGGGAAAGAGTTTATTTCTGGCAGACAGTCCTGCTGAATTTAAAGTGAGAGTGGGGATTAGAAAGGCTTCATCGTCATCCATCTCAAAATGAGAGGTACACTGAGGAAAATGACCAGATAAAGTCCTCAGCTGATGATGGCAAAATGGCTTAGGGTTCTGAAATGAGTTTAGGAAGTGAGAATGAGCTCCATGTCAAAGCACTTGAGAGGGTAGGGGTGATGTCATACCAAGATGTCCCATTTTTTTAGCCACCATATGTGTCGAAGAGTGAGATCTTTCAGCTTTCACATGTCATTACTGACTTAATAACTATTGTGTGTAATATCCTCTTAATTAACTTCTACTTGGATAAATAATAAATAAATAAATTATCTCCCTTTCTACGGGAAAGCTAGGACCCATTTGCCTCAAAAATAATTTCCCTCTTCTTTAAGGTCGTCAGACCTGAGTCTTTCAAAATGTCCCCTTTTTTGATGACTATCTCTAGAAGTGAAATGTTAGAAAGCCCAGAGTAATTAGGTTATGCCCTAACTAGCCATCTGTGCATAGAGTGGGCAGATGATCATGGTAGCAGGTAAGCACTTACTAACCTACTATTCGCTGGGAAGTAATAAAGGAAGAAGTGACTAATGATGGATGGTCTAAGGAAACAGCTGTCATTATTTTGGTTCAGTTTTCAGCAATTCTTGCCTTTCTAAAGATAAGAATAGACAGGTGCTAAGGGCATTAAACCTAAGAGCTGCAATGGAGGCCCACAAGAATTTAAACTCCTCTCTGAGGAGGAGTGAGTAGCCTGTGCTGGTTAAAAGTTTGGACTCATAGACCAAGGTTCAAATCCTACTTCTGTCACTTGCTGGCTGAATGACCTTAGATAAATTACTTTACTTCTTTATTGTGTCAATTTCCTCATCTGTAAAATAGAATGATAGTATTCACCTTGTAGGGTTGTTGTGAAGATTGGTATGCATGCCAAATGCGGAGTACGGGTTTAGTACGTGGCAAATAATTATTGGAGAATAAATGAAGAGGATTTCTTAATAAATAAGAATCTCCCAACTAATCCCACCTCCAATTATGATTTGGGAGCTCAGTGTATCATCCTTCAAACTGGAACCCCTCACATGCCATCTGCTTGCTTGCATGCTGTAATAATCCAAGACAAATGTCCCCTAAAAAAAAGGAAGGAAGGGAGGGAGGAAGAAAGAAAGAAAGAAAGAAAGAAAGAAAGAAAGAAAGAAAGAAAGAAAGAAAGAAAGAAAGAAAGAAAGAAAGAAAGAAAAAGAAAGGAAGAAAATGAAACGATACCCTGTTGAAGGGAGAGTGTAAAAAGGTACAAGTAGAGAAATTTAGAGAATACAAATTTACTCTGCGTTAAGGTCCTTCTGAAACACTCTGAATATCATTTGCATTTCTGACAAGTATCACCTAACTTTAAGTTTCCAGTACTGTAAAAAGCTCCCACAGAGATCTATACCCTGGGCATTTCCAGGTCTGATAGTGTGCCTAGGTTGCAAACACTTTTCTTGGCTTTGGACACGAAAGTGAGTGTATTAGATAAGTATAAAAAAGTGGCAAGAAGTTTTGCCTAGAACTCCCAGTTCTGATGGCCAAATGATAAAACAAATCGGATGAGTATATTGACTTGTCCCTGGCACCATATTATCTCTTTGGTCATATAATATATAATTAAACAAAAAAGGCTGGAAAGGAAATTTGCTTTACCAAACTGAGGAGGAGACTCTCACCTGGAGAGCTGGTTCTCCTATTTTGTCCCTTCACATATGAGATAGTGCAGCGGACCCTTGAACAATGCTGGAGTTAAGGGTGGCAACCCCCTGCAGAGTCGGAAACCCATATATAAATTTTGATTACCCCAAAACTTAACTAAGCCTACTGTTGTTGACCAGAAGTCTCACCAATAACATAAAGTCCATTAACACATTTTTGCATGTTATATGTATGATAGTCTGTATTTTTACAATAAAGAGAAATGAAAATGTTAAGAAAAGCATGAGGAAGAGAAAATACATTTACAGTACTGTACACATTTATTGAAAAAAATCCATGTATAAGTGAACCCACACAGTTCAAACCTGTTGTTGTTCAAGAGTTAACTGTAGTTGTACTTTCAGTATTCCTTGTTAAAAGATACATAAGAACAAAGTGAGAATATACATTTAGAAAAACTTTTAAATGAATTTGTAGTTTATTAATTAATGACAAACACATATAATTTGACAGTACATTTCTGTGTCAGTCATTTTATTATTCAGTCTACAGAAACTGTTTGATGCAAATAAAGCTCCTCTGACCCCTTGCAATAACTCGGTGTCCCTAAGGGGGTATTCAGCCACCAACTGGGACCCACTGACTTAGAGCTGAAACATGATGTGAAAACAGGAAGGGATGCTCAACACATCCTTAAATTGTTTCCTGTAATTTAAGCAAGGTGAGATAAAACTGCTTTCCACTAAACATCTGAGCACATGAAGTTAGTCTCATCTTGAAATTAGTTTCATTTCTATGGGCTTAGAAATCCCACCCATGTTACAGTTTTCCAGCTCTCTACAAAACAAGAAGTATTGCCAATAAAATATTTATTGAATGATAATGATCTTGCTTATAACCTCTGTGGTGTCTATCCCTTTAATTAACCACATTCATTGTGTTGTCTTTGTGATATTTTGATAGTTTCCAGATGCAGGTATACCTTACATGAATAGAAGGGGGGGCGGGGCGGAAACCCAAAGTAAGTCAAAATAGAACCAGAACTGTAGCTACCACATGTGTTTTAAATATATTACCCATACAATTAAGAATACAGTATTATAAACCAGCTCTATAAATCTTATAATAAAAACAGTAACACACCAACTCTTCTTAGCCGCAAAGAGGCCCTTAATAACACTATAGATTCCATGATGATGTGGCTTTGGGATTAATTTAATAGTCCGTGGAAGAACGTTAACCAGCTGAAATAAATCCTAACACATCCCCTTCTGTGTATCTAAAGTGAAGGGGAAAATATCTTCTTGCAAGGCAGAAGCAGCTCAGCATGTGCCTGGCTTCAGTATTCCTGGAAATCCTTCAGATTTTTACTACCATTTAAAAGTGCTAAGAAAATTTAATTTTCAGACAGGGCTTCAGGCACTGTTCTGTACAGAACACAGTTGAGACCCTTTGCTTTCAGGTTTAGACCTAAACAAATCAGGAGCATGAGGAAAGGTCTGTGTTGATGTGATGAGAGTTTGTAAATTATAAGGTGCTAGTCTATGCAAATGTCAGCAATTAAAATGACTGATTATGCTTCTCCCTCACCTTGATTCAACTGTTAGGAAAGACTAACTTTCTGAAACCTCCAGTAAGAAGGTATTTCACCATTATGAAGAGCTTTTTTTTCCTGGGGTGGGCTGAAAGAGAAGTGATACATTTTTCTTTTATATAGACAAAAGAAGTCATATTTTGGAAATTATTGAAGATACACCAAAGTGGAAATAATAGTATAATGAACTCTCACATACCTACTACTTCCTAGGTTCAGCACATTGCATTGTATTTCATTTATAGTCTTCATTTCCTCCCCTCCCCCCACAAAGAAAGCTGGATTATTTTAATCCCAGACACCGTATATCTTCAGTGCAAATATTTCACTATAAATATCTAAGACAAGAGAACTCCTTTTTTTAAAAATTGCATAATCACAAATCCACTCAAACTAGTAACAATATTTCCTTAATATTCTCTAATATGTAGTCAGTCAGTGTTCAAATTTCCCCAAATGTCCCTTATTTATTTTTTTATCAAATATATCTTCAACTTTTAAGGATAGTGGCTGTTTTTAAGGAACTCACATAGCTGAAATCCCCTTGTAGTTCTTCTTAGAAAAATAAGTGCTTATTCATGGGGCATTTTATCACAGATTTAACTATCACTCTAGGCCTTTAATGAGATGGGCCCACACACTGTATAACAGGAGAAATACACTGGACTGAGGCTATTTCTCACTATCTCTTACTGTGGGACAGCACTTTACAATGCAAAGAGTTGGGAGTCAGGAAATCTTGATTCTAATCTTAATTTGGTCCTTACATAACTGTAAATTTAAGCAAATCCATTTTCTTCTCTGTCTAGTTTCCAGGCCTGTAAACTGAGTGGGTTAGCCTACATAATCTCTAAATTTCTTTCTGGCTCTTAAGATTCAACATGTTTGATGATGTTCAATTAATTTCAAATACTATCTCTACATGATGTTATTTGCAAAGATGAGAGCACCTTTATTATAGAAAAGAGCAAGGTATCCGAAATCCTAAAATGGGTTAAATCCGGACTCTAGTTCCCCTGGGTAAGTCATTAACATTTCTAAGCCTCAATGTCATACTGTATTACAATTATTTATCTTACTTATCCATCTCTTCTACCAGATGTAACTTTTACAAAGGGGTTTGTTTGTTTGTTTGTTTGTTTGTTTGTTTTTGAGGGCAGTATCACTGGCCCTCATATGTGGGACCCGAACCGGGGTCGCCGGCTTCCCAAGCCAGCGTTTAAGCACCGCACCACTCGACTGGCCCACAAAGGGGTATTTTCTCATGCTCATCTATGATCAAAGCCTAGTTCCTGCCTGAAACCTGATAGGTATTTGATAACACTTATGAGGTCGCAGACAATTAAGTTCGCAAACTCATCCTAGAAAAAGTGCTACATACCTCACTGCTGAATATCACTGTGGTCACATTCAAACTACTCCCCTTGGGAAGTTATGAGCTGATGCCACCACCTTGTCCACCTTTCAAAGCAATTTTGGAACTCTTTGTCTGGAATGGCCATGAGAGCTATCGTCGTATTACCCTTGATGTCCTGAATGTCATCAAAATGTCTTCTTTTCAATATTTCCTTTATCCTTCGGTAAAGCAAGAAGTCATTGGGGGCCAGATCAGGTGATTGGGAAAGCTGTTTTAATAGTTATTTGTTTACTGGCTAAAAACTCCCTCACAGACAGTGCCGTGTGAGCTGGTGCATTGTCGTGATGCAAGAGCCACGAATTGTTGGTGAAAAGTTTAGGTCGTCTAACTTTTTCATGCAGCCTTTTCAGCACTTCCAAATAGTAAGCTTGGTTAACTGTCCAGTTGGTACAAATTCATAAAGAATAATCCCTCTGATAGCAAAAAAGGTTAGCAACATTGTTGCAACAAGTTCACAAACTTAATTGTCACACCCCGTATATAAACAAATGGATGGGTACACAATCTAAGGGTCAGAATGATTGTTCCATCTGCTTTACAGGATTATTATATGGTGAAATGAGCTCATACCTGAAAATGCACCTTTTATATTACATATTAAAAACATTAAATGTTATTATTTGTATTTGAAACATTCCAAGTAGAATATTTTATTCACTCATAAAAATCTGACCTTGCCTCTAACCTTTGCTAAGGGAAGTATGACATGCATTTTTTTCCTTCCTATGCTAAAATTCATCCTGTCTGGAAATTTTTACATGCTTCTTCTTTTTTTTAAATTAAAAGTATACTTCTATGCACTTACCATTTTAAAATTTTTTCATAACAATCTTTTGGGGGAACTTTTTGGAGTAACTGGTTGATAGCTTAGTGCCAGTCTTATTTAAATAAGGCATTTTAATTAACTTCTACAAATCAAACTAATGCAGGAGGTAGTGTAACAGCAACTGTATAGATCAGATACATGAATCTTCTGATGACCTAAATGTTCACTGGAACTAGTTCCCTAAAGATGATCCAGACTCAGTTTCTACTGTAGTCGAATATGAACAGCTCTTTCTGCCTTTGAATGTTTCCTCAAATGGTCTCTTTTTTGTAACGACACTAAATTTAGTTTACCATTATAGATTTCTGACTATACTCGCATACTGTTTTGAAAGGTGAACATTTCCCTTAACTGTGTTCAAATCGGGCACAACCTCTACAGCAGCATTTCCTGAAAGGAATATCAGCCCTAAGCAATAGTGCTCACAAAAACTGGTGACTGGACAAATACACTTAGGAAAATTTGAATATTACACTCACTTCTCGATGATTCAAAAACACCTTAGCACAAAGAAGATTCTGAAAGGCCTAGCTATAAAGCTATATATTGCATTTTTCTGTGGTACAACAAATAAATTGTTGAACTCAGCATTTCTCAAACTTCCTTATGTCACGTACCAATAAGAGAAAAAAACCCCACTACCAATAGGACTTAATGCGAAGATGCCATCAAATATGACATCAGGGATGTTAAAACTCAAAAATATGTGCATCTTGGAATCGATGAAATGTGGTATATGACCAGAGCCTCCCCACCCCCCTCTTTTTTTTTTTTTTCAAAGATCATCCATGGACATACAGAGGATCTAGTGTTCTCTGGAACAACACCCTAGAAAACTACGCTTTGGTCTAGAGCTTTCACAGTTATTTCAGAGATATAGAGTAAAGGCTATTTTTCCCCCCTATTTATAAGTAAAAGAACTACACATTTTAAAGTAAAGAAAGAAAAAGAAAAGAAATACTGGTCACCCATTTGGGGTGTGAAAGACCTTATTCAGTTAGAAAGTAATTTCCAGGTCCATATCAGAATGTAACTGACCAGTTCAGTTCAGTGAGCATGTAAATCTCTTTAAATTAAGATGGCATGTAATTAAATTATTCAGCCGGTTGGCAGGCTTCTCCACGCAGGTAGTTTACTTTCACTTGAAGTAACCGCTTTGCTGTGAGAGGCTCCACACCCCGAAGTGACTCAACTTCGTAACATCGCCTTTCAAATCTCTAGCACTTTACAAGCAATAGGCTTGGGTGTAAAGGGTCAGGTGAAGTTTGTGAGTGTTGGGGGGACTTTAGAGGATTAGTAAATCTGTTTAGAGGGAAAGGGTGCTGTGGATGGCCAGGCTCTTCAGGCTCCCTATACATGCTTACACAGCCTGGCCCAAGTCTACCCAATTACGTCCTCTCCATTTTGCCAATCCGACTCTTGAGGGGGTGTGGGCATGACTTAGGGACAGCGTGTACCACCCCAGGCTGACCCAGGTTCCCCATCCTCCCCCGCAAGCCCAAGTTTAGCCCCTCTGACGCTTCTGAAAGTCTGAACTGGATGAATCCACCTCTCTGGACGGGCATCTGGGGGTTCCCCCAAGCTCTCCAGTCTGGAGGGACCGGCCAGGGCCTCGCGCCGTCCTTCGTTCCCGGAACAAACAGCCGATAACCCCGGGAGGCCCGGGTCACCTTCACACTCGCCTTTGCCCGCCACCAAGCAGCCCTCTTCCCTGCCCCGAGGCTGGTCTCCCCCTCCGGCCTTCCGCCGGGCTGGGGCCTGCCTCTCCAGGCGGCGCCCACCTTCCCTAGCCCGGAGGGAGCTGCGGGGCGGCAGGAATAACTTGTGCGAGCTCGGCCGCACTTTCCAGGACGCTGCATCCGCCGCCAAGATGCTGGCAATCTGGGGACGGCCTCGCGCGGCCCTCTCCTTATTTATCCACCCCGCACAGTTTCCATGGCTCCGCCGCCATCCTCCGCCCCCTTTCTCGCGCCCAGCCCCTCGGGGTGGGGGCCGCGGGGGGCATGCAAGGCACCAGACGGCGCGTCGTTTCCAAGCTTGGGGCGCGTGGAGGCTCACCCCCAATCTTCCCGCTGGGCAGCTGTGCCCCTCCTGCAGCCCCAGCGCGGCCCCCTCCTACTCGCCAGTACCCCGGTCTGTCCCCGGCGGGGCCCGGCGCCGGGGCCCCCAGGCACAGCAGCGCAGCCCCCGGCCAGCGGCGCGGGGGAGGGGCGCGGCGCAGGCAAAGTTGCTGAGTTGCTCTGCAAGCTCAGAAGTTGCAGCTGAGACGGCAGCTTCCCGCCCCCTTCCTGGACTCGGCGGCTCGGAACACACACCCACCCGTCACCGCCCGCTACCTGCCCTAGCCCCTGCGGCCCCCGCCCAGACACTGCAGCATCCCTCCAGGCGTCCGCGAGGAGCCCAGGTTTCCAGCGGAGGCGGGCTGGGGGCGGGGGCGGCCCCCCTTCCCCGCTCTGCCGGTGGGGGCGGGTATTGACGGGGGTTGGATCCCTTCCACCCAGTTGCCGCGCGGCCGTGGCGCTTTTGCGCTTTGCAAAGGGGAACGTCTGGGCAGGTTTCGTCCGCCACCCCCGCGCCCTTCCAGAGCAATCTCCCAGAGCGATCTCCCAGAGCAGAGCGGGTGTGCAGAACGGGACGGGAACCGGGCGGTGTTCCCGTCCCCTCCGGCAGGGGGCTTAGCCGGGGGCCGCGGGAGGGGCTCCGCCGGGGGCTGAGGTCGCCAACAGGTGCTCGCGGGCCCATGTGACCAGGGAGGGGCCGCGCAGGGGAAGTCGGGGACTGTGGCGGGGGCTGGCTGCCTCCGGGTCCCCCGCAGAGCCAGACGGCGGGTGCACCCGCCCGCGGCAGCTTGGGAACTGCTGGCGGGTGGCTCCTATGAGCGCCGGTGCCCTCGCGGCCTGCCCGTGGGGAGGAGGAGGGGGAGGGAGGGGATGCGAAAGTGGGTCAGGAATGTAACTGGACGCTGCGCGCCCTCCACGCACCCCCTCCACCCGGGTTGCGGGCAGACGCGGCCAGCGCCAGCCTTGGAAAGCGAGTCTTTGCTGTTGTGGTTTCCCAGCATTATCGGTGGACGGTTACCAGGGGATCCTGAGGGATGTTTCCCTGTGACCCTTTGGGAAGAAAAACTTAGTTGCCTCAGTAACCGAGTTTGGCTTGGATGCAATGATGCAGTGAATGTTCTAGGTGAGCCTGACCGAAAGGAGGCTGCAGTTGTATTAGGGGGTGGATTAACTTTTATAACTGAAGCAAAACGTAAAAGGAAAGCTGGCGAGGAGGCAGTTTTTTGCTCTGTTTCGTGTTCGTTTTTTACTGGTCCAGGGAACATACATTAAACGTTTTTGCGCTAGAGTTCGAGTCTCCCAAATTCAGGCTGCCATAAATTTACCAAAGTTCTTAAACGCTGACTTGGTTGATTAAAAGTTTGAAGTTGGTATCCTAAGAGTTAGGAGGAGCAGGGGACAGTGACAGTTTTGTATTTGGAAACTGCCTGAGAAACAAACCTGAAAAGGCCTTTACTAGAAGAAGAAGAAAGGAACAACCATCAAAAACCCCAGCCCTCCTCAAAGCAGAAGAAGTGAGAGGCCAGTTAGTTCCCTCCTGAGCACAGTGGCACTTCACACCCAAACATGGGATTATGACAGGAAGGGATCCAGATTTAAAAGGGATGGGCTTTGTGTTTGAATGCTAGTGGCACAAGCAGAGTCAAGGAAGAAATAATAATGAAAGATGAGACTGCAGAGAGAAAGTTTAGTTGTGTTGAGCACCTTCCCTGAATTTTGTCCCATTTTTCCTCTGTGGCTTTGTCCAGTGGACTTCAGTTACAGAGTGCAGGATCAGGCTGCAGATGCAAGGCCCAAAGAGCCATGAAACCAAAAATATAGAATCGTGTATTTCTATTGTATATTGTAGCTGCTGGACTTTCATTCAGAAGCAAAAAGGGTGTGTCACCCTCTAAAGGGTGTGAGATCTTAAGAATTATCTGAAAAGATGACTTAGGAATTAATGTAAATTTCTGTGTCCAAGGCAACCCTAAATAAAGAAGTCTAAACTGAGATGTATTTTGCATTAAAAAGTATATTTTCATAGGAAGAAAAAAATAAGTTGAATCTTTATAAATTGAATCACATTCTAAATATATAAAAGGATTTTGTTGTGAAAATTTGTGGAGATCTAACCAGCCTCAGTTTGCTTTTATTTTTTTAAACTTTACCACGTTGTCTCATTAGTAAAATGGGAATTTAAATAAATAAATACATAAAATAATAATAATAATAATAGTTTGTCTTCTTTGGGGTGGTAGACTGGATTTTTTATATCACTTTCTAGATATGGGATCTTCAGTTCAACTGGCAAAAGCCTTTCTTTTCACTTATGGTGTTTGCCTAAACTGTGGAACAATTATAGTTGAAACCTGACAAATTCCATACATTGAATAGTCTTGCATTCTGAATGAAAACGGCAGGGTTATACAAAAATTTTCTGGAAACATGGAAAAAAAGAACACGTTCATGATCTTACATTTTTTCACTCTGTTAAGGAGCATGATTTCCTTCTTTGTGAGATAATTAGGCTAAAATCTTTATTCAAACCAAAATTGTTGCTATAGAAATGAATTGAAAATTTAAGTTAAAAATGAAGTGGCAAACTTCCTTTTTCCTCCCATTCCTTCTCCCCACCCCCAAATTTCGTCTGAATTCATGAAACATTTGTATATAGGGTGACCTTCAGTTTAGTTTTAAATCAGATTTATAAAGCACATTAAATTAAGGAATGAATATCTGTTTTAAAAGGATTAACAATAGGGTCCTTAATATTGTGAAATATTCTATATTTAAAACATTTGTAACATAAATTTTGGGGCACTTTTCAAGACAGCATCTATGTGTATCAAATTTTCACATAGATTATTTTGGACAGTGCACATTTGTAACCATTTACTCACTGCCACCCCCAAAATATTTTTATGAGTGAACATATGCTTTATCTTAGCCACCTACTTTGTGTATAGAATTGTGTTAAGCACTCTGGAGATTACAGAGACGCATATTCATGTTCCTAAAAGAGTTGAGTCTAATATGGTTTAGGTGGGGACAAAAACTAGGTGACATAAATAGTAAGTTTTACTGTTCAGGAGTTAAATAAAAACACCAGTAAAAAAAAAATGTGTATATATGCGTAAGAAGAGATGATACATTCATAGATGAAAATTATAATGAGTTGAAAAGTGGAATAATAAGAGATAAAAAAAAATTTTTTCTTCTATTTATTCTCTAAGATGTTAATGAACCTGTATTGCTTGTGTGGAAGAGTAAGTTTGCTTATTTTAGGGAGATGTTGTCAGGCAGACATTGTATGGTTGACTGCCAATGGGAATGCAGTCATAAAATGCCCAGAACTTCCGGAGGGCAGAGAGCAGAGGGTGAGAAGGAAGGTAAGAGAGGACACACCCTTACTTAAGAAAGGCTCGGATGTTGCAGGGTGCTCATGTTCTGGGAGGGTAGCTGTCAGGTGGCAGCCATCAAGAAGTGTTCCAGAAGGTGCTGGTAGAACTTGAACTTAGGTCTTAAAGGATATACCCAATTTTATAGCGAGAGAGTCGAAAGCATTCCTAGTGTAGAAGTGAGGTAAGCCAAGAGACAAGAAGTTGCAGGGCACATTTGGGAAATTTGAATGGGTCAGGTTTGCTACAGGCAATGGATCAAGTATGGAATTCTCATTTGAATGATAGGTTAGAGACAGACCAATGAGAGACCATAAATGCCTGGCCAAGTTTGGTGTTAGGGACAGACCACTTACTGTACCTTTGACTACAAAGGTAATGGGGAATTGTGACAGGATTTTGAGCAAGGGAAATACACAAAGTTAGATTTGGGGAAGGTTAATCTTGTAAATTACATTGGAGTGAGAGTTTAGGGACCACAAGTGGCTATTGCAGGGATCCAAGGGGGGCTGGAAAAGGGTAGTATTAATGGGAATTAGTTGGATAGCAATGAATTGTGAGTTGTTATAAAAGGAAAATTGACAGTATTTTATAGTGTTTGGATGTGGAGGGGTGGGCAGTGGACGTGAAAAATCAAAGATGACCGAGAACTTAAATCTAGATACATTGAGAGGTGGCACTGTCAACAGAAATTAGAACAGGAAGCCAGTGTTCAAGGTAAACTGAAGCGTTGATTTGAGAAATAGAATGGAATTTGGAGCTGTGATTGGTAGCTTGGTTTAAGAAAGATGGATGGATCTTGGCTGAAAGTAAAGATGTGAGTCATCTATAATACATAGAAGTAGGTGTTTGTTGGTTAAAGGTATGGAATGAATTCCTAAATTTGAAATTGATTGCAAAGGACTAGTTTTAGGGGGCATTAGAACACACACACACACATCACACACACACACACACACACACACACACACACACACACACACAATTTTTCAAAATTCGCTTCCTTCTTTATAAAGCACAAGGTAGTCAGTCATTCCTGGGGCTTTAGTTGGAGATACTTAGTAAATCAGCATTGTTTTTACCCAGGTGCTTTAACCCAGCAGCCCCCTAACCTGGCTGATCACATTAAAGGGTCCCACCCCATGAGCACTAAATCACAATCTTCTGGGCTAGCAGTCTGTATTTTTAATAAGTTTTACAGGTCTCTCTGGTGTGGATTCCTTTTGGGGAAACAGCGCCTTCGCCAGTTTGTTCACCAGTCTGAGATTTCCCCCTGAGCGCTTTGTCTCCCAAGGGAGAGCAAGTTTTTACTTTTCATATGTTGGTTTCCATCTGTTTTTTGGCTTTTGTATCTGATGGACAGCCATTGATTGTCAGTGCTTGAAGTTGTTTATATCTAGATGACCTGCTGCTTTCCAAATTTAGCACTGGTTTGGAAGCGTGGATGGATGTGTCAAGTCCTCCTCCCTGCTGGGTAGGAAGAATTGGGGTTGAAGTACCATGTGTGTGCTGAGTGACTCACACTGTGTCCATCGAAGCATGTTGAGGGTGATGCAATAACCTAGGCCCTGGGCAGACCACTTCCTGTACCTTTGGCTGTGCAGACCAGGGTGTGGTATTTGGCAACATTCTCAGGAGGAGACTGGCTGATCCTCTCCAGGGGAGCTGAGTAGTCGAGGTAAGGCGAGGCAAACTGTCAGCTCTGAACGCAGTGGTCTTCTAGTTTAGCAAGAAATGAGTAGTCAGAAATGTGGGGTTAGATTTCTGGAAGGTGATGACTATTCACACCTCTTTCAAGGAATACCTATTTCTGTTTATGTCTTTATTGTCTGAAAATCAAAAGTCTGCCCTGTTCAGCAGTACAAACATTTTGTCACAGCCAATTTTCAGATGGCCTGATGCTAACTATCTGGCTACAAACAATCATTTGCTTTTCCTTTCCCTTCTTGTTTATAAGCTTATAATATAAAGAGACACATTCACAGGTCCATATCATTACATGTCTGGTGGACTGACAGGCAGAAACTAATGGTTAAAACTGATGGTGAAGGTTATAGTGGCAGCGGCCTCTCCCCTTCCCCCACACACAGAATTTAAAATCGCTATTTTCCTAGGCCTCTAACTGTTGAAGCCAAGGGTGGGTTATTTTGTTGCTCAGCTTTCTTTCTCCCTGCCCCAACCCCATACACACACTGAAGAACAGTGGATAATAGAATCTAGATTTGTTTTTTTTCTCTTAATTGTGGTAAAATACGTATCACATGAACTTTACCATCTTTACCATTTTTTTTTTTTAAAGATTTTATTGAGGAATTGGGGGAGAGGAACAGCATTGGGTTGCTGGGGAAGGGGAACAGACAAGTTGCTGTCCTTTTGTTCTTTAGTCTAGTTGTGGAGGACATTGCTTCACTGGCCCATGTTGGTATCATCATTGCGCTCTTCCCAGATGAGGCAGATCAGTCGCCAGCCTCTGGACAGCAGTTCACACGGGCTGCCGCCCGCTCACACTGGCTGGCGGCCACTCACTGTAGCCTGTGGCAGCCCACTGCAGCAGGGGCTGCAGTCTACACCGTCGCCAAGACTCTCGAAGCACAGCCCAGCTCCAGGTGGAGCTGTTGTTAGCTGTAGAGGGCAGTGTCACTGGCCCCCATATGTGGGATCCGAACCAGGGTCGCTGGCATCCCAAGCCAGCTCTTAACCAATGCGCCACTCGGTCGACCCCCATCTTCACCATTTTTAAGTGTGCAGTTCAGCACTGTTCAGTATATTCACTTAGTCATGCAACAGAATCCAAGTTTTTTAATCCATTTAGCATATAAGGGAGTATTCTAAAAATGTCAGAAAATGAAACCCAGGTTAGACAAAAAACTGAATGAAAGAAAATGGTATTAAGTGCAAACAAGAGCATTCATATTCTTTCCTAAGGGAAGGCAGATAGATGGATGCCCATATACATCCTCTCACAGCAGTTAATTATGAAGTTAATGAGTACAGAGGAAAGGGGCAATTTTGTGCTTGAGATTTCTTTAAGAAGCCAGAAACAGTGCTTTGGATCTTGATACAGACTTTTTTTTAAAGTTTTCCTGAAGCTCTGAGTGTAAAACGAGAGAAAATGCTCAAAGGTGTATTTACAGAATTTAATTTACACAATTTCCTGGAGTTTCCAGAATTTGTTATATATTCTATGGAAATACCAGGGGTGACAAGAGAAAAAAAGTTTATACAAGTGGGCACTTTGGTCAACGTTGCTTAAGCAGTCGTTCACGGTAATCAAAAGTGTCTGGACGTTGATGGTAACCACTTTGAGCCCCTCTTATAATTGCAGAAGTCAAATGTGACTTGTATTCATCTTTTGTTATTGGTATATATTATTACAATTTTAATAATTTTTTCCTTTTTTTAATCAAAGTTTATTGGGGTGACAATTGTTAGTAAAGTTACATAGGGTTCAGGTGTACAATTATATGGTGATGGAAGAACTGACTCTGGGTGGTGAACACATAATGTGATATATAGTTTTTTCCTTTCTTAAAATGTGTATACATTTTTTTTGGCACCCCAGGTATTTTCTTGACGCACACCTGAGGGGTAGGTGGTATTTGTAGTTGTTATCCTAGTTTTTTTAGTAAAATGCATCTTATTATTTATGAAAATATAGGTATCAACAACCAAAAATATTCTAAATGAGCAAGAACCACTAAATTTATTATGTAAATGATCACATCATTAAATGAAACAGTTTTTAAGGTTAAATAGTTAAGATTCACAGGAAAGATTGGAAACGGCATTGCTGTTCTTTGGAGTTCTTAGTGAACCCAAATCTACTTACAGTTCTTTCTTTTTTTTTACATTAGAAAATTTATTTTCACAACCCCTTACTGTTTGCACTCAGTCATTCATAATACCCACAAAACAGGTTTGAAGCTAGTCAGTCCAACAGGATGTCAACTGTAGCTCCAAAGAAGTTGTGGTGTGTGTTCGTGTTTTACCAGAGGAGACATGCTTTCATTTATCTCGCCTGGCTTTGGAGATTTATAGCTTAGTTAACAATCTTCCATTTAAAAAGTGCTGCTGAATGTGAGAAAACGTATAGACTCCTTCTGAGTTTACCTTATTCAGAACTGCTTCAGTAAACTTTTGCTTATCAGTCCTCAGAAGATGTGTTAAAACCAGTTTGGCAACTTTTTTTTAATATAGCATGCTAGAGGGCCTTGAGAAAGAGTTTTGAAACAATATCAGTGTTGGAACTAAAACTGAATGATTTTTTTAAACAAGAATACTCATGGTATATATTTCTGTGTGCTTGGGGGAACTCATCTTTTAAAAACCAAGATTTCATGGTGGGACTTAATTACCGATGGAAGTAATGGTAGCAATACCAGGCAGGCATGGGCAATTTAGGGTTTCACCAAGAACTGGAAGATAGTTTCTTTTGTATGAACACGTACATAATCACAGTCCTATACACACCCGCACCCAATATAATTTATTGATTTTGTTTAGAAGCAGACTTATATAGATTTTTGAATATTTTTGTACTCTAATGATACAAAACTACAGTTATTCAGATGAGGGAGAGAGAGCGCCGTCTTGAGAGGACGAATTTGGGAGTCAATCACTTGAGTGATTTGAAGGGTATGAATCAACTATTTCATATTGTAGTTTTAGAAGATGTTTGTCCTTTCCAACACAGTGTAGTCACGAGCTTCAACTGATTTCCCAAAAGGAAAGTGGCAGTTACTTCATCCTGCTGCATCACAAATCTATAAAAAATGCAAGTTCAGATGGTTCTGGGAGTGTAGCGTATCTCAATTTTGACTTTCTTTCAAAGCTGAGTTTTTACATTTTACTAGAAAGACACTCCAGCTTTTAAAATCAAGCCATCCCACAATCGACATGAGCCTTTTTTTGGTGAAACTGTGATAAATGTAGGACATTTCTGCGCAGCATGTTAGTACAGAAATACATTGTTCTACAGCCATGCCCCTTTGCTTTGTCATTTCTGTGTTTAACAGGACCTTCTGCCTCCTGAAATGTCAGCCTAGCCCTCAGACTCCTGTGTATTTAGCTTTTGATTACCTTGGTCCTCAGCCAGCCTCACATTCGACACTTTGCATAGTCCGTATAGGTGCTTCTTGATGTTGAGCTGTTAATCTTTTTATTATTTCCTGTCACTTTTCCCCGTGATTGATGCTTTTGAGCCTGAGGGGGGAAACAGTGATGAAAATGACTTTGAAAACAGCTTTGAAAAGGAGTATTTTAAGTTGGACTTGGGTCTTAACCTGAGACCATAAAACGTTTGAGAAAGCGCACAGTCTGTTTTGTAAGGCGGTGCTTGAATGCTTTGTAGTAGAAGTGAGGAGGCTTTTCCTAGTGTTTTTTGCAGTGTTTGGGGTTTCTAGGTTTGTGGTGTGAGATATGGTAGAACTCACAAATGGCCTGGATGTAGTTCTATGGAAAGGTGACAGAAACGGATCCTTTTTCTTTGGAATTAAAAATAAAATTATTATTAGTTTCTTGGGCCGGCCGAGTGGCACGGTGGTTAAGAGCTGGCTTGGGACGCCAGCGGCCCCGATTCAGATCCCACATATGAGGACCAATGACATTGCCCTCAAAAAAAAAAAAAATTATTTTTGATTGTAGGCATTACCAAAACTCAGACTCTGTTACCTCCTCAATATTCCCTCTACCACATATCTAATTCACCAGTTCTTGGTTTGACTTTGGAAGCTCTCCTCTCACCCCAGCCCAGCCCTGTAGCATGCAGGGTGACCCACTAGAATGTGAGAAAAAGGTCTTAGAACCTCTGTTATATTTTCAGCTAGTACTTTTTTCCTCTTTGTTAAAACTGTGGTAAAATAGATATAACATAAAATTTGCTATTGTAACCTTTTTCAGAGTATGATTCAGTGGCATTAATTATATTCAGTATGTTGTACAACCACCACCACTATATATTTCCAAAATTATTATCTCCCCAGACGGAAACCTTGTACCAATAAAGCAATAACTCCCCATGTCCACCTTTACCCTCTAATCTACTTTCTGTCTTTTATGCCTATTCTAGATATTTCATATAAGTGGAATCATACAATATGTCTTTTTAGGTCTGGCTTATTTCACTTAGCATAATGTTTTCAAAGTTCATTCATGTTGTAGCATGGTCAGTGCTTTACTTCTTTTTATGGGTGAATAATATTCCATTGTGTGTGTAACCACATTTTGTTTATCCATTCATCTTTTGATGCACATTTGGGTTGTTTCCATACTTTGGCTATTTTGAATAATGCTGCTGTGAACATGGCTGTACAAGTTATCAGTTCAAATCCTTGTTTCCAGTTCTTCTGAGTATGTATCTAGGAGTAGAATTGCTGGGTCATGTGATAGTCCCATGTTTAACATTTTTGAGCTTTCCACAGTGGCTGTACCATTTTACATTCCCACTAACAATGTACAAGAGTTACGATTTCTCCCCATCTTTGCCAGCCTTTGCTGTTTTCTATTTTTTGTTTTTTATATCATAGTCATCCTAGTGGATATGAAGTGGCATCTCGTGGCTTTGATCTTCATTTCCCTGATGACTAATGATGTTGAGCATCTTTTCATGTGCTTATTGGTCAGTTGTATGTTTTCTTTAGAGGAATGTCTATTAAGTCCTTTGCACTGTCCATTTTTGTGTACATGTTTTGTAATAGCGGTATATAGTTTATAAATTAAAACATGCATATACTTGGATACATGCAAAATATTTTTTTAAATATGGGGAATATCCTTTAAGAAGTTTGGAGATCAGTGTTATTATAGACTGGAATAATGATCCATTTTATTTATTTGCCTAACATTAGCAGGAAATGATTGATGAAAAGTCTCAAGCAAATCTGATTTGGTCAACTAGAATGTATTTACTGGAGTCTCCCCATATGAAACTAACCACACGGTCCCAAGGATATCCTTCAGAATGTTTCCTTTTGGTACTTACCAAAGTAAATCTTGGATGGGCTTTAAGTTAGACTTGCCTATGCTCAATTCTATTTTGTGCTTAATAATGGCATTTTGGGGTTCTAATGAATCTTATTAAGAGATAGAAATGGTTTTCCATGCCATTTCGCATAGGAGAGCCAAGAAGGCATAGAATAAATCTGAAGGGGGGAGTTTGGCTCTAAAATAGTAATAGTAATAATTATTAGAATGTCATTTATAAAACTCGTTTGATTATATAAAGTGATTAGCTTTTGGGGGGATTGAACTGGCCTATTTAATAACTCACTAAGAGCATTTTAGGCCTTGGGGCTTGCTTTTTTTTTTTTTAAACAGGTTTTCCTATTGTTCTGTTCTTTGAAAGTAAACTTTGTGAAGTTGCCCTAAAATGCCAGCTTCTATCAAGGGTGTGACATCACCATGCTAGCACATCCTGGTGTATTTCTTGGAAAGTGTCCACACTGGCAGGCGTTTTCCAAATAAAACATTTGTTTCAGTAAACAAGTGTTTTATCCAGCAGTCCAAGTGGAGAATTTTAAAACCAGTGTTTGTTTTGCCAGCAAACATTTTGCTTCAATCCTTGCAGCTAAACAAGTGGGTAAAATTTAAGTGGCCTCCTAGTAAAAACAAATGCAGACTGGTTTCAGAAAATTCTGGCTGAGCAGAAATCTATTTGATGTCAGAGTGTCAGTTTAGACATTCAGGGAAGTAATTTGTACCTTCTGTATAGTTTTGTACTTAGTTGCAGTCAGAACAAAAAGTCTCAGGTTTGAGCAAGGGCTCTTAATTATTATTTTTTTTAAATGAAGAAGATGAAGATGAAGAAATATAAAAGAATTATTAGATAAAACGTATTGTTGTATTGCTATATTTCAATTTTATAGCTTGCCTTTAAAATGTGACTAAAACATCATAAAGTTTTTGCTCTGCTCTGCGTTTCTTACCTCTTTTTAAATTATTTTAATGGTAATTCCTCAGGTGTATAATACAACCCAACATCCATATTAATTATCAGGCTTTGTCTTTTAACTTTCATAAAAATGGTAGTAAAATGAGATTTTGATGAGCTGTTGTTGCTTTTATTTAGGATTCCTTGCAATTGAACATTTTTGCAGTCTTTAATGGATTATCTTCGGGAATATATCTTTGAATTTTTAAATTTGGAAATTTGTGGTGTGCTTTTCTTTTCAAAAAGCAGGTCGCTTTCCTAGTCAGGAAGATTAATTTTACTTTCTTAAGAGGATAATCGTAAATTATGAAATATAGCATACATGCAGAAGAATGTAGAATTTGAACATATTTGCTTTAATGAATAATTGGCAAATGGTCACGCATGTAGCCCCCATGCCCATTAAGAAATAGAATATTGCTTTAGAACCTTCTCTACTTCAAAACCACCTTCCTCTTCTCTCCACAGGAAGCTTACAATTGTGTAGGTATCCTTAAATGACATCACTTAATTTTGCAAGTGTTTGGTTTACTTGTTTGTTTTTATCAACAATATGATTATAAGACTTAGCCATGTTGATGCCTATGGCTAAGGTTTTTGGTTTTCATGATAGGGTAAAAATCCATTTTAGTGTTGATGGACATTTTAACTGTTTCCAGTTTTTGGCTTTTATGAAAAAGACTGGTAAGAACATTTGTGTGTGGGCAAAGGACTTCTAGGGTGTATATGGGAGTTGGCTTGCGGGGTCATGTTATTTTATTAATCTAAAACCAATTTTGTGTGTCTAACTTTACACTATAATTCCAAACAATTTTCCAAAATGTTTATAGTCCCTCTAACAGTGAATGAGAGTTCCTGTTGCTTCACAGCTTCATCACCATTTGGTATTATTAGATTTTCTAATCTTTGACAACCTGGTGAATATAATATGGTGTCTGATTGTGGTTTTAATTTGCTTTTCCTTAGTTAAGTCTTATTGGCCATTTGGGTACCCTTTTATCTTAAGTGTTTATTCAAACATTTTGCCTATTTTTCTATGGATTGCCTTTTTCTTACTGATTTGTAGGACTCTTTTATATATTCTGGTATGAACTTTTTGTTGATTTTATGTGTTGCAAATGTCTTCTGCCACTTTGTGACTTGTCTTTTTACTCTGTTTATGATGCCTTTGGATGTGCACAAACTCTTAATTTTAATATTGTTGGATTTATTGATCTTTTCCTTTAAGGTTAATACCTTTTGTATCGTGTTTAAGAAATTCTTCCCTATCCCAGATTCATAAAGATACTCTACTGTATTGTTTAGAGATTTGCCTTTAACATGTTATTTTATTAATCTAAAACTGATTTCTGTGAGTGTTGTAAGGTAGGGGTCTATTTACTGATGTGCCCATCTTTCCCACATAATCTGGAATACTGCGTGTGCCATATATCAAGTGGTCATTTGAGCTGTATCTGTTTCTGTGCTTTCTATTCTATTCCACTGGTCTCTTTGTCAACCCCTGATCCAACTCTACACTATCTTAATTATCACAGCTTCATCGTGAATCATGACATCTGGGAGGGCCTGTTCTCTCTAGTTCTTCAGGCATGTCTTGTTCTTGGCTTTTCGCCTTTCTATATAAATTTTAGCAACAACTCATATTCCCTAACAGAATCTGTTGGAGTTTTTATTAGGACTGCACTGAATCTGCAGACCAATTTGGGGAGAACTGACGTGTTTACAGTAGGAAGCTTACCACACTGAAAGGCAGTGTGCAGAGTCTTTAAAAGAATGGTGCCCAGCTTCCTGGGTTCAGATCCTGGCTCCACTACTCAGTGGCCTCATGACTCCGGAGAATTAACTTAATCTTGGCGTGCCTCAGTTTCCTTACTTGTAAAATAGGAATCATAATAGGACCTACCTTGTAGGGTAATTGAGAGGGTTAAATGATTAAATGCGTTGCATATAATATGTATAAAGGGATTAGAATAGAGCCTAGTCCGTAGTTAGCATCGTATAAGTGCATGAGCATTGATTTCTCTGTTTGTTTATATTCTCTTCAATGTCCCAAGAAAGTTTAATCATTTTTTTTGTAAACTATATGTATGTATAATATATAAAATATGTTGCTACATATATGCATAAAATAGAAATATATATAATAGATATTCCCAGGAACCTTAACATTTTTGATCCTATTATAAATGGGATTTTTAAAGCTTTTGGGGGGCGTGCAATGTTATTGTTTTATTAGTGTGTTTTATGAGCTATTATGGTCATGCTTGATTAATAATTATTAAGTGCTTGTGTTGCATATGATGCTCCTAGCAGCAGGCAGGAAATTTGGATACTTCCATCTGGATGATTGCCCATCACAATTGTTGCTCTGGTTTCATGGGGTTGAACATTTATGAATTTTATAATTTTAAACCATTGTAGACCAATGACTTCTGTTGTTGAAAGCTGTCTGAGAATTTTGGCAGTCTGGTTTGTTTTATCTTGTATATCAGGCTACTTTCAGTTCATTATTTCTTTTAAATTTATGAGGTCATTATATTTCAAAATTTGCATATAGACCATCCACAGAATGCTTCAGTCTCTTGTAGGTTTTATTTCTAATGCTTTAGTTTTTCCCTAAGTTCTGTACTAAACATGCCACACTCTTTTTAGATTGGAGTCACAACTTTGTACATTGCCTTGCATCCAGCATAGTCAGCTTTGTCTGGACAAGAACTCAGGTGGTTCCTTTTCCATTTGTCACACGTGTCACACAAGCATCTATGGTGTTATAATTTTTTTTTTTTAATAAAAAGAAAGTAAAGGAAAAAAGTAGAGCATCCCCTTGACTTACGTGTTCCTCTGGTTTCAGTTCAGAGCTCTCTGGTCATGTGGTACTCCCACCTCCCTTGGGAGGCGAAGACCCAAACTGCCAGGCTCTGTATGATTTCACTTTGTATCACAGGAGGCAGAAACTCAAAGTGAAACCAATGAAAAAACCAATATGTTCTTAATGGTTTTTACCCAAACCATAAATCTGTCTCTTGGAGGGAGAGGGGAATCACCCAACATTTGATCCGGTTTCTTCAGCATGTTCCAGAGGAATATTTGTCAGTTCTTTGACTACTGACTGGGGTATGCAGATTCCTGGACCTGACCTAGACCAAGGGAATAAGACAAGGGGCCTGGAGGAGGCAGGGATCTGAAAAGTTTTCCCTGGTGGTCCTGACAGTTGGCAGGATCTGGTCATAGTGCTCAGGTGTGGAAGGCTCAGGTTTTCATTGATCACATATCACTTAATGGAACATTTCACAAGAGGTCAAAAACAATACAGCCAATACCTATGCAGTGCCATGTGGCAGGCACTTCATGTTTAAACCTAGGAGTAGTGTACGGTGATTAGTGCCATTTTACAGAAGAAGAAACTGAGGCACAGAGACGTTAAATAACTTGCTCACAGTCAAATGCTGATACAGATTTGTCATTGTCTTTGTGGATACTCAAAACAGAACTCCTGACATTTGTTAATTACAAAAACAAAACAAAACAAAAATCTGGTCTACAGCAGATGTGGACCCAAAGGGATCATAAGCGTGCCTTGGTACTGTGTTATGTGCCTTACAAAGTATTCCTTTAGGAAGTCCTTAGTGAGCATTCAGAGTTCCCATGGTGTGGGTGGGATAGGGATTCCACAAAAGACACTTACAGTCTCTCAGTCAAACTAGTAACCTCTTAGCGGATGCCCCTACACAGATCAGAGGACTTTGAGCGATCACCTTATACCAGGCCCTGTGACAAGTATTTTACATGTATTTTCCCATTCATTCCTCACTAGAATCCTCTTAATTAACTTCTATTAGTAATCAGTTGAACAGGAAACTAAGGCTTAGTGACATAAAGAAATTCGCTAGTGGTCATACAACTGGTACAACTCGTGGTTGTGATATGAAGATAATACCTCCCTCTCTCCAAAGTCTAGTCTTGTTCCACTGCATTTTCTGCTTTTTGCTGTGCAATCAAATAGGATTTTCTGTTTTCTAGAGAATTGTGATAGTGACCCAGACAGCCCAATCATGAAGATCACTCAGGTTGATCTTTTCATGGCTTATAATGTCATTCATCATTTGCTTGGCCTCCTCCTTTTGTCCCCTAGTTCTTCTGTCTTTGCCTGGCCTCTGGGCCAGATAAGAATCCTTCAGAGCTAGTATTATCATGGCCAAGTTCATGGCCTATAACAAGATTGACAGATGTCTAGGAACTGAAGGAGGCTCAAATGCTTTTGAAGAAACATCATAGCGTTGCCCATAAGTAGTCCATTTGCTTACCACAGTGCGAAAGGGGGGTGGCCTTCTATTCCCTAATTGGGCTCCTTAATTTTCATGAAAGAATGTTCAGTCCCTGGTATTGTGCCATGTACAGGTGGGAATGCCATAGAATTATTTTTGAGCCATCTCAGAATTGTAGAGTCTTTGGTTATGAAGAAATCTTAGAAATCATCTAGGGCCAGCCGAGTGGCGCTGGCTTGGGAAGCCAGTGGCCCCGGTTCGGGTCCCACATATGAGGGCCAGTGACACTGCCCTCAAAAAAAAAAAAAAAAAAAAAAAAAGAAAAAAAGAAATCATCTAGCTCAATTTCTCCATCTTACTGAAAAGGGAAGGAAAACCTACATATTAAATGACTTGTTCAAGGTAACAGGTTAGTGGCAGGACTAGAACCTGGTTCCTGATGACACCCAGTTCAGTACCTTCATTCCACCCCTTTAATCTCATTTTATACTGGCACTGCCGTAATCAAGCTGAATCATGTTTTAACTAAGCCATATGAATTCTAACTTCAACATGATTCATATGGTAGAGCTGTCTTTTAAAGGCAGACTTACCTTCCTTATTATGTATTATTTAAGCTAGTGATAGTTATTTTACATCTCTAAACATACAATGGCAGATGCTGGGAGCAGCTCTTCTAAAATATTATCAGGCCTGCAGGAGAGTTTAATACCCAGTAAAGTAGAAAACCTACTTATGGATATTCCATTTGCTTATATATGTTTTTAATGGTGAAGAAGAAACCCTAACAAAAAGATAATAAAAGGAAGAGGTACATAGTGTTGTTATCATCATTATGACTTTTTAATCTATTCTAGGCCTCCTACCTTATTGTGGAGGCCTTAGACACACAGGGTTGTAACTTATGCCATCCCTTTAACCCAATATCCTTGGAGAATGGGCATGTGAATGGAGGAGACCTAATACAGGATCCATTCATTAAATTTACTATTTCATTCATTAAAAATAATCCCATCAGTGTTGAGTAGTTAAGGCAATGGCATCAGGCTGTGCCTCTAACTCACTACTTTGTCCTTCTGTTCTGCATCATACTAGTCTTGTCCCATTGACTTCACCCTGAGATATAGTAGAAGGGCCCCATGGCCTTTTTCTTTCCTTTTTAACATTTTACTGAAGTGTAATATTCACACAGAAAAGTAAAGCTCGGTGAATTTCACAAAATGAACATACCCTGGCAGCATTTGAGTACCACAGACCTGGTTTCGTATGTAACCTCGCTTCCCCACTTACCATCTGTGTAACTTGAGGCAAAGGATTTGACCTTTTCAAGCCTCAGTTTTCCCACCTACCAAATGGTGAAGAAATAATGGCATTTCATAGTATTCAGTGGTATTTGTCAGGAGTAAAAGATAATACGTATAATTTACCTGGTGTTCTTCTTCCTTGACCTGATCCCAGGTATTTGCAAATGAATACCCACTAAGTGGGTTAGATGTGTGTAGTTAAGTTTGTAATGTTAACAGCTCATATGAATCTGAAAGTGTAGTTAATAATGTGGACTACAGAAAACAAATGCCTGAAAGTTTCTCTACTTTCTACTTTGTTACAACTGATTTTGGTCTATTCTCTTCAAGGGCTCATCTGCGAAACTTGGTTTAAATTAGATTAAAGGGTCACACTATGTATTTATTCATATGTACCCTGCTTCATCCTAAGAACGCATTACAGAAATATACATAGTACAACAGTATTTAAAGATAAACAAGTAGGTGAATTCAGGCTAAAGTAGGATTGTAAGCTAAAGTTTGGGTGAGGTTGATCACACAAAATGCTATCATGAAATCCGGATCATTTGCAGATGTGGGTTTCAAGAGCTGGCTTTGAGCATCCTAGCACTCAAAACCAACAGGGGAAATGATTAGTAGTAAGATTCAGAGGGCCCTTGTGATGTCAAAACAAACCAGTTGTGCAGGAGAAACAGAGTTTTACCTTTGGCATGCAGACCTGCCTTTCATGAGTCTTCATTTGGAGAACGTTGTGTAAAAAGTGGTGGGTTTCCCTGTAAAAGATAAAATGATCTGATTTATAGTGTTGTTATCTAGGGCTCTACCTCAGTATATACAGGTGGCACAAAATGAATGCCTAATTGAGTAAAAATAGTTTAATAAATGACCATAAACTGATGAAATTCTATCATTTTATTACAATGATACAATGAAAATTAACCCAGGCTGGTTACATGGATCTGATAAATCCATTCATAAAGTTTCTAAGCCTCCCAAGCAGTGGCATGGTAAATGGAAATTGTGTGTTTAGGCTGGATAGAGAAAAAAGAATTTTCGACTACTCTTCTGAAGAAGACTCTAAGGAGGAAGCATGATTTTCAGGAAGTGCTTGGGAAAATGAGGTTGGGAGAAGCTGAGACAGAGTAGACTTTCTAGGTGTCAGCTCCAGTCAGAGAGATAATGCAGGTCTGTGCTGTGAAGGACTTCACTTTGGGGAGGTGGAAAATGTGCTTCATTGGAAAAATTATGGTACCCTCACCACTGAGGAGCCGGTGGGGGAGGAAGGAGAAGGAGTCAGTTTTGGACATGATCGGTTTGTAACCCCCTGCATGGGAAGTTATATTACACACACACACACACACACACACACACACACACACACACACTTTAGGTTAGCTAGAGTATCTAGTAGATTGCAGCTCAACCAGGACATATATAATACATAGAGGCAAATTTAAAAAATAGGGTTCAGATTTGAAATGCAGATGTTTGTAGGGCCAGCTGAGGGGCTCAGTTGGTTAAGAGCGCGAGCTCTGAGCAACAGGGTCACCGGTTCGATTCCCACCTGGGCCAGTAAGCTGCGCCAGAGCTGAGCTACCAACATGTGGCAGGATTGCTCAGTGGTTAGAGTGTGCACTCTTAGCAACAAGTGGGTTTGACTCCCACCTGGGATGGTGTGATACGCCCACCCGCAACTAAAATTGAACACGGCACCTTGAATTGAGGGGCTGTGAGATGCCAATGGGCAGCTGGATAGCGACTGGAATTGAAGCTAAGCTAGTTGCACCCTCCACAACTAAGATTAAAGGACAACTTGGCTGTTCCCCTTCCCCAATTTTCCAATACTGTTCTGCTTCCCCAATTCCCCAATAAAATCTTTAAAAAAAAACAAAAAAAAAAACCCAAAAAAACAACCCAGATGTTTGTAAAATAAACCCGCCCTTAAGAGTAGAAGCAAATATGTTTTATTGTTATCGTTGGTCAAGCAGTGGGTCTCAAAGTCTGGTTTGGGGAACCCCAGGCATCCCTGATACCTTTTCAGCAGGTCCATGAGGTTACAACTGTTTTTATATCAATAAGATTTGCTTTTTCACTCTTTTACTCTCGGACTAACCCAGAGGGTACAATATGAGGTATCACAACAGACAGCAGGGAATCCAGACATCTTCTCTAGAGCCCAGCATAAAAGAGATTTGCAAAAATGTAAAGCAGGGTACACTTCTCGTTAAGTTTGGTTTTGGAAAACAGAGTTGTTTTTCATAAAAATGTGCTGTTTATGTTAACATATGATCATCGTTATTTTAGATAAATTAGATTTTGATTAATTTCTAACATGGAAAATGCCAGCTGATAGAACCAACACACACAAAAGCTCTTTGGGGTCATCAAAGGAGCCTGGAGACCAAAAAGTGCGAATCCCTGTGTTGGACATACGCACACCATGGACTGCAGGCATTACTAGTGGCACACAGAACAGTGTGGTCTCTAAGATCTGCAAAATGTTCCTCTGCCACACTGCCTGGACACAACTGACAAGTAAACACACACGATTGTTCCACATACTGTTGGCATTTCCATTTCATTTATCAATTTGTTCATACAACAGATGTTTAGTTAACACGGGATTTTGACAGTGAAACAGAAATGATGTCTGCCCTTTGGAGTTTATTTCTAATAAATGTGTGTCGAGGAAGCAGGATTGTTAAGCATTTGCAGGACTGTATATAAAAGGTCAATCTGTACAGTTGGTATCCAGTTGTGAGTCTGGAATGTGAAGGAGGTAAACCTCTGATTGAGTGAATACCGTTTATGGGCCAGGCCCTGTACTGAGTGCTCATGTGTATTATTTAATTTTATAGCAACCCTATATAGTATATAACATCGTGTGCCTTTGTAGGTGAAGAAATTGGAACTTAGAAAGGTTAGATAATTTGTCTAAATTGTCAGCTGATAAGAGAGAGAATCAGGATTTGTGCATTTTTAGAGCATCTTTGATTAAGGTGGTCTTTCTATTACAAGGAAATAATAGACTTCCCCTTTAACCAGCCCTACATCCATGTTAGAGAAATGGAACTGGCCTTGTCATATTGTGGCAGTGTGTCCTGGACCATGTTCTCACAAGCGCAGAGAGCAATGGTATAGAAACCTCCACGTCCAGTTGGGAACCTTCCACCACAAAAGCAGCCAATGCAATAACCACAGCAAGGCCTGTTTTCTCATACCATCATTCTGCCACAAGCAGTTACGATGTCAGATCTCTTCTTTCTTTGCCAGAGAAGATTATTGTGAAGTGTCTCGCAGAGGTAGCCTTTCTGGACCTGTAAATGGTGTAATTTGGACCCTGATAGGTGTGGTGGGCCCAATCTAGGAGTACTTGTGGCTTCCAAGCCAGTAAATTTCAGCCCCTTGGGTTTTCCTGGCAGCTGCCACGGCATGTACTTCTGGTCCTGGAGGGGCCCCTGATGCACCCCATTCCCTAACACCCACCTTCCCATAGAACTTTTCTGTCAACTGCCAGAAGGACATTGTCACCTGTAGTCAGAGCCCAGTGTAGTGACTGCCCTCCAGAAAACAGTCCAAAACTTGTGTCCAATTTTGGAATCTTTCAGAAGTCTCAGGAACTGGAAATAAATCTCTTTCAAATGGATAGCACAAATGCATACACACCCACAAATACTCTTCATTTAAGGATGGAATTAGGGCCTCTGCTTGCCAGATTTTTGAGTTACATCCTAACTCCATGCATATCATTCTATAATTTGAAACATTCATTGTAAGTGTAGCTGATTAAGCATGGAGAGGTAGCTGGTAGTGGTAAACTGTGCAGAGAGGAACACCATTTATCATATATCTGAGTTCAAAATGTTCAGTTTTACCAGTTTCCTCTGGATGGTTTCTTCTGTTGAAAAATTACTTACTATAGTAAGCTTGCCAACAAAGCCCTCTCACTTGTCCATGCCATGTTTCATCTCCTCACTTTCCTCTCCTTTCTGGTGGCTGCTCATCACAGTATTTAAATAGCTACAGCAGTCTCAGCTGCAGATCTCTTGCCCAACTTATCAATTGCTCCCTAACCTTTGTCCTGTTAGCTTGGTGAACTTTTGGTACATTTGCAGGGCAGGCAGGAAAACAATACCTTTGTGCTCAGAACAATTTTCCCCCTTTCATCCCACAGTCCTTACCATTATAACTCTTTTGACCATGGTTTAAATAAGGGCCTTTCCCCAGCTTTCTCAAATTCCGCGTCTTGGTTTGCATCTGGGGAAAGAGGGAATAGCAATCCCAGTAGGGTATTTACAGCTAAGTGCGTGTTCAGCTGGCAAGGGGTAATCATGAGTTTATTCCCTTTTCTCGGAAAATGGGTTGTCAGATTCTCCCTTCCATCTAACATTTCAGCAGCCCTGTCACTTCTTGTCCTCAGATAAGGGAGGGTGCTGTGCAGCAGGCTGGTGCCATTCAGAGTTGCCTGAACAAAGCAAGTTAGATTTGTTGGTCTAGTTTAACCACAGCCCCTTTGAAGAGAGTCAGAATCCGTCTTTCAAGTAGAGGCCGACCCACTCAGAGGGACCCTCATTGGTACGGTTTCTGGAACAGTGGTTGTAAGGTAGGAACTTTAGTGAGACAGGCTTATCTTGACCTTGGGCAATTTAACCTCTTTAAACTTGTCTTCTACAAAATGGGGGCACATATCTGCCTCCAAGGGCAGTGACAAGGGTTAAATGGATCAAGTAAGCAACCCACTGGGCTCTGGATTGAGTCAAGGGTCTTGGTATACGTGAACTTTTATTTGTATCTGAGTTCATGATCCAAACCTGTTCACCGTGCAGTTTTTGTTGCTCTGAACCTCCCTACAAATGGCATTAATAAAGCCAAAGGAGACATGTCCGTGAGGATATCTTTAGCTTCTTGGAAAGATGGAAGAACAGAACAAGTAAAAGCAATGCTTCGAACCATTTGAGACTCTGAGAGAACTGCTAGAGAGAAAGGCTGGAGGCAGATGAAAAGCATGCAGAGCAATGCACGCTGGGGGAACCATCTAGGTGTTTGCACACCAGCCTGCTGGCTTTCCCTCTTTTCCTGACTTCTTTTACTACTGAACGGGCTGCCACCAGACAGCTGCAGAGCTTGGCAGGGTTCTGGGAATCTGTACCAATGCCACACATCCCAAGGACAGAGCAGACACTGCCGGTGGGTACTGCCGGTGCTTGCACACAGTGACATGGCCTTGTCAAGTCGCTTTCTGACTGATGCTGGCTAGCTCCAGTGAATGCTTTTAGATTCCCAGGAGTGAGAAGAATACTCAGTTCTGGGAGTCAGGAGGCCTGAATTCAAACCCCAACTTTGTGTAGCTTTGGACCTTCAGTAAGGCATGTCCACTCTGCACCCCAGTTTCCAAACATATAGTATATGAGTATTATGAATGTGTGCATTTGTGTGTGTATACACTACACTACTCAGGCCTTGAGATCCTTCCCACACTGATGTATATGCATTTGAAATGCTCTCTCCAGCTCTTTTTAGAGGCAGTACCACCTGTCAAGATTAGCATCTGAGGGGCAGTCTCACTACCAGCACCTCTCAAACCCTGATCCATTTTGGAAAAATGATAGTTTTTGGACTCTGTTATACACAGCTATGACCAAGGGTGCTGAAACAACTAACTCACCAGTTCCCAGCATACCTTGCAGCCCAGCTGCTCTGCTGCTTGCCCCTCAGTCCAGCCTTTCTCAGCTTCTACCTTGAACCTGATTCTTTTCTACCACACAGCCTGAGACTTAGAAACTCATTAATGAATCTTTCATTCTTGGTGTGCTCTCTCTGAGTGAGTTGTAACTTCCTTTTTTTTTTTTTCCCCCTAGCTTTACTCTCTGATCTCAAGGGCCACATCCAACAGGATGACAGGATGCTCGTGTTAAAAAAAAAAAAAAAAGTGTGGGTTTTTTTTCCAATATCTATTAATCAAAAGTCTTCAGTTTAAATTAAATACCCTACACAGAACTCATTTAGAAGACTAGAGCTGTTCATTAGAAAGTGAAAGTGGCTGATAATCCTATTTTATATGTGAAAAAACTGATGAGTCATTTAAACCTTTTTCTTCCTGGTAATTTAGAAAAAAATATGCAAAGTTCCTTGAATTTGTCACCTTTTATTTTTCTCTCCTTGTGCCCAGGATAAAGATGTGATAGAAGCTTTTATGTTCCACACTCCTGCTAAACTCTTTAGGTAGGAGAAATAATTGGCTTTTTCCTTGAGAGGAGGGTAGTAACAGACTGTGTCTGAGCTATTCTCTTGCAAATCCCCGTGGGTACTGAATAATAAAGTCTGTCTAGCTTCTAGTCTGCAACTCTTCTCGCTTTCCTTTGAACAAGGGCAGCAAGTTGCTCTTTTTCTGTCCAGTTCTTGCACTGAAAAAATCCAGTAGGTGGCCAAAGAGTCTTTAGAAGACTAAAGACAGCTTCAGAGAGCCATTGGACCAGGTTTTAAAAAGAAAAGTGTGCTTGTAAACAATGCTGGGGGAGTTGAATGGTGCTTCAGGACCCTGGCTTAGGGACAGGTGACTTATTTAGGCAAGTTACAAATTGACATGTTTGACTATAGTAAATTAAGTTCTCAAAATAATCCCTGAAACTGGAGCTCAGACTCTGAAGCAAGTACCCAGACCAGACCTCTCAGCCGGCCTCCTCTTAGCCTCCTAGCATGCTGTCATCCTTTGCAACTCCACAGAAAGAGCTTCTCAGGTATTCTCTCTGGAACATGAAAGAACTCAGTCAGCACCACAGGAGCCAAACCCCAGGAGTTCTGTGGGCTGAGAACTTTGCCCTATGTGAATTACTTTTGTAAAATATTCTAAGTTGAAGAGATGGCGATTTCCTTATCTGCACTGTTTTATGGTTCCAGCCTTCAGTTTCCTGTGGTGTCCCATGTTCTTTGATTTGAGTCATGGGAAGCCTAAGAAGCAAGCATGACCCTGCTCTCAGTTACCTAGAATGGGCCATGGCTCAGTGTATATGTCCTGTTTACCCAGCCACAGGTTCAGTATGAGCTGTGTCATTGGGATGTTGCCAGGAGCAATCTGCATCTTCGAATAAAATATTCACAGAACGTGACTGGTGTCTTTAGAATTCATGTGACAATGATATATGTAAAATATGATATATGTATAACAGTAAAATATACATTACATAAAATTTACCATTTTAACCATTTTTCAGTGGCATTAAGTACCTTCACATTGTTGTGCTGTCATTAGCACCATCCATCTCCAGAGCTCTCTCATCTTCCCAAACTGAAACTTTGTCCCCATTAAATATTAACTCCCCGTTTCCCCTCCCCCAGCCCCTGGCAACCACCATTCCACTTTCTGTCTCTATGAACTTCACTCCTCTAGGTACCTCATGTAAGTGGGATCATGCAATATTTGCCCTTTCCTGTCTGGTTTATTTCAGTGAGCACAATGTCTGCAAGGTTTATCTATGTTGTAGCATGTGTCAGTACTTCATTTCCTTTTTAAGACTGAATAATACTCCATTGTGTGTGTGTGTGTGTGTGTGTGTGTGTGTGTGTGTGTGTGTATCACATTTTGTTTATCCAGTCATCATCTGTGAACACCTGGGTTGCTTCCACTTTTTCGCAACTGTGAATAATGGGTTTTCAAAATATGCTTTCGATTCTTTTGGGTATTTATGCAGAAGTGGAATCACTGGATCATAGGGTAGTTCTATTTTTAATTTTTTGGGGAACTTCCATACTGTTTTTCATAGAGGCTGTACTATTTTACATTCCCACCAACAGTGCACAAGGGTTCCATTTTCTCTATATCCTTGCCAACAGTTGTTTTTGTTTTTTTGATACTAGGCATCCTAATGAGTGTAAGGTGGTATCTCATGGTGGTTTTTTTGACAATGGTTGCTTTAACATTGGTGTTTGGTGGCATGCATAGCTAAACTGTGTTTCTGTGTGATGGAACAAGGCACAAAGAGATGGTTCCTTCCCCTTTTGATTGCCTGGAGTCTAGAGATCTAAGCATGTGCTCTAGTCTGCCCCAGCTAAGCTCTAAGGCTCTGTTGGGCAAGTAGAGATAAGACATGTGATCAGGAGTTGCTCTTAGCTCCATCTGGAGAAAAGAGCTTGTAGCAACTTGGTGTGGGTTGGGATTCCTTGAAGATCTTTTCCCCAAGCATGTGGGCAGGAGCAGAGGCACTTAACTTGACCTGTCTGCTAAAGGGTATGCTTCCACTGGGAGGCTAACTGACCACTGACACATTTTTAGTTTGACAGAGATATCCTACTCTTCCAGTGCTTTTTAGAGGAAATAAAAGCATAGTTTCCCAGGGTAAATGGAAAAATGCAAGACCTATTTATTGTAGGTTTATATTTTAAGTGGAATGATGGCTTTTTAGATAATTTTGAAAATTGTGTCTCCAATCCCAATTCTGTAATACAAGGAGATAACACATAAAGTTCAATATGGGTAAGATTAAGTATAATTAAATTAGTAACATAATGCTATTACATAAAATTTGGGCATGGAAAAAAGTATAACTTGTTTCCATCACTCTGATATATTTTTTATCATTTTGGTAAATTTTTCTCCAGTTCTTTTTTACTTTTTTTTATACACATAGTTGTAATAATATGTGCATAAAGTGTATAAAGCTTTCCAAAAAGGCTAATGCCTATTTACAGTGCCATGAGCAATACAGCATATGAAAGTATCATCCACTTATTTCATTACGTCTTGGTGGGCTTTGGGCATTTTTCTAGAGAAAAATTAAAAACAAGTTTGCTTAATGTATATTTCTTTTGTAATTTTTGTTACAAAAGGTTTTTTCTGTTTTGTGTTTCCTTTTATAATTTTTGACATAGAGAAGGTTCATATTGCTATATGGTTAATCTATTTATAGTTTTAATTTAGTATTCCTTTAATTTCTAACTTTATATAGTCTATTCCTTATTTGCGTTCAAGTTTTAAAATTTCTGCTCCCTTCCCCCTCACTCCTTGGATACATTTTTTCTTTCTCTCTGGGAGTATGACACATTTTGTTTTTATCTTGTTTTTCTGTTTTAAAAATACATCTCTTGTTAATCCTAATGAATTTATTTGATGTATGGTATGAATTAAGAATTTACCTTGATTCCCTCTCTCCAGATTGGTAGCCAGTTATTCCAACAATAATTAATAAATAATTCTTTCCATCTCTGATGATTACTGGTGCTTCTTTTATCATAAACTGACTTCTAACAAGTATATTAGACTGACTTCTAACAAGTATATTAGACAGCTCTATTCCTAGTTTACCTATTTTGTTCTATTAAGTAGTTTTTCTTTCTTTTTCTTTTTTTTTTTTTTTTTTGAGGGCAGTGTCACCGGCCCTCATATGTGGGACCCGAACCGGGGCTGCTGGCTTCCCAGACCAGCGCTTAACCACCACGCCACTCGGCCGGTCCTAATTAGTTTTTTCTTGCATAGTCCCATGCTCTTTCAATTATAGATTTATAATTGTTTAATATATAGTACCCCTTCTTCCTATAGTTTTAGCAAAATTTTCATTACTATTCTTACCTGTTTGTTACTTTTAGACACATGGGGGCATTATCTTGTTGTATTTCTCCCTATAAAATATTTTATCCAACTGGGGTTTTGATCAGAATTGCATTTAACATATAAATTTATAATATACATTTAAAAATAAAAGTTTAGGGCCGGCCGAGTGGCGCAGTGGTTAAGCGCTGGCTTGGGACGCCAGTGGCCCCGGTTCGGGTCCCACATAGGAGGGCCAGTGACACTGCCCTCAAAAAAAAAAAAAAGTTTATTCTTCCTATCTAAATCTTCAAGTTTATTTCTTATTGTGTGTGTGTGTCTAGGTGGGTTTTTTTTTTATTGATTATGCACAAACCTAGTTGAATTTGTTGCTTTGTGAATGGGGTTTTAAAAATTGGACTTTTGTGATGGTTATTGCTTTCATATAGGAAATGTGTGTGTGTGTGTGTTGTGTGTGTACGCACATGCACATTATTACTATCCATTTTACAGAGGAAAGCATTGAAAAGAACACAGTTTGTGGAGTCTGGAATCAGTCAGAGTTGGGTTTGAATCCTAGCTCTACTACTTATCTGGTGCCTGACTCTGAAAATATAGCACTACAGTGTGGGACATATAGGGTTTCAATAAATGATAGCTATCACTATTAACTCTCTCTTGAATATAATTTTCTATTCATTTCTTTGAGTTTTCTAGTTAGACAATGATACCATCTATAACTAATGATAATGTTAACTTTTTCTTTCCAACATTTAAATCTATTTATCTATTTCATGCCTTATTGCATTGGCCAGAAAAACTTGCAGAACAAAACTAAGTAAATTTTTCTTCCTGGGAGATTTTTATTCTTATTTCTAATGGAATTCCTCTAGCTTTTCACTATGAAAAATACTGTTGGCTAACTGTTTTACTTGTTTGTTGTTGGCACCATGATATAATTTCAATAACATTAAGATGGTTATGAGCAACTTCACTTTATAAGTACCTTACACACATACACATATATATAAATATGCTCATAAATGGATGATGCTCATGTAGCAATTAAGAAATAATGACCTTGGTATGGTATTATTCTGTTTTTTGTTTTTTGTTTTTTTACAAAAGATGAACAGCTACAGTTTCCTTACACCTGCCATGCGCCAGATCCCTGTTTTGAATGCCTTATGCATGTCATCTCTTTTTGTTTTCCACATTTTTTAATTAGTTTCAGGTCTAGAAAACAACATAGTGATGAGACATTTATATAATTTATGAAGGGATCCCCTGATAAGTCTAGTACCCACCTGACACTATACATAGTTTTTACAATGCTATTGACAATATTCCTTGTACTGCACTGTATATCCCCGTGACTCCTGTAATTGTCAATTTGTTTCTTCATCCCTTCGCCTTTCTCACCCAGCTCCCAATCCCTCTGTTTTCCTTATAACAGAATCACTGCATGCTTATCGTAGAGAAATAAGAAAATAGAGGTAAGCAGAGTGGCAAAAGAGAAAATCCCTCGTAATCCCAGTACCTGGAAATAACCACTGTTTAACTTTTTGCTGTCTACCCCTTTTGTCTTTAAAATTTATTATATGTTAAGTATAACTTTTTGTTGTTTACAAAAATGGGAATATCTATTTGTAGCTGGCTTTTTTACTTAAAAGTATATCATGCACTTTTTACATGAAATTAAGTATTGTTTTCAAGGATCACTTAAAAATTTTTTATTTAATTATAGTTGGTACACAATATTATATTAGTTATATTAATTCTAGGTATACAATATAGTGATTTGACATTTTTATACGTCACAATGTGATCACCCCACTGACACTAGTAATCATCTGTCACCGTGCAAACTTATCACAATATTATTGACTATATTCCCCTATCCTTTTCACCGACCTCCTCACCCCTCTCTCCTCTGGCAACTACCCCTTTGGTCTCTGTTCAGGATCATTTTAATAGATGTAAAGTATTCATTTCATGTTTATATGATACTTTTAGTAGTTAATTTCAGATTTTTAAACAGGTTGCTTCCAATTGCCTTTACTTGTAGTATTATCACAAATTCATCTTACCATGATATCATCTAATACTATCTTGCTCCTTTGGGATCTTCTCATTCCCTTGTGTCCCCACATAGGTGATGGCATCCCAACATCCTAGCTTATAGCTCTGATGAAATTGTTCTAGCTTACAGGTATTCTCTACACTTGGGAAGATAAGGTTCAGGCTTTGGAGGCTGTATTAGTCTGTTACAGCTGCCATAATAAAGTAATATAGACTGGGTGGCTAAAGCAACAGGCATTGACTTCCTTACTGTTCTGGAGACAAAGGATCTTGTCTAATGTCAAGGTGTTAGCAGGGGTGGTTTCTTCTGAGGCCTCTCTTCTTTTATTGTCCATAGTCCTTTCCCTATGTTTTCACATGGCCGTGTGTGTGTGAGTGTGTCTTTGTGTATGTGTCCGTCCGTCTGTCTGAATCTCCTCTTCTTATAAGGACGCCAGCCATTTTGGATTAGGACTGACCCCAAAGGCCTCATTTTACCTTAACTACCTCTGTAAAGACTCTGTCTCCAAATACAGTTATATTCTGAGGTACGGGGGCTAGGACTCCAACATATGAATTTGGCAGGGATGCAATTCAATTCGTCCCACAACAGAGGCATATACTGGCTTTTATTCTAAAAGGTTCTACTGAGGAGGCAACTTGTAGGATAGCTTTTAAAGTTTTTATTACATTTTGTTGTTTAACATATAACAAATCTTTAGCCTGTAAGACCCACTAGGCTACTTCATTTAGTGTTGTATGTAGAGTGTGGAACTCATCCACGTCTACCAATTGCTGGTTGAATGAATGAGTAAATAAATGTCAAGTTTCTTTAGTAACTGAAGAAGTAACATAAAGTCAACCTACATACTTATTTTTTGAGCATGTATCCCATTACTTCCCTGAAGTACGCATATGATAAAGTGCATGAAATTGTCATCCATTGCCTTATAGAAGTCAGAGGCAGTGGGTAAAATCACCTAATTCCCTAGTCACAGTGAAATGACACACAAACACTCGATAGAACTTTCTTTCTTTTTTAGGGAAAGAGACAGTTTTCTGCCCATTAGGTTATACATATTTTTACTTTCAGTATTTACAAATGGTCAGGGTTTTTCACAGCTACCTAGTTGTGTGATTTACAGCAACTCTTCAGCACTTTTTAAAGTTGAAAACTCTGGTTTGATACTTTGACCTGGGAACATGGGGAACTGTTCTGTGAGCAAGGTGACCAGTGGCCAGGCAGTGTGGACAGAGTCATTGGGAATACTAAAGCACTGGTACTGTTTGGGGTACTTACAAGTACCTATTCGGGTACTTAACTGAAACTGCAGAAATTTTACTTAGGTTCTGTGCATTCCTCTTGAACACACAAAGGTACACATATGTACTCCAGATTAAAGAAGTATTTATTTCATTATTTATACTCTGGTTTGTGGATGAAGAGCTCTATCTTACAAAGAAACAAATATTGAATTATTAGTACAAGTATTTTAGGCAAAGAAAGAATCTTCATCCAAAGAGAGTAGAATAGTTTTTTCTAATATCTGCTATCTTGGCTGAAGTCAGAAGGAGGGACAGCTGGCCCTTTCCATGTCCCCTGAAGCTAAATCATTTAAAAATAGTAAGCAATAAACTGATGTCGTGGAGGGAAGGTTGGCTTACAAGAGTTATTTAACCTTCCCTAATATTCTAATATCTTTCAAGGAACTTTTATAGTTTAGAAATATTAACAACTCATCAATCTAAAACCCAATTGAGAATCAGGAAATAAGCAACTTTTGGCTTCTGGGCAGCAAAAAAAGAAGATGGTATTCATGATCATTTTCCACATATTTCTAATGATCTTAGTTATCCAGTTTCCTAACCACTGTAGTTTAGAAAGAATCAATCAGTAAGGGAAGAGGAGGTTGCTATTGGTAGGCATACTGAGTTCAGAAAGAAGTGACAAGCAATAACCAGATAGTGAGGGAAGAAAAAAATAACAAACCTAGACAAAAAACTCAAATTGGAATTTACTATGGAGTCTTAGGGTATCCTAGCAAATAGCTATTAGATACCTCAAGGATGTCTAATTTCTTAGGATGTGACCATCTTGTAGCCTAGTATAAGTCTTGTTTATAGAAAGTTATCTTTGTAAGACAATCCCATATAATATTTGAAATTTATGATATCATATTGTTCCTATATTAACTTTCTGATTTTTTTAGAAAAGGGAGAAAAAGCGAGGCAGTGCATAATACATTTTAGAAAAAATTTCTATTCCAAATGATTAACATTTAAAAGAAAACTGTCAACCATCAGAAATAATGCATTCTCAAGTTATCTGGGTAGCTAAAATAATAATTTATGATAACAGAAGTTGTATAAAGGTGTTCTCATAGTCCATCGCTATCACTGCCCTGCTTGTCTAGAGGAAGAGTTTAATTGGCTGCATTACTAAGGGGATTTGGAAATTCTAAATGACATCTCAGCCCCTGCCTCTCAGCCGTCTATTATACTGGGCACTCCTAGGCAAACCCTTCCTCCAGCAATTCCCCCCATGTCCCCAACCCTTTCCAGGTCATTCCCTCCTCTCCTATATGCCTCTTCCACCTCTGCACACTTTGAAAAATACATTCATTAAGAACCTGCAGTATGCCAGTCCTGGGCTGGTACTGAGATAGAGAAATCATTAGCCAAGGCTTCTTCCTGCTTTTAAGAGATGTCCCATCCATTAAGGCTGTGGAGCCTCTTGTCCTAAGAAACTAATTCTCAGCATTTCCCCTACCCCTACACCCCAACTGGAACTTGGTTTCTCCTTAGAGATATCACTTCCTTCAAAAGCCTTTCCTCAGGAAGACTAGTTCTCCCAGTTCACAGAGGAGGCCAGAGTCTATGAACGTGTTTCCTACTGTCCTTTCCACACTAGGTTCACCATCTTCTTTGAGTTCCTCCTGTCTGTATCAGTCAGCTTGGGCTGCTGTAACAAAGTACCACAGGCTGGGAGGCTTTAACAACAGAAATTTATTTCCTTCACATTCAAGAGGTTGGAAGTCTGAGATCACGGTGTTGGCAGTGGTGGTTTCTCCTGAGGCCTCTCTCCTGCGCTTGTAGATGCTGCCTTCTCTCTGTGTCCTAACTTGGTCTTTCGTGTGTGCGCGCGCCCTAATGTCTTATAAGGACACCAGTCCTATTGGATTGGAGCCCACCCTAATTACCCCTTTTTACCTTAATTACTTCTATAAAGGCCTTATCTCCAAATACATTCACATTCTGAGGTATTGGGGGCTAGGACTTCAACATATGAATTTGGGGGACACATTTTAACCCATAATACCTCCTTTGATGTTGGTGTCATCTGTTTATGCCTGCTTCTCATCTGTACCCCAATCACCTACTGATCTCTAAGACACCCTTCCCCTAGCCCTGGAGACCAGCTTCACAGTTTTCCCCTCATGCCTGTCCCCTTCTTCATTTTCAGTGACAGGACCATCCATACCAAGGACTCACATCCTATCCTTTCTTTATAGTTTTCTACATTCCTTCAATCCTGTGTGCATGTGTTCTTCTCCATCTCAAAAGAGTCATTTCGTTCTCCTTCTCCTCTGAGGTCTCTGTCTCTGTTTCCCCACCCTCAGCCCCCTTCTTTCCCTCACACCCTGCCTCACCCTTCCAGCCACTGAACCTGCTTTTCTTCCTCATCTTCATGTCCCTAGACCACTCCTAGTTCTCACAGTCTTAGCCCCTTGCCGGTGTCATCCCTTGTGATGGATTTTACTCATGTCAATTTTCAACTGTCAGTAATCCCTACCATATGTTTTTTTGTCCTCTGTGGCTCCATGGCTAAAACAGAGCTGAAGTTTTCTACTAATGATTCCTGGTTTCTTTAAGTCTCAGCCCCGTGCTGCTCCGGGGCTCTCCTACACTGCTGCTTTTCCACATTCAGGGCCATCCAATGGGAAGTCCCACAATTTGCCTTCTTCTCCACTAATATTTCTTAGTATGTTCCTGCTAGTCTTTTTCCCTTCCCTTCTGTCATAATGAATTAGCCTTCTTTTTTCCCGAGGCTGATCTCGCTACCATTTCTTCTCTGCCATAGACAGACACACACACACACACACACACACACACACACACACACACACACACACACCCTTTCTTCGAAAGCTGTTTGTGTCTCATAGATCTGTATTCTCTCCCCCCTGGATCTACACTCCTTTCCTGTTGACTTGAATGGCCTGGGTGGTTTGCTCACTGTAAAACCCCTTTCCCAGACTCTTGATAGTTTTCAAGGCACTGTTGAGCAGGGAGTCTCAACCTTGCCACTACTGCCATTTGGGGCTGGATAATTCTTTGTTGTGGGGCCTGTTCTGTGCATTGTAGGATGTTTTGCGGCATCTCTGACCTTCACCCATAGATACCTGTGGTACCCCTCCCCCAACTTGTGACAACCAAAAATGTCTCCAGACATTGCCAAACGTCTCCCAGTGAGGGGAGCAGTCAGTTACCCCAGTTGAGGACCGCTGGTGTAAATGCTAAGAGGGTGGACTCTGGCCCATCATCTCTGGCCTACGTACTGGGTACATAAAATATTTACCACAGCTTTAGGATGTAGTCTGCACATATGGATCATAATACTTGGAGAACAGGAAGAGGTTTGTACCTTAAGTTGATGTGAAAGTGAGGTGGTTAGAAACCAAATTAGCAATATTTAAACCTGCACATTCACTTATCTTTCCAATTACATCCTTGTTAAACAACTGCACAGACAATAATGGCTCTTCTGCAAAAGTCCAAGCAAGACCATTTTATTGAGATTAGTCAAGACAATCAAGTTGGCATTGTTATTAGCAAACTAATTCTCAATTGACTAACAATGGTGGTTACAACAACAGTAAAATGGGATTTGGGGGTCAGACTGCCTGGTATGTGTCTCAGCTCTGTCTCTTCCCAGATGTGTGATATTTGGACTCCAGTTTAGTCAGTTACAGAATGGGGATGATACTAGCACTGATAATAGTACCTACCAGATTCGAGGCTGGAAGGGATTAAGCAAGATGATACATATGAAGCCCTTAGAACAGTGCCTGGCACATAGTAGGTGTTCAGTAAACATTAGCTGCTATTATAATGCTGTTACTTTCCCTTCTCTCCCATTTATCACCTAACTTCTCACAAAGCGCGGCCTTCACTTCCTCTTTTTCCCTTTGTTTTCTGGCCCCTGTCTTCTACTCTTAAATCAATTTACTTTCTCAGATTTCACCCCTTTTTCAGCTACTTGCCTTGATTTCTCTGCATTTTAAGAGCTAACCACCTTTTCCCTTAGCAGCCCCCACTACTTTGGCTGTTGTGCTTCTTTAGAGGTAAAAGAGGGAGCACTTGTCACTCCTTCTTCAGCCATCTAATTGCAGGCATTTCCCTTGGTTCAGCCTCTATCCCTTCACTGTCCACCCTCTCTGTCCCTCAGATGTCTCTCCAGGCTTTTTTCCTAGGTTTGATCTCCTTTCATCTTCCACACACCATCCTTCTCCCCTAACTCATGCTACTGGTGAATGGACCCACCAGCTATCCAGATACCCACACCCGAGACCAGAGAAGCCTTTCTAATTCTCTTTTCTCACTCCACAACCAATTGGGACCAAGCCCACTGGACTCCATCTCTTTAACATCTTCTACCTCTAGTCCCTCTGCCTGCCCCACTGTTTTAGCTTTAATTCCTGCACTGTCATTTGTCACTGCTGCAGTGGTTTATCTATTTCAGTGACACACCCCTTGGTCAGTGCTCCAGAGGGATTTTTGTTTTCCTTCCTCTTGTGTCAAATAGGTCAAGTTCTGTTGACTCCATGTCCTAATTATGTCTCAAATCAGTCCATTCCTCTCCACCTCTACAGCCAGTGGCTTACTAGATCCTTATTGTTTCTTAGATGGATCTTCTTTTAATTCCTAACTAGCTTTCCTGTCCCGAGGCTTCCAGACCCTTCTCCTCAGTACCATGAGGGATGCTCTGTCTACCCTCCTCCTTAAGCCCTTTCAGGGCCTCACCATTGGATAAAGTCCAAGTCAGCAGCCAGCTGCACAGAACTCTGGGCTGTCTGGCCCACTTGTTGTTTCTTCAGCTCCATCTCTTATTGCCTCCCTTCCTCCCTTTGCTCCAGCCACAGAATAAGGTATTTGCAGTTCAAGAAACTGATCTTGTTTTCCACCTCTGTGCACTTGAGTTTACTACTCACTGCTGTCTCTCCCTGGAGAGCCCTGTCCCCTCCTCTCTGCCTGGGGGACACCTACACATCTTGTGAGATTCAGCAGAATGTGTCACCTCATCCAAGTGGCCTTCTCCAATGCCCACATCCTTTTTCTTCTTGAGCCTCTTTCATGGTCAAGCTCTGTGTTTTCCATTTATTTCTCAAGCTCAGTATCATTTAGTCTTTCACCTTCTACCTCAATAGGCTCCTACCTTTGACTTTCTCATGTTGTCCTTCATTCTGTCAGGCATCTGGCCAAGGCCCAGGCATCATCTTGGTCCTCATTTCTTCACCCCCACATTCCTGGTCCAACAGTTGTTCTTTTGTCAGTCCTTCCTCTGAAGTGGCCCTTGATCATCTACTCTCTATTACCTCTACCCCCACCCTCATACTTGAGGTTTTTCCATGGATCACATTCAAAATTCTTTGTGGGATTGCCTCAGCTTGTTTACCTTTCAATCTCATTACCTATATATTCCTGTATATATTATAATCTAGCCACAGTAGAATCCTTACTGATCTCTATACAGGACCCATAACTTGCTACAATCATGCCTTTGCAAATCTACTGTTTCTAATCCTAATCTCCATCTACGAAATTTCTGGCCATTCTCCATGGCTCAGCTCCATTGCTTTCTCTTCCACGAAACTTTTCCCAATGATTCTTATTAGAAGTGACCTCTTTTCTCTGAACCCCTGAATTTTGTACCTATTTGATGGTTCCTATTTATTGTCGGTTTGCATTTCATGATTACTTCATGTGCAGAGGTTAGATTCTGAACTGTTTCATGGCACAGATTATAAATTATCCATTTTGTATTTCTTCTCTACTGTAGAATGCAGCACAATTTCATGATTGTATATACATATCAGCTTTATTGAGATATAACTTACATACCCTACCATCCACCCATATAAAGTATACAATTCAATGGTTTTTAATATATTCAGAGTTGTGCAACCATCACCACAATCAATTTTAGAACATTTTTATCACCCTAAAAAGAAACCCCATACACATGATCAGTCAATCCCCATTTCCCCCCAAGCCCGCAGCACTAGGCAAACAATCTATCTTCTGCCTCTATAGATTTGTCTATTCTGGACATTTCATATAAACAGAATCATACAATATTTGTCCATTTTGGTCTGGCTTATTTCATTTAACATGTTTTCAAGGTTGATCCAGGTTGTAGTATATATTGCTACTATATTCCCTTTGTGGCTGAATAATATTCTATGTATGGATAGACCACATTTCGTTTACCCATTCATCAGTTGATGGGTATTTAGGTTGTTTCCACTTTTTAGCTATCATGAATAGTGCTGCTGTGAACATTCATGTATATGTTCTCATGTGGATATGTTTTCATTTCTTGTGTATATACCTAGGAGTGGACTAGCTGAGTTTATGGTTACTCAATGTTTAACATTTTGAGGAACTTCCAAGCTTTTTTTTTTTTTTTTTTTTTTTTTTTAAGATTTTATTGGGGAATTGGTGGAGGGGAACAGCGTTGGGGAATCGGGGAAGGGGAACAGACAAGTTGCCGTCTTCTTGTTCTTCAGTCTAGTTGTGGAGGATGTTGCTTCACTGTTGGTATCGTCATTGCGCTCTTCCCGGATGAGGCAGATCGGTCGCTGGCCCCTGGATGTCGCTCATCGCGGCTATTGGCAGCTCAAGCTTGGCTGCCAGCCGCTCACGCTGGCTGCGGGCCACTCACTGCAGCCCATGGCAGCCCACTGCAGCAGGGGCTGCAGCCCACACCATCACCGGGGCTCGCACAGCCCAGCTCCAGGTGGAGCTGTTGCCAGCTGTAGAGGGCAGTGTCACTGGCCCTCATGTGGGATCCGAACCGGGGCCGCTGGCATCCCAAAACCAGCGCTTAACCAATGCGCCACTCGGCCGGCCCCCAAGCTGTTTTTAAAGGCAGCCGCACCACTTTACATTCCCACCAGCAATGTACGAGGGTTCCAATTTGTCCACATCCTCCCCAACACTTGATACTTGTCTTTTTTATTATAGCCATCCTAGTGGGCGCGAAGTAGCACCTCATCATGGTTTTGATAGCATGACTTTTTACCTATTAGATGTGTGATAGATACGTATTTGTCCAATAAAGGATATTTATATGTACTACGAACAAATTGATCTTTGAACAAGTTGTTTGACTTGTAAGTTTATTAATTAGCTAGAAAAGATAAACACAGGGCCCATATCATTAGTATTCAATTTTTAAAAGTTACTTTTAAACTATTTTCTTTCTTTTTTAGTTGCTGATGTTATCTAGGTGACATTATAAAAGTAGTGGTTTGTCATGGAAATTCATGTAGCTTTGCAGGTTTGAGTGTATTTTATAGAATAAGCGGAATTACAAGCAAAATTCTAACTTTGATGTTCCTGCTCAAACTCTACCACTGAATGGGGAGACCAGGAAGGCTAACTAACTCCTGGATCCAAGGCAGGACAAATAAAGAAAGTAGCATTCCCTAAATGGCCCTTTCTTTGCCTTCTCATTGAAACACATTACAGGTCCAAAGCTGCAGTTCTGTGGTGACTGTGTGAACTCCTACTCCTGTTTAGAGATTTGCCCATTTCCTCCACGGGCAGACCTGTCTTCAAAAAAGCATTTGATAATACACTTGGGGACATGGGATGGGGGCTGGGGAAGACTTAGAAAAATGCAAGTGCAGAAGTTTCTCTGAGTAGAGTTTTCCTCAGTAAACAGTAGACCATGGGAAACATAACAGGTTCCGAAAACTTAATTTTGATGACTCTGGACGTCGGGGAAACAGCCAGCTGAATCAGTTCCCTCCTGGGCTGTGGTTTAGCCTACTTATCTCAAGTCAGAGGTAATGGTCCAACTGCTTTTCCTTGGTTCTAGAGAGTTCTGTCTTGGCCAGAACCCATCCATTTAGTCCACCCCTAGACAGACACTTTTATATACAGCCCTGAAAACTAGAGTTCCACTGAAAGCTGCAAATGAAAGGCCCACAATTGGGCCTAAAACTTTGTATACTGTGCAGGTGTCCTTTCTGTATATATAACATCATCTTACCTAACTAGTCTCAAATGCCTGATTTTGCAGTAGTCTCCGCAACTAGTTAAGAGGCATATTTGTCTTTAGGATTTGAGGTGTGTGTGGTTGTGTTTATTTTCCACAACCACAGTCAGTCTTATCTGTCTGATGATGTTTCCAAAGGCTGAGAACAGGCCCTTTCAGAACCTCGGTAGGAAAAATATTAACAGTTGGAAACATGTCAGCTGCTTTATGGAGGAAGCACAGCCCAGGCCTGGTTTCCCTGGGCTCAGTGATAACTTGGGCCTCAACAGCCAGGGCTAAGCGTGGTGGTGGGAGCTGTAGAGATGGAGAGTGCCTTGCTTTTCAGAGTTGAAACAGGAGCCCTCTGAGAGAAAGAGATATTGCATGTGGCTTCCCTGATGCCTCAGAGGGCGATATGTATGACACAGCATCAGCCGTTCCATCGCGGGGTGGGGACACTGTGTCAGTAGGAGCCTCTGCCATCCTTGGCCTCCTGGGGGCCAGCACACCCCGCTTAAGCATCAGTTGTTGAGTGTGGTGAAGTAAAAGTGACAAAAGCCGAGTCGACGTTGAATTTGTTGGACGGAGAACGCGCTCTCGGACCGCAGCACCAGAGCTAAAAAGACGGGGCCCTGGGAGAGAAACAGCCCGAAGTTGGGGGCGGGGTGAAGCGCTGGTTCCTCAAACTCCTGATCTAGCATCTACTCGCCCCACCTGGATGCAGAGCGAGGACCGCGTGGAGAGGGATCGGCGCGGGTGGGGCTCACCCTCCCATTTGCTTCCGAGACTGGGAGGGGCGGTGCCAAGCCAAGTGACCCCGACCCGCGCGCCACCCCTTTCCTGGCCTCCGAGGCGCCCCTCTCGCGCCTCCGGGGCATCACTGTCTCCCCCCCCATTCTCCGTTAAAATAGTGAAACAAACTCTCGAGTGATGTGATGGAAAGCTGGGGGCGGAGAGTCGCTTGCAGTGAGGGACTAGAGGGGAGGGGGCGAGGTGGTCCAAGAAGGTGGCCCGCCGGCGAGCGCTGGGTTGACCGGGATCCGGCTCAGCTGCGGTGGCTGAGACCCTTTCCCTAGGGCGGTCCGGCCCATCCCCTGGCCCGGGGCGCCTGCGGAGGGCGTGGGGCAGACCTGGGGCTGTGGTGGGGGTGGGGTGGGGGACTCCACCTCCGTCCATCCCGGGATGGAAACTGCGGTCACCCCTCTAAAATCGGGGCGGGGGCGACAGGCGGGTACCGCGGTCCCTCCCACCCCCCAGCCCGAGCCGCTGCCGCCGCCGCCGCCGCCTCCACGGCGGCCGCTCAGTAACACGTCCCCAGGAGACTCGCAGGAGCAACACGTGATGTGTCTACTTATCAGGGTGAGAGGGGGAGAGCGAGTCTCCGAGCGTGCGGGCGAGGAAGCGGGGCGGGGGGCCGAGACGGGGGCCGGGACTGCGGCTGGGGCGCCGGGGTCGTCAGCTCCTCGCCCACCTCCCTCCCTGTGGGAGCAGAGGAGGAGGGGAAGTGACTGCGGAGTTGATGAACTTTGCACATCCAGAAACGCCATTTTGATTCCTTTTCCGGAACAAGTTTGCATCTCTCCTCGTTCTCTCCCCGAAGCCCACCGGTCCCCACGGCATCATGCCTGAGAGCCAAGCGCCCTGCCCGGCCGTAAGTACGCGCCCGGGGTTCCGGCTCGCGGGACTCGGGTGGCAGCGAGATGTCTGGAGCTGAGCGGGAGCGACCTTTTAAAGAACTTTTGGGGATGGGGAGGGTGAAGTCCGCAGAGCGCGTTGTACTTTTTAAAACTCGCCGTTCCCCGGATCTGAGGAGCCGAGTGCCCCACGCCGGGCTCCGTGCGCCCGGGGCGGTGGGGCCGGCCGGGGATGAGCTGGGCAGCCCTCTCCCCTCGGGCTGCGCGCCCGGCCGCTCCTGCTCCTCCCCTCCTCCTCCTCCCCTTCCTCCGCTCCTTTCCCCTTCCCGAGCTGCCGGCTCTGCCAACCAGCTCCCAGCGCAAGCCGCCGCGGTCGCCGCAGCGCCCCGCCGCCGGGACCTGATGCGCATCCATATTAGCCGTCCGAGCGCAGGAATCCGGCCCGACCCGCGCCGCCGCGCCCGCCGCCCCATTTATTTTTAACCAGCACCGCGGGGACTCGGATGGTGCACGCACCGCCGGCCAGAAACATCTTCCCAGCGCTGCTCTCCATCTTCCGCCCTCGCTCCCCCGACATCCTCCCCCCCATGTGGGAGGGGAAACTTTTCTCCTACATACTTTCGAGTCCCTCTCGGGCTGAGCAGCGCGGAGATGACGGCGCCCGCCCGCCGCCGCAAGGTATCCGGGGGTGCCCGCTCGGGGTGCCTGCCTGGGGTGCTGGCTTGGGGGTGCCGCCTGGGGCTGCGCGGTGGGAGCATCCGCCGCGCCCTGCTCCGCGGACTTTGATCCTCCCCGGCGGACGGCGCCGGCTGGGAGGGGGCCGCAGCCACCCTGCGCCCTGGCTCGTTCTGGGCTCGTGGTGGTGGGTCACGCAGACCCCTGTCCCGGCTAACCAGGGAAGGAGGGGCCGCAGCCGGAGCGTGTACCCTGGCCCTTCAGCTGGCCGTGTGTTTCCGTGGGAGCCATCGGTGTGGAGCGGAGCCTGCATCGCGGGGGGGCGGGGGGGCTCGGCGCCCGGCGCCGTCACGAGCACAGGAAGGAGGCCGGGAGCATCCGAGGCGGGGCCGGCCGCCGGAGCCTGCTTCGCCGCCCAGCTGTGGAGAGCGCTCGGAAACTTTTGTCCGCCGCCCGCTGGACCAATTTTTTGCGAGTTCTGGGACGTCCCTTCCTCCTCCCATCCCGGCCCTCAGTGCAGAGACGGGGTTGGAGGGGGGCGGCGTCGAGAGGCTAGGGACCCAGTGCGACCCCCCCCCCCACACACACACACACACCCGCCTCGGGCCCGGCCCCCTGCGCCCCCTCCCCGCTCGCGGTCTCTTAGGAAACTGCGACCTTAATGGTTGCTAAGGAGCAGGGGAGGTCCTTCCCGTCGCCGGCCCCCACCCTGGGAAGCGGCGTGTTTTCTGAACCGGGCCGGGGACCGCGTCAAGGATGTAGCGACTCGCTCCCCGGCCACCTTCAGGGCCGGGCGAGGCGCGTGAGTGCGGGACGCGGAGGCCGAGCCCGCTTGTGGACGAGGCAAACTTTACTTTTCGGGCGGGGGTTGGCGGGGACGGCCCCGGAGAGAGGAGAGGCGCCGGAGGTGTGAAGACCCGGGGGTCGCGGGGACCCGCAGGCCGGCGGGCCGCTTGACAGGCGCAGCGTGCAGCTCGCGCCCAGCGGCCGCGGTGCATCCGTGATGGCTTATAAAAGAGGAGGAAAGTATTTCTCCTAGCTCAGCAGATTTGCCCTCCCTCGCTCCTTACTGGTTAGAAGATAGAACGTGAGCCCAGATCCGGACGAGCAGTTCACATTCCATTACGAAATTCTACACGGCTTCAGAGCCAGCAGCAGCACACATTCGGGGCACTTTGGAGTTTTTTTTCTTCTTTTTGGGGGGATGGTGATGGTGGTGGAGAGGGATAGGAAGAAGAGTGAATAAAAATACAGCTTTTTGGTATGCTGAAAAACCTGTCCTAGGGTTTTCATCAGTAGCCGAATTAACCCTCATGCTTGTTTTAGAGTTTAGATTTAAGCTTAGCCTTTTGAAAGCCAGTGGAAATAAAGTTTGCCTGTTGGATAGGGATGCTGGAAATAGGGAGGTAGTTTTGTCTTGAAGAGGAGAGGAGGTGATTTCTGCAAACGCTGAGTTGCTAATGTGCATCCCATATTGAGATTTTTTTTTTCTTTTAGAGATACAGTGGTGTGTGCATGCATGTGCGTGTATTCTGAAATAAGTTTAATTGAAGTGGAAGTTGGAGAAAAGGGAACTGCAAAGAAAAGAATGGTTTTTGTTTTGTGTGTTTTTTTTGGGGGGGCCTACCACTCCCACACCCCCATCCACCTTCACAGCCCTTAAAAGCATCCTCTAGATCTGGTGCTTTTTAGAGTAGGCAGGTATGATTCTAAGATATAATGTGACCCGGAAGTCTAAGAGGCCAAAGTCTTGGCTGAAACTTTTTTTCTTATTTGCAAACGGTTAGTTCTGTGCTTCCTTCAAGAGTCACAAAGAACTTTTGAAGGAATGGATTTGAAATTATTATTCAAATGATTTTTAGCAAAGGTGAACCACCAATTTTAGGGTTTTGTTTTTGTTTTTTTACCTCTGCCCTTTGGAAGGAACCTTCTGGGTTCGGGCTGATGGATCCTGCTTTGATGTGTTTTCAGCTTTGGTTACACTGATGAATTAAACATTTGGATGGCTTTTATCAAGTTTTAAATGTGTGAAAAAATACCTTCCCTCCTACACCCCTTTTACATAAGACAGGGAGAGCCCTTTGATTTATTTATTTGTTTAGCTTATGTTCCATTTTAGGTTGTTAATGAACTTGTACTGTTTTATCATTCTTAAAAGTACAGTTAAACTGATTGCATTTTAGGATGTTTTGTTTTTTAAAGAGGATTCGTTGGCTATGTGATGCTCTTAAATGCTGCTGATGCTTACTGTAATATGGCATATCATTCTCTGGGTTTTTCTAGATAGTGCTTATTTCTCATCAGAAAATCAAGAGTCTAAGCCCTTATGGCAGAGAAGTGTTCATGTGAAGGGGAAGATGGGTCTGACTCAGCTGGCAAGGTGGTGCATCCATTCCTAACTGTTTACATCATCCAGCAAGTGACCTTTTGATCGAAGGGTCTTTTATTTTAAATTTTTTCAGACTGACTTCTGAGATCTCATTTGCATCCAAGAGAGGTACAGAATATTGGAGGAAAATAAACCTAACCTTGTTAGTCCTGCACCTGATAAACAGATGTTTATCAGTTATGTGCTGTATTGCAGGCAGAATCCAGGTGCCATTCGGTAGCTTTCATTTTTACTGTTCAATTTTGAGTTGCTATGTTGGTCCACTTCCTAGGTCAGTTTGGAAATCTTGGCTTGCCATCATATGCTCAGTTTTCAACATCATTTATTACCTTCAGCAAAGGATATTTCCTGATTAGTAAAGTTTTAAAACTTCTACTTTTTTAGCGTTTTGTATAGCATAGTTAATATAAATTGAAGTCCTACAAAAATTGGTTAACTGTGTTCACTAGAAATAGTCAGAAGTGAATGCTTTTGATGTTTCTATTCATTATCCTTCTGAAAAGTAGGTGATGCTTAAAAGGTCATAGGATAAGGGTTGCTAAGCAGCTAAACAGAAGGATGCTAAAATTAACCAAAGCATTTTTGAAAGGGAGTCCTTCCCTGTTTTACATTATTTACTAGATTTAATTAATTTCTGAGGCCTCCATGTCCTTTGACCTAGGAAGGTAGGATGTTGAGTTTTTGTTTTTATCATATTTAAATAGTCTTTCTTTTGTATGTGTCTTTTAATTGAAGTGCATGCTCTCTGACCAACTCTGGTGTCAGATGGCAGCTTGTCTGGGTAGACTTCTTGTCTATTATTGGTGTGTTCAGGTTAAACCTTCCCTTCCCTAGGATATATGTGAGTAACATCACTGTATTTCATTTATTAATAACGGAATGTTTAGTTTGTTTTGGAAAATCTACCTAATACACAAAGCAATGTCCTCCTTCACTCCTTATTAATAGATTTGCATTTAAAAGATAGAAACGAAATATAATATCAATAGAAAGTGTGCAATATAGATTCTCCTGATAACAGGACAATAGTTTTCTTCTTTTTACTGAAATTCTCTTAGGCTTGAACAGGGCTTGTCCTTTTCAATCCACTTCTCCATCTCAGCTTATTCAGCCCAGTTCTTAATACCTTTTTAAAAATAATTATATTAGGTTTAGAATATGTTTGGAAGGGCTGACATTTCCCTTACAAATATTTGGGGGGCGGGGAATTGTGATTTACATTACATTTCTTCCATAAGTATCTTAAAGGATCTTGGAGTTTTCAGTGAGATAAAAATGGTTGAAATCGAATCGAAGCTGTGGTTGGTAACCAGGCAAGTCCACTATAAGTCAAAAGTTTCCCTGCCTCAAGGTTACTTATGTACATCTGACCTACTGAACAGGAAAATCTGAGTAATATTTTTTATATCCAAATATAATGATGACATTGGATAGGTTTTGTGGGGGCAGGGTAAATGAGTTTTTTCTCCCTCTGACTTAGAAAGTGATTTTTGAATAGAAATAGCCATGGCTGTCTTCAAAAAGCAGGAGTCAGATTGTGATTCCCATGCCCTGGAGGGTCTCCCCATAAATCACAAGTAAAAGCTGTATCCTATGAAACACAGAGGGAGGCATACTATGTGCTTTCTGAAATGCATCACCTATTTTTAATTTCCCCCCACTCTTGTAAGAGGAAAACCATCTGCTGTGTTTGCATTAGGACTGAGGTGGAAGAATGAGGAAGATGGGGGGTGGGGAGTGAGGATGATGGACTTTTTCCCCTTTTATGTTAGCTATCCTGTAGGACAGTGTCATTGAGTGTGCTGGTCTCAGTTTCTCTTGTCACCTTCCCTGGGTGTTGACTACTGGTACGAAGTCAAGCCAAGTAGCTGGAGGTTGCGCTCTGACATTGGTTGGTTGCAATGGGGTGGGGTGGACAGGAAGGGAGGCCCAGCAGAGCGCAGGGAGCTGTTCCTTCTAGCTACTGGTGCATCTTGTTTCTGATAGTACTTCAGGATATAGGTGAGCCAGTCAGCCATCAGTAAAGGTGGCTGCCTGTGAATAGGTACTCCAGACAAAAGAAGTGGGAGAGGGTGGAGACTGTTTGTTCAGTGTGATTCAAGCAAGTAATGCTAAGAGAATTTGAAAGCCTCTGTAAAATCCCCAAGACAGGGTACTGACTGCTCCTGCAGGATTCACCTGAGGCCTTTCAGACTCCAGGAGGGCGGGTGGTCCTGATAGGGAGGAGAAAGCCCAATGAAAACCTTCACATTCTTTGTCAGCCAGCCAGACAGCCGAGAAAAAGTCTCAGTGGGGGTAATTAGATAAAGCTTTTAAATGGCTCTATTTGTTTTTCTCCTGGTCTGCTTGGTATCTCATCTCCCCCCCCCCCTTCAGAGACTGTGGGGTAGGATTGTTACACGAAATGTTTGAGACATTTAATGATTTAATACTTCGAAAATTTCCTATTTTATTAAGGGTGTACCTTGGACAAAGTTAACTTCACCCTGCTTTTGTGAAGGCCTTTAGCAAAGATTCCAATTTTATCCTCAGAGCAACACAGTGAGGGTTGGGTGGGTATATTAACCCATTTTACAACTGTGCCAATTTCCACCCAGTGGCTGGTAATAAATCAAGCCTAGGACCCAGAACGCCTAAGCCCAGCCTAGCTCAGTACAACACCTGCTTTTTAAAGTCAGCATGGCCTCAAGACTGAGCATTAAATATACAGTGCCTCTGTGTGTGTGTGTGTGTGTGTGTGTGTGTGTGTGTGTGTGTGTGTGTGTTTAAAATAAGACTAGATTCTTTTCACAATACTGTGGTTAAATTTGAAGATGTAAGGCAATTAAAAAAGAAACTTTTTAGCCTTTGGTAGCATTTCTGTTGATGAAGATGATTATACACATTTTTTTCAGTAGATTTTGTACATCATGGTGTTGTTATAAGGATGAAGTAAATGTTCCAGAAAGTCAAAATCTATATATAGAAGAAAGTGGTATATTTTGAGCTCAGGAAGCGTTGTGGGTGCCCACTCTGGATTTCCTTTCCAGAATTTTGTACAACTCCATTACTGTAGACAGAATTTGCCTAGGAGTTGATGTTCAAATCGGGTAAGGCAGTACTTTCTTTTTGCTTTGAGTGCCGAGAGACAGACAGAACTAGCAAATTATTCTTAGTGACGTTCACATAGGACTGGATTCTAAGGAAAAGGCAGTGTGTAATCTTTAGACTCTCCTTTTAACGCAGTTGTATTCAATGCGGAGGTTTTGCGTCCAGGGGGCATTTGGCAATGTCTAGAGATCTTTTTGATGGCTTGGATGGGGGAGGGGTGCTACTGGCCTTTAGTGGGTAGAAGCCAGTGCTGCTACCCATCCCACAGTGATGGCCCCACAACAAAGGATTGCCCAGCCCCAAGTGTCAGTGGAGGATAAAAAGCCTGCTTTCAGGGGCCTGCAGTTGAGGCCTGGGTCATCTGTACAGGTAGCCTGGGTGGACGCACAGTATTGCCCATGATATATTTGGACATCTGAAGGTTCATAAAGCAAGTAAGCTCTTATTATATGCCTGGAGGTTAACATGGTCAGCAAGTTCAAAATTTCACAGAAAATTCAGGGTTGGGGAAAACATTGCGGCATTAAATGTATTTCAAAACCCCTTAGTAAATAAAAGTGCTAGAACTCATCTGTTTCTAAAACAAACCAGATTCATTGGCATAGAGAAGCTGTCTGGTAGATGGCTTGGCTTTTGGAGTCATTTCTCTAGTCATTTAGGAAAGTTGCTCTGGTGCTGTGAGCTGCTGTCCACCATCATGTTTTAACTTCATGTGGACTACACCCCTGTGCTCTGTTTTAAAAAAGTGTTTAAACTAGCTTTTAAAGGGCCAGCTGAATGGCTCAGTTGGTTAAGAGCTCGCTCAAGAGTGTGAGCTGAGCTCTGAGCAACGGCGGTTCGATGCCAGCCCAAGCTGAGTTGCCGTTGAGCTGCCAAAAGGTGGCAGGATGGCTCAGCTGAAAAAAAAACAACAAAAAAACAACAACTCTTAAACTAGCTTTTATGTGTTTAACAGTTAATATTTCTGCACTGGTAGTCTCCTTTACTTTGCTTTCTCAAGTTTTTACAAAATTCTTACATAACTATCCACCATCTTTAGAGGGCAGTGTTTTGGAGTCTGGTCTTCTGTCTATACATCTTCCCTTGAGAGGGTAGATGGTGGATGGTGGATGGCTGGAAGGGATGGAGAAGAACGAGGGGGAAGAGATCGCAGTTATTTTGATGTTCTTGGGACTCCCAGACTTCACATACACAAAAAAGTGGTTGATTTAAAGGAAAAAAAAAGTGCAGCGTACAGATCTAAAACTGAATTACCTGGGCTGGCCGAGTGGCACATTAGTTAGGAATTGGCTTGGGACAGCCAGCCCAGAGCAGGGCCCCGGTTCAGATCCCACATGTGAGGGCCAGTGATGCTGCACCCTCTATAGCTAAGATGGTGAACAACAGCTCCACGTGGAGCTGGGCTGCCGTGAGTCACCGGGGACGGCGTAGGCTGCAGTGGGGCTGCAGTGGGCTGCCATGAGCCACCGCCAGTGGCCATACGATGGCTGTTGAGCAACTGCCTCAGCCGCGAAGAGCGCAATGATGATACCAACATGGACCGGTGAACTGACGTCCTCCACAACTAGACTGAAGAACAAAAGGACAGCAACTTGTCTGTTCCCCTTCCCCAATTCCCCAACACTGTTGCCCTCCCCCAATTCCCCAATAAAATATTTTAAAAAAACAAACAAAAAACTGAATTTCCTCAAACTAGAAATGTCTTGGATAGTGAGAGGAGTGACCTTTTAGCCACAGGTGCCACTTGTACTGGGTTCCCCCCCACCACCACCACCCCAGGCCTTTCACACAGGAGGAGAGGATGAAATCCTGGTGCAGAGAAAAAGACGGGGAGAGACAGAATCCAGAAAAGGAAGGGCTGCCAGTGGTGGGAATTGATAGTTACCTCCAAAATGACATGGATTCTCATTTAGCTTCTAGAAACTTGTAACTCTTGAAGGTAGCTTTTTTTTTCACGTCCTTAACTAGTGGACAGACTGTCAGCGTCCAATTCAGATCCATTTGTGCTGATGGCACCCAGCGACCTGCTCTGCAGCCACCTGTGCCATCCCATACCGGCTAATAAGAGCCATAAATTCTGGTGCTTTCCTGCCCTCTCCTTCAACCTATTATATAAACTGGCAGGCAGCTCCCTGCTTTCCTTCCCCATTTACAGCTTTTCCCAAGCTGGGACCTTTTGTTATCTGGACTATGCAGGCACCTGAGAGGTAACTTGTAAAAATAAAAATCATCTCCCTCATTTGTAGGTGATCTGAAATGCACTGTCCACCCAGTCTTCCAGGCCAGAAAGTATGTTGCTGTCTGTGTGACTCGTATCTCTCTCAGCCCCATGTTCAGTCACCAGATCCTCCCCCCAGTTTCTCTCCATTCTGACTGATACTGGCGGTCCCACTGCTAACCTGAGGCCCTCATCATGTCACAAAGACCGCCTCAGTTAATTTCTTGCCACCTGTGTCTTCCTACTCCAGTTCATTCTCTGCTCCGCTCAAAAACTAAGCTGCATATTGTGTTTGCCTGCTGAAAAACATTATTTGGCTCCCTTTTGCCCGCTGGAAAAAAATCCAAACTCCTCACCTTGGTGCACGAGGACCTTCATCATCAGCTTCTAAATTGCCTTTCTAGTTTCAGCTCTTGCCACTCTCTCCCCTAAACCATCACTGCACTGAATAATGTCTTAACTGCTTCTGCTTTTGCCTGGATTGTTCATTCTGTTTCATACCCATCCACTTCCAGCAAACAACATTTCTTAAGTCTTCTTTCCCGAAGCATCTCAAATATCACCTCTTGTAGGGAGAATTAGGTCCTCAATTCAGAATAATTCTTATCCCTGTCTGTCCAGTCTGTTTGTTGTAATTTACCTGTTGACATATTTTTCCTACCTCAAGAATAGGGAGGGACTTTTACTCATATTTTTCCACCTTCTGTACCTATCTTAAAGATGGCATAGTTGAGACTTATTCAATAGTATGTATTGATTGGAGCCGTTTTCTAATATAAAAATGAGAGTTTTTGAAGAAGTGTGGGTTATTTTTGGAGAAGAACACATGTAATTTGGAAGCTAAGTTCTAAATATCAGTACAAAGTAAGAGAAGGAAACAAAAGTAAACTAACGTTTTCAGCACATCTGTCATACAGAAATTTGGTGCTAAATGCACATTGGTGAGAAAGAATTTTGAGTTAGACATTTAAAAAAATAAAAGTTTGTTCTGCTTAATTTACTCTAAATTTAAGAGAGAGAAATCTTTGTGAATGCCTGATTGCACTAAAAGCTGTCACACTCTGGCCCTTACTAATTATAACCACTTTTTATGGCTCTCTGTTTGAAGTTTATATTAAATAGGAGAGATGGGCACAGAGATCAAAGACCATAATCATTTCAGAGCTCCAATGTGTGGGCCCATTTTCTCCGCTTAGTTAGATTTTTATTTCATTAGTGATATGAGTTATTAGGAGTGTTGGTCTGTGTATAATTTAACTTTTTTTTTTCCCCCCCTGTTACTCCTTGGATTTAAAACAAAATACCAACCAGAAACCTACAGGGTCTTGCTTTGTGTGTGTGTGTGCACGTGCGCGCGCTCAATAAATGTACTTGATAGAAGTTGATTATAGATAATGTTTATAAAAAGAATAATTTTCACTGTTTTAAGGGCGCTTCATTTATGCTGAGACTTTATTGGAAAAAAAACGGAAAGAAAACTTCTTAATATGCATAATCATCTCAAAATCTTTTATTTCATTAAAAAGAGGTACATATATCTCCAGAATAGGGTCTATAACAGGAAGATGAGGTAAAAAGCATTTTGTGTATGGACTTTTGTATCTTTGCATTTCAAACCATGTTGAATGGGTTTCCTTTTCAAACAAGGAATTAAAAACATTTTTAAAGCCATTTTCTCTTCCACCGTAGGGCTTTTAATTGTTGTTTTGAAGGATACCTGTATAAAACTGTTTAGTGAACATTTCAGACAGGTTTCCCACGACTTGGTTAGTTAAACCTGTATTAGATTAAACTGTCCTACTTAAAATTTTAAACCAAGTATAATTTAAAAGAAGTCTTAACTTTTACATCTCTGAATTCAATTTGTATTTAAATCATGAAAATTAGGTTTCTGAGAACTATTTGTGCTTCAAGAGTTCAGCAAAGCTTCACAACCCCCTTTTCCTAAAACATTATATCAACTTGGATTCCAAGTGTCAGATTCAATATACTTTTGGAAAATGCATTTTTCCAACCCCAAATTTGCCAGCTTCATAATGGTTTTTTATAACATTTACAGATCTTGTTGATTTTTCATTTATTCAATAAATATTTGAATATCTACTATGTGAGGCTGTGCTAAGGACCAAGCGTACTAATATGAGAAAGAGACAATGCTAGCTGCTTCATGGATGCTGAAAGATACATTCAACCACTGAGTCATTTCCATCTGTGCCAAGTACTAAAATTTAAGTAGGACAAGAACATATGAAGTGTAGTTTGGCCTCTGTGTCTGTGGGAGGAGTGGAGGAAGCTGGGAGGGCAGGTGGAGGAATGCATCCCACAGAAGCAGCCTTTGAGCTAACATCTGAAGGATGGTGAAGGGAAGGCGAGTGTGTTGGAGAACAGCTTGTACGAAGGCCCTGAGGTTGGAGTCATGAGTATGTCTACTGAGATAAGAAGTGGCGTGTATATATGTGTGGAGGGAGAAAGGACACAGGAGTATAAGTGATATGCATGGTGAGGTAGGTAGGGACTAGATAGAGCATGCTGCTTGTAGCTCATATTTACTTGGAAATTTTTTAAGAACTCTGGGAAGCCATAAAGGATGTTAGGCCAATGCGATTTGCATTTTAAAAGATTACTCCTGTCCTGAGTGGAGAATAGACTGGACCAGAAGGAGGCAACTATTTTGCCTTCTGTTTGCAAGATTGGTGAGAGGCTAGTTTTTCAAAACTTTGAAAACCAGGGATGACTTGGAGTATGGTGGCAAGAGGGATGGGGAGAGAGATGGCGTCTGATAGAGATTTAAGTGATAGGAAGGATTTGTTGCTGGGTGGGGTAGAATAGGGTGAGGAAGAGAGAGGTGACTTCCAGGCCAATAGCTTTTGTAGTGGGTGGATGGCACTTTCTTTGATACCAGAATGCAGGGATAAAGCAAAATTTATTATGAACAAGATACATTGCCTACCCTTTAAAGAGTTACATTTTTTTATGTATTCAATTTTTTTTCAGACTTTTCTCTATTTGTATGATATTTCCATTGGTTAAAAATTATGTACCAGGCATGGATGAAGCATGAAAAAAGTACTTATGAGTGAGAAAGGCAAGTTACGTCCTTCTCTACAGAACTGGCTTCCTCCTTTCCTCCCCTTCCCCTCTTTTTCTTAATTTCCTGATGCCAAAAGGAACATAGGTGATTCTTGTAGATAGCCTGAGCTTTGAATGGTTTTAGGATGAGATATAAAACTAAATCTGAGGAGCATTTAAATTCCTCTTTGTTTTTGTGATGCTTTATCTGTTTGACTTATAACCGTAGGGCTGAGAAGAAGAGGTAAGAACCAAGTTAGGACTCTCAAAATTGCTGGAGCCTTTTACTTAGAAGTGTCAGGATTCCTTTCATGACCTGATTTTCCAATCTATTTATTAGTTTTCCAGTGGTTCACCTTATGTTCTGAATGGTTTAGACCTACCACAATGTTTTGCTTGACCAGTAATCTGTGTGAAAACAAAGTCCATTTAGTAAACAAAATTTGTGTGTCTGTGGGGGCCAAAGGAGAAGACTTAATCCCTTCCACAAGGAATGGAGTTGGTCCCCACTGAGCGATTGTCTAGTCTGTATTTGAACACCTCTATGATGGCAGACTTGCTACTCCCAGGCAGTCCTTGGGTTTTTATTGCGTTAATTCACTTTTTTTCCCCCAAGGCAAACAAAATCTTTGTGGAACAAGCTAGAAAGTGATGTATTTTCTGCTGAGTAGGTAAAAACTAGAAGCTGGAACACAGCTTGCTGCCCGTGCACTCTGACCCTCAGAGAATTGCATCCCTGAGTGCTCTGGGCGACTCTGAATGCCACCTCCATTACTTCCCCTGTGCTGGATGGAATTCCTGCTTCTGAGGGGCTGTCTGTCACGCTCTTGCACAGCCATCCCCTTGTGGTGGACTGGGACACATCCTTTCAGACCACCTCACAAGAAAGTCTCAGCAGCGCTCCCAGATTTGGGTGATGCTTTTCTCTGATGTTATTTAAATGATTCATGAAAACCTCAGGTGAGCCCCAGCGTGTCCCAAAGAAGCTTTCCCTTTATGGTATCAGTCCTGACGGATGTAACCTGAAGGTCTCACTGGGCACCAGGTAAAGCTGCTCTTTTGCCCACAGTGGGGAGAACATGATTTTCCATCTGTGATTAGGCACACAGGTATTCCTGCATCACCATAAATCCCATGAGAACAGGGCACACCTTATTCCAGGCTTCCATTTGATAAGATTAACTGATTAGGGGCAAAAACTTCAACAAAGATCTTGCCCCCTCCCACTTCTGCCTAACTGAAATAGCTTTGTAAGGAGATGCCCGGAAGAAAAGTTTTTAAAACTGCGTTTAAACATGATTTTTGAAAATTTTAATCTTAAAGTGGTATTGTACAAACAACTCAGTCTTTCACTCACTGTGACCCAACCAGAAGCATGGATTTGGAGGTCTAGTAAATTTGTTGCAAATGTAGCTTATTAGATAATGGCCTTGTAATGAATGTCCAGAATTGGTGTCAATCACACATTCAGTAGCCAGTATCTGGTGACAAACGTGCATAAGCTCATTTTGGGATAACCCATCCTTAGCTGCTAGATAGTGGCGCCGAGGCACCCATTCTGCTAGGTAATCCTTTCTCTTTAAATAGTTGTGTACTTGCATCCCTGATGTTGCTTTTTGAAGGGCTTGTGGTATTGGGTTCCCTAGCCTTTGGGGTGTTAGAATGTCTTCTACGTGGGCTGCCTTCTGGATATGTTAGACCATCTGCTGTGTTAAGATGAACTGAATGGACATTGAATATATTTTATGTAAAACTCTTGAAGAGGTTATTGAAACCAGGTAATAAAGAAATACATGCTTTGAAATGTTAGTGAGCTTTCTTCAGAGGAAGTTCAAAGTGGTAACAGTCAGGCCAGGCCATGTGATGCTTCTTAAGCGTCTGTGATATGTTCCTTCATTGTCAACCCAAAGCCATGCTAAGAGTGTGGCATGGGGATACATGCTGGAAAGGTGACCTTTTTCTGCAGGACAGTGGCTGTTCTGCCTTACAGTGGGTGGGTGCCGTGCATGGTGGGTCATGTGTTAATTGCTCAGAATGGGGGTGGTTACCCCTCTTCTCGTTTTTGTTGTCTTTGTTTCTCTTTTTGAGCAGCTCTTGATGTTGATATGATGAATAATTGTGGCACGTGTTTTCTGAAGCTTGCTTTGTGTCTTTATCAGTCCACTAGAGAGTAGATGGTGTGTAGTCATGTGTCCAAGTTGTGTTGTAGATAAAAATGGGCAAGTGTATGTGTGGTTAGCACTGGTCATATTATTATATTTAGAGAACGTGATCAAAATGGCCCGGCAGCTTTATTTCATTGTTATCTTGACTGTAAATGGAATTTTGGAAGGGCACCTTTAGCTCGCTTGTCTCTGGGCAGCCTGATAGTAGCTAGTGCTGCCTCCTGTATCTCTACAGAAAACGGAATACATAGAAATCCATCCTTAAACAGGAGAAACCATGATGTGGTTGTTTGTATTACAAAAGAATCTATCTAGGGTGCATTTCATTAAGTTCAGGAGGTGGCATTTGAGTTGTGGACCATCTTTGGTGAGACACATCACTAGTCAAGGCCTCCCACCCCCCATATTTGCTTTAAATCAGATAAGCCAGATGTTAAGTCTTTCAGTTTGTCTGGCCTTGCTAGACTTAATTTGTATGACTCCAGTCTGCTTAGTCAAAAATCTTTTTTTTCCACTGTAATTTTCACCAGTTTTTGGTTGTTGGGCTTTTCAATGTGGAAAAAACTCCCAGCATGAGAGTAGTGGCTCACAGTTCTTTGACCGTTAAGACATAGGTATAACTATTAACCTCATTATTTGGATGAGGAAATAGAGGCCCAGAGAGAGGCAGCCAGCTGGTAGGAGTCAAACAGTACAGCCTGCCTCCAGTGTGTGCTTGCAGCCACTGCCACACTACTTCCCATAATGACATGATGTAGTCACCAAATAAGTATCCCCTGAAATGCCGTGTGCACAGCCTTGTGATGCACATCAAGGGGAAAGATGTGCAGGAACCAGTGTGTCAAGGGGTTGTTTGTTGGCTTCTGGAAATAGCAGGTTAAAACGTACCTGTGAAACAGGTCGTTCTGTCTGGTGTTTGACACAGCGAGTTAGCCCATCCCTTCTGTGGAAGATGCAGAGGGGAGACTTGCAGAGGTGGTGCTGGTTCACAGGTCAGCCAGTGGGCAAGTGGCTGCCCCTAGAGCGCCCTGGCCGGCCCTGCAGGAGAGATCCTGTGGAGGTAGGGGGAGCTCCCATTCGAGAGGTTCCAGTGGGAAGGGAGGTTGTCTTTCACATGATGGGAGATGCTCCTGCCGTGGGAGAAAGTGGGCTTGTACCTGGGGCTTGTGATGGGCTGTGGGGCCCACACCTGCCTCTCAGATTCCTTCTTGTGGACACCCGCCCTTAACCTCCAGAGAAGTGCTTGGGCTCTGTTTCCAACTAAGAGTAGTGTGTCAGCCACTTTTGAGGAGCCTGGAAACTATAAGCTCTGTAAGCATTTGGCGGATTGAGTGTTGCTTTGGGTTTCTGTAGGGCCAGTGTCTTGAAAACAGGTCCTTTGTTTTTACGTTATAATGGGTATGTCATTTTATTTAATATATAAATTCAAGATTTTTTTTCCTTGAGATTGGTATGGGGTAGGGGGTTGTTGAGGATTGGCGATATAAGAGGCCCAATGATCTGTGGTACTAGTGAAGGAGGCGCAGCCATTGAAATTTACTAACCTAATCTTAAAATGTGTGCACATTCAAAGGAGACAACCTGTAGGGGTATTTTTGTTTCGTTTTTTGTTTTGCTTTCTAAGCAGTAGGAGCCATGTGCATTGGAGGATAGTGATAGGAGGATGTCCTAACTCTCTTAGGATGTTTTTCAGGTGGGGTCACTAGTGTGTTGTTCTTACCCTTTTGTGGGGATACCTGAGCAAGTTAGGAACTGACAGAATTAGGATGGGCACTGGATGGTTTGTTTCCTGTTTCTGCTGGGTCTGTGGAGAAGGATTGTTTTGAAATTAGTAACAGAAAATTTCAGCTTGTGTGCCACCAGCTCAGTTATAGCTGAGCTGTCTTCTGTTTACTACTATGTACTGCTACTATTATAATAGTTGTTATTTGGCTCATGGCAATTTGCTAGTTTCAGCAGAAGAGTAGCAAAAAGAAATCTGGAGTAGCATTCTGTGCTTTTTCTCATCTGTGGAATACCACCATCAGCTCCTGTGAATCAGGAGCAGCTTTTTGACACCTACCCCAGGCTCTGGGGACACAGGGATGAGTACAACATGGTCCCTGCCCTAAAATTCACCAGTCCATCAAACCAGCAGTTTCCTACCAGTGGGAAGTGGTTGGGGTGAAAGGGGAAGTGATGTTTTCAGATGTGATGGCCTGACCACGTGGAGAAGCATGTGGGGAAAGGAAAATGAATTCCTAGGCAAAAGAACAGTGTAAGTACAGGCTCTGGAGTACCAGACAGAGGTTTGTTGGGGGACAGGATGGGGCTGGCGGGAGTGTGATAGAGAATAGGGCTGGGGTGCTGTGTCGAGCTGGGATGAGATGGGTATTGAGAGGTGACTAGAAAAACAGACAAGCTCAGTTGTCTAGGCAAGGAGTCGGCAAACTTTTGAGACGAAAGAGCCATCAGGGGTCGGCAAACTGTGGCTCGCGAGCAATATGCACCTCTTTGGGTACATACATGTGGCTCTGAAGTAAAATTGGAAATGAAAATAAAACTATCACAATTTCATTTGTAATATTACTTTAAATTTTCCTTATTTGTAAAAATATATTTATGGCTCTCAAATAATTTTTAAGTTGTTGTGAAGGACAGAATTGGCTCTTCCAGGGGCCGGCAAACTTGAGACGGAACGTACCCAAAGAGCCACCTGTGGCTCACAAGCCACAGTTTGCCAACCCCTGTCTAAGCAGTTGTGGGCCATCAGATGCTTTGAAGCAGGGCCATGATGGGAGCAGCTCTGTCTCAGCAGAACACTGCTAACCATTTAGAAAAATCAGGCAGTAGAGGAGACCTGTTCAACAAAATGCAGAATGAACTTGGAATTTGGTGCCATATTTAACAGAACAATTTCTTCCCTCTTTTTTTTTTTTCCCAAAAGATTTTTCAGCCCAGGACTTGTCGGTAGCCATCTGAAGTGTTGTTAAATGATTAGAAAGGTGGAACCTTGATTTTCTGCAAATTGAATTTAATCTAACAATGTTTAAACTTTCTTAGTTGTGTTTTACTCATTGGTACTTATTAAAGCTCATCAGATAGTGGAAATAGAGGAGGGAGACTTACTTTTTTTCTCTTGAAAATATTGAAGGTGGACACTGATCATCGGATGGGGACTATTTACTCATTATAATCACCATGTTGTCAGCTAGGAGTGAATGTGGGTTTCGAGAGGGAGTAGCGGAGGGCTAGCTATTTGTAGCCTTGATGACCCTGTGGATGAAGGTTAGGGGCTGAAAGCTACTGGGGGAAATAGAATCTGATCACAAAGATGGGCTGACTTTGAGCAGAGGCCATGCTCACCTGCATAGCATCTGCACTTAACAGGTAATGGCTCTGCCCCTCACGTGTTCCCAGGCCTCTGCTGAGATTCGAGCTCCTTCACTACAGATGACCTTAGCCAGAAAAGGGAGTCCTGTGTGCTTCCCAAGGCTGAAAAAATCTGGGGCAGGGATGTGAAGGGAATCAGACAGCAGGCCTCAAAGATAGTTTAGGGGTTTATTAATTATTATAGAGACACTATTGCCTTTTACTCTTGGGTTTTCTGAGGCCTCTGTCTTCTGGGGAGAACATACTCACTTTTTTTGCATGTGTGACTTTATTTCAAAGCCCATATCCACGGACTAAGGGACCTGATGAGATATTTGTGAAAAATTGGGTAGGCCCCTGTAGATTTGGTAGGTTGGATAGACAAAGATAATAATTTTCATCACCTAAAACTGATTTATATATGTTACGATTTAACGAACTGTTGGCAACATTTTTTTTCAGTTTTGTTTTTTATTCATTTTTTTTTTTTTTTTTTTTTTGAGGGCATTGTCACTGGCCCTCATATGTGGGACCGAACCGGGGCCGCTGGCTTCAGTTTTGTTTTTTAATGTTTTCTCTCATTTGAGCTAGAATTATGCAGGAGGAAGTGGGATGCTGGTTAGCTGTAGGGGCTTTGGGGGCCCGGGGCGGGGGTTGTGGAATTGGGGCGAGGAGACATTGAAAGTGCTGCTTAGGGGTTCCCTGTTCCTGGGTGACCAGCCAGGGCACGCTGGTGAGGAAAGGAAGGCACCCTAATCCCCAGGGCTTGTGCTGGGTGACTGCATTTGTTATTCTATGGTTGAGGGGTAGGTATTATTCCCCTTTTCTAAAGACAGGAAACAGGCTTAGAGATATGCACATTTATGAGATCATGCAGCCCGAGTTAGACTACCAGGAAGGTTTGTGACCCATCTCCGCAGGCTTGAGGGACAATCTTTTGTTATACAAAACCTCATTAGACCTTAGTACCTGGAGAGTTCCTAGCTCAGCAATTCTGGACCTTTTCTTGGTTCATTTGTCGTGATTCTTCAACAGATTGCTTGGATTTGAGCATAACACATTATTTGAATGCCTCAAAATTCGTCTGAAATCTCTAATTGAGCACCTCCTGTGTTTAGGACACTAGGTTTAGGCATGGTGGACCATGGTTGTTCTCACCTTTGGGAGTTTGCATTATGAATGGAATTTGCAGTGCTGTGTGGACCCTGAGCTTGGTATCCCTTGGAGAGGTTGATGTTTAGGGAAAAAGCAAAAAGCACGGACTGAGGTCCAAGTGGGAAGGAGTTTCATGTGTAATTTTTGGTTGAGGACCTGTACTGGAACATGATAGGGTTGGAGGGCTACCTGGGGTGGGGGGCAGAACTGGAGCTGTTCCTCTGTAAGTGGGAGGGAGTCCTATGCTTTTGAGCAGAGAAGTGGCTGGTTGGTATGCTGAGGCCTTGGAGACATCCTCAGAAGAGGAAGTGTGGCCGTGCCCATGCTTGGGTGGCTGAGAGCACGTCCCACTCAGTACAGGATGAATCAAGCAGCACTCGGGGTCTCTGAATTGCCTGAAGCCACTGGAGTGATGTTACACACAGGCAGGCTTTATTTCTTTATAGCCACAGACTTGTTCAAAAGCTGAATCACATACTCTGGCTTAATACTTGACTTCGTAGCTGCCGACTTCTGGTGAGCCACCCCCGAGAGGGTGGTGTGTGGTAGGAAGGGTGTGCAGGGTAACGGGAGAGCTGTTTCCAGTTTGTGCCCTGACATAGAGGCTTTGGTCTGATAGAGCTCTTTGGGGTTTGTTTGTTTACGTACTTGATCACTTGTATAATGTTGGCGTGTTGGTTTATATACTCATATTAATAACACTGGTTTACTGAGGTAGGGGCCGAAGCTTTCCCGGCACCTGTGTGCTCTGCAGTGTCATGTGTGGATACCTGGCCCACGCTGCCTGCCCATGTGGCAGTGGTAGGACTTGAGCCCAGCCTGCCCACCCCTCACACTCAGTCTTCAAGTCTTTAGTGTTTGGTATTCCTGGTCACCCCCAGGAATACTGGTATTGTCTGCCACAGTCCAAAAGGAGAGAAGAGGTGCCCTCTCCTGCCCTAATGGAGGGCAACAGGAGGTCTGGATGTCTGCATTTTACCGATAATCCCCCAGATCCTTTTTACCCTCCACAGCCAACATGCCTTCCTCTGGAAACCTGAAAAGTATAACCCCCTTTCCACTGCTTTCCTTTGCTCCTTCAGCCCTCTGGTGAAGCTGGAAGTGCTGAAAGGAGAGGTGACCAGAGCTAAGGCCTACAATCCCCACAATTCTGGATGCTACCCTGGTGACTCAGATTTGGTTGATGTGTCCTTTCACAGTCACTGGCATCTGATCCCGCTCTGTGGACACTCAGCACACATGTGAAGAGCAGAGCACTCTTTCCTGGCTCCTAAGCCCGGGCATGGCCTCCCAGCTCTTTTCTCTTTGGAGCTCTGCACTTGAGATGCCAACCTTTCCTCTTCCCCATTCATTTAACAGTCATTTTTAAGAAGCAGATATGTACCATCATATATTCCAGTTGTGTGAAATGCTTTTCATGCATTAGCCCTCCTAAGCTGATGTAATTGTCCATTTTTGCACATGTGGAAATGGGGTTTGACACAATCATACCAGGTACCCTTAATATATAGGAGGCACTGTATTCTCTGCTTTTCGTACTTTGTCTGATGTAACTGTATCGCTCTTATGAGGTTATCATCTCCATTTTACAGATGGGAAAGCTGAGGCTTGGAGAGGATAAATAACTTGCCTGAGGTCACTCCAGCCATAAGTGACAGAGTCAGAATTTGAGCCCTGCCAACGTACTCCAGTATAAGTGCTCTTAATCTTTGTTCTTCTGTATTTGTTTACTAAATAAAAATTTGTAGTTTGGGGCTGACTTAAAGCTGGTGGCTTCTATTGGATTTGTGTTCTAATGCCTTTCCATTTCTAAAGAGGGAAGAGAAAGAGCCAGCACAGATCAAACACCCACTGAGTTTTAAGCTTGTATTACTTATTTTCCTGGTACTAGAGTGTAAGCTCCATGAGAGCTTTTTGTCCCTTTTCATCTGCTTTGTTCACCGGTGATTCTGAGTACGTACCTCAGTGCCTGGCACTTCCTGGATGATCAGTCAATATTTGTTGAATGAGCTAAGGAGGCAGGAGTTATTTTACCTGTTTTCTAAGTGGAAGCATTGAGACTGAGCAGTTGGATAGCTTGCCCACAGGCACACACCACAGATCTTTTGTTTTTTTCAGAGATCTTTTTCACACATGTAAAATTTAGGGAGTAATCAGATCTATGTCATGGGACCGTAGAGCATGATATAAAGCACTATAAATACTTCTCCAGGGCCTGGCACAGTGCACACATTCGATGAGTGGCATTGCTTTGGCTGTGTTTGAGGTCTCTTGTCTGCATATGCCTTCATTTGGGGCAGGGTTGCCATACAAATTAGCAAGCTGAAAATCTGTTAGCCACCGAAACTTGTAAAAGCATGTTTTATTAATCAAATGTTCCTGTCTTTGCCGTACTGTCAAGTGATACAAGTAGTGAAATTGGGAAAATCAGTTTTAATCCACCCTGGGCAAGTGGTTATGATGGGTGAGATTTGATTAAACTCTATTTGCATTTTCTCTGTTTACAGTCAGAATACTGTCCTGGAAGGGGCCTCAGGGATCACTGCCCAGTTACTCTCCTTAGACCCCTTTAACTTACCAGTCAGGAACAGGAAGCTTGGAGAGATGCAGGGGCAGGGCTGGAGGGGAACCCTGGTCTTGTGTATGAGAGCCTCGTCAGTGTCAGCAACCCTGCCAAGTCCAGGGGCCTGGAGCTAGGTTCTCTGGGCATGTCTGAACACTTGTGTGGTGGAGCCACCATTATTCCTGCTAAGGATGTTAGTGAGCAGATTATATGTCAAGAACCCACCAAGAGCTGGTAAATCAAAATTACAATACTATGTAAACATTTTTTCTCATTATAAAATGTTCATATTCACTGTAGCTGATATGAGGGAGTGTGAAGAAAATTAAAAACAAACAAAACCTGTCATCCTGTGAATCAGAAATTACAAAAGAAATATTCCTAAGTATAAAATTTTTCCCCATTAGGTTTTAATTTCATTGCACATATAATTCATATTCACCATAAATTCTAAATGAGCAAAAAGGAAGAAAAAATCTAATAAAACGCAAAGGAAAATAAAATAAAATTATTTACTTCCATGAGTCAGAGATAACTTTATATATCTTCTACAATGGTACACATATTACAGAAATGAGATTTACTACATTTGTGGACAATTTAAAAAAGCTCATTTTTGTACTTGCCTTTAAATTATACCATATCTATTAAAATTGGTGATAAGTATTTTCTTATGTATTCAAATGTTTTTTGACATGAAAACCACATTTTGATGTGGCATAATTTGTTGAGGGGGTCATAGGCTAATGTTTTAATTATTTGATATCCCCTGGGCATTCTCTGTATAAGGTGAGGAGGGGTATTTTTCTATGTTTAAACGAAATGGATCTGGGATTAAAATTGTTATTATAAATATATGAATACACAGTTAATCAGAAATTGATTATTCTAAAGAGGAAACTACGGCACTAACAAAGTGTATTTATTTTTTGGTTAACATATGATCTATCATTTTATTATTCCAAACTTATGAGAGTCACCTATGGAAAAATAACCAAAACAAAACACCAGTACAAAAAGTCCTTATAAAGGGTCAAATTCTTTTAAGACGAAGATGTTTTCCATCTTATAGGATATTGTGTTGTGAATTTAATGGATGATGTGACATGTTATTTACTTGTGGTTGTATTTTTAATTGGGTATTTTTGCTTCAATCAATGTCACGTTATTTAGACATTGAAGAGCAATTATTCTCAGTCTTTTCAAGTATAAGGACCTCTTTTAATGTAAAAAATTTCCCAGAGCAAACAATTTTAGTTATATTTTTAGAATTTGCCTGGAAGCTCTTACAAAAAGTTCTTCAAAATACTTTTAGTGGAATTTATCTATAGTAATTACATCAGCATCTTCATATACTTGCCAAATAATAGTACATATAGTATATGTGTATGATTTGCTTGGTGTGAAGATGTTTGAGGAGCATATGAGTAAGTGGGCCCCCTGAAATAGCTCCCTTGGAGTCTCTGCCCTAGAGGAAGATAGATTCTGCATTTGAATAATTCTAAGGTCTAATGTTTGGGAAATAATGATTAGATCAGTTCTGAAGGACGAGTGAAATTCTCTAACAGCCAGGCCTGACTGTAAGTCTGAGGGCCATTGCATAACAAGTTAGGAAGCTGCATTTTGTTCCCACCTGCTCACTACTAAGGTTTCCAGAGCTGCCCACCTTGCTTCCTTGTCCTTATCGTTTAAAAAGAAGGAATGTTATTGGAGAAGTGAATTGAACCAGAAACATTTCAACATACCTCATGACATATCTTCCTTGGCTCTTTTAATTAATTTCATGTGATCTATTAGAGAGAGGGCTCGCTTTGTTAGCTAAGAAACCAAGGTCCTAAACCCAAGCCTGACCTTGATTATGGTTAATGAAAAAAATACAACACTGGTGCCTTGTTTTTTCCCTCTGTAAAATGGACTGAATCGCTTTCCTTTAACATATTCTTAAGAAGTGACGTAATGCCCCAGGCAGCATTTTCTTCTTTTAATCAGTAAAAACAAACGGAAAAATCTTTGTGAGTTTAGAAGCTATTGTTTTCATATAAAGGAGAAGTACCATCACATTCTGAGAATTCTAAGCATCCCAAAAGCTTCTTTAAGGCAGGACAGCAGCCAAAAGTCCTCCCAGTGGAGTGACCTTCCTCAAAACCTTATCTGTGGTCCAATTTTCTTCTCTTTTAAAATGAGGGTATTAGTGACTTAGTAGTCATTATTCAACAGTGATGCCTCTAATGCTATTCTTGGGCTCTTGACAACAAAGTTCTTGCATTGCTTAAACCCCAAGATGCTGGTAGGGGAAGAAGCTGCCTCATTGCTGATGTCCCCTTATTATCTGAAGGCGACTCTTCCCAGTGTCCCCCACCTTTTCCTAGGTGTCAGGGCTGGGAGTGTTGAATGTAATCTTTATTTCAGGCTTTTGTAGCCTTTTCAAGTTGCTCTAGGGAAGCTTAAGCAGTTTCTTAGGAAAACAGGGTGCACAGTAAGCACATACCAGCTGAGCCTGGGAAAGAGTAGGGTTTGGGAAGCTACTACCCTGAAAAGACCGTGTTGTTTGGATTTTCTGCAAATAATAAATCAGGATTATTACAAAGCAGGCAGAAGGAATTACGTACTTCACTAAGTGGACCTGGTGAGAAGGGCAGCATGTGACTAGAACCAGTTGACCTCAGTTATAGGGTGGTGACCATCTGTCCAATGGGACCAGTACCTCCCCTGGCTGCTGTGCTCAGCCACCAGGAGGCTCTTGTGTACCCACTGAAGGCACTGGTTACTTTTGAGAGACACTGACCTCACAAAGGTTTCCAAGGAAAAACCTGCCAAGCATAATTTTAAGGATTTCAAAGCAATTTTATAATTCTGATTCTAAAAGTTCTGATTTGAAAGGGTATTCCATCAGCACCTTCTCTTGCCTTGGTTTTATAGATATTATCTTTTTAAAAAAATAGAAATGAATAATAAATTATATCTTAGGGATTTTAGTTTATTTTGAAGAATCGTTTAATCAGCTGGGGTTTCCCCCCCTTCAGTAACTTGCTTCAGGTCCCAATAACTAGGTAATAATAGTAACCAAGCTGTTTGTAAGAGATGTTGTTTGAGGAGGGGGTTATGAATATATAATAAACTTAGGAATACAAAAGTAGCATTTTTCTCTTTGAGGTGAAAAGATGATTTTAGGCATAATAGTGCACCAAATAATGTATGCCAGTCTCTAAAAGACATGTCAATTTAAATCTACAAAGCATAAAGATCTTTATTCAAAATGGATTCAGTTCTGAACCCTGACACTTCCAAGAGTGCTTTATTATCAGGTGGCTTGTAAAAGCATGCCCTTAATCAAATCTGTTGTGTATCCTGCAGGATTTCATTTAAAAGGTATGCATCAATTCACATACCCATTATGGGAGGCGGCAGTGAAACAGAAACTTGATGGAAATACTGAGGAAAGAAAAAGATAAAGCCACCATGGCATCTAGGCCTCCTTCTTTCACTTCCTTTCCCATCTCTGCTCCTTTGAGATGTTCTTTGAGAAGATGGAGGAAGCTGCTTGCAGTTGGGGTCATCACTCTGGATCGGGGGGGGGGGGGGGACGGGAGTGGCTAAGCACTGGGAGTTCCTTCCCCAAAGCCCAGCGCTGACTCTTCACATTCTGACCTGTTCTGGTTTCCCTGGGAAGGTCTGGGAGGAGTCAGCAGGAGCAAGGAGGGACTGAGAAAGTGCCTTCCTCAGTCCATGCCCCTCCCCCCCCATTGCCCTCTGGGCCACCAGAGAAGGAGCTGCCTTCTGGAATGGGAACAGGTGGGGGACAGGGAGTTGGAATCCAGAGCCTCAGAGGGTTGGAGGGGCTGACCAAGCTATGATTCAAAAGTTGTCTGGCTGTTGACTTTTTGTCTGCAGATTGGCATTCAGTGAATGCGTTTGATTAATTTATGGTTTGTGAATAGAAGTGTGATATGCATGTACATCTTTGGGGTACTGAATAGGTAATAAAATTAAGAAGCCAAATGTTAAAATAGTTGTTGTGTTACTGATTAATTGAAGCAAACCTGACTGGCCAAACTGTGGGAGTCGTTTGCCCAAACTACTTCGGTTAGTAATTTTTGTTTGGTCTACTAAAAAAACTACTTGGAAAGGTGCAATATCAGATAAAGGAGTAGAAGGCTCCAGTTCTGCTTTCGTGGGGCGCCTGTTCTGTTCTCTCTCTGTGATGCTGGAAGGAAAAGATGGGAGATGAGAGTCACTTCTCAGCTGCCATGTCTGACTCCTCCTCTTCCTCTCCTGGAACCACAGCTTCAGTTTTTTAAGAGTTTGGAGCCTGGTGCTACTCCCAGTGGTTGTGCTTTAAAGTGCTTTAAAGTATTTCCCGGTAGTTTTGAGGATTATCAGTCATCGCTTGCAGAGTTCCTTTTCATTTTCAAGGGCACCCAGTATAACCATTGAGCTCCCTTTCAATAGACTTCCTCACTAACTTATGCCCCGTAAGGAAGATTAATAATGTTAACTGATATACTGTTGCTGCAAAAAAAGCATTACTTAGACTTTTACACCTCAATCAGATGGCATTAAACACCCTTTGTGCACTTTAACTTAAGGATGTTAAAGACCTAAATCTTTGAGAAAAAAGAAAAGAAAGAAGGAAAGGCACTCTTCCAATTTAAGCTGCATGTTTGTCCATGTTAATTAGGCATTTGTCCCTTAGTTTGGAGGTGATAGAAAATGCTGTGTATTTAACTGACATCAAACTCCCATCCAAATAATTCAGTTCGGCCCAGCCTTCTCTCTTAAGTGGTGAAAATGAAAACTTCGGCACATACCCAGAATAAGGAGGAAACTGTTACTTATATTTAACATTTTAAAATTTCATTCTGAAGGATCTGAATGAAGAACACTTAACATATTTTTTATTAACTATTCAGTGGAGCTCTTTAAAAACTGTAACAGGAATCTCCCTGAAAATTCACACTATCCCATATGATTAGCTTTTGTAAGTCTTCAATAAATGGTAGCTTAGTAATTGTTATTCAAGGTTAAAAAAGTGGTTATTGTTATTCAGGGCCCTTATAAATTTATCTGTTTGATGCCATTTTAAAAAATTGAATCTAATTTTCTACCTTACAGTCAGATTTATCAGATACCAAAAATTCACAAGTGGATTAAGATGCTCAAAATAAAAATGTTTTAAAAACCAATATATGGTGGCATATTAAAAGAAAAAATGACATGATGGCTTTGTAGGAGTAATTAGATGAAACACGTTTTTAAAAAAAACTGTATTTTAAGCAACTTCTTCCTAGTTGCTGGAGAAGGTAGTTTTCAATACAAGAGTGTAGTTTATTGTATTTATAAGGTATGTAAAACAATTATAAAAATTATGAAAAGTTTTTTTTGTTTTTTTTTCCTAACCTAGGGGTAGCCTTATTTGACTTTAAACCTTACTCGCTTTGTCTATGGTTTCTAGCCAAAGGTTCACACATTTGAGAGCACTTCATTTTCAGCACTGAACTACTTTTTCGTGCACTGAATGAATGCAATATGTTAACACTCCTGTACGGCCCAGAATTGCTCCGGCTGCCCCTTGGCCTGCCTGCCTGGTACTGGCTGAAAAGGTACCATTGTTTGTTCTGCAAACACTGGGTGATGTTTGTTTCCAAGGTGACTGGTTCTATTGCTGCCCTTTAAGCAGGGGGGATGGGGGAAGAGAGAAAGTTGACTTTTAAACACCTGAGAGCATCCTGCTCTGGATACAGTCTGGCGGTGTGTGTGTATGTGTGTAAGTTGAATATTACATTAAGATAATGGGAGAAAGGGGATAGTGTGGAAATGGGAGAAAAAGGTTATCACTAAGTTAAAAATTTCAGAAAGTTCTGATATTTAATTCAGTATAGAGTCTGTATTAAGAGATGTTAGAATTAAAGATCTGATTAGACTGAAATTACATCTTTGTACATTTGAAAAACTAAAGAGCCAAGGGAATAAAAATTTTTTAGATGTAACCATTGAAATGTTAAATGTATTTTTGCATGAGATAGTTCTTCAGCTATAACCGGTTAAGTAGCCATTTAAATGAATAGCTGTTTGAGAGTATAATTTAAACTCGTTATTGATCAGGTAGCTGGGCCTTCAAAAAAAGTGAGAGAGAACATGATCTATAAAGAGATTGGTTTGAGTTTTAAATTCTGTTTTTAAAAAATTTAGAAAAATGTTAAATAATAGAAATATATGTGTGTCAAAATTTTCCCCCAAAGATAACCTAGATTAAAAGCATCTTTGGTGATGTATAGCAATTTATTCATCAGTGGGAAATTTTAAGTTCAAACTAAAAAGGAAAAAACGATTCCTTCCTTCTTGGTCCCCTCCTTTTTTATTGTACATGGATGCTGTTAACAGAACTTTGCCTTTTCGCTCCTATCAGGTTTAGTACAGTTCATGCGCAGGTTTCAGTAAACATTAACTACTTTTATCAGGGCTTGCAGTGTGCTGAATGGTTAGCAAAGAGAGTGTACTGCAAGAGACAGATGAAAATGAGAGAGTCCAAGGTCACATGGATGTTGCATTTTTAAAAATTGAGAATTTAGAGAAAAGACATTGTTTCACACTATATATCTCCTCTTTAGTTATTTGGGCCTAGGACAAGGCTGCTTTGCCTACCATTTCCATGTATTGGAGTTAAAACAGTTGTTTTCAGATGCTCCCTCTGAATGGCAAGGCAAGTGACTTTAAAACATGGTTTTTTCTTTCCTTTCTTTAGGAAAAAAAAAAAAAATCTCAGCTTTATTCAGGGCTGCCTTCGAGGATGAAGGTTCTCAAGGTTCCAGCAAATGTATTGTAGTTTATCAGGGCACTTCTGAAGCTCTCTTTCAGTTTTATAGGGATTCCCTTTGTTTCGGTTCTCAAAGATTATTTCGGATTGCTCCCTGATAACTAATTTCATTTCTGGAGTTTAGCACAGTAAGTCATGAACCAAGTGCTGGAATGAAATATTGCCAAATATCGATTGAACATGCTTGTTTTTGGGAATCATGTAATATTCTGAAACTCGCCTCTGTAACCTTTTCAAACAGGAATGTGATTTATGCTTTTTAATTAAAAGGGCATGTGAGTTTTAAAAAATTACTGACAATAAAAGTATCCTCTTCCTGCCCTTCAATTCAGTACGTATGGAAGCACCCAAATAAAGTTTGCCCCTGGGCATTGTTTTTTGCTCCCTAGCTGCATGGTCGTTCCTGCCTCTGCTCTGGCGACTTGTCGCAGTAAAGCTGCAGAGAGAACACACGAGTTGCTCAGTAGGCTTGCGTCCCTTCCCTGGAAACACTGAACTGAGGCTGTCGGGCCGGATTTGGGTCCTGTGCCCTGAGAGGTGGGCGCCGGCTCGGCCCAGTGAGGGGTCGGGAGGACACCGGGGCCTGGGCAGGCAGGCCTTACCCTCGGGCCAAGGAGCCTTTGTGCGTTTGCACAGCGGAAAGCGCATCAGCGGTCGAACCCGGGGACTCTCCGGTGCGGCTCCCCGGTGAGCGCGGCGAGTAGGAAGTGGGCAGACGACCAGGGTCGACGGAGGCGCTGGTCCAGCTCCGGTGCTCTTGGGCCATGTGCCCCCCACCTCAGCGCCGGCGCTGGGCGGCCCCGTAAACGGGCCGCGGGGCCGTCAGTCAGGGCAACGGGCCCCGATTGGCCAGCGGAGGGGGTAGGGGCGGGGCCGGGGCCATTTTTCCCGGTGGGCATCGCCTGTGTCTCTTCCAGTATGTTGACTCGCTCTCCTCTCCGAGTAGCAATTTAATGAACAACCAGAGATCTTCAGAGAACCCAGTCCGTCACTGAGTTCGTTTTTAAAAAAACGAATCCCTCTTAGGGAGAGATTAGAAAATGTGTGCTCTCTGAGCGAAGTCCTATTTTTTTTTTTTGGGACAGGGAGACCAATTTGAGGCCATGTAGTCTGTGACCATTTCTAAAGTTGCTGAAGTCTTGCCGAGGCGTGAACTTGCTCACTCAATATTTTGTTTTTGTTTCCCAGAAGAAGTCCACGTAAAGACATTTGGTTGACCTGATTGCTGTTTTAAAATGAAAGCAGCATGTAGCTAAAAAAAAAAAAAAAATTACCTTCCGAGCCCTTTATGACAAGGAGCTGGGGTGCGAACATTACTAGCGCTAACCCTGAAACTGTAAGGAAAAGGAATGTGCAGAGGAGAAAGGAGAACGGAGCAGCTCATGTGTAATGAGTCGGGAGAAGGTCAGCAGTGGGGTGCGCTGAGCTGGGAGGCAGCACAGCTTCAGGTTTTCTCTGTCCTTTTCCAAAGAGTATTGGGCAACTGTTTTCTCATTTCTAATAGGACCCGCCTTCAGAGAATGGAGGCAGAGGGGCAAAATAGAGCCAAACAAGTGACAGTGGCTTCAGGTTTTACATCTCAACCACTTCCCAGCAGTGCGGGAGTCAGACCCCGTGTACCCCTCCTGAAAGCGGGGTACCCCATTCTCCCTAAGGAATCAGTATGTTAATGTTGAGCTCATTCATCTGGGATGCAGTTTCTTGATGTTTTGTACTTCCAAGTACATGACCAGTTAGGACAAGGGGTCTTTTGGTAACCATCAGCCTTTCTTCTGATGGCTGAAGTCTACCTGCCACCGAGGCACCTTGCTGAGTGCCCTGTCCTCTCCAGGCTGGCCCTGCTCTGTGAGCTGGCACAGTGGACGATGCACTTGGCTCCTGCCTGCTTCTCTGTTCGGTTGGGTGGCTGGGGCAAAACCCAAGGTGGCCAGCCCACTGAACCAGGGACACTGTCGCCTGGGCCAGGGAGACTTTGTTCCACTCCATGAGCAGTAGTACAGGAGAACAATTCCAGTAACTTACGTTGCACAGCCTCCCTACTTTGTGACTTGTCTCGTTTTTGGTGTGCTTTCTTTGGTGATCACTTTTCCCTGGGTTGCACCATCCAAAACGATGAGTCTTGACCTGGGGAAAACTTTTCCCTAACAGACATATCAGGGCCCACCCACTTCAGGAGTTTCAGATTTAGTAGGTCTGTTGTAAGGATGGGGCTTGTCCATTTGAAAATGCTTCCCAGGAGATTCAAACAGGTTCCTTTTACATTTGTGTCTAATGAGACAAATACGTTTGAGCCACTGAGATTTTTTTTTTTTAATAGAGTTAGGAATTGACATATAAACCTTGAAATTCTTCCATCTGATGCTTGCTTGTTGCAACCCTCAGTTTCCTATCGAGCAAGGTATTGTGGGACCTGTGCTAGAACCCTGATAGGCCATCTACATTGGCCGGTGTAAATGCCACTAATTAATTTTTTAAGAAGTAGGCAGTCTGACAGAATTATCAGGGATGCTGAGTAGCTGGTACCAGAGGTTACTTTTGTTGAGGCCGTGGAGAGGTAATGTCACAGGTAATAAGGCTATGGGCGTTTAATCCTTTGGTCTGAGGCTGTGGATTTCGGGATGCTGACTGTTTCCTTCGGAGAAGGCAGGGGGAGGATGTACGCTCTGGTTTCTCCTCAGCCTTTCCCCCTTTTAAGGCCCTTGCAGTATTATCTGTGTAGAGGTGTTTACTCAATTATCATTGGGCCCAGCTCTTGTTAGAAGAGGGTATGTGGCACTTGGGACCTCTTTATCTAGATCCTCTTGCTCACCGCTTTGCCGCAGCTGAAGGGACCGCCTGTCCATCTAACTGAATTCAGTCCTTTTTTCACTACTGTGGAACAACAGCCGAGCCGGCTGCTCATCATTTCGTGTGCAGACTCTACAGCCTCTGAACAGCCCTTGCTTTTGCAGTTTATGAATGCACCATTTGTTGTTTCGAGCACAACTGTTAGATACAACTGGCCTCGCAGCCCACTCTGCCTGAGACCGGAGTGCATCACTGTGGCCTTTTTTCCCCTTTTCTTTCCTTTCCTTTTTTTTGGATTCTGCATAGGCCAGATTTTTGCTTTAAATACCACCATTTTATCCACGTTACAGTTTCTTTGACCCAACTTAACATTTTTGAAATGTGAGTTTCAGAGATAAGGTTTAATTTGCTCTAATTGTTAATATGAGGGTTCTGAATGAGTGGGAGTCTTTTACTTTATTAAAGGAGATTATGGCTTAGTTTTGCATACATGCTTTTTTCTTAATAACCTCAGAGAACTGTGTAACTTTGAAAATTTTGTTTGAAATTGCTTTGAAATTAGAAAGTTTGGTTTTTCCCTGGGTCGTTATGTTTCCTTCTTTTTAAGCTTTACACACAATCTCTTTTTCATCAGGTATTGTCTTCAGTTTTGAATTTAAGGGAAGCTATCAAAATCAAACTCTCAATGTGGTGGTCTTCTAAAGTATTTGAATATAATCATCATTACAAATAATAGTTTAATTTATCATTCTTTTCTCCTCTTGAAACAGGGTCCCATCTGAGAATGATACCATTAATGTTAAAATTTTCACTTCTATTTTGTTTCTGTCACATATACATCCTTGGGCCCTGTAATTACATACGTGTTATATATACATACCTTGACAGTATCCCTTCTTTACATTTTATTTACATGTATAAATATATTAATTATATTTTTGTTAAAAGTATATTAATATATTTTTCTGCTGTGTTTTACATATTCAACAACCGGGCCAGATTGTTAGTTCTAACTGCTTTTAGACCTTCCTTGCTCTGGCTAAGGAGACAAATATCTGTTAAAAAAAAGAGGTAAACATCCTACAGCAACCAACTCTACCAGCCTGTGCATCCTGGCACTTCCAAAAATGAAAGAGTCATTTGCTGAAAATGAAGAAGCTTTCTGTAGTTGAATTTTAAAGTAGCTATTTAGGTTTCAAGGACTATTTGTTACAGTCTTTTGAAGAGGTGTGGAGGCCTACGGTTGCATTGGCATTTTTGTTAAAATTGAGATATGCTAACATGTCTAAGGAAAAAAGTGTAACCTTTTGTGAGATTCATGCTTTCTTTTTCATCTTAGTATTTAGAGGGGGAATCTGCCTTTTTTGTGAGGATTAAGTCTCCCACTGCCTGAAGAGTCCTGAAGACGACGCAGTTACACACAAGTTCAGGGGAAAGTGAGCCCAGGGTTTACTGCTTCCAAGAGCAGTTTCCTCAACCCTGAGTCTCCTCTTAACTTGTAGAGTGCTGTTTTCCATATGTGGTCCTGCATTTTCATGCTTGGTTTTGATCTGCACCTTTAAACTAGGTAAACTCTCATTGGACTGCTCTCCCTTCACGTTGTTTCTTAACTGTTCTTCTCATGTGATTAATATGTGTGTTGCTTAAAATGGCAACTGAAACATCACCAGGTATTTTCACCAGGTAGAAACTGCTTTTCCTATGTCAAAACAACCAGTGTGGCTTAGTTGATGCTTCTGTTGCTAAGCAGGTAGATTTCTGGTTTGCAGGCTGTCTGTTAACCCTATAAATGCCTAATGTCTAGCAAAGAACAAGAAGAAAAACCATCAACTGTATGCTTCCTTCTTAAACAGTGCATTGTTCAAGTGCATGAAAACTGGGCCTAGCTCAACCTAACTTTGACTCGTCTATTTTTGAGGACCTAAGCTCAATTTATGTATTTTCAAGGGGAGAAGAAAGTTAGGAGCTGCAGAGGGCTGGGAAGTTGATAGTAACCAGCAAGATGACAGCCTCAGGAGCTCGTAGTGAAGGTCTCAGTTTATAGGATAAAAATTACAGGTTTGAGACCTGTAAGTAATGGGTTTAGACTTTTTCTTTGGGACCTTTCTCTACAAGCCTGCCTTAAATTGCAATATGGCTGTGGGAAAGAAGAGGAAAGAAAAGGGTTGCTGTTTGCATCCATTTGCCAGAAAGGAGTTAACAGAACATACCACAGAACAGGTTGGGCAAGACTGTTAAAGCCAGTGATGAAGCGCCTCTCTCTCTCTCTCTCTCTCTCTCTCTCTCTCTCTCTCTCTCTCTCCCTCCCTCTCCCTCCCTCCCTCTCTCCCTCCCTCCCTCCCTCCCTCCCTCCCTCCCCTTCTACCCCTCTCCCCCCTCTCCCTCTTTCCCTCTCTCCTTTTCCTCCCAATCCTTCTCCCTTTCCCCTCCTCCCAACCTTCTTCTCTCCCTCTCTTTCCCTCCTTCCTCCTCTGTTCCCCCTTTCCTCTCCAGGACTTAACACCTTCTGATCATTTGCTACCCTCCCACCCCCCATTTCAGTCTGGTTTTCCTCTCCAGGGCAGAACATTTGATGTGATGAAAATACTTTGTGGTGATGAGGAGCCTGTGTGAAAGGCTTCCCGCCTGGCCAGCTGTTTCCAAGGAATTGATGGCGCGCTTGTCTGTGCCCTTCATCGTGTAACATAGGCTCCATTCAGCAGAGACATTCTTCAGTGTGCATTTATGCCTCTGTGGGACTGAGGGGTGGGTGGCCTGTGAGGGGGAAGTGGGAGGCAGGGAGGGGCGGAGGCGAGGTCAGGATGGAGAGTGGAAGGCAGTGAGGGGTAGTCTGTGCTCCCAGTGCCAGTAAGTCATGCGACACTGCTTCTTGAAGAATCTGGAGTTAGCTTGGACTTAGGGGATATGTTGTGGCCATAAATGCGGAGAAACGGAGCTCTTTCAAAGCCAGTCTGGTCTGATAGAAGTTCTGCATGATGTTTGTATCTAATCCCTCCGTAAACATACCATATATAGGCATGCTTGAGCTCACTATAACATTGCAGGGGAACCTCCTAATGCACAGATCCTGGGTGCTTAGCAGTCCAGCCGGCTCAGGCTATTTCTGGTGTGGCTTTCTTTTTTTCTTTTTTGGAGGCAGGGGGAAGGGGACTTTATTTCTTACCGTTTTCACACTCTTTGAAACATGTTTCTGATCCTAGTTTGTATGGCACTCTGAAAACTAAAGAAAACTGCATTGTCACGTGAGGAGAAACTGAACTTTCTTCGTACATCTGTTTTAGACTAAAAACCTTGTTTTTCTTAGTATCTTTAACAGCACACACATTTTGTGTTTTATGGTCCCCTGTCTTCAACTGTTTGTTTATGGAGCATCTTTTAGCACTGAGGGTGAGCTGTCCTCTGTAACATGCATTATGGGCACCAGTGGAGAAGTTGCTTTAGTGTCGGTGTTCCCCCCACCCTTACCCCCATTTCCTCTCAGATCCTTCCTGAGCTGTCCTCCTGTGTTTACAACACTTCATCCTGGGATTGCCAGGGCAAGGCATGCAGCTCTCCACAGAGCTGATGGCAGCCGCTTTGCACTTGGCAGGGTTGGGTCTGTGGAGCGGAGAGGACACAGTAATAAGAAAGAAATGCAGTTGTTTTTTTCCTGGGAGTACCTAGGCTAGGCACTTCAGCTTGTTGGAGTGAGCCTTCGGAGGCATTTGTGGTTCAGATAAGAGGCTTCTTCCTCTTCCTCTACTTTTCCTTCCTTCCTTCCTCCCTCCAAAGGCTATTTCCTTTCGTCTCAGGCCACATGTGTAGATGACCCTTGAGGAAAAAGGTGGTTTGCGATGTTGGGATATCTGGGTATTAATGTGAAGAGACAAGATGGGCACTTTCTTTGCCTTGTTTCTTTCAGTGACCTCATCAGAGTGAATTATATCTGACTGTGTGACAGTTAAGTGTACCATCCTTCCCGTTTCTTAATCTGTTAAGCCCCTTTCTGTCTGCCTCCATCAGGCCTCTTTGTTTGAGAAGTTCCTAATGCAGAAGAACAAAGTGACAGTTTTCTTATTTACTGAAGTCTCTAAAGCACATTTATGGTGCTCTTTGTCGTATGTTTTAGAACTTTATTTCTTCAACTTATATAATTGTTCCAAGTAGTACAAGTGACTGATGAGCTAAAACGTCCTCAAACATATCAGTGAGTACAGAAAAAAAAAAGTAATTTTTTTTAAGGCTATGTGTATTCATTTCAAAGTATTCACAGAGCATTTTAGAAAATGTTCAGAGCATGACACTGGGTGCTGCCAGAGTACCCATTACCAGTATGGAAACAGCAACCAATTAGCTAGTATTCACTTGATGAAAAAGTAATGTAGCACTGATGTAGAAGTGGTTTATTTGGCATGCTTAGGTCCAGAATATTCAGCATGTGAGGGAGGATCAGCAGGAGGTGCAGGGGACGGGCAAAGTAAAGCTTTCAAAAGCCACACAGGTGTAGCAAGTCCTGGGACTAAGCCTCCTCCCCTTGATTCCTGATGCTCCTTAGGTCACACTTAGAACTGTTTCTTCTTACTGTAGATAAGACCCTGGCCACCTTGTGCCTCCCCTTTCTAGACATCAATTAGAGGCCAGGCGTGGTGGCTCAGGGTGGAGAAAAGCCATCCGAAGGAGATACACTGACAGCAGTAAGAAAGGATGTCCGGGATGAGACAGAAGAATGCAAACCAAGCAGCTGCTTACCATAGGGGGAAACTGCATAGAGTGAACAGAGGAGCTCTCTGTGTTGTTTCTTACAACTGCATCAGCACCCACAATGTTCTCAATAAAAATTTCAGTTAAAACAGAAAAAAAGCATGGCCGAGCAAGGCCTTGTGGTGCAGGGGCAGAACTGAAGCAGGAGGGATGTGGCGCTCATTTTTGAAGGCTTCTTGTGTAATAGTTGTTCATTGTAATGACCCTGAGTCACCAAACAAAAAAGTTAGATTCATCATACATTGATTCACCATGCTCTCCTTAAGGAGAGGGGAAGTTTAAACCATACTTGAGAATGATTTACACCCAGGAGTTTTTGATAGGGAATAGAAACTTCTGAACACCCCTCAGTGATGTGCAGCTGCTTTAGGAGATAACATTAAGGGTTAGAATGAACCTTCCAGTGTATACTAAAATATAATTTATTTAGATACCAAAATATAATTTATTTTGCCCAGATTTGCAGGGGAAAAAAGTGATTCATTAACAGATTATATGATGTCCAAATACCATTACCAGGTTGTTCTTCTGTATTCCTAATATGAATTGTTCTTTCACGTTTTTAACTAAAAAATATGTCATGGCTTTTAAAAAGTAGGTATGTTTAAATAGTGGGTACCAGAGAAATCATAGAAACTTGGGGAGATGCACTCTGAAGAAAAGGAGTTCCAAGCTTAAAGGAAGCCTTGGAAAACTTAAATATTTCAACAGGTTAACTTTAAACCATCCAGTGACAAATGGAAGGAAGAAATGGTATTTTTTCCTTTGTCCCGACAACAGGCTCATTTTAAGAACCATAGAATTTAGAGCCGGAAAGGGCTTTAGCAGTCACTTGGTCTGTTGTTATGAGTTTGCCTTCATTTTACTCAATATTTTTCTATAATTTATATCTGTGCCAAGAATTGAATATGTCACCCAGTCTACATAGCTTTTTTGGCCAGGAAGAATAATCCTAACTTGAAAACTTAAATGTGTTCACTTGGCAGAGTGTATTATATTTTTCAGGGTATTTGTTAATTTTATTCTTCTTAGCGGCTCCATTTTACAGATGAGATGACCCCAGCACTCCCTGGTGGTACACCAAAGTCGCTTTTGACATTGTTAAGGATTTTTGGACGGTTTTATGGAAATCTCAGGGTTCAAAATTCTCTGCTGTAGCTAATACCTACTAAAGGTTTTCAAGCATTTTGATTTATCTTAAGCAGTATGGAGCATCGCTGGGCCTAAGTTTTAATAACCATACTCATAGATGCATTTTAAATATTCCTACATTAACTTCTAATAATACTAAATTTAAGTCTTTTGTCCATTTATTGTAGATTTGCTGTAATTCATAGTTAACTTATGAATAAGGCTGATATAAACTTTCTGCTCCTGAATCAAATAGGTTAATTTTTTTTTAAATTAAGAGAAATTGTTCCTGTTGAAAATGTAATTAGTTTTGAAATTTGGTCCTCTGTATGTCGGTGGGAACTGTACTACGTCCTGATAGCCATGCTGAAGGGTGAAAGTATTCTCTTCTGGTTAGATGTCTGTGCCTCTGTCAGGGACGGGAAATGTATGTGAATCACATCTAAGCAATAGGAATCGGTTTTCTGAGTGCTAGAAGCTCACAGCAGATGGAAAAGTAGTAAGAGCCATCACTTCGAGGACACAAGGAGCAGATCTCCCTGCTGACTCCTTGGTTGAGAACAACGCAGAAAGGGCTGGCTGGCAGGAGGGATGGGGCTTCAGCCTGGTCCTGTCTGTAACCTGTGAAGTGATGGCAGCTCCTGGGGTTCGCTCAGTTTAACATGATGTGCTTATAGCATCCACCCGGCAAGCGGGCCTCCAGGACAACTGTGGCTGGATGTGCAGGGAGGAAAACATCCAGGCATGGATTTGAACAGCTGCTGGCTGCCTGGAGATCAGCCTCCATGAATCACAGGCCCAGGGAGCTCATCTGTGTGACTGGAGGCTGGCGGTGAACAAGGAAGGGAGCATGCTTGCAGTTAATCCTCTGATGCCCCCGGAGCACTTTAAAGGCATGACAGAAATTGGCCGGGCAATTATTAGCATTTCAGTCCATAACGTTCATTGTTTGTTTAAAAGCTCTTTCCCCTTCTCATACTCCTAATCTTTTATTTAAAGTAAATGCTGTCAGTCTGCCTTAAAAGCTAACTAACGTGGCTTTTACTGGACATCTCGTTATTTATTGGGGGAGGGGGTGTTGAGAGCCAAAGAGAACTTGATCAATTGATTTGAGGCTGTTGGAGGATTCAAATGTTAATGGATTGCTGATCTTAACCAGTGTTATGAGATTTCAAGGAAAAGTGGACAATGCTTGTTTTTTATCTGAGGGGTTTCAGTAGTCATATGATCTGCACATCAGCCCGGAGGAAGAGCCGCATGCGCAGCAGTCTCTGTGGAGGAGGCCGCGGAGAGAAGGAACCTCAGAGTGCGAGTGCTGGGGTGGGATGGGATGGTTTGCGACTCATTTAGCCAAGAATTGGTTTTGGTCACGGTCTTAGGTCTGCATAAAAGTTGCATATTACAGGCACGTGACATTTGTATAGCCTTAGATTTATTTGGGTACAAGTTGGAGGAGGCAGCGGTCGTGAGAGCAGAGGGAGCAGCTCTGCTGATAGCACACAGAGGTGCCCGGCCCAGCACTATGAGGCAGGGGAAATGGACCGAACAATCTTGTGAAGCTCCCAAATAAATGCTTGACATGTGGACAGTGTGTACAAAGAAGTCTGTAACCCCAAGCCTCTTTGGGCATAAGTAAATGGAAAGGGGCTTTGGGCTATATAAAGCACAATGTGTATAAACTCCCAGGAATTTACTTATATTGTAGTTCGAGTCTCATTATGAACATGGCTATGGAAGAAATAAACTGAACAAGTCAACTACAAAAATCACATGAGATCTCTTTTATATGGCTTTTGTTTTCTAAATGTGGATGTTGCTTTTATGTTTCCCTTGCAGATGTACACACAATGACTCCGATTTGAGGATGCATTATGAGCATTATAAAATCAACTTGCTAAATAGGGGGTTTTCAGGGGCTTTACAGGAGAGTACTGGCAAGATGTGATGCTGAGTTTTTGGCTTTTTTTTTTTTAGCTCTATGATTATTAATACATCCACCTATTATTAAATTGCGCGCTATTCCTATTATCTCTGGTATCCTAAGAGAATGTCTCAAATGTTAGTTCCTTAATGAAATGTAAAGAATAAACCCTTTTTTAGGGTATGCATGGAGACTATTAGTCTTTCTGATGTCTTAAAGGTAGTGTGTCATGATTTTTTTTAAAAATAGAGATGTTTAAATTTTCAGATTTTCATTTTTTTAAATGACTTTTTCATGTCTCCTGAAAGAAATGAAAAAAAAAAAAAAAAAGAGGTGTGGGGGAAAACACCAACAAAACCCAACAGTTGCTGAGTAGTTATAAAACATTAATATTAGAGAAATTCTGCATTTTGCATTGGGGTCTTTTTTATTATTTTCAACTCTGATTTTATAGCTGAGTTGTAATATGTGACCAAATACATTACATGAGTGTTTACCTTTTTTTTTCTTCTTTTTGGCCACATGGAAGTACCTAAAGAGATGGAATGTGACACACCCAGAGAAGGAGGCACTCAAGGGGCCTAAGAACTTGAGAAGGCCAAAAGCAGCAGGATCTCCCATCTCAACACTGAGCTTTTCCAGTCTAGTTGGGGAGCAGAGAGCCACTGAGTTTCTTGGAAGATGCGTTTGAGAGAGAGAGAGAGAGAGAGAGAGAGAGAGAGAGTGTGTGTGTGTGTGTGTGTGTGTGTGGCCAGCCAAGTGGTGCGGTGGTTAAGCGCAGAAGCCAGTGGCCCCGGTTCGATCCCACATATGAGGGCCAGTGACACTGCCCTCAAACAAAAAAGACAGTGTGTGTGTGTGTGTACATACAGAGGGGTTGTTCTCCTGCCCTTTGTAGAAAGAGTTAAGGAAAATTCTCTCACCTTTGAGATTAGTTGTAGATCCCACAAATTAAAGGCCTCATCAAGGGCCCTGCAAAGAAGGGCTGTTTTGCTCTATAGACCAGGAAGGACCTATGTCATTACAGTACATGTTTTAAAATTATTTTTCCTCAATTATTTTAAATTTTGTATTTCATAAATTTTCTAGTTAGAGTTGTCAGTTGAGTTTTAGATTGTGCTTGGTTTCACGCGCGCGTGTGTGTGGTGGTAATTTTTGTGCAAGGAGAATCTTGATTATGTTTAATTCCACATGACACATTGCCTGGAAGGTGTTATACTTTGGGTGGCTCATTACCTGCATGTTAAATTGCAAACTGTTCCTAGGTTGACTAGAAATTATTATTACATATTTTTAAGAAGAGTTTTGTGGTTAAATGGTGATGTTTTTACCTTAAAGAGACCATCTCCCATTGGGGCAAAATGTGTTACCAAGTCATACATGATTTCATAAAACTGAGAGACCCTTTCCCCCTGGCCTGCCTCTTTAATCAGGGGGGTTCCATTAATGCACATTGCTTTGTTTCGTGGGGTTCAATCTGAATCTTTCAGTGTACTTACTTTTCACAATTTCAGCACTTCTTAGCATATTTAGCTTCCTAAATTGTTGGCCACAGTTACATAATTATGTTGCAGTGAAGAATTTTTATATTTGGTGAGAAACAGACCACAAATAGGTTTAAGAAAAAACTCATCTATTTTGATGAATTGAAGTGAATGAATGAGAGCAGAGTAGAAATCCTAGCTAAATGATTTTATTGTAAAATACCTCACATCTGTGTTTGATGGGTTGGACCTAATAAAACTGAGGTGGAGGTCCTTTTAGTGATGATAGGAATTATTTAAGTCAGGTTAAGCTATGCTATGCTGAGCATCAAACCAGCTTTAAGATCTCTGGCTCAACCCACAAAATGCCTTTGCTTGTTCATGTGAAATCTGCTGCAGGTCTGGTATCTCTCAAATATAGTTCCCTTCCAAGCAGTGGCCCAGGGATCCAGACTGCTGTCATCTTCTAGCTACCCCTGCCATTACCCATGCTTCTAGGTCACCACAGTAAGGATAGGCTAGCCTGCCCATCCCACATAAGCTTTTAAAAGCTTCAGACTGAAAGGGAGGCGCATCATCTTTCCTTACAGCCAATTGGCCAGAACTTGTCCTGTGGTCTGCCATGTGGAGAGGTGTAGGGGTACAAGACAACATGGAAGAATACACGAGTATTCTCTGAGTAGCAAACCTCTATGCCACAGGCATATTTGCCAGTCTCCTTTCATTATTTCCTTAAGGCTCACTGTGCACAGAAATAAACCAGGTGAGGCTTAGGCCTGAAGCATAGAACATAAGGAGTTAACCTTTCCTTAGAGCAGTGGTTCTCAAAGTTTGATTTCCATACCAGTGCACCAGCCTCACCTGGGAACTTGTGAGAAACAGATTCTTAGGCCCCACCCCAGACCTCCTGAATCAGAAACTAGAGGTGGGGCCCCAAAATCTGTTACAAACTTGATGCATGCTAGTTTGAGAACCGGTGCTCTGGATGAATGGAATGTCTTTACCATCTGTTAACTGATAATTAGTGAATCAGCCCTGAAGTGCTGACATGCACTTGCCACTGTATTTGTGTAGTAAACGTACTCTCAGATGTGAGGGCATACCTGATAACAGCAAGCACTTAGAGGGTTCGTACTGTGTGGCCCAGACTGTGTTTAAGCACTTTACAGATTAACTCATTATTTCTCACAACCCCATGAAGTAGGTGTTATCATTGTCTCCATTTTATAGATGAGGAAACTGAGGCAGAAAGAGGCTCCATAACTGTCTAAGGGCAGTACCATAAGTCAGGCCATTTACCACAGCTGGCAAGTGGAAGAGGCAGGATTTGAACCTGGGCAGTGTGGTTCCCGAGTCCACTCCTTAACTACTGTGTGATTCTGCTTGCTGAGCTTAGGGTGATAACCCACCAGGCTCAGCAGTAGTTTTTCACTTTTTCTTGAATGGAGACGGTCTGTCAGAATTAGCAGGAAGTGTGGTGTGTCGGTGACTGTTCACATTACAAGTTAAGTCCCCTCACCACCAGCTTCATTCGTTGGTGGTTTACATGTGTGGTGGGCTGGTTGACAGTGTTGGCCAATCCTGGAGATGCATGGCTAGGCAGCAGTTGCCCAGTCATTTAAAACTGAACAATAAATAGAATGGGGTTGTTAGGGGTGGAATGGAGTTGCTCGTGGGAAGTATTTTCTCAGAGTGAGCTTGTTCAGTCGCGTCAGAAGAACATTTTCTTCAGTTAACTGGTGTGTGAGCCTCAGGCTTATGAGAGAAGCCTGTTCTCAACCTTCCCTTTTGATTCTTCTCGTGTCTCTCAGTTTCCATCATCATCTGCCCTCCCTGAGATGCTCATCTGAGGCCTGATCCTGTGAGATGGTCTGAAGAGGGTTTCTGTTAGGTTTTTATGAGCAGGACGTGAGTTTTAGTAAGCGAAAATGTGTTTTTTTCCTCAAAGAAAGTTAACAAAAGGCTTCTACCTCTTCACTTGGGAAATTTGGGTGGAGTTAGATGAGATTTAATCTTCTGAATTTTGAACTGATTTGATTGGAAAGGATTTTCCAGATGACAATGAGAACTACTTTTCAAGCAGTTCTTTTTCCTTGCATCCTGTAAACATTTTTAATTATTAACTGCATTTTCTTTCTCACAGGTGAGCTATTTTTTGTTGTTATTTAGGTGTACTGTGCTGGCCCATGCATTCCCTTACCTTCTTTGTCTCTTGTGCTCAGCAGACTAGAACTGAGAAGGCTTCTTGGCAGCTCTGCCCAGGACGGTACCAGTTTTTAGTCTAGGTAGAGGATAAAGATAGCATCACCCCTTTCGGTTTTCATGTTGGCTAGGAACAGCTGCTATACTTTGTATAGCTCTGAACGTAACATTTCATTCCAGAATTGCTGAAATTTTTAGTTTTCTGTAAGCCAGGGCTTAACCACGGGGTTTTCACATTCAGGCTTAGAGTCTAGAATTTTCCTTTGAGAAACAGTTCCTTGTCTAGGAGTTTAGTAATTTAAGAGAACAAAGATGGTGGAGGGGAGAGAGTGGACGTTATTTGCCTATGTTTTAAAGATCCAGTTCCTTTTGTTCCCCTTCATCACTTCCCTTCCCATCATCACTTCAGATGGTTTCATTTGCTTACGTACTTTTAACAGAGGTGTAGATAATGGAAATAAATCTTGAATCAGATCTAAACAAAAGAAAGAACTGACCTAAAAAAGAGCAGCTGAACTCACACTAATTGAATCACAGAGCCTTGCTTGCAGATTTGTCCAGACCAGCTTGCCCTGGGAGAAAGGCTGGGACCCCATGCTCATGATGGGCTATGTGCGTCTTAGGAACCAAGTCCTGCAAGTCCCATGCGATGTCGCAGTGGCATTCTGCACAGAGCTGCATCTGGGTTAGAGAGGCAAAGTTCAGCCTGAAAAAAAAGTGAAAACCATTTTGGGTTGGGTGTTTGGAAAACGTTCTCTCTCCTCTGGGAGACCTGGTGCCCTTGTTGTTAAAGAGAATCCACTTGTTTACTGTTTAGGAGAGCAGCTACCTGCCTGCGTGAGCTGGGCATCTGTTGGAAGAAACATTAACAGGCCATCCTCAAATAACAGGAATAAAAGATGCAACCATTTGAAACAACACGGTTTTCCTCCCCTCTCCTGAGCCAGCCATTCAGAGTAGGAAACAGGATGCCAGATTCACCCTGAGTAGGAGGAGAGGGTTCCAGGGGGCCGCCTCCCTGCACCCCTGAGCCCATTTTTGTTCCAGAGCATTGTGAGACCCTGTGATTGTAAAAACCTAAGCTAACTGAGAGCCCCCCACCCCACCCCCCATTTCAGCTTCATCTTCTCTGGCCGCAGGGGAGGCCTTAATTGTCACTGGCTGCCTCTGTGCTCCTCCTGCTGGCTCTCTGGGGTCCTTTGCTCCTTAAGTCATCAGTTCCCCTTTTCTCTTCCTCCTACTCACAGCACATGACCAGCTGCCTATTTTCTTGAGATTACTAATCAGTAAAATACACCAATACCTACTCTGTGCTCATCTAACTATGAGCTTCCCTGAGCACCCCCTCAAGTGTTCTTTTCATTACTCTCATCTTTCCAGACTTAGAAGGGTTATGCCCCTTCATTGCTAATATTTTCACATTTATTTGGACCCCACGCACATTCTCCTCCTTCCTGGGGATCTCATTCCTACTAGACCTTATTCCTATCTCTCCAGCTTAAAATGGGTGTTCCATCCTGGGCCCTCTTATCTGTGAGCCTCAGCTCACCTGGCTCAGGCCTTACCCCTCTGTGGAGGGGTCGATTCCATGTGCACTCGTTAGCTCCAATTTCTTACCAGTATACTAATCCCATAGTACCAAGACTTTCTCTTCTGATTTCTCTCCTTTTCTTCACTTTCTGAGTGTCTAAAATGAAGTTAGCCCAACCCCCTTAACAATCACTGTTCTGGTGCCCCAGGAAATCTAGCCTGTGGCAAGAGTGACTTACTCCTTAGCTCCCTCTGCCCTTTCCATTGTATACCAGCCTGCCTCCAGCTCCACGCAGTTCTTTGAAAGGTGTTCAGGTTTACCTATCCCTCTCTATTTCCTTTGTTCCCATTTCTAGTCAGGTCTCTCTCCTTGGCAGTCCCATACCATGTTCAAACAGGTTTTCTTAAAACTGACATCATCTTCTCATGCCTCCACAGAGCCTACACCTCTTACTACCCCAGCGTTCTGAGCTCTCGTCAGTTGCCTCTATGCACCCTCTGTAACCTGGGCTTCTTAATGGGTATCAGCTTCTTCCACCATCTCTTCCACCTCTGATACCCCTCTCACTTATTCAAGCCAGTGTTTTTCTTGGGCTGAAAATTAGTATTGCGTAGACAACGCTTAATTCTCTTACGTTTTCACGTTTTCCTTTTTCTTTCAGCTAAGCTAGGTGGTGAGCTCTTGAACTCCTCCGCCCCCCCCCCCAATCTAGTAGTAGATCAACAGTTAACTGATTGAGATCACTGACAAATGCATTTTTATCATCAAGAAATATTTGAGGGCCTTAAGTGGAATGTTACCCCCCCCCCATCATTTGAAGGGAGATCACAGGTCCCATTTGTTTATTTTTTCAGAAAGGTTGGTTGTTTTGTTTTTCACCTTCAAAGAACACATGAGAAAACAAAGACAGAGCCCACCACCCCCCAAACACCTTCTTTTTAAAAAAGATTTTATTGGGGAATTGGAGGAGGGGAACAGACAAGTTGCTGTCCTTTTGTTCTTCAGTCTAGTTGTGGAGGATGTCACTTCATTGGCCCATGTTGGTATTATCATTGCGCTCTTTCCCTGCTGAGGCAGATTCGGTTGCCGGTCATTGGATGGCAACTCTGGCCAGCAGCTGGCTGCTCACGCTGGCTGCCGGCCACCCAGGGGAGCTTATGGCACCCCACTGCAGCGTAATCCGTCACCGGGGACTCACGGCAGCCCAGTTCCAGGTTGGGCTGTTGTTCACCATCTTAGCTGTAAAGGGCACAGTATCACTAGGAGGGCACAGCGTCACTGGCCCATGTGGGATCTGAACTGGCGGCCCTGCTGCTCAGAGCCCACACTCCCAAGCCAACTCTTAACCAACGAGCCACTCGGCCAGACCCAAACACCTTTTTTTTTTGAGGGCAGTGTCACTGGCCCTCATATGTGGGACTGAACCGGGGCAGCTGGGTCCCAAGCCAGCACTTAACCACCGCGCCACTCAGCCGGCCCCCAAACACCTTTTAATGATACTTTTCCTACTCCCCTGGTTGTGACTCTTGAATTTTATAGTTGATATAACCCTTCCTTTTATAGCCAATTTATTTTACTTATGCATTACAATTTAAGTAAGAACTTAGGTGCATAAGAGGATTTAGTTTTAATTCTTGGCTTCTATTTAAAAGGCTCACTAATGCCTCCCTTACCTTTTGTTAATTGCAAGACAAACATCCTCCGCAAGACCACACACTATTCTAGTACCCCTTTGAGATTCCCAGGAATTGCTAGTGCTCGGGCCAGCCACATTTACACCTATACATGGATTACAGAAAACCTCCTTGGTACCTTTGATGGCCTAGAGATGGTGATAATATGCATTCAGGAAGTTTTAACCTAATAGTCGGCATCAAGCAACTAACTCTTGTTAGTCTTCTAACAGTTATTAGCATATTATTTCTGGAATAATGAGACAAATCAAAACACATAAACACAGTGACATAGATGGGGCTCACAAGAATCCCCCCTTCCTTTCTGTAGAATGAGTTCTGTTCTAAAATTATAACTGTTTATAGCAGGCATTGGGAGATGGTTGAGGGGATTGATTTCACTAACTTTTATTGAGTTATTGCCATGTTTGTGTCAGGTACTATTTAAAGTGAATTACATGATTGATCTTGTCTTCACAAGAAAAGGAAGGTTTGAAAGTCTGATCAAATTTATGGACTCTCCCCAAAATTAAATACCACGTAAATTTTACCTACAGTTTCACGGATATGAGTCTTGTAGTTGCCTGTAGAGCCTGAGCATATAGCAGGTGGCCTATAACAGGCTCATATTTAGCAAATACCTACTGTGTGCCAGCACTTGGTATGACTAGATATAAATTGTGGAGGGAAGAAGGTGAACAGTTTCACATCTGAAGAAGGAGTGCAGTTTGATTATTTTCTTTCTTGTATATTTTGTATATTACAGTGATATTAAATTATACTTTTATTTTTTCGAAAATCGCCATATTTCAGTGATACTTCAGGGTGCATCTTCCAGCCTTTATCCATAGGTACATTATCATAACATGGAATGTGTAAATGTACTGACTTGCTTTTTAGACTTGATCCAACTTTAAAAACATTTTCCTGTAAAACTACAATGTTTTCACACATTGACCTTCGTGCTAAGGTGGGACCAGGCCTGAGCAGGTTTTGGGTAGATGGGGCAGGGTGGTAATGACTCACCCTAGAAGTCAGTCTGTTGAGGAACTGTCCCTCTGTTGTTGGTTTCACGGGTTATTACCCTTTATTCATTGAAACTGATAAATACCAGGGAGAATGAAGAAGCACAGCAAAGGAAGTTCCTTCTGGGATCAGCTTTTGATCCCCTCACCCGCCTGCAGGTAAAACCATATTAGATCACCTTTATTCCTCCCTTAAGGCTTAACAACCCCAGGAAGCAAACAAAATAAGGACTACAGCCTAGAAACCCAAGATTACTGGAGAAAGAAAAAATGTTTACCATTGACCTGTGCTGTCCAGTGCAAAAGCCGGACAGCTGCTAACCACGTGTAACTATTTAAGTTTTAAGTAAAATTTAACTTAGTAGAAATTTAAAATTTACTCACATTAGCCTCATTTCAAGGGCTGAATGGTCACATGTGGCTAGTGGCTGTCATATGGGACATCACATATAGGGAATGTTTTCATCCTTATAGAACTCTCAGCTGGACAGCATTGCTCCAGAGCATATCAATTCAATAAAATGTTTTAACTCAGTAACTAACCTGTTAAGAAAAATGAGAGAAGGATGGATTTTGTTCTTGTTTTATATTTGGTAAAGTTTTGTGTAGACTTGCAACTTTCCGTTAAGGCTTTTTAAGCACTTTCCCCCACATCAGCTGCTTATCATGGTCAATTTTCATCAGCAGGGTCTGATTTGGCACATACATTTATATGGTTACGTATGTTAAGTATTCCATAATCACAAGTGTTTCATCTCCCCGTGCCTGGGAGCCCTGGCCCTCCCTTCCCACCTCCTCCAGGACCAGCTTCTTCTCTGCATCTCCTTTCTGTGGACATTCTTAGGTTTTCTTTTAAACAGAACTCTCTTAATCATGCCACTCGACAACCAGCCTCTTCCTGCTGTCTTCTCTTTATTCTCTGCTATGGGGAATTTCTTCTGTGTCTCAGTGAACTGACTTGCTGCCCATTCTGTTGCTAATATAGGAAGCCCAGTGTCTCTCTCATCCTCACTCCTCACAGCAAGATGGGTCCCTTGGTGGCATTTTCTGGATCCTTGTGTTCCTTATGTCTGTCCCTTAGACAGTGTTGCAGTAGCTTCCTAACTGGGTTATATACTTCTGATCGTCCATCTTTTAAACTGCTGCCCAGTGCTTTTTAAATATGGATATGATTATTTTATCCCAGGGTGAAAACAAAAGTGGGGGGACCCTTCATTGGGTTCCCATGGCCACAGGATAAAGTCCGCTCCTGTGAGATGGAACCGAGACCTCCACATCATTGCATAATTTTGTCAGCCCCATCTTTGCCATTTCCCCCACTCCTCTTCCTCCTTTCATACAATGCACTGCTGTAGTTTTCTCCTGGGGCTCTGTTTTCATGGGCCAGAAATGTAAGGCAGAACTTCAACAGTTTGACATGGGATTGCCACTTTTTTTCTTTTGCCTAATAAGGGCATTAAAAACCAGTCTCCACCATCTACTATCTTTATCATCTCATTTTAAAAGTGGTTAGTTTAACCAAAAAAAAATAAAAATGAATTCAGCATTGTGAGAATCTCAATACATTTTTTTCATTTCACTGGAGAAGGGTGAAAACAGGCATTTAGGAACTAATGTTTTCGCGACCCTGTTCCATCCAGATGTACTTCGGTCCCCGTGCTTTCCCACATGCATTCCCTTCTAACTGGAATGCCCAGTCTTCTGAGAGATGGATCTTTCCTTCACGCTCAGGTTTGCTTTTGCTCTACTGCCCTCATGCCTGATGACTTACCCCTGGGGAGCCCTGCCCTTAGAGTTTGACTCAAAATACATTTTCCCCTGGATTGGAATTTATCTCTTTGTGTCATGTCTACTCTTATCTCCCCAGCCTGCGCATCAGCCTTTGGGGCCAGGAGCTCTGTCTCTCAGCTCTTGGTGGCTCTCAGCTGGAACATTCGTAGACAAATATCTGAGCATGGTCATCTTATTTCAAGTCTCCACATTGATACCAAATCTTGCCCTATGTAAACGTAATATAGATACAAAAATAATGTAGAACGTCTTAACCCCTTGCAGAGAATGCATATTTTTCTGTGCACTCTCCTAAACTTTGATTTGAGCATACTGAAAGCAGCAAGGATGGCCTGTGGGCCTCACACTGCAGGAAAGCATAGAGACCACCCATTTGTGAAATGAAACCTGTTTGGTGGCCCAAGCCATAGAAACGATAAGTGCGAATAGGCTGAGAAAATTTTAAGGCCTGGCAACTCCGATGGGTTAATGTGTCCCTTTGTTTTCTCTTTCTGCAAGCTAAAAATTTGTCTCATGTTGTGAATGAGAATAATAATATTTGACTACAAATTTGGATTGAACAGAATACATGAGGGGCATGGTTATTTCAAAATCTTTATGTAAGATAGCAGAAGCTATCTTTATGGCAGAAGCAGAATTACTTTTCATGTAGTCTTCCAAACTCTCTTCCTGAGAGTCTTAACAAACTCTCATTAAATAAATCTTGGCTAGTAGGGTTAAACAAAACAAAACAAAACAAAAGTCATCCTCACAATTAGTAGTTTCTTGTGGGTGAAGCCTTGAAAGAATTATTCTTGCCTTGCCCAGAGCACAGCATTAGGGGTTAACTACAAGGACTAAAGAAACACTAAGGTTTTTTTCCTTACATCCTGCATACAGCATTTTCACTGTGGCCAGGTAGCAAATTGTTGTATAATCTGTTAGATTCTTTTTCCCTCCCTTAGGAAAATTCTGTTTCCAGATTGGGAACATGCCAGGATGTCACTGACCTCTAATAGAGTTTATGGAAAAGTGTCAGTTACAATTCCAAACCTGTTAAGCAGCCAGGGCCACTCTCTTGAGTTATATTTTGAACTCTGTTTTAGTTGTGGGGCCGGCAGAGCATGAAATTGGGTTTGTGTGAACATGTGCGTGCCTGAGTGTAGTGGACTGCTTTTTCTTTCCAGAATTGTAATGAAGCATCTTAAAGGGCTTTGAAAAAGTTTCCTCGGGCATATTTAGTGAGCACGGTAGATGCCGTGGTTTCGCAAGTTTTCTACTTTCTTTGTCTGTACAGGTTGTTCCTGACTTCATGGCTGGGAGGAATTGAGGATGTTAAAGAGTGCTTGCCGTTTGGCCAGTGGGGCCAAACCGGTTCGCTGGCTCCTGTTCTCAGATGGGCCAATGACAGTGCCAAGTCCTGTGGCTATAGGAGAGGGGCCACACAGAATGCAACACGCTACATTTTGCATGGAGACAGCATGGCTGCCCTGGTCTCTGCACTCCCTCTGTTACTCTATTATCTAGCTTTATTTTTAAAAAGATCCTAAAAATATCAGCTCCGTTTTGGAGTGCTGGCATAGAAATTGACCTTGTGGGTTTAATCTGTAACCTGGCTTCTCTCGCTCATTGCCACCATTTTCTCCATAGCCTTGCATGTACTGTCATCACTCCGTCGTCTTTCTCCTACCTACCCAGCGTTTTTACCTCTGAGTGAGATGGTGATGGGTTAAAGGGTACTTAGGCAAGGACATTTTTTTCTTTCCTTCAATTGATTCTGGAAAGATTCCTTATACCCCAGAAAGGAACACTGAGGGACTGTTTTAAACATCTGATCTTATCCTCTGAACCTGTTAACCTCACAGATGCTGGTGTGATGCCAAGACAATGAAACTTGGGCCTTGAATGGCAGGGAGTCAGGGTCTTCTGCCCTGATGTGTGAATTCCCTCGGGCCAGCCCATCCCATAGTGGCATATGGTCCCACAACTGCCTGGATTAAGAAGTGGAGTTTGCTGCTATTCCTAGTCCTGGATGGATATTCACAGGAATGCTCATAGCGTTAGGAGGTGGAAGTGCTTTGGACACTGGACCTAAAAACACACAGGCGTTCCAGTACAGTTGACTGGCGTACGCAGACTCAGGCCTGGGAGGGACGTCAGAGATCACGGCCTCATCCCTGCAGATGAGGGGGGGGGTCAGTGTGTTCCCGGCCATTTGCTTATGCAAGGAAGCACGTGGTGTCCTATTCTGTGTTCGAGTGGTTAAAGGGTGTTATTAAATGCTGGTGAATTATTTTCATAATAGCATAAACTCAGCTTTACTTGAGCCACCATAACTAACTTCTGGGGTATGTGGACTTTGATGAAGATAGCGCTTACGTTTGCTGCAGACAGAAAGTAAATATGTACGTGAGCCCAGAAACCGAGCTCTCTTTCTTGGAAGTGGCCAAGTCTCTCCCACACCGAGGCACGGGGAGTGCCGGTACATTGTACTTGGAGACCTTTTAAAGTTGAAGCTGAAATGGATGCTGGGTAGGTGTTGCTTGGGCATTGGTCCAAGGTTCTGGAGGCCAGTAATATTTTAAACAAGTCAAACAGCCCCTCTAGGCGAGCTGCAGGAAATCCAGCCTTTGGCTTCATGCTGCTGTGTGGTCAGCGGGAGATAAAAGTGTGGACTGTTGGAGGCAAGGCCCCTCCTATCAGTGGATGGCAAACTGTTAAGGGAAGATAAAAGGAGAGAGCAGGGACATTCTTTGTGAACAACAGGAGAGTGCCTTTATCACAGGCATTCAAGTAAAATGAAGGGGTGAGCAGGAGATCCTCAGCTTTATGATTGCAAGTGCGTTAAAGGACTCTATTTGAGAAGCAGGACATGGTTTCACAAAATGCACTAAAACAATTTCCTGTCATGAAAATATTGGTAGAGGCCCGTCTTTTTAATCCAAAACAGTCCCATTTGACCGGGAGTGTTTGCCATAAATACTGCTGAAATAAATGGGCTTTAGCTTGGGTTTCCAAAGCTTTGTGCTCCAGAGATTTCTCCCTGTCGATGTATCTGACCCGTGGAGATCTGGTGGAAGTGTCAGGCTGTCTCTGGGCCGAGTGGGTGAGAGAGCAGCCCCTCATTGTGGCCGTGTGCCCCTTTGGCGGCGCAGGCTGTCACTCATACCTGACTGAACGCTGGACCTGTCAGGCTGGTGTTGGTCTCTCCCCTTTTAGATTGTCCTTCCTGTTCTTTGTAACTTCAGTGTGTGGGGGGTTGGGGGCTTTTAGGAGCTTGCAAACCGGTTGTCTGTTTCTTCTGGGGAGGGGGTTGTAAAATGGGAACCCACATTGAAGAGCCCCGGCATGGTCACCCTGTTTGAGCTTAGTCAACATGCAAGGGGACAAATGTACTTTGGGCACAGGATGCTTGTTTCAAGCCCTGCTGGGCTGGGGCGTTTGGCCCTTTGTGCTGGTCCAGCAGCAGTAGCAGCAGCAGTTAGACACTCCAGGGTGTCCCTTGGTCAGGTTAGGAGAGAAGTACCAAGAGGGCCTGAGTGCCACAGACTTCCTCCAGGGCCAGCCCCACACCCCTGCCTTCCTCTCAAGGTGCCTCTGCTGGTCAGCATATTAGTGCTGGAGGTGGGGACAGAAACCTGTCCCACGGGCCATCTTCCTCCCCCAACTCCCCATCCTGCCCTGCAGTAGCTTTTGGGTTTTGCTCAGTTCACTTTAAGAAAATCCATTGGCTTGCTAGTGTTTTTGGTTGGTTGGTTAGCGATAAACACTTATCAGCCACTTACATCTTGGAGTATTTGTTTTCTTCATAGATATAGTAGTGAATAACTTTCTTAGAGGCAAAATAGAGGGGAACAAGGTCATCCATTAGAAGGCACAGAGGCAGGCCTTCAGTTCCTGGTCCATTCACAGAGCACAGTCATTCTCAGCTGATGGTTCGTAATGTCTGGTTACCCACAGTGAAATTTTGACCACAGCTGACCGCTTTTCCAGTGGGTGAGGAAAGATGTGATGTCCTTCCACTGCCTTCTCTGAGCCGTTAGGGTAGAAGCATTGCGAGTAAGACTGTCTTTCACAAGGTAATTTGGGTTATATAAGGACTCCTGTGAATTGCCCGGAATCCTGGCAATGTAAAGCCCACATGCTAGGTTAACCACCTGCCTTGGGGTCCCTAACTTGCATCCAGCTCCTTCTCCAGAGAGGAGTCGAGAATCCTGTTTCTGCAGCTGCTGACCCTTTACCTCAGCATGTCAGAAAGGCCAGCCTCACGACCTTAGGGCCTGTGAAAGCGTTGCAGGATATTGCCTAAAACTCTCAGCAAACTGCTACTGAACTTTACCCCAGCTTCCTCCCCTGAGCTGTAAATGTGACTGAAAGCACCGAGCGCCACTTCAGAGTCCTGTCCAAAAGGTCCCATGCCTGTGGTCCAGTGCCTGAGAGTCAGGGGCGAGCGGCTGGGTGTCGGCTGCACTGGATCAGAGTCTGCAGCTGGGAGGTGCGAGGTGTGGGAGAATATGGAAGAGCGAGCCTCCTGTGCGAGCCAGCAGTGCCAACTTCCTTGATTAAGCAAATGCAAAACCAACCAGGATTTGTTTCAGTGGAGAACTGAAGTTGGAGGGGCTTTATTTCCTGCTCATCACACAGCATTTTCTGCTCCTTACTGTTGATGGGATTGCATTTGTGATGAGCTAAATTATATTTATATTTCATTGCTAAGCTTAGGGACTGGAGCGGAAAATTTTTTAAGGTCATCAAACTGGCCCCTGTCCTCAGAGCACTGACAATCTAATAGGGGGGCTCATGAATGTGAATCAGGGAGTTGGGGAGAGCTGCCCAGCGGCTAAATGAACCAGAATGTTCGGGGGTAAAGAGAACAACATCAATAGCTCGTTCTGCTGGGTGCTGTACCATTTGTAAAGTGTTGCAATAAGTGTTCCCTTGATTGATTTCTGTACTGTAAGGTGTGGAGGGCAGGTATTACTGGCTTCATTTTCTGGATGAGAGCACTGAGGCTCAGAGACTTGGAGTTGCTCCATTGGTGGCAAGCGGAGTTTCCAGTCCAAGATTTAAGACTGCGTCATATGCTGTTTAAGTTACACTGCCGTGGTTTATTCTCCTAGTGCTTGCTTTGGAATCTCACAGTATTATGAAAAACGGACTGCCCTCTTAGGAGCACAGAATCTTGATGTGAGAAGAATAATCTGATTTGGTCTCCCACTACTGCAGGACCCTGTGCTTGAATACTCCCAGGGACAGCAAGCGCATCACCTTCTAAGGCCTCATTTCATTTGCAGGCAGCGTTAGTTGTTCAAAGCTCTGGTTGAAAGAATTATGGAGTCCCGGACCTGCTTCCTTGTGCCTCCTGCCCAAACTGTATTTCTGCTGTGGTGGACACGTGGGAAGAGTGTACCCCTCTAATGTGCCCCAGGCTTCCAGGTGTTCGTAGCCCGCCTTGCCTGTCTCCAGTTCTTTCTCTTCGATAGCTGAGCATCTCTAGTTCCTTCAGCCATTTCTTGTTTCACTCTGACTTGGTTTCTCAGTCCTCTGTAGTTTGCTAATTGCCCTTCTCTAAATGATTTTTCAATGATCCTTTGTGATACAGCAAAAAGTACAAGAATTTTGGCCCTGCCCCTTAAGAGCTAAGTAATACCCAGCAAATAAATAATCTAATCATTACCTTATAAGATTTGGGGAAGTAGATACATGTAAAAAAAAGTGCCTAGCACATTTTCTGGCCTAGAGTTTATGTCACAAATGGTTAATATCCCCCCTAGCTATTGGGGAAGGGACACGTAATTGGATATGCACTGGACTTCTGACATTCTCTGGCAAATTCTGTTTTCTATTTTAGCAGTAGCCTTCTTTTCTGTTTTGCAACTCCTGGGCCAAGGTATGATGTGGAGGCCTCTCCCCACCCTTTCCTGATAAGCCAGCTGAGGAGGTCTTAGGGAAGGGTGGGGTCAGCACTGCTACTCCCCCACAGGGCACTTCTTCCTTCCTTAGTAGGGGCAGACTCTGCCTGCCCTGGAGGTAGGTGAGGGTGAGGTGGGCCCTCTGCCCAGCAGCAGTGCTCCCTTATTAGGCCCCCTTGGCCACCCACCTCCTTTCGCACTAGCTTCTTCAGGCAGAATAGAGAACTATACAGGTTCCTGCTAAATTGGGCACAAAGGTGATGAAATAGCAGGCCCTGGTGGTCCAGCAGAAAAGCAGTGTTTAGGGAAAGACTGGCTCACCTGGGGAGAGTGACAGGGTCCCCTCCTGAAAGAGCAGGCATGGATAATAAACTTTGGCCATGTCACTTCTCTGGTCCGGCAGCAGTTAGATCCTGTCAGTAAGATGGGCTCCCAGGAGCAGAGCTGCAAGGAGTGGAGTCAGCTTCTTCACAGTCTTATTTGCTGCTAGAAAAGCTTATAATCAGGATGTTGTTGCCCCATTTCCCCCTTCTCAAGAAGCCAAGAGCCTGTGGAGAGATGCAGGAAGAAGAATGGAGTATCATAGGATGGTTTTATCTAGCACACACCAAACAATCTCTCCACCTTTCCAGCATTTTATATTTTAAATAGTACATTTAATCCGACTTACGTAGATAACTTTGATAAGCAAGAACCCCATGTTCCTAGTCAATACATACCTTCCTGCTGAAATTGTGTGTGTGTGATGTAACAGTTAAAAGGTCTAAGTGACTTTTAAAAGAGAAACTGCTTCTGGCGTGGAAACTGTCACTCTCGTGTAAGCCCCTCCTTCCCCCGCTCACTTTACAGAACATTAAAATGTTCCTTTCCCTAAGGACCGTGAACATGCCTTTTGAAAAGTCGCACCAGCAGCTTGTAGTCCTGATACCCACTGGGTGGGCACCTGAGACCTAATCAGGAAGGAGCAGTCGCATTGGGCTGCAGGAATGATCTCCCTTTGACATTTCCTCCTTCAGCCATGAGTCCCAGTAAGAGACAAACCACAGTAGATGGTGAGGTGGTTCTGAGGCCATGGGAGAATCATAATTAGGGTTGCTTTCCCTCAGGGTTGTCCTCTTAATTCTCCCTTCTCACCTGCCCCTTGTGGTACACTTACTGCCCAGGAGCAGCAGAGACATGGAGCAATTTGAGGGGAGCATGAGTTTGTCCAGGACCACTCCGGCCAAAGGGCTCAACTTGGGAGATCACCCCAGAGCACCTCCCAAGGAGCTTTCGGCGAGTGGCACAGCGAGGTGAGGCCTTTCCCTGGAGAGGTGGCTTGGAGGCTCTAGGGCTGCAAGGAGGCCGGCAGCTGAGTGGTTTTGTTTCCAGGCTGGCTCTGCCCTGTCTGATACATCCGACATGTCCTGTTTCTGAGGAAACCAAAAAAGGCCCTGCATGATGAATCGCCCCTTGTTTATTTATTATTTTATTGGGGTGAACAAAGCTAAAGTTAGAACCAGCGCCTTGATTTTTGCTCTGGGGGTGTGATAAACCAGTCGTTGCTGAATCCTCACAGAAGGAATGTTTTTCAGGGAGTTCCTTGGGTTTCTTTCACCTTTCTTCCAGAATTCTTCGGAAAGACGAGCCCCGGCTCTCAAGGTTGGCTCATAGTCCCCTGGAGCCCCAGAGGAGTTTCTGAGGCAGCAGGTCTGGGGTGAGGCCTGAGAATCTCTTTTTTGCCTTCATTTTATTGAGATATAATGACACATAGAGCACTGTGTAGGTGTAAGGTGTCACACATGTAGAGAGAATCTGCACTTCTAAAAACGGTCCACGATGCTGCTGGACAAGATGCTACTCTTTGGGGTGGCTGTGTTGGCGGGTCAGTGCTGGGTAACTTCTCATTCACCAGATGAGACTGTTTGTATGGTTGCCTTCGCATGATGTTTGCTTAGTTTGTGATCTGTGCAGTTCTGCCTACTCCCACCATCTATGCTCCCCATCTCCTGCCCCCCAGTACTTCCTATACACACACCTTGTTGGAACCCCAGCACCTGAAAGTGTGGGCTCTGCCATTGGAACTTCCTCCCACTCCAGGTCTGCATTTAATTTCCATGGAAGCAGAAGTGACCAGACCACACCGGTCACAGCTGAGCTCGGGCTCACTCACGCTGGTGGATCAGTTGGTCTAGCCATTCAGATAGGACTGGGCTGTGTGGCTTCTTTCTGGTCGCCTGGCTTGGGTACTTCTAGAACACAATGGTGATGGGTGTGGAGTCCCCCTTCCCTTTGTTTAGCAAGGGACAAGGGACGTGAGAGAGTGCTTATAAACTCTTGCCGTGTACAGTGAGGTTTTTAGTCTGAGATAAAAGTCCAGTCCTGCCTCCTGGCACAGAGAGGAAGGCAGAGGTAAAGGCGGGAGAAGAGAGCGCCTTTTTTCCTGCCTAGAAACAGGCGGAAATGGGAGGCCAGGCACTGAGCAGCCTGGAGGGGCAGAAATGACTCAGAAGATGATTGTTAGAAGTCAGAGAATGTGACTGAGGGGAGTGCATCTGTTCTCTCAAGCCATGTGCGAGGAGTTGGAAATTTTGTCCAAAGAACCTTAGCAGAGATTAGAAATTGGATTTGCTTCACTCTACCACCATGATCTTGGGGACAAGTTTCTTAACCCCTAAACCTTAGTTTTCTCATCTGTACACTCTCATAGGGTGTTTGTTATAAGACTAAAGCATGTGGATTCAAAAGTGTTAGCTGCTGCTACTGCTGCAACTACTACAGAGACAGAGCTGGGATCAGTGGGGGTCAGGGAGGCTGCTTGTGGAAGTAGCCCCTGAGCTAAGGAGTGGGAGAGGAATGCAGGCCGATGCTCTGGGAAAAGAAATTGAATAGGAGTAACAATGGGGACTGGTGGGCAAGAAAGCCAGAAGGTAAACTGAGGCGAGAGCATCGAGGACTTTGAATGGCAGGTTAGAGAAGTCTGACCATTTCCTGTAGTCTTGAGATAGAGATGCGAAGACGACCCAAGTAGAAACCCACAGACCTGGTCTTGGGTCCCAGGGTTGCCACAGGCCCTCCCCTGCCCCTCTGCACTCTGCTGTCCTGAATGTGGGCCCAGAGGTCTGTCTCCCCACTACCCCCTTAGTGGTCCCTCCTTACCCAGGGGGAAGATCCAGAACTGGCTGGAGCAGCTCATTGCACCCAGTTGTTCAGGGCCTGCTCACATGCTCTGTGTGACAGTCTAAGGCTCCGTCTGACCAAGTCCGTGTCAGCAAGGGGGGAGGGTGACTTGCATGGGTTGCCGCCCTATCCAAGGCACAGACTGAACCCTAAGCCAAGAAACACATCAACTTCCTGGAACTCAGAGCCGTCATCACAGCTGTCTTAGCCTTCAGAGCACACGCGAGGCCGTCCTGGTTAGAGGAGATGGTTTTGCCCTGAGCTTGGCAGGCAGAGGAGAGTAACAGGCAGTGCCATGATGCCACATCTAGCCTGGTTTGGTTTTGTCCCTAGCTAGCCAAGACTGGGCAAGAATATTGCCTTTCTGCCTCAGGCCATCCTTCCAGAGATGTCCTTGCCGCTTGTTAAGCCAAGCTCCATAGCTCACAGCATTTTCGTATCTGAATTCCTCTTCAGCTCTTTTAGTCTGTCCTGGGTTGGCCAGAACTGGCCAGCCAGGCTGTTCCAATCATTGGATCAACCATCCCAAGTATTTGAGGACAGCTCTGCAGGCTCAGCACTGCACCTATGTGGGTTCTGTGTTGTAAAACTCACTGTTATATCGTTTGGGGGCCTTTTCTGTCATCCCAGGCATCTGAGCTTAGCTCTTCTTTCTTGGGAGCCTGAGGACAGATTTTAGATTTCACTTTAAGAATCTGCAAGTTTTTCCGAAGCTGGGAAGCTTTGTTCCTAGAGCATCTTCTCTTTTATCTTTCTTCTCTTCTTTGTTATCTTGGACCTGGGGACAGGCTCCTTAATCTTTTCCTTCTGGCTTTACATAGCATTGACCCTTATCTCCTCAGAGGCTGGGGGCTGGCCTTCCCATCCCTCTCATCCTCACAAATGGACCTCTGCTCTCTTCCATTGGATCTGGGCAAAGCCTGTGAGGGAATGCAAATCAAATTCAGCATCCTCCTTTTGGAGCCACTAGACCCTCCACCCCACCCATTCTTCCCCAGCCTGTGTTCTGTCCCATTTCCCCTCCAGGGGTCCTCTCCTAGGCACTGCCTCTCCTCACCAGTCTTCCCCCCACCCTGCCGTGGTGTTGATAGAGGTAAGGGGTATCTTGAATTTTCTCCCAAGAACTGCCCTGTACTTTTCCACTCTCTGAGTTCTGTGAATCCCTCCGGCCTGGTGGAACCCAAAACAAACAGGATAGTGACTCTTGTTACTCAGCTGAGTTGCACGACATTCTCAGTGTTCAGGCCATTTACAACCAAGATCAGAGGAAAGAAGTCTCAGGGTCAAGTCTGTCAGGTTGTCCCTCTCCCCCGGTTGGTTCCCTGTGGGTGCTGAGGAGGTTACTTGCACATTTTTAAAGTCTCTTTTTTAAATGAGGGGAGGGAATGAGTCCAAATTTTAATGAGAGTCTTAGTTATATTATGAAAAATTTTAATTCCAGAGACTTGTCTCTCTGATGTGTGTTTTTATTAATTATGGATAGAACTTAAGTTCACTTATTCAGAGATCTTGTGGTTTCTAGAAAAAAAACAACCATGAGCTGTTCCTCTCTAGATTTTCTCCTAATGAAATCTATCATTAATTTAAAAATGAATAATAAAAGAGAAACTTTGCTTGCATTTTTATTTAATGTTTAATTTTACCTCAGGCATCTTGAAGTTCAATGGGTGGGGATGATCTGAAAGGATGTTTTGTTACCTATATTTCTGAATCCTCGTGAGAATTTTAATAAAATTTATATGATTCATAGTTTAAAGGAACGTGGGTTATATATATCAAGTAAAACCAGGATTCTTGTACTACCTTTCTCTGATGGGTTTCTGGGGCCCTTGACCCCTCCTGATCCTGAAGGAAAATGTTAGTGTGCATTTTTCTGGGGGACGGTCCATAATTTTCATAAGATCCTCAAGGAGGGTCTTGCCCCCAAGAAACATTGAGAATTACTAGGGTAGAGTAAGGATTCCTCTAGGCTTAAGGGGTCTCTGCCCCACTCAGGGGCTATCCAGTATGAGTCACTCCTTGTTTTTTGATAAACTTTGTTCAAAATCCAAAGGACTTTTCAAGAGAGAAAGGCCCAGAGGATGAAAGATGGCAAACTGAAGCAGTGAGGTGTAAAGGGAGAGAAACTGTTCATCATGTCAGAACTCCTAAGGAGCTGCTTCCAACAGAGACGGCTGGTGGGGCCCTTGCACCCCCAACTGACCTGTCTGGCAGGGCTTTGCCACCTCTGGTGCTGAGTAACTAAGTATGGTGTGGACAGAGTGAGTAAGAGTCAAGGTGATAACTGGGCGTGCCATACAATTGGGTAGCTTTTCCCAACTCTCCAAAAAGGCATAAAAACGAGGAAACATACCAGGCAAATATTTCTCCAGAGGTTTTGTCTGTGTGGTGGTTTATTTTACTTATTTTGTTCTCCTAGTTTCTCACTCTTGAGCTGAGCTGCCAGATGCTGTTTTCAGAGACCTAGAGTGTGGCTGAATACTCTAACTCCGGGAGGTGCTGCATTCTAGTTTCCTTTCACTTTGCAGAGGACCAGACAGTCTCATCCCAGATCAGGCATTTGAGGCCCTTGGCACCCAGAGCAGACATTCTCAAACTCCTGAAGGGGGCCTGTAATTTGAGTAGTTTTCTGCATCTTCTCGACAGACAAGAAAAAAATACGCATTTGGTCCTGTTTCAACTGTTATGGACGCATCCCCCGTAACTCAGGAAAAGATCTAATAATTTCTCCTTTACATTGAGGAACTGTTTAGTTCCATATTTTTTACTTTCTTCGGCTCCTCTTTTTTCCTCTCTATTTCTGGTAGCACTTAGTGATGTCTCATCCTTCTCTACTCTTTAATGGAGCCAGTGGTCCAAGCCATTCTCAGGTTATGTTGCCCTTGACATTGTTGGAGCATGCTTTGGGAGTTCCTGTTTGTCTAAGGCACACCTTGACTGTAGTGGCTTTTGCTCCGATGCTAATAGACCACCGGGAGGAATCAACCTGGGAACTGGAAGCACGCTTATAAAGCGCAGGCAGCGGTGTCCTTAGTTTTGTGACTCCTGGTAGCATTGAGTGGAGAAATAGGTACAGAGATGGGATCGTTTGGGGGAGTTGACTCCCTTATAATGTCATCTTTTTTCATTTTTATAGGTTGCTCCGATTTTCCTCCGGAGATGGTTGCTTTGAGGTGTGACCCTGCCCACGTTTGGACCCAGCCAGCACCAGCTCCTCAGTAAAGAGGGCCAATTTGATAAGACGAGGTAAACAGGTCAGTTAAACTTTATTAACTTTCGTTGAGTCACAGTAACTTTAAATGTTGAGTCTTCCTTTCCCTCCCTGTGTCCCTCCCTCCCCACATGCCCTTTGAGTGGCCCTCCCTCTTCTCCTGGTCCTCTGGTAAAACTGTAACTGAATTGCTAGTTCTTCTTGCCTGAGGTGTGGGATGAGAAATCTTGGAAAGGGTGTCTAGTGTTTGTCTCACAAGAACCAACACTTCAGACACCCCCATTCTGGGCTTTTCCTTCCCCACTCCCAAATCCAGACTGTTTGTGTTAAGAGCTGGAACACCAGGCCAGTCTGCTTGGCCATGTCAATGAAGATAGTGATTTCTTTTCAAATGTGTGATTTGGGAATTCCATCTGAGTTCCCAGTCCTTTCTGATTCCAGTTGGAGGAGATTGTATTAGAATGGGGCCAGTGATTTTTGTTTTTATTTATTGTTATTATTTGCTGTGATGGGGCTGATGTGTGGATGCTCTCAGGAAGAAGAAATGGGGACAAAGTAGAGAACGAAAATATTAAGAAAATAAGTACCCATAAAGGAAAATGAGCTTTGTAAATAGCCCTTAAACTGTTAAACTTATCTTTCCTTCCAAGATGGGGTATCAGGAGGTTTAGGTTGGGTAGGTTAGGTCCTACTCCAGTGTAGTCCAGGGGCAGACGTGGGGTAAGTGCAATTCACTGATAATACTGGCCAGCTAGCTTCTGGTTAAATTAGCACATAGATAAGCCTTCATCTTCAGGTTGATTTTTTTTTCCTAACATGGAACAGTGTTCTGCACTGTGTTTCATCCCAGGTGCTTTCCCTTTTCCCTGTGCCATTGTCCCAAAGGAGAATTCAAGTATAAGACACAAGAGCAAGCTGGAGTAAAACCTTGCAATAGCTCCAAAGGGGCTGGTTTGGATTCCTTCTAAAACAGTTCTTCAAGGATGAGTGTAACGACTCTGCTTCTTTTCAAACAATGTAGCTGCGAGTTTTATTTTGTTAATTGCACTTTCAGAGTAGACATGAGAAGGGTCTCTATTTTATTTAAAAAATTGCTATTTACTTACCTTTCAACCAGGAAAAGGAAGTAAATGTAGGTGATCTTGGTGTCATCTGTTGGTAATGTCACACTTCACACTTTATCCCAAAGGAGGAAATAAATTTTTAGCAAGTGTCTTCCTGTCTAGACAGAATGGGAAATGTGACTGTTCTCCTTTTCCAATTGGGATAAGCCCTTGCCACTTTAAGTCCTTATGTTGGTTAGGTATCATGACTATTGCTAGGTATTCTATGTTTAAGACATTTAGATAATTTGCAAGGATGTATCTTTTTTTTTCCTCCATTACAAATAATTATGATCTCAAGAACACAAGTCAACAGTCCTTGGAAGCTTTACAACAAACCTTTGCAATCACCAGAAAGTTCTTTGCACTTTGTAGCAAACAGCCTGAGAAACTCAACTTCATAATAACAAGCTACAGAATAAATATAAACTTTATGGCCGCTTAAGCAAGAATTTATCTTTGATGTTATAGGGACAGTGACAAAAATTCTTACTGGCAATTTGGCTCTGCTTAGTGAATATATTTTGGTTAATTTCATATTGATTATTTCCCGCTTCTCTACACTCTTTCTCTACTCAATGATAGAATGAAAATTTTTTTTTTTGTAACTTACAATTTTGTTTAGTCCTAAAGGTGTTTGCTCTAACCTCAAAGTCTCAGATTTGAGTAAACACTACCACATTTTTCTTTTCTAAGTATAGTCATAGCACAAAAGCAAGATCATCTTCTGAACTCCTACTGTCAATTGGTAAAAAAGTTAATTTTTCTTTTTACTGACATAACATAATTACAGTCAAGATTTCTAGTCAGTTATTTTATAATTTACTATATATTAAAACTATGGGAAGTATATTTAAAAGAATGAAGATGATTTTGATATTGAATGTATCCACTTATTTGAATCAAACAAATGCCGACTGATTACAACAGTCCTAGGAAACTGATAATAATTTTGTTAGAAATCCATTACGAAAGAAATGTGTGTGTGTGTACCATGTCACATGTTTTTTCCTAGAAAGAAATCTCCCAAGTAAACTTTCAAAGATAATTAAAAATGAGAAGTTTGAAGCACAATTTCTAATAAATTTAAATGGTCTTCTATCATGGGGAAACTTTAGAGACAACAATTGGGTTTTTTTCCTTTACTTTTGATCATAACATTCCTCTCTTTATGGGGAAATATGTGAGATGTGAGGCTGAATCAGTTGTCTTAAGGTGTATGTTTCTGTAGTTAGTCCTACCATGTGGAAAAGTCCTACCACTGGGTTCATACCTTCAAAATGTCTATTAACGAGAAGGCACACTTTGTCTCTTGACAAGAAAAAAGTACTGTTCCTGAGGTCCTCTGTGACTCTTCTGGTAGGATTTTAGAAGCAGGGCTTCTGAGCTGATGGCAACATCACATAATAAAGTTATATTCCCAGGAGGCCATTCCTGCCTGGTGCTAGACACATTTGTAGCTGCTCTGCGTGAAACCACAATAAATCATGTCCTTTCTAAGCATTCATTGGTTGTTCCTAAGCATTCCCTTTGCTGCTGAGATAATGAGCTTGATCTTTGACTGCATTTGTGGACTTGTCGTATTTACTAATGCACACTGTAGGATCGTAGGGTGTGTGGCTTACTGGCAGGACTTCAGCTATAAAATAATCTCTTCCCAAATAAAATGAGAGAAATTGTTTACCTGTAGACTTAGTTTTGACCATACCAATAGCCATAGTATTTCTAGTTGCAAGGAATACAACTAGAAGAGGCCTGAAGAAGTAAGTTTTGATGCGGCCGTGGGCCGGTTTTCCTTTGATCATTCTTTTCACATTACCTGGTTTCTGAGCCTTTAGTGAATCCCTCAACTGCCTTGTCTTTAGTCACTTTAGGTAGAGGTGAGAGGTGGGTCAAGTCAGAGTCTGGGAGTCCTTATTGAGGGGTGGGTAGAATATGAAAGAAAATAATGTATATATAAGCTTCAGAAAGAAAAATACCACAAAATTGTTTTGGCTGTTGGAGTGAGCATGGCAGCACTTAGGGAGCATCAGTTAAGGATGAAAACAACCACAGAATGTGGTTTTGGAAGAAAAAGACCACTTAGAAATTGCCTCTTTTTTGCGCTCCCTAAATTCTTGTGAATATCGTGGTCTGAGATTGTGGCAAGTAAATGGTTTCAATTTTTTCTTCACTAAGTGAAGAGACATTCACTGAATCTTTTTACCTTTGCTTCCCTTCCAGTGTCAACGAGTGATACGAAAAGAAGGAAAAAAAGGAGTGAAACACAGACTCATTTCCTCCTCCACGTGGATGATAGCTATAGCAAGGGGAAAAACTTGTAGTGTATCAGTTGGGGCAGAAAATGGAGGTAATTGGCAGTGGGGGCTGGGTTTTCTTCTGTCCATCTTCTGGGGTATAGGTATATTACCTCCTTGTATTTTTGAAGAACCAGTCTTTTTTATGTTGATTGAAATTTGGTTATAATCCTGAGAGGGCTGGCATCTCAGCTGTCTTAGACAACTCTCTCCTGTTGAAATCACTGGATAGCAACAGTGGAGTTCAGTGACACCTGACAACTCTCATCACTAGCTGTCAGGTCTGCAGCATGCCCGTAGTAGTACATGAGTTAGGTAACTAGGAGGGTGCTGGCCAAATGGCAGCTCCCTGGGCTTCCTAATTATTGGCTCAGCCTTTTCTACTCTGCCTAATGAAAGATTAGGAAAGGCCAAGAGACTTGCCTCAGGTGGCTTTGGGAGTTGTGTTGGTGGCATACACTTAGAAAGCAAAGGTGTTCTCTGGAATGATAACACTTCATTTAGATGAAAGCTCAAGTTATTATGGGTATGAGTGTCAGCTTGTACTGAAGAAGGTTGGTTTTAGGTGTTTTGACCTGACCTACAGTTATGGTAGCTATGGCCAGTGCCAACTGGCTCTAACAGAAGCCTAAACTTCCCAGTGATCACATCAGGATTTTCCAATTTTCAGTTCTATGACAGAGGCTTCTTAGAAGCATAAACCCTTGTCCCAATGACGTCAAGTTCACCCATTGGCTTGGAAGGTTCAGACTTGTCTTCCATCAACACCATGATGTCAGCGGTAATGAGTGTAGGGAAGGTCACTGAGAATGGCGGGAGCCCCCAGAGCATCAAGTCCCCCACGAAGCCTCCAGGACCAAATCGGATTGGCAGAAGGAACCAGGTAAGCTTTTGTGCACTAGGCTGTGAGGTCTGGTGGCTTCAGTCTCTCAGTCTCTGAGAACGTTGGGAGAAGCATGTTCCCTTGAGCCTGAGCTTCCTGAGACAGAATCTTGGATGTGTTTAGAACTAACCAGACATACCCAGAGGTTGTAATCATTTTTTAAGTACGAGCTTTTCATAGCTTATTTCAGTTTCTTTACATGGAGAAAATTTTCTATTCTGTGGTATCAATATTGGTGAAGGTGCCCCATAATTTGATTTGCATGTCAGCCCTCTTCACATGATGCCCAAGACAAAGAACTTGACATAGTCCTCTTCTGCGATGTGGTTCATTTCCTTACTCACACATCTGGTTAATTTGGGTTTTAAAGCCACCTCCTTGATTATTTTTTAAGTGTCTTCAGATTAGGGAGCAAGTAAGTACTGATGGATGTGTGGGAGCTGCTGTCCAGCTTCCCATCCTGACAAAGCACAGAACTGCGCCCCAGACTTGATCTTTATAGAGGCAATTTAGTCCTTTTGAGCTTTTAGTGGGCTTTGAACTTTTAGTCGTTCAGAAGTGGGAAGGAGTAAATGAGTAGATGGGACCTGCTATATGATGCTATAGAAGTCCATGTCTCCTCCACTGGGAAATAAGATGAATCTTTTCATTAAGGCATAAATAGGCCACTTGAAAAGCCGTTGCTGTCCCTTTAGCAGCATGTTCAAGGACACTCAAGGAATAAGGCAGAGGGTAAATAGTTCTCATTTCTTCTGAATTCATGTACTAGGAACTGACACCTCCGCATTTAGTTTTTGGTTTAACTGATTTAATGGGGTTTTACCAAACCCTGGGGGAGAAGGCAGGTAGTCTTATGAGTTTGTCCAGATACCAGGATGGGGACGAAAGTAAACCTGTTGGGCTTTTGTGAATCAATTTTCTTTTTTTAGTAATAAGCCTACAGTGACTATCCTTATACGGAATTGTCTAGCACATCCCTGATGGTTTTTCTACGAACTCTTAGAAGGAGAGCATTAATGAAGGCTTTCGATATAACTTGCCCTTTAGGAAAATTGGTACCAGCCTGAAGTCCCCCAGCAGCATGGGAGAGTGTCTTTTCTCCACACCTTTCTCAAGACTGAAGACTTGGCAGAGTTAACCAATGTTTTAGGGTTGGAACATTGATATGTTTCTCTCTCTTTTTCCCCTTGTCTCCGTGTGCCTCTCTTCCTATGGGTACCCGAGAAAATACTCAGCCTGTATGACTGTGGCCTGAGTCAAGACGGAGCACTAGCTCTGGAAAGAAAAGGTTTATTTCCACTCTCACATGACTGTCTCTCCATCCATCTATTCGTCCATCTCTCCATCCACCCATTTCACAACATGTACCCAGCTCCTACTTTCAGCCAGGTACTGCACTGGGTTCAGGCACTTCAGAATGAATGAGATAGATAAGGTCATTGTCTCCTCTTCCTTCTCTGTTCTACCAGGAAAAAGTGCAGTGGATAGGGATAAGCTGTTCTTTAAATAGCCCAGCATTGCCCCAGCTCAGGCAGACTTGGCACAAGTCCAGGCTCTGATCCTTTCCCCATGAGTGGTTCACAGTCAGTAGGTAGAGCCATAGAGGGGACCACAGCACTTCCATTCCTGGGTGGTGAGTGGAGGTGACACGGCATGTGTGGTGAAGCAAATTGTACAGGTGTGTGCCCAGGTCGTTTTTCACCTACCTCCTGTACTCTCCAGGATTCCTCAGGGCACTGGCTTAGTTTTTGAAAGGGAGGTGTGGGCCAGAGGTTTTGAAAGGGAGATGTGGGCCAGAGGGTAGCATGGAAAAGACAGTGCATTAAACAAGAAGCAAAAATAATAACAGTGCAGTTGGGGGCAGTGAGAGTTCTTTCTCCTCACCTGGGAATGGGTGGGGAGGGCTAACAGGGTGCCCTGGGGAGACGTCTCATCAGCGCTAGCACTGAGTTCCAGGACAGATTAGCCACAGCCGGACGCTGACACGGGTGCCAGATTGTTTCATTATGGAATGGTTAGTTATCACATTAGCTGCTAATGTTATCTGTCAGCTCAGGAAGTATGCTCTTTCCACTCACATGGCCCCAATAACTGGATTCAGAATTCGCTAGTATTTCCAGCATCACATTGCTCCCTTTTCTATTTGGTTTGATTATAAAAATTAAATCTGAGTTCACAGATTTCCTTCTCCCAGACCACCATGGATTTTGTGGGCCTGTATTATGCCACTGCCAGCCTCAGAGAAAGTTTGGGTTCCAGTTCATAATAAACCCTAGAATCAAGGCCAGTTAGCCCCACGAGCTGCTCAATATGTCTGGTGTCTCCCTCAAGGGGAATGAAAGATGGTTTGGTTTGGTTTTTTAACTAACCTCCTCAAGAAGCTGGTCACTTGGAGACCTGGCTTTTTAACATTTATTTACATCCTACTGATGAATCTTTTAAAAAAATTTAAATATATATTATTGCTAATCTAATAATTTGACAAAAACACCCAAAGACTCAGTTTTGGCCTGGCTGTGAGACATTTCTTGTTATTATAAAGAGTCCTCTTATTTTATTATTATTATTATCATTATTTTAATTGGGGAATTGGGGGAGGGGAACAGTGTTGGGGAATTGGGGAGGGGGACCAGCCAAGTTGTTGTTCTTCAGTCTAAGTTGTGGAGGGTACCAGTCGCCATCTGGCTGCCCGTCGGCAGCTCATGGCCTCTAAGCCCAAGATGCTGTGTTATGATCTTAGTTGCAGGTGGGCCTAGCCACCGTCCCATGCGTGAGTCGAACCAGCAGCCTTGTTGTTAAGAGCGCACACTCTATCCATTGAGCCATCTAGGTGGCAGCTCAGCTCAAGATGCCGAGTTCAGTCTTAGTTGCGCGTGGGCATAGCCCACTGTCAAACAGGCAGTCTTGTTAGGAGCACATGCTCTCACCAGCTGAGCCATCCTGCCACCTGTTGGCAGCTCAGCGGCAGCTCATCTCGGGCGCAGTGTCACTGGCCTATGTGGGAATCGAACTGGCAGCCCTGTTATTCAGAGCTCGTGCCTTAACCAACTGAGGCACTCAGCTGGCCTGACGAGTGCTCTTATTTTGTTGTTCCTACTTTTGGTTTTGGTTTTTCCGTTTGATGGTTCTTAGCCAACTCCATTCTGGCTGGGGTTGAACTGAGATGACACCCCACCCCACAAACATGTACACATTATATCTCTGGGAGGAGTGGAAGTGTATGAATGGCTGGGTGACACTGGCAGTTATTTGTTTTTTTGTGTTTTGTTTTTGTTGTCTGTGAGTTAATTAACTTCCTTAGAATTCATATCTGTAATTTTTTTAAAATTTGAGAGTGCAAAAACGTATAACATACCTAGTTCTCAGACCCAGTGCCAGACTAGGAAACGGTTTGTCTAGTAGTCCCCCCTTATCCACAGGGTACACTTTCCAAGATCCCCAGTGGATGCCTAAAATCATGGATAGTACTGAAGCTTACACACACAACGCGCGCACACACACACACACACACACACAGTGTTTTTTCCTACCCATACAAACCTTTTGTCTTGTTTGTTTGTGTTTTTTTTTTTTTTTTGAGGGCAGTGTCACTGGCCCTCATATGTGGGACCCAAACTGGGGTTGCTGGCTTCCCAAGCCAGCGCTTAACCACCTCGCCACTCGCCACTGGCCGGCCCACAAACCTTTTTACTTAAAGGAAGCACCTAATCGCTTCTCATTGGCATATCTCAATTACCAGCATCACTACTCTTGTGTTTTGTTTTGGGGCCATTATTAAGTAAAATAAGGGTGACTTGAACATAAGCACTGTGGTACCATGACAGCGGATCTGATAACCGAGCTGGCTACTAAGTGACTAATGGGTATCTACAGCATGGAGATGCTGGACAAAAGAATGATTCACTTCCCAGATGGACAAAGCCAGGTGGTGCAAGATTTCATCACACGACTCAGAACAGTTCAGAATTGAAAACTTATGAATTCTTTATTTCTGGAATTTTCTTTCTTTTTTTTTTTTTTTTTTTTATAAATCCTTTTTATTTTTTTAAAATTTTTTTAATTATTTTTTTTAGAGGGCAGTGTAACTGGCCCTAATATGTGGGATCCGAACCAGGGTCGCGGGCGTCCCAAGCCAGCGCTTAACCACCGTGCCACTCTGCCGGCCCTGGAATTTTCTATTTAATATTTTTGGACTGTCGTTGACCATGGGTAACTGAAACCACTGAAAGTGAAACTGTAAATAAGGGGGGACTCCTGTATTGCTTAAAGTGAGACTTGCTAGGCTTGAAGCAGAGAGGGAGGGGGGGAGGAAGGGAGGGAGGGAGAAAGAGGGAGGGAGGGAAAGAACCACTGTAGGCAGCTACACATTTGGCATCATCTTGCATTCACTCCACTCTGTCTGGTTTATAGTGCCATTCGTTTTTATAGCCTTCAAGGTGACTTTTATTTTCATCATCTCTCATAAGCCAACCACAAAGGTGTTTCCTTTCTGTGCCTTGGGGTTAATCTCTCTCTTTTTTTTTTTAAATCAAATTTATATAGCATAGTGATATAGGGGGTGGGCTGTCAAGCAGCTGGCCTGAGTTTTAATCCTGGGTCTACTACATCATTTCTGATTTGGGGCAGATTACTTGCCTCTCTGTATCCCAGTTTCCTCATCCAGAAAATGGGATCTGTAATAGTGGCTGTTCATTAGTGGTTGTGGAAAAACTAACATTTCTATTTTGTACAGAGTTTAGCATATAGTAAGTGTTCAGTAACTGGTATTTTTGGAAGGAACAGAAACTCATTCAAATGAGTAAAGGAAAAAAGAGATCTGTTGAAAGATGCCCGTGGGTCCAGCCCTCCCGCTTTCTCAGGCTGCCTGGTCTGATGCCCGCTTCCATTGGTATGGACATCTTCCCCAGCTGCTTGGACATGCCACGATGCTGGGTCTGACACCAACTCAACATGAACTTTTCATTCAAGAGCTTGTGATCATGTAACTTAGTTATCCCCAAACCTGGGCACATACCAGCATCTCCTGGGGAGCTTGTGAAACAAACAGATTCCTGGGATTCAGCACCCCCTTCCCTAACGATTCTGATTCAGCCTGTAATGAGTCTAGAGTAGAAATCTGTATTTCAGAAAGCTCCCCAGAAAGCTCTACTGATCTTTGGAAACCTACTGATTATGGTCTCTACGCATCTGAACTCCAAATTCCTGGGAGAGGTATGCAGGCCTTGATGCCATTAGCTTTGGGAATGTGACAGAGACCTGTGGGCTCCGGGACGCTTGGGTGAGGAGGCGATGACGGACAGACGTGTCCATGGCAACCCTCCATGAATGATTTTGAAAGAAGAGTTACAGCATATGCTCAGTGAAGGAGCTTATCATTTTCCTTAAAAAGGTAAAATCTATTGCTTGAAGGAAATTTGTCCTATTCTTTTCGAGGGAACAGAAAATGAGCCGCCTCACCTAGTGAGCTGGTTCTTTTGTCACCTCTGTGGAAGTCTTCAGTTTGGGTTGTCATTCCTTATCACAGTTTTGACAGGCCAGCATTCTCATTCTTACTATTTAGGAGCAGTGGCAGGCAGGCGCTTGCAGTGAGTAAAAGGGTCACATTGATGCCTATTGGGCATACAACAGGGCTCTGTGGCCTTCCATTGGGAAGGTGGGTTTTTGGGTTTGTTTTAAAGATTTTATTGGGGCATTGGGGGAGGGGAACAGCGTTGGGGAATCGGGGAAAGGGAACAGACAAGTTGCTGTCCTTTTGTTCTTCAGTCTAGTTGTGGAGGATGTCGCTTCCCTGGCACATGTTGGTATTATTGCGCTCTTCCCGGGTGAGGCAGTCGTTCACCAGCCATTGAACGGCGGCTCATGGGAGCTCACGAAAGCGCACACCAGCTGCCGGCCAGCCCCACTGCAGCCTACGCCATCGCCGGTGACTCACGGCAGCCCAGCCCCAGGTCGAGCTGTTGTTCACCATCTTAGCTGTAGAGGGCGCAGCATCATTGGCCCTCATGTGGGATCCGAACCAGGACCCTGCTGCTTCGAGCTGGTGTCCCAAGGCAACTCTTAACTATCACGCCACTCGGCCAACCTGGGAGGGTGGGTTTTTGTCCTGAGAACTTCACTGCCTCTCATGTGTTTCAGGGACCTCAAGATCGGGTAGAAAATAGTGGCTGGATCCTGGGTCAGGCTTGGGGAGAAATATATTCCTTTACTAGCTCTGCCATGACTTAGTGCTTAATTTCTCACCATCACTGATTGATTAAGTGGTGTTAGTCTGATCAGAACACTAATATTTACTGAGCACTTACTCTGTGCCAGGCACCATTCCAGTGCTTTACATGTATGAATTGAATGAATTCTCATCACAGTGTGATGTGGTAGATGCTGTTACTCTTCCCATTTTACAGACGAGGAAACTGAGGACCACTAGGATGGGGACTTGCCCAAGCTCATACCAGACAAGCTTTGGAGCCCATGCTCTCAGCTGTTTGATTGCTATAGCACAGGTGCTTATAATAGAAATAAGAGGCACTAGTTTATTGCGAAGTGACATTGATTCTCCCTTTTATTATATCTTTTCAGGAAATGAAAGAAGAGAAGTCTTCCTATAACTGTCCCCTGTGTGAAAAGATTTGCACTACACAGCACCAGTTAACTATGCACATTCGTCAGGTTTGCTGCTGCTTTTATATTTTTGTTTTAAATCGTTCTTCATCAAGAGATGGCAAGATAATTTGATCTTAATGGATGAATTGTGGCTGCATTTAATATAGATTGAATATTTTAATTTTGTTGAGGGGTGCTTATGAAATAATTTTTTGTGTCCGTGTTACTGTGACAAAGTCCGAGGTCAACACACAATACCTTTTCAGACTTGAGCAAATATAGTTAACTGACCACATATAAAGAAAGCTGTGTACCATATATGACTTGTCAGCATGAACAGATGCCTTTACAGTAAGTACAGTAAGATTGGAGGTGTAGATCCCTGTTCTTTCTATTGCTGTAACCTTGTCAGGCAGCAGGGAACTGGCTGGATGTGGAATCTCTTTGGGCTCTTGTCCTTTGTTAGGATATTTTTTTTTTCCTTTTCCCTCACCTGCTATGGCTGATTCATAACAAAGTATTCATGAATCTAGAGCAATGAAGGAGTGATAACATTAAAATTATAATATGGTACTGAAGAATAACATCATTTAGTAACTTGGGTTTGGATGGGCATGTTCCATCTTAACATGTTTCAGAGGCCAGAACTCTTCAAGTGGTTTCACTTCTCTTTCCCTGGCAGCAAGACTGAGTCATCAAACTTGAGGAATGGACATTGACCGTATTTCCCACATTTGCTTCATAGCTGAGAGTCTTCCTGTTCATGTTAATATATGTGGTCAGTTAATCTATATGTATCTCCAAGAAAGACCTTCAGGGATTCTACCTCTCTCCGAGTCTTGCACAAGAAGTGTTTTTCAAAACTGGAACATGGGAGTAGAAGAAGATGGTACAAAGTACTTATTTGCCTGTGTTCCTGATAGATTCTGACATTCAAGAAGATATTGAAAAATGAAACAAAAAAATAGCTGAGAAGCTTTACTGGTTTTCTACAAAGCTCTGAATTTGCTTTGTCGAGTTCTGACCCATCTTCCTCAGTGACCCCTGTGATGCTTGCTCTCTGCAGCACAACACGGACACCGGAGGGGCAGACCACTCATGCAGCATCTGCGGGAAGTCCCTGAGCTCGGCCAGCTCCCTGGACCGTCACATGCTGGTGCACTCCGGCGAGAGGCCGTACAAGTGCACGGTGTGCGGCCAGTCTTTTACCACCAATGGGAACATGCACAGGTGGGTGAGGGCTGCAGGGCCTGGTGGCTGGATCTGGAGCTTGACAAAATCAAGTGGCCTTTGAGCCATCCAAGGACGTGCTGAAAGGCATTATGAGTTCTGAGTTCTGTTCACTGTATGGAAAGGCTGGAGATGGCCCTGGGCGTTCATACTGTCTTCTGTGCAGTAGGGGTGTCTCGCTGTGGGAAACAGAAGGGCTTGGGCAGGTCTTTGGCCCTTTGGGGATCAGGGTGAAACAGAGTCCTTCCCCCTTTGCCAATCAGAGTTTCTTTATTTGGGTGCCAGAGGTGGGCAGCTTATCAGATACAGAGGAGCCCTCAAGGAATAACACAGTAACCCTGGCCTTTTTGAAACAAGTTGCAGATGCCCGCAGGTCTTTCTCTTGCAAAAACTTTCTGGGGCTTTTGAACAAATAGTTAAGTGGCCTGGTCGGGAGCTTCAGGGTAAGATAGGATAAAATGAAGGGGGGGCGGGAAATCTGATAAATGTCAGGAATTTACCTTCTGAGGCTCACTCAGAAGTGGGAGGGAGCTGAGTGGTGGGCATATTAAAATTTTGTGGGATGAACCAATAAAGAATATACTTCATAGAATAATTACATATGTTTTGAAGGGTTAGAACAGAAAGACTTTTTAATGCGCTTTTTTTTTTAACACAAACATTTTAAGAACATTAGAACTCCAGGAAAATTTGTTAAAGGGACTCAGAATTTCACCTTCTCAGAAAATCAGCTATTTTTATTTTTCCATATCCCCTTCTAGGCATTAGACTGCTTTCTTTATAAAAGTTGACTAACTTTTTTTTTTCTACATATTTACTCCGGAAGAAAAGCTTTATGTAGTTATTATGAACTTGATGTTTTATTATATATAAATTAATATTAGATGGTCTAGTTTGTTCCACCTAAAATCATTTCATGAACCACCGATGGTATTTGAGACATACTGGTATATTTCTGGATTTTGGAATTTCAAATCTGAACTCTGCCCCTTGTAAATTTCCCATCCTTTAGCAAGTTTCTTAACCTTTGTGCTTCTGTTATCTCCTCTTTAAAATGAGATTTTTAATGGTATCCACATCATTGGACTAGGATGAGGACTAGCAGATACATTTAGCATGCAGTTTCTGGCACATAGTAAGACTCAGTAAATATTACCCAGAATTGTTTGCATTTCTGAGTAATGCTGCAGTAATTTAAAATCTATGGATTTCTCCTTCTGAACTGTTAGAAGTAAAGTACAGCATGACTTTCTGGAAGGGCTTTTCACAAAGTGTTTTTCTTTTTTTACCATATAAAAATTTCAATCTTCTTTGCCCCCCATTTCCTCCTAGGAGTGTTTTTTGGTACAATGAAGGAAGCGAATCCTGGTGCCATTTTTCAATAGATTTTATATTTTAGCTTTTGGCTTTTTTACCACCGTATCAGCCTGTAGCATTTGCCTTCTGTTTGCCAGTTTGTGTCGCCCACTCCTGTCTCCCCCATGCCCTCCAGAAAGGTTCTCTGTTACATATTTGCCCTCTCAGAATCTGATCCTAGAGGTATTATTGCCTGTTCCCTTCTTGGGCGGTTTTCCTGCTTTCTTCTCCTGAGCCCCCTGCTCAGTGACACTCCCCATGGGCCAGCTCTGATGGGCAGAGGGTGGTGGGCACATCGTGAGAAGTACCTTCCTCCTGGCTGCTACGGACCTGACCACTTACTGTTTATGATCCTTCATGAGCCTCTCTGGTTTTAGGCCCAATCACTTCTGATTTGGAAAATGTTCATTTTGAGACAGTATCTGTGATTGAATGTGGCACGTGTTAAACACACCTGTAAGAGGCATAGTTACTGCCTTCTAAGTGACGTCTCTGACAATATATAAAATCATCATAACTAAAGCTAGGTGTACTATGTATCAGGCACCAGGCCAAGCACTTTCTATTTACTTTACTTATTCACATCTTTGTGAGATATAATCTATACACTATACATTACATTTCACCCATTTAAAGGATGCAAATTCAATGGGGTTTAGTAATAGTCATAGTTACACAACCATCGCTACAATCAATTTTAGGATATTTTTATCACCCCGAAAAGAAACCCATATCCACTAGCAGCCACTTCCCATTATTTCCCATCCTCCAGCTCTAAAAACACTAACCTACTTTCTGTCGTTGGATTTGCATATTCTGGATATTTCATATAAATGGAATCATAATTTTATGTGGTCTTTTTTGACTGGCTTCTTTCACTTGGCATAAAATGTTCAAGATTTATCTATTTTGTAGTGTTTGTCAGTACTTAATTCTCTTTTATTATCAAATAATAGTCCATTGAGTCCATTGTATGGATACCACATTTTACTTATCTTTTCATCGGTTGGTGCACATTTGAGTTGTTTCCACTTTTTGACTGTTATGAATAATGACTATTACTGAACAGTTTTTTGTGTGGACACGTTTTCATTTCTGGGTAGATCCTAGGAGTTGAATTGTTGGCCTGTGGTAACTCCATGTTTAACATCTTGAGAACCTGCCACACCTTTTTCCAGAGCAGCTGCATCATCACTTTATATTCCCACCAGCAATGTCTGAGGGTTCCAATTTTTCCACATTCTTGGCAACACTTGTTACTTTCTGTATTTTTAATTATAGCCATCCTAATAGGTGTGAAGTGAAATCTCAAGTTGCATAATTTTAGTTCTTACATTGAAGTCTGTGATCTATTGGAGTTAATATTTGTGCAGAGTATAAGGAAGGGGTCCAAGTTCAATCTTTTGCACTATTGGTTGAAAAGACTTTTCTTTCCCTATTGAATTGTCTTGCCACCCTTGTCAAAATTCAGTTGACCATGAATGTAAGGATTTATTTCTGTACTCTCAGTTCTCTTCCATTGATCTACATGTGTATCCTGAGGCTAACACTATAGTGATTACTATAGCTTTTTGGTAAGTTTTGAAATTGGGAGGTGTGGGTCCTCCAGCTTTTTCAAGATTGTTTTGGCTATTCTGGGTTGCTTGCATTTCTGTATGAATTTTAGGATCAGTTTGTCAATGTCTGCCAAAAAGAAAAAAAAAGGCAGCTGGAATAATTATAGGGATTGCAAATTGTATAGATGAATTTGGGGGCATTGCCATCCTAACAATATTAAATCAATGTTGAATCTGTGACCATGGGACATTTTCCGTTTCTGTAGGCCTTTCAACTATGTTTTACAGATTTCAGAGTGCAAGTTTTATATTCTGTTAAATTTATTCTTAAGAGTTTTATTCTTTTTGGTGGTATTGTAAGTGGAATTGTTTTCTAATTTCAGTTTTTTTTTTAATTTTTTAAAAAAAAGATTTTATTGGGAATTGGGGGAGGGGAACAGCATTGGGAAACTGGGGAAGGGGAACAGATAAGTTGCTGTCTTTTTGTTCTTCAGTCTAGTTGTGGAGGACGTTGCTTCACTGGCCCATGTTGGTATCGTCATTGCGCTCTTTCCGGGTGAGGCAGATCGGTCGCGGGCCTCTGGACGGCTGCTCACTGCGGCTATTGGCAGCTCACACCGGCTGCCAGCCGCTCATTGTAGCCTATGGCAGCCCACTACAGCAGGGGCTGCAGCCTACACCATCTCTGGGGCTCTCAGCCCAGCTCCAGGTGGAGCTATTGTTCATGATCTTAGCTGTAGAGGGCAGTGTCACTGGCCCTCATATGTGGGATCCAAACCAGGGCAGCTGGCATCCCAAGCCAGCTCTTAACCAATGCGCCACTAGGCTAGCCCTCTAATGTCAGTTTTTGAGTTTGTATTGCTAGTGCATAAAAATATAATTCAGAATTTATATTTGTCTCGTTTCCTGCGATCTTACTGAACTTTTTTATTCATTCTAATAGTTATTGAGTGAATATCTTAGGATTTTCTGTATATAAGATCATGGCATCTACAAATAGTTTTATTTCTCCTTTGAACTTAATCTGGATACTTTTTATTTATTTTTCTTACCTGCTAGCCCTGGCTAGACCCTCCAGCATGGTGTTAAATAGAAAGGAAGAGAATGGACATCCTTGTCTGATTTCTTTTTTTTTTTTTTCTTTTTTTTTGAGGGCAGTGTCACTGGCCCTCATATGTGGGACCTGAACCGGGGCCACTGGCTTCCCAAGCCAACGCTTAACCACCACGTCACTCAGCCGGCCCCTGTCTGATTTCTGATCTTAGGGAGAAAGCATTCAGTCTTGTCCCATTAAATATGATAGTAGTTGTGGGTTTTTCATAAATGCCCTTTTATCAGTTAAGACTTCTTTCCATTCAGTTTGCCGAGAGTCTTTATCATGACAGGGTGTTGGATTTTGTCAAATGCTTTTTCTGCATCTACTGCGATGGTTGGGCTGTTTTTGTCCTTTATTCTATACTGTTTTGGCATATTAAACTAACCTGATTCCTGGGATAAATCTCACTTGGTCACCATGTGTCATCATTTTCATATATTGATAAATTTGGTTTGCTAGGATTCTGTTAAAGATTTTTCCCTTTATTCATAAGAGATATTGATTGGTCTATAGTTTTGTTTTCTTGTAATGTCTGCAAATGGTTTTTTATCAGGGTAATAGTAGCCCCATAGAGTGAGCTGGGAAGCATTTCCTCCTCCTCTGTGTTTTGAAAAAGTTTGTGAAGAGTTGGTATTAATTCTTCTTTAAATATTTGGTAGAATTCATTAATGAAGCCATCTGGGCTTTTCTTTCTGAGAAGTTTTTAAATTACTAATTCAGTCTCTTTACTTGTGATGGGTCTGTTCATATTTTCTATTTCTTCTTAAGTCAGTTTCAGTATTTTATGTCTTTTCCAGGAATTTTGCCATTTACATAAGTTATCTAATTGGTTGGCATACAGTTGTTCATAGTATTCCTCCATAATCCTCTTATTCTGTAAGGTCAGTAGTATTGTCCCCTTTCATTCATGATTTTAATAATTTGAGTCTTCTCTATTTTTTTCCTTAGTCAATCTAGCTAAATATCTGTAAATTCTGTTGGTCTTTTCAAAGAAACAACTTTTAGTTTCATTGATTTTCCTCTATTGCCTTTCTGTTCTTTATTTCATTAATTTTCTGCTCTAAACATTATTTCCCTCCCTCCACTTCTTTTAAGTTTAGTTTGCTCTTTTTTCAGTTAGAAAAGATGAGGTTATTGATTTGAGAACTTCTTTTTTAACATAGACATTTACAGCTATAAATTTCCCTTTAAACATTGCTTTAGTGGCATCCCATAAGTTTTTGTATATTGTATTTTTCTTTTCACTCATCACAAAGTATGTTCTAATTTTCCTTGTGATTTATTCTTTGACCCATTGGTTACTTAGGAGTGTGTTGTTCAATTCTCACATATTTGTGACTTTCCAAAATTCTTTCTCTTATTTATTTCGTTTTTTTAAATTTTTCTAAATTTTTTTATTTTTATTAGTTTCAGGTGTACAACACAATGCAATAGTTATACTTTTTACCCCCCAAAGTGACAACCGCCCTCCCCCAGTTCGCCACCCCACTCCCCCCCCATATCATACATATCTATCACAACTCCCCTGACTCGCCTCCACAGTATACTCCACATCCCGTGACCATCCACATATTCAGTTATAGTTGGCATACAATACTATACAACATCAGTTTCAGGTGTACAGTGCAGTGATCAAGCCTCTACTCCATCCATGAAGTGGTCTCCCTAACAAGACATGTGACTATCTGACACGCCACAAAATTTTTACAACATTATTGTATTCCCCGAACTGCATTTCATATCCCTGTGGCAATATTGTAGTTGTCTATTTATGCTGTCTAATCCCTTCCCCTTGCCCCCCCATCCCCACCCCCCTCCCAACTAACCACCCTCAGTTTTTCCTCTACATCTACCAGTCTGTTTACTTTGATCGTTCACTCAGCTCTTCAGACTCCACACACAAGTGAGATCACATGGTACCTGTCCTTCTCCGACTGACTTATTTCACACAACATAGTAGTCTCTTCACAACATTATCAATTACATTCCCAGAACTGCCCCCATCTCCCTGCAGCAACATTGTAGTCCCATCTACACTGTCCAAAACCTTCCCCCTCTCCCTTTTCCCCACTCCCTCCCAGCCAACAACCATCAGTTTTTCCTTTATATCAACTCTTTCTGTGTTGATTTTCTGTCTAAAGGGTCTGTCCATTGGTGACAATGGTGTTGAAGTCCCCTACTATGATAGTGTTACTGTTGATCTCTGTCTTTATGTCTGTTAAAATCTGTTATATGTAATAAGGAGTTCCTATGTTGGGTGCATAGATGTTTATTAGGGTTATAGTGCCCTTCTTTGTCTTTTATTGTAGTCATTTTAAAGTCTATTTTGTCCAAAATAAGTATTGGTCCCCCAGCTTTTTTTTTCCTCATTTCTATTTGCATGAAATATCTTATTCCATCTGTAAACAGCATATACATGTGTCCTATTTTCTTATCCACTCAGCCACTCTCTGTCTTTTGATTGCAGCATTTAGCCCATTCACATTTAAAATGACTATTGATAGGTGCATATGGATTGCCATTTTGTTATTTGTATTCCTGGTCTCCCTGGGTTAGCTTGTTTACCCCTTTCTTTTGTTTAAAAAAGCCCTTTTAACATTTCTTGCAGTGCTGGCTTGATGGTAATGAATTCCTTAAGCTTATTCTTTTCTGAGAAGCTCTTTATTTCTCCTTTAATTTTAAGTGATAGCCGTGCTGGGTAGAGCAATCTTGGTTGTAGGCCTTTATTTTGTGTCACTTTGAGTATCTCCTGCCACTCCCTTCTGGCCTGCAGAGTTTCTGTAGACAAGTCAGCTGTTAGTCTAACAGGAGTTCCTTTGTATGTAACCTGCTGTCTTTCTCTTGCAGCTTCTAGGATTCTGTCTCTGTCTTTAACCTTTGCTATTTTAACTATGATGTGTCTTGGTGTGGACCTGTTTGGGTTCAGCTTGTTTGGAACCCTCTGCACTTCCTGGGCATGTATGTTGATTGCCTTCACCAGGGTAGGGAAGTTTTCAGTCATTCTTTTTTCAAATACATTCTCGACCCCTTGCTTCTTCTCTTCTCCTTCTGGTATCCCTATAATTCGAAGATGGTTGCATTTCACCTTGTCCCATAGGGCTCTTAAACTGTTTTCATTGTTTTTTATTCTTTGGTCTTTTTGCTGTGCCAACTGGGTGATTTCTGCTATTTTATCTTCCAAATCGCTGATCCGCTCCTCTGCTTCATCTACTCTAGTGGTGATTCCTTCAAGTGTGTTCTTCATTTCAGTTATTGTATTCTTTAGTTCTAACAGGTTGTTTTTTATGGTTTCCCTATCATTCTTTGTGTCCTCACTAAGTTCCTTAAACATTCTTATCATCAGTGTTCTAAACTCTGTCTCTGAAAGGTTGTCTCTCTCTGTTTCATTTAGTTCCATTTCTAGAGGTTTCTTCTGATCTTTTACTTGTGACATGTTTCTTTGTTTCCCCATTCTTGCTGTCGCTCTGAGATTGCTTTGATGTATTAGATAGATCACCAGGAGAGCCCCGGCTGGATCACGCAGGCACACAGCTCACGGCCCAACACTCCCAGGAAAACTCCCAGTCTCAGCCTGTCCCAATCAGCTGCTCGCAGATCAGGCCGAGCAGCCCGACAACCAATCACCAGCCTGGCAACTCTGCAAGTGCAGTGCGGAGAGCGGGACCCGAGGTGGCTCGCTCACTCCCAGGTCTCAGTGAGCAGCCTGTTGGAGCTGGAGGGCACCCACCCAGCGTTTCCCTGGCAACACAGTATGAGCCGTGCAGAGGGTGGGGATCCAAGGCTGCAGGCGCGCGCGCACACACACGCACGCACTTCTGCGCCAATTGCACCAGACCAATTAGGTCTCGGACCTGATCCTTCGTGGGAGGGCCCAAGCCCGACAAAATGGCGCCCTCCCTACACCACTCACGTGCAGGCTCCACACCATGGGAATAACAGTCCAAAAACCTCCAGCCTTTGCACCAAAGGTGCTCAGTTCAGTCCGTCCCCGCAGGCTCCCGGCTCACACAGCCATTCCCTCCACCAGGAACCAGGTAAGTGCTCACCGGCGAGCAAGCCCGGGCGCCGGCCCCACTTATTCTCCAGCCGCTCTTAGCCTCACCAAGCTGAGCAAAGAGAGTCCTCACTAATTTACTGCCAGCTATCTTAGAACTTCTCTTCCCAGCAAAGGAGCTCTGGGCTGGTGAGCTTGGTGTGCAGCCGGAGGGTCTCTCCCCCAACCGGAGAAGCTTCTCCACAGCTGGGACCTCCCTCACGGGGTTTGCCCTCTCTCGTCTCCGCCCGTCCTACCAGACCCGATGCAGCTTCCTCTTTAAGTTCTTCGTTTAGTGGTTCTGTTCCTCCAGGGTTCCGGGGACTTCCAGGGTTGAATGCTGTATAATTTGTTTGTAATTTTGGTGTGATCCTGGGAGGCAGTTAGCACAGCGTCTGTGTATTGAGCCATTTTACCCTCTCTTATTTATTTCTAATTTCATTCCATAATAGTTGGTAAGCATACTTTGTATGATTTCAATTCTTTTAAATTTATTTAGGCTCAGGGCCGGCTGAGTGGCTCAGTTGGTTAAGAGCTCACTCAAGAGTGCGAGCTGAGCTCTGAGCAACAGCGGTTCGATGCCAGCCCGAGCTGAGTTGCCGTTGAGCTGCCAACAGGTGGCAGGATGGCTCAGCTAAAAAAAAACAAAAAAAAAACCAGCCTCTTAGAGGAAACAAACTCTGGAAGTTCAACTACCATCAGTATTCTCAAGGACATAGGGAAAATTTATTTAGGCTCATTTTATGGCTTAGCATATTGTCCGTCTTGGAGAATACCGCATGTCTGTTTGAGAAGAGTGTGTGTCCTGCCATTGTGGGGTGCAGTGTTCTCTAGATGTGCTGATATATACATTGTTAAAATCTCCTATTTCCTTGGTCTCCACTTATTTTTATGTGCTCCACCTGTAAGGGTTGTAGAATTATTATCCCATTTTTTAGATGAGGAGAGTTGCTTAGGATCAGAGTCACAGATAGTGCTAAGATTTGAACATAGGCTGCCAGACTTAGAGGCCATGCTTTTAACTACAATCTGAGGAATAATTGTGTACCTTCCATCTCACTCGGTGTATTAGAGAAAAGGCACTCCCCCCATCAAAAAACAATTTCCATGTTGTTATAGAGTGTTATTTTCAGTGTTAAACTGTTTCAGCCATCCTGCTAGCACAGTACACTGTATTTGGTGAGCACGGAATAGCTTTTTATTGAATTTTATTACAGTGTGTTGTTTGGGTATATATGAATAGACTTAGAAATGATCTTGAATTTTTTATGACACAGCCCTTGGTTTTATCCTAAGATACATTTCTCATTTATGAACAGTGTATGTTGAAGTTGTTTGCAAATTACTGTTTATAAATACTTTTTAAAAGAAGGCCTTAGAGGTGTTTGTGCTAATTTTGGGTTTTGTACTAATTTTATTGTGAGTCATCTTGACTTGGAGGAGAGGACTAATTGTTGGGGACTGAGTTCTAGTCCTAATCCTGTTGAACTTTGCAGAAATCTCTTTTAATTTTTCTACACTTTAACAAAATGGCATAATAGAACCTCATTTAGGACTTATGCTCAAATGCTGTAATGTTTGGGGAAGCATTCTGAAGGCTGGCAGTGTACTATGGAAATGTCCCAAGTGCGGTGGGGGGGAGTGGGGGGATTGTTCCTGAGTTTGTATTGTTAGAGCTGAGGCCACCCTGTGATAACCTGTGAGAGGCCTGCCACTCCTAGCTGTGTCACCTTAGACCAGTTATTTGACCTCTCTGTGTCTCAGTTACTTCATCTGTAGAAAGCAGTGATATCTATACTGACATCATGGGAACGTTGTGGAGATTCATGAATGAATGCTTGCAAAGCACTTAGGATGATGTTTGTTGAATAGTACTTATAAATAAATAAATGGTCACTGATGTTGTTATAAATGCCACTGAGGGAAAATATACCAAGTATGCATTCATATAATGCCAGAAAATAAATTAAGAGGTTGTTTTTGTTTTGCTTCTTGCTATATGAAATCTATAATTTAAATAATAAGCTTATTTAGAATATTTGAGTTTATCACGGTATGTTTATTTTATGTTCTCTGCAGAAAGTTACAAATAATGGGTTAAAAGAATATTTTTTTTTTTTTGGTAATCAGTCACAATCATTACCATCTTCATTTGTTGGTGAAACTGAACTTTTGGGGGAAAAAAAAGATGATAAAAATGTGAAAATACTTACGAAACTGTGCCAGAGAAAGGAGTTAGATTTATCTGTCCCGATGGATCTGTTCCAGAATCCCAGACTGGGATGGTGAGCTGTGCCCCTAAGCACATACCTGTGTTCCATTAATCAGGGCCCTGGGACGTGTGTGCAGGAATTAAACAAAATTGTGAAAACCTAGACTGATTAGCTGCATCCTCACTTGGCTTTCAAAGCATGGGAGGAAGTCAGTTGACTGCGTTTGTGTTGAAGACCAAAGTTCTTTTTTTTTTCTTTTTTTTCCCGTTTTCCTTCCTCTGCTGCTGCTTCCCAAAGTCTGTGGACAAGCTAGGATTGAACAGAGCCAGGAGCTGCCTGGGGGGGAGGGGAGGGGGGACGGCTAGTGATTAGAGATCCTCAGGCCCACTTCCCTGTGTGTCACAAGCACCCCCCACACACACACCGCGTCTCCATTTGTCTTGTTTGTAACCTGCTCTTGACCCCCTATCTGTGTGGCTTCATGTGACATCATCGTTCTCTGTTCAGATTCTCAGTCCCCTCCCTGAGGGATACAGATTGTGTGGGATGCCTGATGTGACAGGAGTCCCTGCGTGTGCATGTCTAGCTCCATTTCTCCGGCGGGCCTGGGACATGGTGCGTTTAGGAGCACGTAGCTCACCTGCTCTGGCCTCCAGCTCACCCCCTGTTCTGAAGGTCGCCTTTACACGCACATGTGATGCGTATCTCCATGTGTGCACATTCCTCCAGATAAGCACCACCTGCCCCGTGTTTACTGTTGAGCATGCTGTAGGAGGCAGGTTTGGACTCCTTAACAGATTTTTGTTGCTGCAACACTCAGAGGGCCTCATTACACATCTTAACCACGTGGACCCCAAGAAATGCAGCCTTTTCAGTGTCTGGTTATTCTTAACCGATAGTGAGGTACTCTTTGTAGCCACCCACTTTGCAGAACAACTCACTCCATTTTCTTGGACTACTAGTCATTTTATGAGGATGTGTTAGTTATCTTCATTTATAAGCCTCGTCCGTCTTTTTTTTAGTTTTCTTTATCTTAGTGTTATGAGAGGACCGTCAGCATATAATCAACTCAATAGAACTGTTATGTTAGTAAAACTAAACAGTAACTAGGGAGATAAGAGTGATGCAGTTCTAGCTCAGTTTGAAAAATGTTGGGGAAGAGACCTTCTAAGTTTATTACCGTGTTATAGTGTTTCAAGCTGCCACTTCCCTGTCTGCGGATTTTCATGTTTTTGAGGTTTGAAAATCTTTTATCCCAAACCTTTCTCACCACAGCTCAGTTCCTGAGCAGAATAACACTTGGCCATCAAGTGCAAAACATGTATCATGAAAACATCACCGTGGCTCCAGCTTCTAACTTCCCAGAACTCTTTTATCAGTTGCTCCCACGTTGAAAATTTGGATTTAGCGGTGCTTGTCTTCCAAAACAAACTTGGGAAACTGAGCCAGAGCACGCCCTCTGGGAGAGCTCAATGTAGGAAAAAGGGCATTGAGCTTTGTAATTTGCAAAACTTTCCAGAAAGTGCTGGACTGCGAAGGTATGAAGGGGTGATGATACTTGAAAGAGTGGGTTGGAACACACCTCATTTGAAAGAAATCTTATCTCTGAAATGGGTGTTTTTTTTCTTCTGCAGACTGTAAAATAGGAAAATTAGCTCCCATTTTGCTCCTTGTTTTACAAACTACAGTAAAACCTTGGATTGCGAGTAACATGGTTTGCAAGTGTTTTGCAAGACGAGCAAACATTTCTAACACATTTTAATGTGGTAAACAAGCAGTGTCTTGCAATACGAGTAGTTTGTTTCCAGAACAAATTGTGCTTGCAAATCAAGGTATTACTGTATAGGCTTTTAAGCTATAGAGAGAGTTGTGTATTACGATAAGGAGACGCTGAAGAGCCTGGCAGGAGCAAACTTTCCCAGCTAATTCCTCCATTTGTTCTCTAGAGAGCAAGGATGTGCTCTCATTTCAACCATGGCATTAGGAGAGTGAGGATGAGGGAGGGAAGTCCCTGGAACATCCTCTACGTTTTTGCCAAGGGCTTTCTTTCCCCCTGCAGCGAGCATGACTTTTCCTGTTGCTGAGTACAGGAGCACAGCCCCTGAGGATGCTGCTGGGTAATACACAGTCTTCAGGAACAGCGGCTTATGTGTTCCTATTATGCTGGAAGAAAACATTCGCTGCACAGAAATGTGACCTACTCCATGACAAATGAGACTGCGGAGGCTCTGAATTTAGCACGCTCCTCTCAGATGCTCAGGCGGAGCCAGCCCTTGGCATGCACAGCCGAACTTGGGTATCTGAACAGGTGGCCAGCATTAAAGGGCAGAAGGAGCAGAGGTGGGCCAGTGTCTTGGGAGGGGGTACTCACTGCCTACCCTCGGATCCCAGCGAGAGGAAGGGTGCTGTGGGCTCCCAGCATGGTAATACCGAGCTTCAGAGGACACGCTGTCACTAGCGCTGGCACGCGCTACTGCGCAGGCGTGGAAGTGACCACTCAAAGGCCCAGCTAGTTCTGTCTGAAACGAATCTTAGTCACCAGATGCCTGCTCCCAACAGGTTCCTCGGAGCAAAGGAAAGCACTGGGCCAGTTCACGTGGGAAGAAATTATTTGTGGGTCATCTTACTCAGGACTGTTATGAATATTTGCTTTTTTGGGGGGAAATACTTCTTTTAAAAAGAAGGGGGAAATGATTATATAATAACATTTCAGTTATCTACAGCATAGTATATCTCCCTTGGGAGAAAGACAAATCAGAAGAATATCTCTTTTGAGGATGCTCAAAGATCTTAAGATATTCAGCTCCACTTAAAAGGTGATAAATGCCCCGTGACCACACATGTAGCCCTGTCCAAAGTGGGTTGAGAGGTTTGTGTCTATCAGACTTTAATGGTGTAGACACAGTGTCTCTGTATGTACACGTGCTGGATACGTGACCCTTCTGTTTGGCGGGTGTTCAGTGCGTATTCGGTAGTTTCCTGATGGTAATACTTGGGTAGCAAGGCAGTTTCTGTACATTTAGTACTCTGTGTCCTGAAATAGACATACTTCGGGTATAGTTTAAAAATCATTTCTTTAATAAGAGTTAAAACTTTTTTTTCTAACCAGAAAAAAAATCATAAGTCTGTTGTTTGATTATATTTAAATGTCTTTAGCCTCTTTTAAAATCTCTTTGGCCAAAATTGAAGCCTGTTTGCTTTCATTTTAACTTCAGTAGTGGTTTCAGTAAAGGCAACCTCTGTGTATCCTGCAAGCTCCCCGTCCCTCTCTGGCTAGGACCAATAATACAAAGTGCGTGAGTGGTGAGGGGAGCCTCCCTTTTCTTCATCTTTAACAGGGTGACGTTTTGCCCACTGAGTTACTGTGAGGATTAAATGCTCTCATATATACCCAAGCCTCTGGTTCATATAAGATGGTTATATGAACCAAATTGCAGTTCCCGCCCTTTCTGATCTCCCTTGGGAAAATTTAACCCATCAGTCCCTCTACATGCTGGGAAGCAAGTGTATTTTACAAAACCAAGAAAACAGATTCTGTGCCCTTCAAGCACAAGATTACCATAAACTGTGTTGTCAGAACCCAACTAACAGCCTGAGAGCCGTGTTTTGTAGGGAAGGTGTGTGCTTTATGCCCACATTTCCTTTTCTGAATTGTGAAAATTGTCATTATTATTTGAACACCGTTTTGGGGGTTGCTTGTTCTGTGGTGTTTTTATGTTTTCATGTGGATTAGCGTATATACTATGAGATGAGCATCTGTGGTCCTTTTCAGATTTCTTTACATTGTAGAAATCTGTAAACAGTAGGAAGGTACCACTATTCCTGAGAAAAGGAGCAGGTCAGTGTGCAAAGGGCAAGTCATGACGTTGTCTGCCTGGAACCGATATAATGCTACGTCAGTTGTGCCTCAGTATAAAAAAGAGACAGCTCAGAGCAATTGGTCACTTAACTGTATTGTTCAAATAAGCCAAAAGGACCTATTTCAAATGACAGTCTCTATGCAGCCTCTTTTGTGTTTGCTAAATTGACATTCTCTAAAACATTTTCTCTCCCACTTTGTTTTTTTTTCTTTTCTAGTGCTCCTTAACAATCAGAATAATTTATTTTATATTTTCTGAAGGGATATTTGAAAAATGTGCTTGTGGCCGGTGCTCACTTTTGATTCTTCCTTTTTCCCTGATGGACCAATTCAAGTTCAGTTATGCAAAGAGCTTGCTCATAAAACCATCCCAATTTTGAGACCTGTTAAACACCGGTCAAGCCTTTTTCATCCGATCACTGATTCTCAAATTTACGATCTGCTTCATAATTAGTTGATTGTCATTTGGCCTACTGGATGCTGTTATTTTTAACTTAGGTTTTCTTCTGTTTTGGCAGAGATGGTGTTTGTCTATTGGTTTGTTTTTGGAGCTTAAGCAGATGCAAAAGAAACATACTCTTGAGTGCAGTATGGCAGTTTTGAGATATCTTTTTGAAATATTTCAAGAGCTCAGTTGCACCAGGTAAAACTGGTGAATGGCATCACAGTCTGGAGCATCCTTGCTTGCCCGCACTTGAACAACCTGGCAGTTGTGAGCTAGAAATTAGGTCACAGAAGGTACGGTATGTGTTCGCTGGGGGTAGGATGTAGGATGAGGGGTGGAGAGCTGCCTGAGGCTTAGGAGAGTGACAGGCCCTGTGCTCTTCTCTGAACAGATCCTGAGCGTGTGTCCCATTTAGTTCCACAATATGAAAGCATTAAAGGGGAGAGGAGGAGGAGAGCAAGCCTGGTCACCAGCGTTAGATCACAGACTTAAACCTGCAGGTGCTGACTGCAGTTCCTCCATAGCACGTCCTGCTTTATACCTTGCATTTTTCCACCTTTGTTTAAATATTCAACCTGTCCAACCTGTTTGGGCTGAACAAGCTGGTGCTAGCAAACATCTAAACATGCCCACTCACTGTCAACGTTTTTCTGATTTGTTAAGGAAGGTGATTAGCAACGAAATCTGCCCCCACCCCTCTACTAAAAAGTGATCCAGCAGCGAAGAAATCTTAGCATATGTATGTGTCACACTGGGTCCCACTCACCTTTTCTTGGTGTGTGTGTGTGTGTGTGTGTGTGCGCGCGCGTGCGCCCGTGGACCACTTTCCTCTGCTTCCTCTAAGATTCTGGGTTGATAGAGCTTGTTGGCCTTCCATGGGGAGAGATTTTGTATCTCCTTAAACCAAAGACTCAGTTGCATGATGGGTTCGTTGGTATGTGGTGTCAGCACTTAATTCTTATTCTTCACGCTTATATCACTCAGCTCACTCAAGAGGATTGTTCTAGGTCTACAGATAGGAAAACCGAGGTCTGCATTGTTATGGGGTTCAGCTAAGATCGGAAGCAAATCCTGGACCCTTCTTCCTGGGCTCCTCCTCTCCCCAGGTTCCTGGTGATAGACCAGTGTGCTGTTCTCCCTGCAGCACATCATCTGGTGACGTGTGTCACCTGTAGCAAGCAGAGGTCATGTGTACAGCATTCATCTTGTTTTAGATAAAAGGTGACTGCCTTACTGCAGTCACAGAGCAAGGGCTGTGTGCCTAGTTGCTTTTCACAAGTGATGTTTCTCTTGGGATTCATTTTCATTATTTCTCTCTCAAATCACAGATGAAATGATGTGGGTACCCTGTTCCTTCTCGGCTGTTCCTCACGGCCCCTAAGTAGTATAGAAGGCTGTCCCCATAGTGGTGGTGACTTTCCTTTTCACAGTGCTCTTTCTCTGCCCCCACTGCCCAAACCTGCCATTTCCCTGTGTGACACGGCAGGCCATCTCCAAGGGCCTGGCCTACGCATTTCTTGTTCCTCTTTTGGAAGTTTCTGAGGAGCAGCAAATGGTGACTTGGCACCACCTTGTTGTGGAGATAATCATCTCTTCCTCCTCTGCAAGAAGAAAGAGGATGTGAATAACCAACTTCTGCCATCTTAAGAAAGCTAAAGCTAATTCCCTCAGGGCTGAAGTGAGGAAGATCTTGAACATTTCCACTGTGCCATAAGCTTAGGCTTGGGGATTGGCCCAAGACGTTGTTGTTTTTTACCTGTTTGCCGCAGAAGGGCCTGCGCCCATGTGCAGCAGTGATGGCTTCCCTCAGAGGTATGGCTCTGGGGTGAGGAGGCCACTCTGGGGATGTCAACTTCCGATGGACTCCATCACCTATGACCACAGGTACCAGAGTCCTGGGCAGGGCAGCTCTGATTTGTGATTAGGACTCTGGGCTGTAGGGAAAGATTGAAGAAATGCAGGGAGAAGAGCCTGGGGAAGGAGAAGAGTCCATTACAACATGACGGCTGCCCAGAAATACTTAAGGGAAAGTGGTAGTAACTTCCTACTTATCGTTTCTCTGAATTAACACAAGGAAGGCCCAGGCAGGCTGATTGCACTGGCATGAACAAGAGAGCTCTTTCTGTGTGAGAGAGAGGACAACTCATCCAACTCTGAAGTCTTTTGTTTGCTTTTTAAGAACCTGTGGTTTTATATGGGAATATGTACTATGTATTTTGATGGGTATTATAAACAGGTGTCTAGGGAGCCACACAATGTATGGAGAGTGTTAAAACAAATGAAAAATTATTTTAGCAAAACAGGGTGGCAAAGGAAAAACTGTACAAGAGGGTGTTCGGTATACTGAGTCAAAGACATGGCAGTTAGGAACAGGGTCTAGTCTAGAACCAAGAATTTTTAAAAGGTTGATATTTATTGACATGGGCCCCCTGCCAAGCTCCCCTACGCTGTATTTGAAAGTGAGAGGAGGAAGACATTTTAGCATGCGCAGTGAAGGGCCCTCTGTTTCCTAAGTAGACAGTCAATAACTGGAAAACATTAGACCTCAATTCTGTTCTGAGGTCAGTGGCTTCCAGTTATCAGCATGAAAGTAGGGGAAAGGAATGCAATAGTCAAAAGGTGGCCTTTCTCCTACCTGGAGGATGGCTGGGAGTTGGGGAACGCTGAGGAAAAAATATTCTTCAGGCATCATTCTCCCAGCTGTCCATCAATGAGAAAGTGTTTGTACCAAGGTTTTACACTAGACCAAGATGGAGAAGGAATTGCCTTCTCCAACCTGACAAAGGAAACAGGAGCTGATGGGACTGGGGCACGAAAGTGGGGGGGGGGGGTCCAGCCAGAACTGCACCCCTGGGCTAAGGAGTGATGGAGACAGCACAAACACAATTCTTAATGAATAATGTGAAACTGAATCCCCAGCACACTTTGAGTTAAATTTCCCTAACTTTTCATACAGTTTGGATTATGGCGCCATCAGAGTGTCATGCTGCAGTCCACAAGGTGATATGTGGGATGTGGTCTTTCAGACACCGCCCTCATCTTTTGCCCCAGAGCAGAGCAGAGGCAGCAGGCGTAAACCTGTGTTAGGACTAAAGTGCAGAGCTTCCCTTGGCCTAAGCTGGTCCCATTGCTGGTGTCAGAGGTCATGAAATCTTACTGGCTCTGGTGGGGTGGGCTTGGCATCCCAGCAACTCACCAACAGCGTCTCAAGAGCCCTGGGGGCAGCCTGGTGGAGGCGGTCCCACAGCCAGCCTGCAGACAGCAGAAGCCTCTCTGAGGTTTGCTCTTCACACGAGGCTGACTTCCACATCTTTCTGCAAGTGCTTACACCATGTCCAACCGCCCTCTGCACCTGGGCACAGCTGGTGCGGCCTGCCTTCTGGATAAGCATGACTGACCCTGAACAACCCCCGAATTACTAGAAGGTGCCTTTGAGCTCACACGGTGGAACCACAGTGGGAATGGCTTGGTGGATGCCTTGCCAGCCGTTCCGCAGCCCCGCTTCCCCCTCCATCTTCACTCCCCATCCTCTTATTTGCTGGCACAAGACTCAGTTGACATTACAAATGTCACTCACAGCTTCCCACCCTTAAACTCCCCCTGTAAACATCTGTTACAGAAACATACACAGCTCTTTCTGGAGGCTTTTCTTTGGTCCAAAACATAGATTGTAGAGCTGCAATGCTTCTGAATCTCATTCCATCTTTGGTTATTATCACAAGGCGTTGTTGAAAATGCAAAGCTAGCACAGGGTACGGTTATGGGTGGAGATGTGAGATGTGTCTAGAATGGGGCTGTAAAAACAGTTGACTTCAGTTTGGGGGCCCTGAGGCCGGAATGGTGCTGGGTGCTATTTGTGTACAGTTTGTGTCCTGTGTCCTGAAATAGTGACCTTTCTTACAATGCCATTCACTCAGAAAATAAAATGATTCAGCTCCTGGATTAATAAAAGCTATGAGGAAATTAAGTGAGCAGATACTGGTAGTGTTGAGCTCTTTCTTGAGCTTTGACCTTCACACGTAAATTAGATACGGCAAAAAAGCTTGAAGAGTTTTGAGACTTAACACCTTGTACTAGATGATCCTTTACACTTGTTGAGAGTTTTCCAAGGGATTTCACCCCAAAAATAATTTTACAAATGTTAAACTTCCCAACTTTTTTTGTTATGTCTTTATACCTGCTAAACTTGTGCAGGGACTGCTTGCATACTGCTGGTGAGCCTGGGAGAGGTTTCAGTATCTTAGATGGTTAACCAGACCTGTGAACGGGATGAAGGGTCCGAATTTTCCTGTGATCAAGTGATTATCACACTTGATCTAGCATTGAGTATCACCTGGGGGGCTTGTGGAAACCCAGGGCCAGGCCTGAGAACTTGCATTTGTCACAGGCTCCGAACTGATGCTGCTGCTGCTGGCCTGAGCATCACAGTTTGAACACCAGTGTTTTAGGACACTGGTAGTATTCTCTGGGGACATTTCACAGAAGTGAAAACTGAAGCTGAAGTTGCCCGAATAACTTCGGGAGTCTCTATGTTTATTAGTTGGTAAGACGAGGACATGTCTAACAGCTCCCAGACTGTCCCAAGACCTGATTGCCATTTCGTGGTCTCTCTATCTCCTACACTGTCTTTCCACCCAAATTGACTTTTTCATCCCAATTCCTCCTTGCTTCCCTAGCAAGCCAGTGCTTGAATAGTTAAGAGTTTATCTCCATTTCCAAATCTACAAATTTACATACCTAAGAAAAGTCCTCAGAAAGGAAGTTCCTGTATTTGGAATTGGCACCTGGGAAGTTCAGAGAAGCGAGGGGGGGGGGGGTTATGCCTTAGAAATTGGTCTGTCTCCTTTCATTTACTAGATTTGCATTCAGCTCTTTACAAGGTGTATTTGTTTTAAGAAACATCTGCAATATTTGTTTGGGTTCACTGCTGTCAAAGCCCCTCCGGGTGTTACTAATGACTCCTGAAAGAGTTCTGATAAATTCCTTCCTTAGACCACAGTGTGGCAGGATTTCTGTTAAAGTGGCATGCCTGCAAAAGAAAATTATAGAATTTAGTCTAAAAGCAGATGCTGACTTTGACTTGACATTAACCTCTCTCGTAGGTGTAACTTTGAATGCATGAACACAGATTAATTCCAATTGAGAAAAAATTAGCATGTGTCCTCAGTGTTCCTATTTGGGGTGTTTTTCATTAAAGTCACTTCAGTGTGGCACTGTTTACAGTCTCATATCAAGTTTGCCAACATTAAATCCTAGTAAATTATAAGTTGTGTTGGAAACTGAGGACTTACATTTTTAGTGATACTGCAGATAGAACAGGTTTGCTGCATATAACTCATCCCTCTGCCCATCCCTCCATTCAGTGATTGAACAAATACTTATTCATTCGTTTGTTCATCCATTGGGCGATTTGGCAGATATTTGTTGACCACCCTCTGTGCCTCCAGGGGCTAGTACAGAGAATGAGAGAGATGAGGTTCTTGCTGTAATGGAACTTATTTTCAATTGAGGCTGAGGAGGCAGTCCAACAAGTAAAAATATGATATTTGCAGTTACTGCTGTGTGCTGTAAGGAGGAGTGGTATGATTCAATGCATGTTTGAGAAGCTCATTCTGCCTGCTGTGTGGAGAGTGGACAGTAGGAGGGCAAAGAGGGAAAGCAGGGTGACCGATTTAAAATATTAAGACCAGCTGGTTGAAAATTCTCTGTTAGTATTTTTTCACTGTATCTGTCTATGAATGATGATATATCAATCCTTGTACATAGATCTTTGCACATTTGTCCAATTATTATTTTTTAAGGCAAGTTTCCAGAAGTGGAATTACTGAGATAAAAAGGTGTACGTATTTAAAATCTGATCCCTGTAGCTCAGGCACTTTGCAGAAGGGTAATTACCAGTTTTCCCTCCCATCAACAGCGTGTTAGAGTTCCAGTACGTGTGTCGTAGTGACACTGCATGTGTAACAGATTTTCTGCATGTGCTTCATTCATCCATGCCTCCATTCAGTGATTCAGCAAATATTTATTTACTCATTCATTTATTCATTCAGCGATTTGGCAGATACTTATGGACCTCCTAACGGGGGACTAGTGCAGAGAGAGAGAGAGACTTCACTCCATGCTTTTCATCCTTGTCAATCTGGAAAGTATGGAAAGACGTTAATTGTTCAGGTAGAGAATGAAGGAGACTTGGCTTGATAGCAGTTTGAATGAAGAAATCATGGGGGTCTTAGTAGGAACTGGTGGGACAACATCGCTGAAGAACACACAGAAAGAAACTCCAGCTCTGTTTATACAGCCTCTGGAAGGTGGTCCCTGCCTTGTGACTTCCACTCTCAGACCACATCCAAATTGGTGTTCACTTCTTTTTTTTTTTTTTTTTTTTTTTTTTAAGATTTTATTGGGGAATTGGGGAGGGGGACCAGCCAAGTTGTTCAGTCTTCATTGTAGAGGGCTCCAGTCGCCCTCTGGCTTCAGTCAGCAGCTCGTGGCCTCTAAGCTCAAGGTGCTGTGTTCAGTCTTAGTTGCGGGTGGGCATAGCCACCGTCCTATGCAGGAGTCAAACCAGCAGCCTTGTTGTTAAGAGCACACATTCTATCCTCTGAGACATCAGACAGCAGCTCAGCTCAAGGTGCTGAGGTCAGTCTTAGTTGTGGGTAGGCGTAGCCACCATCTAACAGGTAATCTTGTTGTTACACCAGCTGAGCCATCCGCCACCTGTTGGCAGCTCAGCAGCAGCTCAGCTCAGGTGCACCATCACTGGCCCATGTGGGAATCAAACCAGTGGCCCTGTTGCTCAGAGCTTGCGTCTAAACCAACTCTTAACCAACTGAGCGACTCAGCCAGATCACTTCTGATCCAACATTTCATGAAGGACATTCACAGACTGGAGACAGTATTCCAAGATTAGTAGTGATTGGTATAATTCAAGAGACTTGAGAGCAGAGCTTGAGGGGGCTAGCTGAAGGAGCCAGAGTTGTTCTATTTTAAGAAAGCTTTGGAGAAATGCGGTCATCATCCTGAACTGTTGGAAGAGCTGCCACATAGAGGAGAATGCAGATTGATTCTATATTGCCCCAGAGGACAGATAGACATTTAAAGGAAGTACGGAATTTTTGACTCAGCATGGGGGAGGTGATTTTAACAGAACTGTGGAAAATGCAGAAGTCCTTGTGGCTGAAAGCATGCAAGCAGAACTAAATGACCGTCTCTCCAGTGTGCTGTGGAGAGGACTTTCTGTGCTGAGTGGGAGGTTGGATAGCATCTCTCTCAGCTCCTTTCCAGTTCTGAGGCTTGTTGTCATTTAGATTCTTAACGCACATGGTAATTAATGAATTAGCCCTTGAAATAAAACCTGAGAGAAAAACAGACTCAAGCCTTCTAAAGAAGAGAAACAGAATTATATGCTCCCCACTAGCCCTTGTTTTTGTTTGGCCACATTCTGTGGGAAAGAGGCCATGACTGGCTAGTCGTGGTGAGTCGCCCCACTTCCTGTGAGTGTTTGGGAGGAAATGGACAGCTAATGTTGCTGTCCTACTATCAGAGGCCAGGGAAGAAGAGTAGAGGTCAGTGTGGGGAGAATCGTTAACTACAGATTACATCCAACTTCAGAAGGCTGGAGCTCCGAACCCTGGCAGCCCAACTATTGAATTCAGTTCTTAAATGAGCCTGCAGCTGTTGGTCACCAAGGAGCTGACAGGACAGATTGGGAACACCCCGTGTCTTGGCCAGCAACCGGAGATTTAACCCCAGAATTGAACGTTGCTTGAGCTTTGAACCCGGGGCTCTGGCTGGGCTCAGTCGGAGACCTGAGTGGGTTGATGCGTTCAGCAGCCTGTACTTGACACCAAGCTCTCAAGACTGTTCTGATCCAGTCTCCTCTCCCTGCCTTTGGCAGTGATGCAATTCAAGGGCATCCCCAGTTTTTTCAGAATGAGAGAGACAGGACAAGAGGTAGGGAATGTTCTCTGCCTGACCTTGGCCCGGCCCTTCACTCCCTGTTGAAATTTGGTTATAGTTTGGTAACAACTACTGGGCCTCGGGCCACAGTCCCTCAGAAAGGAAGTGTCTGCGTTCGGGTTCGAGCCCTCAGATGGCAGTTTGTGATCCAGAACACAGATCCAAAGGCTTTGGAGGAAAAGCATGGATTCTGGAGTTGGCACACCTGGGTCCGTGCTGGCTGTAAGGCCCTGGGTGTGTCATCCTCTCCACACCTCACCTGCTTCATCTGCAAAATGGAAATAATCTGCGAGTTACCCCATATCCTCCCTGATTGCTCACTCTGGTCCCTCCTCTTCCTCTGTCTGTGAACAGCTTCTGTCGTAAGTCCCAAGAACTGCATTTTATAAATATTAGTATCATGACAGAAAAGATACAATTTGAAATGAGCTACTGAACTGCTGACAGTTGTCAATCTCCAATTTCCAAATTTCTCACAGGTTATTGTAGCCTCATGTTCATTTGCACAAGTAACCTGTTGACTGTTGAAGAAAACGGTATTAATTTTTTTTCTATTAATTTTAAGTGATTTATTGAAAAAGGTAGGTTTGGTACTAATTTATATCTCTTAGTATCATTCTTCCTCAATTCTTAAATGATTCAGAAAAAGATTGTTTTATTTTCTTTTTACATTTCTAAAGTTGGAATGTGCCATACAATAAATGTCAAAAGAAACTTGGCAGTCTTTCTTTTTCCCTTCTAAACGCTGGTATTAAGTGATGGTCGCCTTAAATCACCTTAGAAAGCAGGTACTGAGAACGAGGCTGTTTGTTTCCATTAAGTTTCCCAGGGCTTCAGGGGACCGACAACTAATAATAAAGCATCCTTCCCTAGTAATTAAGCAAGGAATTATGGTGATGGTTGTGATGCCTTTCCATTCTCTCCCACACTGATCCCCCTAACAGAACAGAGCTTAGGCCACGTCTCATCTGCCAGCTGATGGTTGGGCTGGTGCTCTTGGGGCAGGGCTGATGGCGGGGACCCCTCCACATTCTAGAGTATGTCTGTAGAAGCAGAACAAGAGAAGTCAGCATCTTCACTCCACATACTCAGAAAAGAGGCCTCACAGGCGTCGCAGGCCAAGGGTTATGTGAGGAAAAGGCCTGATCTTAGCCCTGGCCTTGAGTTGGTGGCCTGAGAGCCTGATTGTTGCAGCTTGTGGTGCACAAGCTTCTTCGCCTTTTCATCCTCCTGCCGCCTCCTCTGAAGAAGGCACAGCAGAAAGGGAGCTGAACTTCCTTTTAAAAGTGTGCCAGAATCGTCTGTGAAAATTTTGCTGTCGTTTCCCATGCCTGAGAACTTCGCTGTTACGATAATCCTATAAAAGAGCTATTTATGAAAAGCTGTGGCTTCATTCCTACATCTGGCACAGTTTAACCCCAGTCAAAGATGATGGCGATGATGATTATCATTAGAAAAACTAATTTTTTTGTCACAAAGCAAGGGAATTGAGATTGACTATCTTTTTGTATGTCACTTTCTTTCTTGGTACCTTGTTGTTCAGATGTTTAAGAACTTGATAAAGTTAGGTCACTTAAATCAGACCATCCATCAAACTCTTCATCCATATACGTATAGTATTTATATGTAATACTTCCTTATATGTGTATTCCTAGTCCCGTAGGTGTCAGGTTTGCAACGTGATTTCCTCATTTCATTGCCCCAGCTATTCTCATGATCTGTTAATCCATGTAATACCATGAACAACAGGGAAAGGCTCTCAGGTCTTAATAAGCACTCCAGACATTTGCTCTGTCGGCATTTCTCAAATTTGACCCCCAACATGCTTCAGAAGGCAGAATAGAGAGAACATATACCACTATAAGATGGGGGCTGAGTTCTGGGGCAAATCCAGAGTGATTAGTTGGTTTATGAAATAGCAGTATCTGCGAATTGTTTATTCTATAGAATTATGTGTCCTCAAATAATTTACTTTATCTCAATAAGAACTGGTCGTCAGAGTTTGGTTTTATCTCAGTGCCAGTGAAGTTCATGAATATCTCCCAATTGACGGCAAGGCATCAAATGACATTTTTTTAGATAGCACTTGCAAGAGCTTTAAGTGGGATTCAGGTTATAAGGTTTTAAAAAGAGAGAAGTCATTGCATAAATTATACTCCATGTCTCTTAACTAAAGAAAATGTACCAACGTTTAAATATAAAAAATTTAAAAGAAATAAACCAACTCAGTTGATGGCTGAATCACATTGTGTGTGTGTGTGTGTGTTTGTGTTCTCTATAGACATATGAAGATCCACGAGAAGGACCCTAACAGCGCTACCGCTGCTGCCCCTCCGTCCCCACTGAAGCGCAGGCGGCTGTCCTCCAAAAGGAAACTGAGTCATGATGCCGAGTCGGAGAAGGAAGACCCAGCGCCTGCTAAAAAGGTCCTCTGCTCCCGGCACAGATGTGCCTAGCCACGGGACTCAGGGCAGATACCTCTGGGCATTATTTGCACAGTTTTGGGGACTTGGCAGACATGCATGCTAAGCTCTTCGCTGTGTCTTCCACACTGTTTTGTAAGGTGTCTACAGAAAAATGTACCTATTGCCTTCTTCTGTGGAGCCCCCTCGCTGCGCCCACTGATGAACGGCTTGTTCCATTCTTCTTGGGCCTTTTCTGTTTTTCCAGCTACAGTGGGAGTTCCATAAGTGTTAGGGACCCTTTTGTCCTCACTCTTTTATTCCCAGTGCCTGTTAGATGCTAGCTGCTCTCTAAATATTTGTTGGATGGATGAGTGGGTTGAGGGTGGGTGGATGGATGATGGATGGCTGGGTGGGTGGGTGGCTGGGTGGGTGGATGGATGGATGGGCGGATGGATGGCCAAACGGATAGATGGGCGGACGGACGAATGGATGCATGCCTGGGTGGATGGGTAGATGGTAGTATTCAGTGAATATCTGTCACATGAATGAAGGACTAGTCAGTAGATCTTTAATACCTGGGAGGGAAGCATCCTTTTCGTTTTAGATAGCCGCTGGGTTTAGTGCTGGCTTCTCTTCAAAAGCAAACACACGTGAGAGGCCGCCTTCATGACTGCACTTTTTTCCTTTCCCCTAAGATGGTAGAAGATGGGCAGTTGGGTGACTTGGAAAAGAAGACTGATGAAGTGTTTCACTGCCCAGTGTGTTTCAAGGAGTTTGTTTGCAAGTATGGACTGGAGACCCACATGGAGACGCACTCAGATAACCCACTAAGGTAGGAGAAAGGGTGGAATATATCTCTACTCTGGAAAGGTCTTTTTCTTTCCTGTTTCTTCTGGCATATTCTTAGTTTCCATTACTCCACACTGGGCTGAAATGATTTAACTTGGATGTGATGACGGTAGTAAGGCCGTTAAGAGTGGGGTATGGTGTAGGGAAGAAGTCGAACTGAAAGGTGTGAGACAGAAGGTGGCTGTGGCCACAGGGTGTGTCACCGAGGTTCAGTCTGCCCCTGGAGCCATCACCCTGCACTCCCCGCACAGGGGCGTCTGGGCAGCAGACACATTGTCTTCACAGAGGAGTTGCAATCCAAATGATTGGTAGTGTGTGGTAAGGCCAGGAAAGGCATGTCAGGTGCCTGTAGGTGTTTGCACTGAACTGGGAGCACCAAACATTAAGAACGCATTTTGGGGTAAGACCAGGTTCTGCCTCTTTTAAGACATTTGACCCAAAGTGAAGCCTGTCACAGGAGAACCGTGATAGGCGATGGTTGCGCTGCGTCAGCCTCCGTTTTAGATCTTCGCTTGCTCTGGTTTTTCTTATCCTGAGCTTTCCCAAGGCAGAAAACGTGGATGGTAATATGACTTTCCAGCAGAATCTGGGGGGGGGGGGGGACTGGACTTGGCTTTCTTTGCCTACCTTCTCTGAGAACTTTTTCATCAAGCAGAAAGTCCTGTGTTCTTAGTGAGCAGATAGGCTTGGAACCTTTTGGTATAGAACTGCCACTTTAAAATGTTATGCCGTAGCCTTAAACACTGAAGAGAACAAGGCGCCATGGGGACCTTGGGTGCAGGGCAGGACTGGAAGCAGCATGTCTGCCAGAGTCAGCAGGGCAGAGGTGACCCTGCTTGGGGTCTCAGATGACAGCTTGGGAGTGTAGAAATCTGAACATCTGTGTGACTCACCGATATATAAACTATTTTTCCTTCCTAAAGACATGTGTTTGGTCGTGACTTAGTAGTGAAAAGGTTTGAACAAGCTAAAGACTTTTGTGTTGGGGAAACCCTAATTGTATGGTAACTTAAAGCCATGTCAAATAGCATTATCCTTAATCACATTAACTTGACATTTTTCCATTAGGGGGAAAAAGGATTTATGAAGAGTTTAAACTGCTGAGCAGTTGAAGTGCTAGGAAATGTCTTCACGTAACTCGCCCCATCTCTGGAAACTGCACGGTGTGTCAGAGTGGGCATGGGCCTGGGTCCCAGCTGCGCCTCTGCTGCGTGGGAGCTGGTCATCCCTGTGTTCCCTCTCGGGCCTCAAATTCTGTGATTCTGAAACCTGTCTCTTAACAGTTGTTCTTCTGTCTACCAAGAAAAAGCATTTGGCTCCTCCTTAACAGGCCCTGTATTTCTGAGAGATTCAGGAACTTCATGGTTTCATTAACGTTCATAGCATCCCCAGGATGTGGGCTTGTGGCGGGTGATGAATATTGAAATAGTTTGCTAGACTGAGGACCTCAGCAAATAGAGGTGAAGTTACCAGATGATCCTCACATGGCAAATCATGACCAGAGGCAGGAAGAGCCCGTAGGACCCCCAACTCCCATTTCTATCAAACAGCCGTCTGACTCAGCACTGCAAAGTCAACACACTGCTGCTCTCTGAATTCCTTCCTAATTTTTATTTCACTTCATGCTTTATTCTGTGCTCAGCTATTAGGAATTACCCATTTGCCCCTTCTGGATAATTCTACCTTACAGGGAAAATAACTTGACTCTCAGGAGAGACTTCTGAGTGGCAAGGGCCTGCACAGCAGTGTATGGCAGTGATAGATAAAGATCAAGTATCCCCTTAAATGCTGGCCTGGACAAGGGTGTGGGTTCTTCTGGAGCAGGGCATTCTGAACAAGCACCTACTCCAGGGACAGGCTGCGCTTGCTATGCAGAGAGGATGGAGATGGGAATGGCACTGGGTACTGGTGGTTCCTTTCTGCACCATTCGGTGGGTGATCCACTCTCCGTGACTCCTAGGCCACCGGGGTTGCCAACGGGCTGTGAAGTTCAACCTTGGGTTCTGCATGTTTTCCTTACCTACTCTGTAGTAACACCCTTTGTTTGGTGAGGGGTTGACAGGAGAAGTTTTATAGTTTGGCGGGGACTCAGCCCTTCCTGGCAGCTTCCCTCCCACTGGAGCCCTGGACGCTGGCCCATGGCACCTGGCAGGGGCTGTAAAGAGGGGCTGCCTTGCATCCCTTGTGGGAAACAGCCAGGCCATTCCCTGTCTGGTGGCTTTTGCTAGATGGGGTGGGTCTTGCGTCTGGAAACCAAAAGGAGTTGATTACAGAACATAGTTAATTTCCCTTTTCTCCTCTCTGCTCTGCCGTTCCACATAATAGCCTGCTATCAGAGGAGGCCATTGGGGCAGGCAGGAGCCAGCAGGGCCCAGCCAGGCAGTGAACTGTGACAGTAGCTGGTGGGAGAAACTGCTTGTTAACCCAGAGCTAAAATAGACCAATTTCATTTGCAGACTCCAAAGGCAGTAGAACCACAGTCAGATGGATGCTACCAGTTTAGACAGCAAGTTTTTAACTCAAAACAGCTGTTAGCTTCTCTCTCTCCTCCTCTTATCCCCTACCCCCAAAGCTGGCAAGGTGCCCATTGTTTCTTAATAAGAAGCATTGGAAATCCAAACTGTAAACACAGAGGCGGGTCTCCTGCATTCCCATGTTTCAGAGTAACTAAGTGTCACCGTAGAACAGAAGGAGACACGAAGCCACTTGGAATGCTTGGTGCTGGCTGTGGTTTGCGTCCTGGTGTGACCAGCAGTAAAGTGGCCCCTCTGCACAGCTCCCCAGACCAGGAGAAGGGCGGGCTTATGGAGGTGACAGGCAAGAGTACTCAGCGAGCAGGTGGATCCAAAGAGGACATCTCTGAGCAAGGATGTTTCAGGGTGTTGAATATCTTGCTTGCTTATAAGAATAGACCAGAGTAACAAGCCAACCGCTGCTTTGAATACAGTTAGCTGGGAGGGAAGTCCAGTCAGCACCCACCTGTACAAGTAGGATGAGAGCTACATGGATCATTTTAAAATTTTCTAGTAGCCACATTAAAAAGAAAAAAAATGAGGGGGCCAACCGAGTGGCACATTGGCTAAGAGCTGGTTTTGGGATGCCAGTGGCCCTGGTTCGGATCCCACATATGAGGGCCAGTGACACTGCCCTCTACAGCTAAGATGGTGAACAACAGCTCCACCTGGAACTGGGCTGTGCAAGCCCTGGCGACGGTGTAGGCTGCAGCCCCTGCTGCAGTGGGCAGCCATAGGCTACAGTGAGTGGCTGGCAGCCAGCGTGAGCTGCCAATAGCCGCTGTGAGCGACCATCCAGAGGCCGGCGACTGATCTGCCTCATCAGGGAAGAGCGCAATGAAGATACCAACATGGGCCAGTGAAGCAACATCCTCCACAACTAGACTGAAGAACAAAAAGACAGCAACTTGTCTGTTCCCCTTCCCTGATTCCCCAACTCTTTTCCCCTCCCCCAATTCCCCAATAAAATCTTAAAAACAAAACATGAAATTAATCATGCTTTGTTGATTATACCAGTATATCCCAAATATAATGTCAATATAGATTCACTGTAAAAATTGTCAGTGATATGTGTTACATTCTTGTTTACACGCTAAGTCTTTGCAGTCCAGGGTGTGTGATATGATGACAGCCCATCTCAGTCTGAACAGACGTGTCTTCAGGGCTTGGCAGCCCACCACGCACACACACAGTGCATGGTCAGGACAGGCCTGTGGTGGCAGGGAGGGCTCCGAGGCAGCAGCTTCCCTTTGGAGGCCCCTGGTCTTGTGTCTGAGTGACTTCTCTCAGGCTGACCAGGGCAGGGCTGGGTTGGATGACAGCTGGGGTCACCATGTCTATGCGTCTGCAGCGGGGGGCTAAACTTGGCAAAAGTTGTGTAATCTTACATGGCTTCTTGATTAAAGGAGATCAGGTAACAAATCATTTTTAAATTATTTCGGTTGGGGCCGGCCGAGTGGCGTGGTGGTTAATTGCTGGCTTGGGAAGCCAGCGGCCCTGGTTACGTCCCACATATGAGGGCCAGTAACACTGCCCTCAAAAAAAAAAAAAATTATTATGGTTGAAAGGTACCCAACAAATGATTGAGTGCTTGTTATGTGTCAGGCATTTGACCTGACTAGAGGGAAAAAATGGTGCTATTGGAGACAGGGCCCCTGAGGGGCCAGTCAGTAAACAAGTAATGGGGCAGTTATAAAACAGAATGAAGGGGTAAATTCAGGGCCAGAAGGGGTATGGAGCCTGTGGTCCAAGCAGAGGAAGCCTCATCAGCTGGTGCAGCACTCCTCGGCATTTTATATCAGGTATCAGCCCTTCACTGCCTGTTCTCCACTGAGCGCCCTTCTCGTTCTGGTCTAATTATTGACCTTGGTTGTCAAGCGATTTTAAATTTTAAGGTGACGTCCTTAAATCTGTGTCAGAAATTAGTACATGGGGAACCCAAACGGGCTCCAACAGGCATGACTGTGTGTGGGGAGGGGTGGGGGTAAGGGCTGATGCAGGCGTGGAGCAGGCACTGGGGGCCAGCCTTCATCTAAGCAGTAGATAGAGGTGCCAGAACCTTTTTTCTTTTGGATTCTCAAATGTTCCAAGAAGTATTCAGCTCCCTTTACTGTGCACACACACACACTCACATACACACACTTACACCCACACACACACTCTTTCACACCCACTCACACACGTACGCACGCACACACTCACACCCACATACTTACACCTCCACCCCCACATACACACCCACACTCACACACACACACACACACACACACACACACACACACACACACACCAACCCTCACACCCACACCTGCAGGAAGACCCTCAGAGTAATTTACATCGCATTGGTCCTAATTCACTTGTTAAATGCCATTCTAAAAATAGGGAAGGGTTTGTCAGCATCTTGTATTTAAGAGTCTCAGGGTTCTGAGGCTGAGGCTTGGCCAGGCTGGAGCAGATTTAAAATGATACTGGTGGCTGAGGATGGAGGGGAGGACACTCCCCCTCTCCCCATCCCTCACCCCTGCCTCTACCCAGGAAGCTGGAAGGCGCCTCTGTCAGGACTGCCCCCCCCCCACGCCCACGGAGCCTGTCAGTGACTTGGGCTGTGCTGGGCAGGGACAGCCACCAGCTTCTGGGCTCACCCCAGCCCTCCCGTGGTGAAGTCCTAGAGCTGCCCCTGCTTCACGCCACGCTGGTTTGGTTGAACAGTCTGAGCAGGGTGTTGGGAGGCAGTGTGCAGCCTGGTGGATTCCTGGGCGTGGGGAGGGCAGGCTGCCACCCGCCGCTGGCCAGGGCCCTGTCACAGGGCCCACACTGTTGCTCCCAGCAACTGGGAGAGATTAGTGCAGCTGTTGGATGTCAGTTCTCGGCCTGGACTGCACTAGAGGGGAGGGGAGGCTGGAGGGGAGAGGAATGTCTGAATTGGGCGGGGTTCGGAGCGGTGATTTGCACTTAGCCCTTCCTGCCACCAGAAACAGAGCAGGAAAAATGAAGCATGAAATCCCTTCAAAAAAGGAATGTCAGTTTCTCGATTAAAACGCTATAATGAGCCATTAATCCAGTGTCTCAGGGAAGTGGCCAGGGTGAACAGCAGCTTTCTCAGCAAGGTATTTCACAGGTTCTGAGGCTGGGTTGGGCCTGCTGGCTGCCTGTGGGGAGTGAGTGGTAAGAAAGGCTCCTGTGGGCTGCTGTCCAGTGCCCAGGCATTAAGAATGTGACCTGGGTTGTAGAAGGAGCTGGGCATCTGCAGTAACTGCCCTTTGAACAGACAGCAGAGCAGCAGGGAGGAGCTAAGCCACTGGCTCCATGCCAGCTGCCTGGCAGCTCCTTGACCTCAGGCGAGTTGAGACTCAGTTTCCCCATCTGGAAAATGGATTTGAGGACTGCTGTGAGGATGAAAGGGGCAATCCATAGTCTTCAGACTGTAACAAATGCTAAGTGAACATTTACCTCTGATACTGTTATTTAGAATGTATCCTTTTTGATATTTTAAACATTGTAACATTTACAGTCAGGTTCTGTGCCACTCTTTTGGGTATCCCATTCCAGTGAAACTGAGAGGAGTCAAATTCCCGGGTTTCTCCCAGGTACTGTTTACTTGAAAGGGAACATAAAAACAGGCTGTCCTTGAGGTTTTTTGTTTTGTTTTGTTTTTAGCTGAGCCATCCTGCCACCTGTTGGCAGCTCAGCTGCAGCTCAGCTCAGGCTGGGCATCGAACTGCTGTTGCTCAGAGCCCAGCTCACACTCCTAAGTGAGCTCTTAACCAATTGAGCCACTTGGCCCGCCCATGTCCTTGAGGTTTTTTGTTGTTGTTGTTGTTGTTTTTGAGGGCAGTGTCACTGTCCCTCATATGTGGGACCTGACCCGGGGCCGCTGGCTTCCCAAGCCAGCGCTTAATCACTGCACCACTCAGCCAACCCTGTCCTTGAGTTTTTATTGTTATAAAGAGCTGCTTTTATCTAGTTTTGCTTTTGTTAAAATTGGGAAACTGAGTAGCTATTTAAATTTGATTTGAGTCCTACCTACCAAATTTTGTAATCCAGATATTGTGGGTATTGTATTGAAAGCCAGATATTTAGAAGCGTAAAGGGACTTGACACCTTTGAGTACCATACTTCATTTTCCTTAGATTGTTGGGGAAACCAGAGATTCTAAAAAAAATGTGTTTCCTGATGTTTACAATTTGCCAAAACATCCTTTTGAAAATATATTTAGCAGTTTATTTTTTTTTTTTTTTACGCATTCTTCATGGGGTCATCTGTCTGTTCATTACCTGCCATGATGGTAGACTTCATAGAGTGACATAAAAGTCAGGTGCCCGAGTTTTATCGCTTTGGGCTACTCTTAAGTGTTTTTGCTTGACTTCAGGATTTTCTTCTTGTTCTGGAGAGTGAAGGTCACCAGGTAAATAAAATATTATCGTAGCAAGCACAGGAGGAGCTAGTTCTGTAATTGTTTAGCCACAAGGTTGTTTTTTTGTTAAAAAAGAAAGGCGTTTTGGTGGTTTGTTTTCCATTCCTGTAAACCCCATTTCTGATCAATTTGCTTCCCAGCCTGACTCTTAATCTTTGATGTGTGTACTTGCTCCCGTCACATATTAGGTACTTAGGGAAGATTGTTTGGGAAACAGGCTTCAGTCACTGGTTATCAGGGCTGATTCCTTTAATGGTGACAGTTATTCCTGATAAGTACCTGGTAGCCTACTGTGGGCCCTCACAACTGCCGGCTGTCCTCAGGGCTTCTCATACCCTGACCTGCACACAATACATGCCCATGCCATAGCAGCACATCTGTCACACCGCATCTCCACCCCAGCCCCAAATTATGCTGGTTTCTTTTTTTTTTTTAAGATATTATTGGGGAATTAGGGGAGGGGAACATTGTTGGGGAATCAGGGAAGGGGAACAGACAAGTTGCTGTCTTTTTGTTCTTCAGTCTAGTTGCGGAGGACGTTGCTTCATTGGCCCATGTTGGTATTATCATTGCGCTTTTCCCAGATGAGGCACATCGATCGCCGGCCTCTGGATGGTCGCTCACGGTGGCTCTTGGCAGCTCACACTGGCTGCCGGCCACTCAGTGTAGCTTATGGCAGCCCACTGCAGCAGGGGCTGCAGCCTACACTGTCGCCGGGGCTCGCACAGCCCAGTTCCAGGTGGAGCTGTTGTTAGCTGTAGAGGGCAGTGTCACTGGCCCTCATATGTGGGATCTGAACTCGGGGCCGCTGGCATCCCAAACCAGCTCTTAACCTCTGCACCACTCGGCCGGCCCATGCTGGTTTCTTTTAGAAAAGGAAAGAAAGAAAAAGAACCGATACCATGCCCTGCCTCATTAGGCAAGTCGTGGTACATTTCAGTTCTCTGTTCAATGAATTTAAAACTTTTAACTTTTTTTTACGACTGGTACACCTGGCTATGAACAGGAACATCGTTCATTTACAATAAAGTCCTTTGAGAATTGAAAGGACAAACCCTCAAGGAAGGAGAGCATTTCCTTGGCCTACCAGAGCTGGCTTATTCCAGCCCTTACCTTGCTGTCCCTTTGCCTGTGGCAGCCAGAGGCGGAGGTTGAGCACACTGACTGGCGGGGCTGGGTCTCTCTGTGGCTTCAGGATCAGGCCAGTTGACTGTTCTTGTGGGAGTCAGGCTTCTCTGACCACGTTAGCAATGGACTCTTTCCAGCCCAGCCAATCTCAAGGCTGGAATCAGTGTGCTGTGGGATTTTGCTCATCTGTGTGATTTCCCAAGGAGAAGGGACACAAGAAGGGCTCAAGTATATGTTGAAGGCTCTCTGTGATCCTGGTGCCTCCCTCTGGCCCCCGGCATTGGCAGCCCCCATTCCTGCCATCTGTCCTTTGTATACCAGGGGCCACAGTGGAAACTGGGCTCACCCCACTGCATGCTGCTGGGAGGCATTTCTCTGCCCTGGGACCCCACCTCAGCCCTCTGCTGTCTGTGCTTCACAGCTACCCGTGCCCCTTCGATGACATTACAAGTGGTGCTAAGGGAGGCAGGGAAAGAGCAGCTAAGCTGCAGGCAGCTGCTTTTCCCCTCTGCTGCTCAAGAGAGCCCAGCCCAACTCTGCATGCCCCAAACTACAGCTCCTTTCTCTCCACCCACCCCTAACAGAGCTAACTAGAGCCCTGCCCTGGTCATAGGAACGAACCACCATGATGGAGCAGCCCTGCGAGAAGCAGGACCCACAGATCTGGGGCTGGGATGTCACATGCGGGGGAGTGGGAAGTGCTAAAATCTACTCTAGTATTCTAAATTAAATTTTCTTACTCTCTTAGAGAAGCATTTGCTAACGTTCTGGAATTCAGGTTCTGGGTGATATAGGCGCTGGTGAACTGCCTTGGGGTATAAAAGCACCATTTCTGTGAGCAAAATGATTTGGCATTCTCACAGGTGATCATCCTTTTTTAACTTGAGGACAGGCTGAATGTCCACATTAGCATACATCCCTGTGTTCCATGTGTGAGCTCGACTTTACTTCAGTTGCACTTTGCAGTTTTTCTACTGATGAATTTTTGTTTTCCTTACAATAACGTATTTGTATTTGCATTTCCATATGTGATTTAAAAAGAAAGCAAACAAGTTTTGTTTTTAGAAGAGTCAGTGAGGTTGTATCATACATCTCTTTTTTTTTTTTTTTTTTTTGAGGGCATTGTCACTGGCCCTCACATGTGGGATCAAACCGGGCCCGCTGGCTTCCTAAGCCTGCGCTTAACCACTGCAGTGAGGTTCTACTAGCTTGTTTAAATCCTACAACTAGATACACTTTGTCCCAAATGTATTTGACTTACAGCGAAGCTAATCCTTTGGAGAAGTTACCCTCAGTTTCCAACAGAGGTCCAGCTCTGGTGCCAGAAAATCAGAAAGCAGCCTCTTGGGTTTGTAAAATTTCCCTCTGGCACATCGTCAAAAATCACTTGCAGAATGAAATAGTCCTACAGTGCCCCCCTCTCCTATGATACAGTTATACTCCATCGAAATAGTTTGCAATCGTTCTGTTCACAAGTTCCCAGCAGAGTTGAGAGATTTCTCCCAACCAGGAGTAAGGGGAGAGTTGTGGGGGCCACCAGACCAATTGCCGTGGCCTTAAAGAAGACTGACAGGCCCACGTGAAGTTAGCAAATACCCCAAGATGGATGGCTGCCTGCAGGCCCTGCATCCAGCAGCATTGCTTACAGATTTACAATGACCTTCATTGTCCTTGAAGAGCTGCTTAGAAACAAAGTTGCAAAGCATTCTTCCTGGAGCTTTGGAAGGCTGGTTGAACCAGAGTACAGCTCTGGCTGACGAAGGCCAATCCAAGTGCTCCTGGGTGATGGGTTTCCAAACTGGTTTTATGTAAGGTCTGTCAACAGGTGCTGAGTGTGAGATAGGAGGCACTGTTTTTCTGTGGGGTTTTTGTTTGTTTGTTTGTTGTTTTGTTTTCTTTTTAACCAGCCTCACAATGTGCTTCTGGTTTCAAAGCAGATTTTGTTTTTTTTCTGCCACTATTGAGCTGCTTGTTTGTGACATGATATTCTATATCTTTATAGAAGTGAAACAGGAGAGCGCCTTGATTGAAATCCCATGAAAACAGAGGTGTGAAGTTGTAGATCTAGGGTCTTATTTCGATGTTATTAGAAAGCTCTGAGTGGGTGTGGTACTGGGAAGGTACACGCTTTTGGGGAGCCATGGCTCTAGGAGGGGTGGTCAGGATGCAGGTGGTATATGTAGGACAGAGAGTTCACCAGGAAGAACACGAGTTTCTCCCCCAAGTCTCAAGATTAAACACCAGATAGAGGTAGAGAAGACTGGGAAGTTCTTGATAGTGAAAAGAGAGAACACATCCTTTTGAAATTAAAATTCCATTTTCCACATTTTTAGTGTACTCTATCAGGAAATGAACTGTTTTTGTTGTTGTTGTTGCTAACAATATAAAAAATGGTTCCATGTGGAATGCCACCTTGCAGTTTTCCATGCATTTTGTTATCTGTTGTTATTCACAGTAACTCTAAAGATAAAGGATAAAGAGCCCTCACAGGCTTGTACCTTAAGGTGTTTATAGATTCGAGATCCTTTCACTTAAATTGTCACTATAATTTGTTTTCCAAACTTGTCTAACTATGAATCACCTGGCGTGCTTGTTCACATACAGATTCCTAGGCCCATTCTCTAAGTTACTTGGATTCTGGTTTCTTAACAAGGTCACGAGGGAATTCTTAGCTCAGGCATGTTTGGGAAATTTTACATAGCAGGCAACTGAAATGCAGATGAAATAAGTCGTCCAAGGTCACGCAATCTGAACTTCCCTTCCCAGTGTCTCTGGTCCCCGGGCCCATCCCCCTACTGCCTCACAACTGTCCCCCACAGAGGACACGGCTTTGGGGTTGGCGCTGGTTCATTGTGCCGTGTGTTTACTGAGCACTTCGTCAGTGCGAGACTCTGGCCTAGACAGATGGCAGAAACAGGAGGGCTTCTCAGCTAAACAAGAGACTAGAGGAGCTAGACATGTAGAAATAGGTGATGAAAAATGTGATGTTATTCAAAATTGGTTGCTACAGTAGAAGCACAGCAAATTCTGATTGTTCTGTTAGAAAAGACACTCCGTTGTTTTTTTTTAAACCTAGTTATGATGTGCCCATCACAGAGTACTTACGGCCGATAGGCTGTGCACTAGTCTCAGAGGGGAGGGTGTTCAGAAGGATCTCTGGGGTAAACAAAAAAAATAACAGAACCTTCTCTCTCATCTCGCTCCTTAAAAATTCCTGTTTTTATATTTTATTACATACCTGGCATGTTGTTATATGTGCCTGCAAATATGTGTGTGTCTATAAATACATAACAGGCACAATACACGTTTCTCAGTTAAACAAACAAATACGGGACGCATGCTCAGAAATATTTTCATTACAAAGTGTTGTACAGTTCACAACATTTGCAGCCCACTTCCCAGGTCTACCTGCTCACTTTTTACAGCTGACTTACATGCTACCAAAAGTCCATACTATTTCTTCCCAACCTGTGTATGTCAGTGATATTTGTCTTTATTTGCTATAATTTCATTAAATTTTATATAAACCAATGAGCTACTGGTTTGTTTGTTTTTTGGTGGTTTTTTTTTTAAAGAATGGCGTCTGTGAAAACTGAGTTGGGCATACTTGTTTATAGTCCAAATTGGACAGTTTTTGTTTTTTGGTGTTTTTTTTGTTTTGTTTTGGGGTTTTTTTGTCATGTCAAATTGAGAGGTGGGTAGGATGCTGATGAACAGTTGAGAGAAATAGTCATAAAAATCTAGGATTCTGGTTTAGTTTGGTTTACAAAAATCTAGGTTCTTGCTCTGCCTTAAAGAATCTAAAACTGGAAGTCAGAGATGTTATGAGTACGATTCATGCAGCGACAGTGACACTGGAACTAGACTCTTAGCATGAGTGGGCAAGTGAATGTCCAGCCGAATCTTGTTGCACACCGTCGTCATGTTCCATAAAGTCACCGTGAACACAGATCACTGGGCCATTGTTCCTGGGGAAACGCAGGGTCACAACACTCTCATCAGCTCATCACCAGGACATCACCTTGTGTTATGTGTTCCTGTGTAAAGGCACCCTAGTTAATAAATACTATCGATTCATTAACGTTGAACTCACAGCCACCAGCACTGCAACTCATGCTCAAGTGAACTGTGTTGAACACACGTCCTTTTTCCGTAAGGCACCGCGCAGCTTTCTTTACACGTAGGAATGCTAGGCGGCAGCACTTCAGCACTACGCTTGGGACCATTTTAAACAGCAGAATCACCAACACAAAGCACAAAATAGATTGGGGCATTATGGAGAAGTGTGGCGCTAAATAGACTGCAAAGGACACTTGTTTCCAGCCTGAGAGCTGATACGAGCAGGCAGAGCGTCTCCTGTGCGACCTCAGCTGGGCATGTGTGCGTAGGGCAGCTCAGGTTTCCCCTGTGCTGGGCACGTCCATGAGTAACCGAGAAAGTACTGCGGCTACTGACTTCAGGGTTACAAGGAAATTTTAACAGATAAGCAAATTCACAAATACAGAACCTACAAACAATGAGGATCAACTGTGTTTATTGAACTGTGTAGGTTAAATAAACTTATTTAAGGTGTGCATGAATTCTGAGCGCCCCCTCCCCTTTACCTGACTTTAATTAATGAGCCCCTCCCTACAAGGCAAAGTAAGCCCTGCTGTCCTCACAGGTAGAAGGTGGGCTAGGACAGGCCTCAACCTTCAGCTGTGAGTGCCTGGCACCAGAAAACATTAATTTGAAACACTCTGCCAGGGTTCTACACAAAATGTATATAGGCACTGCTTATTAAAATCCGAGAAATGTGAGTTAGTGTAGACTTTCAAGTGGAAGATTGCCTGTAGGGCCACTGGGTGACAGCTCTCTACCTCCTTTTCCCTTGCCTCCTTCGCTTAGTCTCACCTTCTAGGGAAGGCACACACCAGCGTCCATCTCCCACAGCTCCGCAGACCTCACCTGCTTACGCCCCAGACAGGACAGGGGAGGGAGAGAGAACATCTGAACTAGCTCTGGACCACACTAGATGGGCTATAGGCTTGACCCCCGAGCCTGTCTGAGGTAGCTCCCTGCCAGCCTGTGAATCCCACGATGGGGGGGCCTTCCTGAGCCCTGGGCTCGGCACCTCCCTCTTGACTCCTGACCCCTCCACTTTTCCCCAGAGGCTCTGACTGTCCGGTACATTTGCTGAAGAAATAGGCTCCTTCACATGACCTATGCCACAGTGAGACCGATGTACGAGCTTCTCTTACGGAGTTTTTGTAAATTGAGCCCCCCCCCACACACACACACACACAGACCTGCTGCAAATAGTAGACATTGTTGAAACTTGAAGAAAGAAGCAAAAGTCAACCCACTCTCATTTGCCATTTGTAATGACATATTTCTTTTGGCTATATTAAGTAATACTTCAAACATAAGCTGAAGTACAGAGAATAGTCTAATGACCCTCCATATTCTCATCACCCAGTTTCAGGAATTATCAACCTGGCCAATTGTGTTTCATCTCTTCGCTGCCTCAGATTTCAAAGCAAATCCCGGGCAACACATTTCATTTATAAATATTTCATTATATATCTGTAAAGGAAAAGAACCTTTTTTTAAAAACGTGGCCAGGCCAGCCGAGTGGCGCATTGGTTAAGAGCTGGTTTGGGAATGCCAGCGGCCCCAGTTCGGACCCCACATATGAGGGCCAGTGACACTGCCCTCTACAGCTAACAACAGCTCCACCTGGAGCAGGGCTGCGAGCCCCAGCGATGGTATGGGCTGCAGCCCCTGCTGTAGTGGGCTGCCATAGGCTACAGTGAGTGGCTGGCAGCCAGCGTGAGCCACTGGCAGCCAGCGTGAGCTGCCAATAGCCGCGGTGAGCGACCATCCAGAGGCCAGTGACTGATCTGCCTCATCTGGGAAGAGCGCAATGACGATACCAACATGGGCCAGTGAAGCAATGTCCTCCGCAACTAGACTGAAGAACAAAAAGACAGCAACTTATCTGTTCCCCTTCCCCGATTCCCCAATAAAATCTTTTAAAAAACCAAAAACGTGGCCAACATGTCATGATCATAACTAAAAAATTAGCAGTAATATCTTAATATTATCTAATATGTGGTTAGTGTTAAATTTCCCCAATTAGGATGTTCCACTTGATCTTTCAATTCAGTACAGAACCATCAGCTGGTGGTATGGTGATTGGTTGGTGACCACATGGAATGTGCAGTTGAGCTTGAGTCTGGGTGATAGAGAAAGAGCACCCTTACAAGGGCAGTAGGACAGAACAGACAGCTGTGAGGCCTAAGGATGGCAGCCCCCTAGAGAATGTGTGCGTAACCTGACCGTGTTCCAGCCAGAAAAGCCCCCAGAGTGGCTGCAACCATTCTCCTTCCCTACCTAACTGTCTCATAGGCCCCTGGTACTCTTGGCAGGGAATGTTTCCTGTAGTCTGGGGTTCGTTCCCCGAGTGTGGCCTACATGCCAGGAAGCAGGGCTAGGAGAGGGAGGGAAGCTGCACTGTCTGGGCCCCTGGCTGAGAGAACTTTGATTACCTGGAGGTGCTTGGGGCTCTGAAGCCATCTCTTTCCTGCAGCCTCTATTGCAGTTGGTGAGCTTAAGTATAATTCCGTCAAAAGCAGTTTTGCGTTTTGAGTGGCTTGGAGGAACCTGGTATTCTAAATTTAATTGAATGATGACAGGAATCTTGATGGCGAGATGGAGCCGAGTTAGCAGTGGAGATAGGAGAGGCAGATACACAGCAGGGCCGCGTGGGCTATGTCCTGCCACGGCCCCATCAGGGGAGCCGAGTTGCACATACTTGGCAGTTCTTCTGTCATCACCAGATGAAAATGAGCTCAGCTGCTTCACAGGTGATCTCATTATCTCTTTATTTCCAGAGAAGAATTTCAAAGCAAAAAACGTTTCCATTAAGGTATGTGCAGTGTGAGCTTGAGCAGTTGCTTTACCTCTCTGCGCCCCAAGTTCTCTCTCTGTAAAACAATAATAGGACCTGCCATAGAGGTTTGGGGAGTGGCAGATGCACTTGTTCGTATAAATACTGAATGATGCTTGACACGTGGCGCGGGGTCATGGAAATGTGCTAGGTCTTCACTACCTGGCACAGTGGAGCCCATGAAATGAGGATGACTTTAAATTTAAACCACCACATGTGGCTCTAGTGGCTACTGTATGCAGTGCCCTTCTAGGGGATATTGATAATATCCTAATGATTGTATGGTTTTCAAGATGGTGGTTCTCAGCGAAGACTTAGAAGATGACACTTGTAAAAAGTGGAGTTTATTACACATCTGTGTGGCCCAGGACATTTAAGGTGAAGGAGGAGGTCCTCTGTAAAGTAAAACATGATCATCTTTAGAGGGACTGCATTTGTGGGGGTCTTTCCAGGAAAGGGAGACAGCCTCATGATAAGCGAGGGTGGGAGTATGAACAGGGCTCACGTTTTGTCGTTGCTTCGTACCAGCTGTGTGACTTGAGCCTCAGTGTTTTCCTCTGTCATACCAAGGCCGAGCACACTGCCCTGTGGGGTGTCCTCCCCGCTGTGTGGGCTCAGGAGGTGGGAGCTATGGCTGGTTTTCAGATCCTGAGGGTAATAATATCAGAAATTGAATACATAATCATTGTCACATGCTACTACACATACTACTAAAGTTGGAGAATTTGATTATTATTGTTTTATCCTGATCAAATACCAGGGATGCTGATGCAATTACTCTAGGTACTGTGTAAATTTGTGCTATTGGGCTTGCAAACATTTTTGATGATTAGAGCCTGTTGAACTGAGGGAGGGAGAAAATCTCTGAAATGATGACTCTATGTGACGTAATTCAGGTAAGAACAAGTAGGCCTATGATAGTGGCTGTCATCTCCTGCACACCTGTGCTGTTTGCAAAGATGGGCTATCCAGAAGTTGACAGGGCATAATTTTTTTTAAAGCAAGAGTTTTGTTGCTAATCACGAACAGACTGTCTTCTTGATGTCATAACATTTTTATTTTACTATGATTTGTTATGTCATATTTTTTTTCACTTATAAATGAAGTGCCAAAAATAATAAGACTAATGGACGAGTGGAAATGCTGACCTTGCTGCCTCCTTAGATCCTGTCCCTTTCTTCTCCCAGATGTGACATTTGCTGTGTCACCTTCCGGACACATCGAGGATTGCTACGCCACAATGCGCTTGTCCATAAACAGCTTCCCAGAGACGCAATGGGAAGGCCTTTTATCCAGAACAACCCTTCCATTCCTGCTGGCTTCCACGACTTAGGATTCACTGACTTCTCCTGTAGGAAGTTTCCTTGGATTTCTCAGGTATGCTGATCAGCCAGCAGAACCGGACGCTACCTCCGTGGTCTGCGTAGTTAAACTAAACTTCCTCGCCCTGAGTTTTGCTTTCCTTAAAGTGTTGTCTGTTGGGCTTTGTCTTTTTTTTTTAATAACAACTTTTCTCTTGAAATCCAGCTTGGCCCTTTTAGTCTTCATTGGGCTGTTGGGTCAAGAGGTGTAGGTGGCATTTTATTTTGTGTTGAATATCATACTTGCACCTGAGTCTAGCTCATCAGTACTTCTGCCCATTCTTGGGGCATTTGGATTTAAAGTTGTGAATTGTTGGCCACCCCCACCCAGCCCTATCAGAATTGAATTTGTATTTTTTAAATATATTTCTTTAATTACATTACAGCTTTAATTAGCCTTACAGCTAAATATTTTCAACATTGTAGTTTTTATTTATTTAAAATGTTTAGGTCGTTATTAACCTGAGCCATATTTGTTCTCTGCTTATAAGCACCTGAAACTACTTTCAAACCATTTTTCCAGTTTTTAAAAAATTGAGATAGAAGAGATCAACAGTGAAATTCTTCAGGTGCATTAGCCTCAAGCTCAGTGAATTATTGCATGTGTATACGCCCATATGTAAGCCCCCATACGTGTACACTCACGTAACCCCCAGAGGGGGCACCTGCATACCCCTTCCCAGGCAGTGCCCTCTTCCCCGATACAGCAGAAGTAGCTGATGGTAGGTAGGTGGTCCCCATCAGTTAGTTTTACAGGGCACACATTTTTAAAAAGCAAATCCTACCTCCGTGGTGTTACTACTTAACCATACTTCATTGCCTCTTTGCCAAGGTACCCTGGGAGCTGGTTATTCATTGAGCAAACATGATTCTTAAGATGCTTTATGATTTTCCTTATTCAGTCCAGGAGTTAGCAAGCAAGGAAAGGTCAGCTTCTTATACGTTACAGACAAAGGCTGGGTACTGGGCAGTTGTATAAACACTTTCTGCATCTCAGTTTAGTGAAGATTTTTAAATCCTCCTCTGTATTTCTTTGCTTTTGCTGACCCGGCTTCCATGCAGGCCTGGTGTGAAACAAACCTGCGAAGGTGCATCAGCGAGCAGCACCGTTTCATCTGTGACATCTGTGACAAGGCGTTCCCCATGCTCTCCTCACTCGCCCTGCACAAGCCGACTCACGTCGCTGCGGACCAGGGACGGGAAAGGCTGCAGGCCAAGACCCTGCCTAGCGACGCCCTGGACCAGAAGGTCTTCCTGGCCTTGATGGGCCTGCAGCACACCAAAGACGTCAGGCCTGTTCCGGCTGAGGAGCCCCTTCCAGATGACAACCAAGCAATACAGCTCCAGACACTCAAGTGTCAGCTACCTCAGGACCCCGGCTGCACCAGCATGCTGAGGCTGTCTCCTTTTGAAGCTGCTTCCCTGGGCGGCTCTCTCACGGTGCTCCCAGCTACCAAGGAGAGCATGAAGCACCTTTCCCTGCAGCCCTTCCAGAAGGGCTTCATCATCCAGCCCGACAGTAGTATTGTGGTCAAGCCCATCTCTGGCGAGTCAGCCATAGAGCTGGCCGACATCCAGCAGATCCTGAAGATGGCAGCCTCAGCGCCACCTCAAATCAGTCTTCCGCCTCTCTCCAAAGCCCCTGCGGCCCCTCTACAGGCGATTTTCAAACACATGCCCCCTCTGAAGCCAAAGCCCCTGGTCACACCGCGGACGGTGGTGGCCACGTCCACGCCCCCCCCTCTCATCAATGCCCAGCAGGCCTCCCCGGGCTGCATTAGCCCCAGCCTGCCCCCACCACCCCTGAAGCTCCTCAAAGGCTCAGTGGAGGTGGCCTCCAGCACCCACCTGCTGCAGTCCAAGTCCGGGACCCAGCCAAGCACGGCCATGCAGCTCTTCTTGCAGCAGCCGCGGGTGGATCTGCCAGGCCAGGCCGAGATGAAGACGCAGCTGGAGCAGGACAGCATCATCGAGGCCCTGCTGCCCCTGAACATGGAGGCCAAGATCAAGCAGGAGATAACAGAGGGGGACCTCAAGGCCATCATGACAGGCCCCAGCAGCAAGAAATCACCGGCCATGCGCAAGGTGCTCTACCCCTGCCGCTTTTGCAACCAGGTGTTTGCTTTCTCGGGCGTTCTGCGTGCACACGTTCGCTCCCACCTGGGCATCTCGCCATACCAGTGCAACATCTGCGACTACATCGCTGCGGACAAGGCCGCACTCATCCGCCACCTGCGCACGCACAGCGGCGAGCGGCCCTACATCTGCAAGATCTGTCACTACCCCTTCACGGTCAAGGCCAACTGCGAGCGGCACCTGCGCAAGAAGCACCTCAAAGCCACCCGCAAGGACATTGAGAAGAACATTGAGTATGTGACCAGCAACGCTGCCGAGATGGTGGACGCTTTCTGCTCCCCAGACACGGTGTGCCGGCTATGCGGCGAGGACCTGAAGCACTACCGCGCCCTGCGCATCCACATGCGCACCCATTGTGGCCGCGGCCTGGGTGGCTGCCCCAAGGGCCGCAAGCCCTTTGAGTGCAAGGAGTGCAGTGCCACTTTCTCGGCCAAGCGCAATTGCATCCATCACATCCTTAAGCAACACCTGCACGTGCCCGAGCACGACATCGAAAGCTACATCCTGGCAGCTGATGGCCTGGGCCCCAAGGAGGGCCCCGTGGCTGAGGCCTCGGGGAGGATGGAGGAGGAGGGCGGGGCCTTTGGCGAGCGCAAACCCCTTGCCACCTTCCTGGAGTCCCAGAATGGCTATCTTCACGGGGGCCCCACCCAGCTGCCACCTCCTCATGTCTCGGTCAAGTTGGAACCCGCTAGCAGCTTTGCAGCGGACTTCAATGAGCCCCTGGACTTTTCCCAGAAGGGTCTGGCCCTGGTCCAAGTGAAGCAGGAAAATACGGCCTTGTTCCTAAGCCCCTCTTCCTCGGCGCCCTATGACTACTCCATGGAGCCCATTGACCTGTCCATCCCCAAGAACTTGAGGAGAGGAGACAAGGATTTGGCTGCTCTCAGCGAAGGCAAGAAGCCTGAGCAGGAACCAGAGAGCAGGGAGGCGCCCTCTCCCTGCCCAGCATCCTGCCCTACCCTGCCAGTGACCGTGGGGCCCAGCGGGATCTTGGAAAAACCTGTGGCCCCTGCAGCAGCAGCCTTGACAGCCACCACTCTGGAAGCCCACGCTCAGCCCCTACAGGGCTCTGTTCAACTTGCTGTCCCCATTTACTCATCAACCCTCGTCAACAGCTCTTCCCTCTTGGGCAACTCCACCCTCATAAGCAGTCCAGCCTTGTTGCGGCCGCTGCGCCCCAAGCCCCCACTGCTTTTGCCAAAGCCCCCCATGACAGAAGAGCTACCCCCACTGGCCTCCATTGCCCAGATCATCTCATCCGTGTCCTCGGCCCCCACCTTGCTGAAAACTAAAGTGGCTGAACCAGGGCCCACAAGCACCAGCAGTAACACCACAGCTTCAGACAACCTAGGAGGCACCATCCCCAAAGCTGCCAACGCCTCCACCGACACCACCAGCCCAAAAGAACCCAGCAACCCACCCCCTGCTGCCAAGAGCCCAGAAGCAGCCTCGCCCATGGAGCAGGGACCGGCTGGCCTGTTCAAGAAGAGGGGTCGGAAAAGGGGGCTGAGGAGCCGACACCGAGCCAGCAGTAGCGGGGTGGACCTGGACTCCAGCGGGGAGTTTGCCAGCATTGAGAAGATGCTGGCCACCACGGACACCAACAAGTTCAGTCCATTTCTGCAGACCACGGAGGACAATGCTCAGGACGAGGTGGCTGGCGCCCCCACTGACCACAACGGACCCAGTGACGAAGAGCAGGGCAGCCCCCCGGAAGACAAGCTGCTGAGGGCCAAGCGGAACTCCTACGCCAACTGCCTGCAGAAGATCAACTGTCCCCATTGCCCCCGCGTCTTCCCTTGGGCTAGCTCCCTCCAGAGGCATATGCTCACACACACTGGTAAGAGGGCCCACCAGGCTGTGGGTGCTACTGCCCAGCGGGGAGACTGGCCGGCCACCAGTCAGGGTGAGGGAGAGCCAGGGGTGGTGTCAAAAGCATGGGACCCTTTTCGCACGGCCCCATTCCCAGCTTCTCTCCTTCCTCAGTCTCAGGGGCTTGCCTGGTTGGGCCATGTGTTCAGGTAACCAGAATGACCTATTCCTATTGTCTGAGCCTTCTGAGGGCCGCTGGTGAAGGGAGATGTGAAAAGTAAGGCGTTTTTAGGTTGAAAAATGGCCCTAAGAGCTGGCCGAGTGGTGCGGTGGTTAAGTGCTGGCTTGGGAAGCCAGTGGTCACGGTTTGGTCCCACATGTGAGGGCCAGTGACACTGCCCTCAAAAAAAAAAAAAAAAGGCCCTAGGCCCATCGGATCACTGACTGCCATCTACCCCATCCCTTCTGGATGGAGAAGGTAGCAAGATTATCCATTTGGTTACCCACAGGAAACAGCTAGGGAGAAGTGGAACATTGTATGAAGGTATTGGGCCAGGGTTTTAGGATGAGAAAATGCATCCTGGCGTTCTCAAGGCAGCTTTTAAAGTTTTCAGCATTCTTTGAAGTTCTTTTGACTGCCATGTATTCCTAAAGGGAAATAATTGCAAATTTTGCAGTTGTCTTTCAGTTCACTAGTCGCATCTTCCCTTGTTTATTGTGAAAATCAGTGATGAATAGTTTTAGAATTTAAAAAAGCTTTGTTTTTGTTGTTGTTGTTTTCTAATTGGGCAATTGGGGGAGGAGAACAGTGTTGGGGAATTGGGGGAGGGGTACCAGCCAAGTTGTTCTTCAGTTTGAGTTGTGGAGGGCGCCAGTCGCCATCTGGCTTCCCATTAGCAGCGCGTGGCCTCTAAGCTCAAGGTGCTGTGTTCAATCTTAGTTACGGGTGGGCATAGCCACCATCTCATGTGGGAGTCGAACCAGCAGCCTTGTTGTTAAGAGCGCGCGCTCTATCCACTGAGCCATCTGGGCGGCTGCTCAGCTCAAGGTACTGAGTTCAGTGTTAGTTGCGGGTAGGCATAGCCCACCATTAAACAGGCAATCTTGTTACACCAGCTGAGCCATCCTGCCACCTGTTGGCAGCTCAGTAGCATCCCAGCTCCGGCACAGCTTCACTGGCCCATGTGGGATTCGAACCGGTGGTCCTGTTGCTCAGAGCTTGTGCTCTAAGCCAACTCTTAACCACCTGAGCCACTTGGCTGGCCCTAAAAAAGTTTTTATTTATACTGAAAATGGCAGCTGTTCTGGAGAAACACACAAATATAAATATGTTCCAATTAACAGACTTAAACTACCAAAACAATATCCCAACAGTGTTTTTCAAATGTTAGTTTCTGTAGGTTCATTTTTAAAGAGAAGTTTAAGATAAGTAATATACTTTAAATAATTTTATACCAGGTACTATTCAAATGACCATACAACTCTCAACTTAATTATAATATACTGAATATTCATACAGGATTCATATCACTGAACTAAGGAGAAATTGGGTGAGATCCTTAACCTTTAGATAATATTTAGAAAACCTAAATATTAATAGAAGGTAGAACCTAAAACCAAATAAAGAATTGTATGGCAACAGGATTGCCAGGTAAAATACAGGATGCCAGTTAAATTTGAATTTCAAATAAGTAACAAATAATTTTTTATTATATATATTTTTCATGCAGTATTTGGAATAAACACTTACTTGGTGTTTATCTGAAATTCAAATTTAACTGGACAGCCTGTATTTTAGTTGCTAAGTGTAACAAACCTCAGTAGTTAAGAGGTCTCCCCCGTGTGGTGGGGGGTGGGAACTGGGTGTGAGCTGTGCTCTGCACCCAGGTGGAAACGCTTCCTTCAGGGTTGCCCATCACTTGCTACTTCGGAGCCCACCAAGGAAAGCTGTTTCTATGAAGGGGCAATTGAAGAGAGCATACAGAGGGCATGGGAGGAGAGCTCATGCTGTTGGGTGCCTCTGAGGCTGGTTGCCGCGTAGGTGCAGCTTTTCTCCCTGGTGGTGGGGCCTGGCATCCAGGGATGCAGCGGTGGTACATCAGGCATGCTTGTCCAGGGTGGACTCATTTAACAGGAACCAGAATTTCTAGGTTTGTAAAGTATATGCTGTATTTTCAGGCCATCATTTTCTTTCCATGTGAAATCAGTTAAGACTGACAAAGTAACATTTCTAATGAAGAAAGCAGTTCAGAAAAGCAGATGCATCCTAAAGAAAAGGTACCCCACACAGCAGTCTCTCTTGCTGCCCTTTTTTGGGTGACAGCTATTTGTCACCTGCAGAGTCTGGAGAAGTGAGTATTTCTGTTACTGCTTTTCAGAAAGCAGATGGCCTGGATCTGATGGTGAGCATGTCTCTTGCCCGCCCTCACTCTCCCTACTTCCCCTGCTGTTACCCAGCCTCCCAGCACCTTCCTGCAGCTAGGGTTCTTGTGCTTGGTAGATTGATCCTGTGCACATGGTGAGAGCATTTGTTCCTGGACGTTCTCCTCCTAGCAAACCAACTATCTCCTGGGAGGACTGGCGTGGCTGGGATCTCCTTTCTGGAGTTCAGCCTGTGTCTTTGCAGGTGCCTGGTATAAGTTCCCCTTGTGAATCCAGTCATTTCAATTGCTTGGCTTTTGAATGCCACAAGTTTCTAGTTGGTTTAAGATTTGGTAGCATCTCCAACCAAGTGAGGAGGATGGGAGGTTTGTTAAAGGTGGGGTAGGGTAGAATGGGTGTGAATAGGCACCTGTTATGGTACTTCTCCCTTCACAGTTACTGTACTCTTAATGACTGTGTCTGTTTTGGTCCTTTCCCTGACGTCCTCTCACGCTTTGTCCTTATAGTGGGGCTGCAGGCCTTGACCATGAGGGGAACACTCAGTTTGTCAAGAAAGAGAAAAGCTTTCAGAGCCGGTCTTTATGACCTTCCCAGTGGGGCAGTGTCTGCCCACATTTTGCCTGAGGCAAGGGAGGCTTAGGAAGGCTGAGTAACTTGCCTATGGTCATGAGTAATGAGCAATGAGCAGTGAGCAGTAGAGCTAGAGTTCAAAGCCAGGGGCAAGACCCCTGCAGTTGCCCCATGGTCAGGGTGGGGTGGCTGCTGGTCCTCTGTCTGAAAGTGCGATGCATGTGCCTCCGCGCATGCCCCAATGTGGAAGATTGGTAAGAGATTTGAGAAGAGGCCAGAACACAGATGTGGACCAGAATACTATTAATCAGAGACTTAATGACCATGGAATGGTAATAGCCACACGCATGGACCCATAAAGTTGGCTCCCATTGGGCTCTGTTAACTTCCTTTACTGTTTCACTGCTTCAGCTTCCAGCGACAATCTCAGTGTCACCTCTGTTAAATCATTTTATAGAGCGCTTCGCTATGTTTGGTGCTGTGTTAGAACATTTTCCATTCGTCAAGCACGAGAGCTGGACAGAGCCTGGGGAACCATCCCATCCACCCCCTCTCCCACAGACCAGTGTTTTCCTGTAAGCAGCTCTGCCACTGAAGAATCTCTGAGCTGGCAGCTCCCAGCTCTCCAGCTCTCTATGACATGGTCTTTCCAGAAACTTGGAAATAAGAGTAAGGCTCACACGTAGAGTAATTAAGAGAAATTAAACGTGGACTCTGAAATGACCCTGTGAACAAGTGTTATATGGGGAAGTGGCATTTTTTAAAATTGTAGCATTAAAATCAAGCTGCGGTCCAGCCAGAAGCTTTGAGCAATGTCCAGTTTTGTACTGCATTTGGGCAAACTGTGTCTGTATCTTGAGAGTCAGCCTCCTCCCGACCTCTCAGCAAATGTATGGGATTACCACAATGTCTGTACATGGTCTCAGAGACATTCCCAGGCCAGCCCACCCTCCAAAGGGGCAGCATCAAGTAGGCCAGGTGTAAAGGGTCCGGCTAGGGCTTCACTCTTGCTGTGGGTTCGGAGCAGCTACTTTCAGCCCTTTCTGCGTGGCTTGGGTTCTAGGAACTGTGTCTTATGAGGAAGCTGGCGTCAGCTGTCATAGTTCATATCTCCACACACAGCTGAATTTTTTCCTTCCATTCCTCTCCTAGCCCACAGCGTCCTGTTGATTGGGCACATTTCCTGATTTCTTTACCTTGCTCTGTCTGAACAGTTGTTGGCTCTTTAGGGGAGGACAGTTCACTGTTCCGTCCTTTTCCCCTTTGTGAGCATCTCGTGTTTTTAGGCCACAGGTGGGGGAGTGAGTGCCAGAAAACCAGAGCCAGTCCGTTTCCGCCCTGTCCTCACCTTTTCCTCCTCTGCTGTCTTTCCTCCTCATAACATGAAGGGGTCGGGACCCTGTGATGTCTGAGGTGCCCTCCAGCTCTGACATTCCGGGATCCCTGGCTCACTCACTTTCTCACGGTTGGTTTTCACCTCTTTTCTTTACCAGCCTGGGGCCCTCCCCACTTACCTCTCCTCCCTGCTGTTCACAGGCCACAGGCATTATAGTTAAAATAAGTAAGATGTACAAACCTAAGTATGGAAATCACTTCTGACACCAGGTGTGTTTGTCTGCTTTTAACTTTCTTAAGGGGCAGCTTTGGCCTTTTTTACCCAGCCAGCCCTGTGTCCGCCTCCGCCAGATACAGAGAGAAAGAAACCTGCGCCGCAAGTGGAGGGCGGGTGGAGAAAAGCCTAAGGTGTGAAGCCGTGTCATGAACCTTATTCTCATTGTTCATCCTTCTCCTCTCTGTTGCCCCAGTGCCTGCTAGATATCGTCTAGTATAAAATTTCTCTCATCCTTTCTTGACTGTTCTGTGAGAGTGAAAACTGGCTGCCTGATGGTTTTTACCATGTTGAGGGTGGAGAGCTATCTTAGGTCTTTGGCACAAAGGTAACTCCTTGTGGTTACAGATACATTTAGAAACATTCCTGCTAAAGCGTTAATTTTTGGCAGTTACCAAATAAATAAAATCATTTGGTACTTTCCATCTAGCTTACCAGTCAACAAGTTTTTTTGAAACCTGTACGATTATAAAATACTGAAACCGCTTATGTTTACCTCTGTCCATACAATCCAGACAGTACACTGCTATAATATTTAAAGTGTAAGACTTATGACGTGAACTTTTAAGGACTTCTGTTAGCGTTGCTTTGGGAATCTTCCTAACTTGATACAATATTTTGGCGTCATTGAATTATTAGCCTAGCTGTCCAAACCAGCTGTAAAAGGAAAACATTTACCAATTTGAAAATTTCTGAGTAAGCCATGTAATAGGTAGAAGCAAGAAACCAATTGTTTTATTTGAAACCAAGAATTCTATCACAGTTTCTAGTCACAGCTTTTGACTTGTTTTCCTCACAGTCTAGTTCTCTCCCTGTCATCTCGCCTGACTCAGAGAAGCCATGATGTTGCCTCTTGGCAATAAAATGTTAAAGGAAAAGTATTTTCTTCTTCCTTAAAACAGAGCCCAAATAATTATTAAATATTATTTTTAGTGAAAAGCAGGAATAATTTGGAGGGAGCACAATCAACATAAAAATACTTTTTAAACTAGTCTTCACGCAAAAGCATTTTTTTTGTTTTAAAACGTGGTCATTTTTATACTTCCAGCAGAAAACCCCTACTGAGCTCTGTGAAGGGACACTTGCAAGCAGCCGCTGCATTCTCCTCTTTGTGCTGGAGGCACTCATGCGGCTTCTTGCAAGTGCTGGGTTCTGGGTTTCCCCGGTTCCTAATTCCCTGGCCTTTGAGTGTTCCAGGCCCCTGTGTTCTTAAAAAGCTCAGGAACCATCGCCTGAAACGGTCTTTCAGCTCAGGAAGGGATGAACATCCTCTTTCTCTGATTAGCACTGATTCTCAGACTTGGCCAGATGGCGATCCTGGCGGTGCTGGGTCACACACCAGGATGCTGTGCAGCACAGCAATGGGGATGGTGCTGATGGTCCTTCCTTTCCCTCCTGCAAAGCCCCACTGCCAAGCCCATGCTGTCCATTTGCAGTGAGTGCCTGGGCTTGTGTACCTGCACTTCCATAGTAACCTAAAGGGAAGGCTGAAGGCCCCCATGATTGGCGTGTTTTGAGGGAACTGTGCAGGTTGACTTTCCTACCAGTTTTTTTTCCTAATCAACAGTCATAATCAAATTTCATCAGTTAGCCCAAAAATGTCCTTTTGAGCTGTTTTTTACCGGCCTGTAAGCTAGTCAGGATTCATGCATTGCATTTAGTGTCATGCCTTTTTCTATTTTTTTATTATTTTTTATTCTCATCCCCCCGTCCACTTCCCCTTTGACAACCATCAGCTTGTTTTCTGTATCTGTGGGTCTGCTCCTATTTTGTTTATTCATTTGTTTTGTTGCTTTAGATTCCACATATAAGTGAAATCATATGGTATTTGTCTTTCTCTGTCTGGCTTATTTCACTCAGCATAATATCCTCTAGGTCCATCCATGTTGTCGCAAATGGTAAGATTTCATTCCTTTTTATTGGTGAATAATATTCACTGTGTGTAGGGTGTGTGTGTGTGTGTGTGTGTGTGTGTGTGTTACATCTTTATCCATTTATCTATTGATGGGACACCTCTGTGAACCTAGGGGTACATATCTCTTTTCAAATTAGTGTTTCTGTTTTCTTCTGATAAATAGTTAGTGGTAGAATCATTGGATCATATGGCAGCTCTATTTTTAATTTTTCCTGCCAGTTTTTAACATGTGTCTGTGGCAACCCCAAGGTTACGAGACAGACATACTGGGCTGCGACTATGAACTTGTATTAGTACACAAACCTTTTCCCCTGTAAAATCGGAAACTGGGACCTTAGAATCTGGTGATTGGTGGGAAAACTGAAGAATCCAGTGATACAGTAAATCTTCTGTCTCCTGAGGCCCACCTAATCACTTCCCTACTCACATTCCCCCCCCACTTCTTTCTGTCCACACTTTCTGCCCTGGCCATTGCTTTTCCCTTCATACCCATCCACGCAAACAAGGGACAAGTTGCAGAGTACTTTGGCTTACATTTTGAAACATGTTTACAGTACAGAAGGAATCCAAATAAAAAGAGGATAGGCAGACCAAAGCATATAACTCCTGGGGTGGCGGGAGGGTCATGCTCCTCTCTCAACAGATTCATGGAGTTGGATGGGATTGGGGGCTGCTCAGCGACTTCTTTTCTTCGTATGCAGGTCTGTTGAATGGAGCATATATATATGATCTCCTAATGCAGACTCAGTTATTTGTTGGTCACTTATTTACTACCAGCAAGAGCTTAGAGCAGGGGGACAAAGAGCCTTTCATGTAGCGAGCCGACCTCCTCTGACTTGCTGGCTAGGGCCACAGTGACCTTGAACAGAGGTCACTGCAGGACTTGTCTGCTAGTCAGACTGGAGGCGTCCTGACAAGTCAGAACTCATCGCTCCCCATCCCCTGGGGGAGGCAGGCCCATTGAGGTCAGAAAGAGGGGACTGGCCTCCAAAGACATCCAGGGGGTTCCACATTCCTCCAGAGGGGCTTGGGCATCCCATTGGATTTTCCAGCCTGTGTAATACTTGCCATGCTAGAAATCATTCAAAGCTATCTTCTTATGACAAGTTTTTAGGTGTTTTTTTGCTGTGCTCACTTGTCGTTGTTGTTGTTAAGATTTTTAATTGTAATGCTCTTGTTTTACTTAAAATATTTGTGTATCTCGGTTTCATTGTTAACTTTCAGTATTTTGAAGTCAAAACATTCACTCCATCCCACTCAGGCTAAGGGAGATGATCATTTGACTGTTGGTGTTCTCAATGTATTTTTTTAATGTGTTTTGTTTATTTTCTTAAAAAGAACAGGGTGGAGGAGGGGGTGAAACAATAATGCCAATAACCCCAGGAGAATGAATCGAAAGCAACTTTTCTTTTTCATTGCAATAGAAAGCCAGATAAATATCTATTTTTTTTCCTGCTTCAGGTCAGAAACCCTTCCCTTGTCAAAAATGCGATGCCTTCTTTTCTACCAAATCTAACTGTGAACGCCACCAGTTGCGCAAACACGGAGTTACCAACTGCTCCCTGAGAAGAAACGGGCTTATCCCCCAGTCAAAAGAGAGTGATGTTGGACCCCATGATAGCACAGGTAGTGCTTCCAGGTGATGGAGCGGAGGAGAGGGAGAGAGGAGGGCCAGTGGTCAGCCTCAGCTAGCCTCCTAGCACACTCCAGCCCTGCCGGCATGGCAGAGCTGCCTTCTCCACTTCCCTGTAGGACTCCACAGTCCAGAAAGGTGGGCCCTGCTGAGGGCTGCGAGCCTGTAGCAGCTTGGGGATGTGGGAAGCAATGACAGTGCCCCTAGATTGCTTTTCTGAGCTACTAGGGAAGCTCTGTGGCTCTCCCAGCAGACCCCCTTTTTCAGGCTGTTGGGCTCCACTGGAGGTGGGTTATGAGGGAGGGTGTACAGTTTTAGCTTTTGATAGGAACACATCTAAAAGGGATGTGAAACCTTAAAGGCTCGGGGTGTTTTCTCCCACCCCAGCCTCTGCTGCATCCTGCAGAGCAGGGATGGGCTCACAGATGTCAGGGTTTTGCAGGAACTAGGGATGCCCAGCCCTTGACAGGGAGGGGTGGTGTGGGGTGGGGGTGTTTTTCTTTTCAATAACTCTCTTCCCAATGGGGGAGGGGTAAAAAAACAAACTTTGTCTTGTTTGAAAAAGCACTGTGCATGTCCTTTCTTTAATCACATCTTTGCTTGACCTGAATCCAGGTGTTATTCTCCTGTGCTGATATGTGCTTTCTTCCTCCAACCCCCTACAGAGCAATTAACAGCTGCCCAGTGCATCTCCTGCCTCCTCCCCTCCCCCTTCCAGCTTCTGTATTTACTTATGTTCTGTATTCAGTACATTAGTCATCTGCAACTGCTGGGGTTCTGCACCCCGGCACAATAAAAAAATTGGCTGCTGCAGGTCACTTAGAGCTAGCTGGCCATTGGTTCGTGAGTCTCACAGGTATGCATTCCGTTCTCCAGATCTTGAAGCTTGACGTTTCCCCATTTCTTGAAGCAGATGAGATTCATCCAAATGTCCTTTTTTAAGGTTATAATTGTGTCCTGTGTTTCTGACCCTCGGACTTGGGTGGGGATGGGGAGCTGTACTGTCTGGGAGTCATTCCCCCAGCCCCATCCCCAGACAGTGTAGACTAAAGCGTCAGGCTTTAATCACAGCCCCCTTATCCTTATCTTGGTTACTGGGGGACAGGGATACATCTGGATGGGTAGCATGTCCAGAAAAAGGATTTAATCTGGAACCCTCTGCTTTTTTCCCCCCATATCTCGTACCGAACCTTAGTGAAACAAATTCTTGAACTGCCAGGCCCTTGGTTAAGATTAAACCCTCTAAGGGTACAAAAATGTAGGCCAGTTTGCTGGCTCCACCCCAAGTTTCCATTTCCACATAATTTGCTAGGAACTTTGAGTAAAAAAGGATGTAGATGCCCACAGAATCTTGCCATGACTTGGATCCCCTTGAGCCAGAGGTGGCGGACGGTCTACTATTCAACTCCCAGGAAACACACAGAGACGCTGACAGAACTCGAGTTTGCTGCAGACGATCACTCTTACTGTTTAACAGTGGGCGCTGTGTGACCTGGTGGCCAGCATATTGTGTCCCAGCCTGGTTTAGAAAGCAGCTATGTGATTCTACCTGTAGTGGTTCCAAAGGAGGGAAAGAAACATATAATTGAGGAGACCAAAGGGAGCCCTTCATTTCCCAAGTTTGCAGACAATTAAAAGTGTAACAACCGTGTGCTGGATGCATATTTGGGGTTCAGCTTCTTGATCATAAGGAGAAACACCAAATTTGGTACTCCTGCTGATACCTGAGGGGGCAGCTGCAGTAGAAGCCAACAGACCTACAGCTGATCAGAATTTATATCTTAGCTTCCTTTCAGCATCAAGTTTTGCATTGTGGGTGTGTTTAGTTTTTAAATTTGCGGTTAAGAGTTTTGTTTTCCCAAGTCCCATCAGCCCTTCCTCACCTCTGCCCTGCCCTGGAAGTTGTGTAGGTTTTCTTTAAGGGACAAAGCCTCTGGAAAAAGAGAATTCACTGAAAGTTGTAATGTGAAACCAGCAAAGGGAAAATACATGTTTGGTTCAATTGTGGTCACAGTCCATGGGTAAGAAAGAGGACTGAGATTTAAGAGGGGAGAAAAGGGGTCAGGGAGGCAGAGTTCAGTGATTTCAAGGAGAATTTTTAAAGCCAGGTGAGTATGATGGACAGGGTGAAGGTTTCTTTCAGGCGCTGCCTCCCATGAAGTTAAAAGAGGCCTTAGAGGGAGACCATTAAAAAAAAAGGCAGGAAATGACCAAGGAAGTTAAGAGTTTTCTAGGTTTATATGCCTGGGTTGCATTTTGTTAAAATCCCTAAACGTATTTTATTACGTAGCTCTGACTTTTTCAATCCCATACGTCTTTCACGAAAATATACCCTAGATTTCCCCCAAAGGAATGCTAAAAATGCTACGATGGGGGCAGTTCTAGCTTAAAGGGGTATATTGATCATTCAGAGTTAAATTGAGACTCTTCATGCACTTTCTTGTGGGCAGAGAGCGACCCGGGGCCCACTTTGCCCTTGGAGAGAGTATTCATGCTTCTTCCTTGGATGATGCCTACATGTAGGAGCCTTCGTATTTCTGGGCACCTACATATGACTTTTTAAATCAGAGTAAAAGTCCACGTGCCAGCGTGGAGGACTGCACCACAGGACGGGCTCCTCGGTAGGTGAAATATAAGCGACTTTGACAGCCGTGCCCTTGCCCACTCAGATTAAGTATTTAGGTTGGTTGTCACATCAGCTGAGTAACTTACCTTCTAGGAAGCAGTAGATATTTCATTGTTGAGCTGACACGAAAGTCTCCATTTTCCCATAGGAGGAGCTGTGGGTTTATTATCTGCTAGTGCCATCAGGACTCTGTCTCCTTCCTCTAGCAGTTTTTTTAGATTAGTATCACAAATGAGGGACTGATGGGGACAGAGACTCAAGGTGTTAAGGTAGGTGGCATGGCTTATAAAAGTCATCAGCTCAGCTACCTGCATTTAGAAGTGTGAGTGGTTGAGAAGGGCAGGGATCCAAATAGGGCCTGGTATTATAAGCTGGATATTCATGAGGTGACGAGTAGCGGTGAAGTCGATTGTTTCAAGAATCACTAATAAAAATCAGTTGGGAGTTGCTTGGAGCTTGAAGGGCATGGGCTGCCCTGCTCAAACACTCCCCCTAGTGGAAGTTTGGTGGAGCACAGCCAAGCCCCCTTTGTTCACCAAAGGAAACGAGTTGGTCTCTTAATGCATTTAGGATGAACTCTCCATTATCTACACTGAGGAAGGACCCAAGAATGAGAATGATTTGATCTTAGTATATTTACTTGGTTTTGGTTTCAGAACTCATGATTTTTTTCCAGGGTCATCTTAATGTGTTCTGCACTTCAACTTGAAAAGAATCCATGTTCTTTGGTGAAAAAAATTAATGAAACATCCTAGAATGTACTGGGACAAATAGGAAGTAACCAGAGATTAAGCCTCTTTTTAAAAATGTAACTACCTACAAAGCCAACAAATAAGAAACTGAGCATTTTTATGTTTTTTTATTGTAGAGTTTATACCAAAGTCCATTTAATATATGCTCCCTATTTTGGAATGATTCAAGAAAATGAGCATCTAGTTTTTCCTTAGAACATGGCTTAGACATTGGTGTGTATGTATAACTCAGGATTCTTCTTTAAACTTTCAGATAATTTTGAAAAATCATTGTTAGAAATTTTATATTCACACCATAATGACTTGTTTCCTTCTGAAACCTCTTGAGGTACTCAGACAGTGGTTGTCAAAAGGTCCGGTGAGAATCAAACCAATGAAATGGTGTAAGTGGAAGTGCTGAGAGAGGGTTGTAGGTAAGCAGAAGCCCCAGGCAGGTGTGAACCCAGCAGGAACGGTGCCAGCCCCTTTCCCCCTAGCCCCAGGACCACCTTGATTGCAACTAATTGAGCATGTGACTAAGAGAGCGTGATGAACGTGGGTGGGCATTGTACATGTGACCACATCAAGTGAGGGTCCAGGTTAAGTGATGACTCTGCTGGCTTATGAGGGAGGTATGTGCCATAAAACGGAATCTCGTCAGCCAAATAAATTGGCGATTGGGTCTGTAGTTACATCGTAGCTTCCAGCAGACAGTTTCTCTGCCATGGCACATAATTAAAAAGTCATTAAGCCCTTGTTCAACCTGAATAAAGAGAAATTGGTGCTTCTGATAAATATTGCCATCTATTTGGTGTCATTAGTTTTGTCATAGTGCCATTCCGTAAGAAGGTCTTAAAAACACCTGGTTTTGCTGAGGAGAATGGACAAATAGGAACAAATCAAGAGACGAGACGTGTTTTCATTCCTTACATGGTGTCCTGACAGCAGCCAGGAAGGCTCACAGGTGTGCATGTGTCTCCTTTTGCCTTGGAACCCGACCTGAAAATTAGGCGTCATTCGAGAGCGTGTACCATAGCACAGAGTACATGCTTTGGGCCATTTCCTCCTCAGACACCATGTTTGGGGGTGGCCCCGTGTATGTTGCATGTTCGTATAATCTGCACTGGAAAAATAACTGTTACAGCTCAGCTTCTTCAGCCTCCCTAGCGCTGTGAATTTCTGGAATGCAACAACTCTTCCTCTCTCGCCGTCTCTTCTGTCTGGTCTGCGCTGCCCTCAAGCGCTCACACCTTCCTGGGGCTGAGCATCCGTGTGTGTATGTGTGTGTGTGTGTGTGTGGCAGGGGCAGGCACTGGGCATGGCCAGTGGACAGGAAAGGGGAGGGCAGGGGTTCCAAGGCGCAGTCAGCCCTGAGTCCCCAGCCTGTGTGTATATAGAGGCTTTTTCTGCCTTTTAAATTAAATTAACCGCAGATTCATCTGGGCCTTCCAGGGAGGTAAGGGATGATGAGGATTCAGGGTGAGACAGATCCTTGCTGGGGTGGGGATACAGGTGTCGGGGGCCTGGGTCCAGCTGAGAGTCACGACAGAGCCCTTGGAAGGGAAGTGTGTGGTGGCTTTTGGTCTCAACCCAGTCCCCTGTGCTTGTTCCCACAGACAGCCAATCCGATGTGGAAACGTCAGCCACAGGAGGCGAAGTGCTGGACCTCACCTCTCGGGAGAAGGAGCAGCCATTGTCAGAGGGGGCCCCTGAGCCTGGCCAGGCTGCAGAGGAGCTCCCTGGGGAGGATGTGACTCAGGGAGCAGCAGAGCCCATAGATACGGAGGAGCTAGAAGGCAAGGAGAGCCCGGAACCGGAGGAAAAGCCTGGTGTGGAGGAGAGGGACGAGGATGCGGACGGCCCGGAGGAAGACACCGTCAGCAACAAGAGCCTGGATCTCAACCTCGCCAGCAAGCTCATGGGCTTCAAGCTGGCCGAGGGTGACACCGGAGCCGCGGGCAGCGGGGGCTCGGCCCAGCAGGATCAGAAGCACGCCTGTGACATCTGTGGCAAGAGCTTCAAGTTTCTTGGGACCCTGAGTCGCCACAGAAAGGCCCATGGCCGGGAGGAGCCCAGGGAGGAGAGTGTGCTCCCTCGGGAGGGCCAGGGCGAGAGCGGGACGGCCGAAGGGTCGCTGGCTGTGCCCGCCACCTCTGCCCTCGAGCCAGAGGAGAAGCCCCAGCCCCCAGCCGATGGGGAGGCCACATCAGAAGGCTCAGTGGGGAAGCAGAGTGAGGAAGCCGAGGGCATCTCTGATGGGGAGGGCATGGCCGAGAAGAAGCCCTCAGAGAAGAGTGACGATGACAAGAAGCCAAAGACAGACTCCTCCAGAGGCATGGCCAGCAAGGCAGACAAGAGGAAGAAGGTCTGCACTGTGTGCAACAAGAGGTTCTGGTCTCTGCAGGACCTGACCCGGCACATGAGGTCCCACACAGGTAAGGGTGGGCCAGGCCTCCAGGGACCATGCTGTTGTGTCACAGGGAGGACTCATTCCAAGCCTGCTGAGGGGGCGCGTTTGGCTCCTGCCTCTTCCCTCTGACCCACCTACGTCAGAAGGAGGAGCTCCCCCCGCCAAGCAGTGACAAAACCCAGGCCAGAGGCCAGAAAGAATCGGCTGAGCTTGCATGTATGCCTGCTAAGCCCAGTAAATAAGGAACTTAACACATTGTTTGTGGGAAACGAGTAAACTCGTCCTATCGCTCAAATGCCCACTTACAATGTGAATGTGGGAAACGGGTAAACTCATCATATCGCTCAAATGCCCGCATACAATGTGTTAATAAGCACATGAAACGTACAGGCTCCTTGCAGATAGGCAGTGAAGTGGCCCCTCAGCAGCGGTGTTTTTCAGAGAATTTTGAGAGTCCGTTAGCCTTCTGAGCCTCAGTCTTCCAATCTAGATAATAGGGATGATAACTGCCCTTTCTCACATAAGCATCTAGAAGAATGTGGGTGCTGGGCATTTGGGGCCTGTGGTCTCATCAGGTCCTGAGCCTGTAAGGATTGCGAGGTGTGACCTGAGGGACAGGCAGTAGGGACAGGCACTCTGGGGCTCTGTTGGAATGCACCTGGGTTCATTTCATCGTCAGCCTTCAGGTGGGAAGTTTGCTGCAGACCCGCACCTCCAGGGGCTTTTCCTGTCTTGGCTTTGCAGCAGCTGGGCGGATGTGAGTGAACAGAATCATTGCCTGGCTGCCACACAGGCAGCCCATGCTCTGCACGTGACTTTACTCCTGGAACTCACGAACTACAGGGTTGAGGCCACAAACTCCACTGCCAGGGCCGTTGTTTTGGTAGAAAGAAGGAGACCTGGATATACTCATGAAGCCAAAAGATGCAAGCATATCACCAGGCCCACGCCCACACCCCCTCCAAAAAAGCAAAACTTAGTCCAACAGAGAGAGATTCTTGAGCTCCTGGCAGGTGGTGGCCTCAGCTGTTCACAGCCCAGTGTTTGTGAGTGAGAGGGGAGCCCCAGCTGCTTCGTATCAGAACACACAGTGTCTTGTGCCTTCGACCTAGGAGGTGCCACTGTCAGCAGACCCTCGGAAATGGTGTCTGTCCCTGTGGAAGAGATGACACTGCCGTCCTTCCATGAGATTCCTGTCGGGACGGTCTGGATGCCTCTGAGGCTTCCACCTCTGAGAGTCTGGCTCAGCGTATGAAAAACCTGGGCTGAGAGATGAAAGGGAGAGAGAAACTGTGGCTGGCCCCTGGCATTCTTGCTTCCCCATTTTGTCAGTCAGACAAATAAGAGGGTTTCCCTGAGCAGAAGGGAGTCCTGGCCTCGGCTTCCCCCTGCCCTTTGGTTTTATCTCATGGCTCCTCTTGCATGGACCAGAGAGAGGCAATTACTAGTGACCCTACCATTAACGGTCATCATTTCTTTCCCCCGTTGCTCCAGGAGAAAGGCCATACAAATGTCAGACCTGCGAGCGAACCTTCACCTTGAAGCACAGCCTGGTTCGCCATCAGCGGGTCCACCAGAAAACCAGGCATGCCAAATACCACGGGAAGGACAGCGACAAGGATGAGCGGGTTGACGAGGACAGTGAGAGTGAGTCCACCCACAGCGGCAACAACGCCGTCTCAGAGAATGAGGCTGACACGGCTTTGCTGGCCAGCAACCACATGGCTGTCACCCGGAGCCGGAAGGAGAGCCTGGCCAAGGATGCCAGCCGCAGGGAGGAGAGAGCGGCAGGTCGGACGACTGGTGCCGGGCAGGCGGAAGCCAGCAGGAGCGCCCACCAGGCCACTCCCGCGGGCAGCCCCAAGGAGCAGGCGCCTCAGGATGACCCTGACCCGGAGAGCCCAGCCGCCCTGGTGCAGGACCTCCTGGAGCTGCCCGGCCAGAGGCCTGCCCACCCTGCCCTGGCTGCCGTGGATGGCTCCTCATCACTCCTGGGAATGGAATGACAGCTCATGCTGTCCCCCACCACACAGACAAAAGCCAGCAGAGCAAAGTATCCTGAATCTATGTTTCATGAGGTTTCCACAGTGCCCTTCAGCTGTCTGGGAGTGAGAGAGCGACAGACAGACAGACAGACACATGAGCAAGGGCGGCCAACGCCCGGTGCCATAGCCTTACCACATGCCCGTGCAAGAGACCGGCACGGACGATTCGAGTGCCTTAACTACTTACTGGTCCTTCAGTGTCGTCCTGGGTGTTGTGTTGTCCCGAAATGACTTTTTAAAAAACAAAGCAGATATTTTAATGAATTATTTGGACAGGACTTTTTCATTTAAGCATTAACGTTACCTTCTGTGTTGGTGTGTGTGAGCTTGTTCTTGCGAATCTGTGATAGTAACGTTTGTTCTGTGAGCTGGAAACAGAAGAAAAAAACATAGCCAATAACTGGAAGAAAATGATGTGAATTTCATGTAAATTGCCAGAAGAAATATGGATGAGAAGCTTATTTCTTGAATAGACTTTTTTTTTTTTTTCCTTTTTTTGTCTGCTACATGATGGAGCTATAATTTGGCCCTCTGTATTACAGGATGTGGTTGATGAAGGTTTCCAATTTGGTTCAAACCAAAACCAGGAAAGATCCTAGCTTCAACTTCGTACATGTTTTCACTCTTTCAGCGTTAGACATGCTATTACTGTTCAAGTTTCAAGACGTTTGTTCTTAACTTACAGAGAAGAGTTACCCTGGCAACTTAATCTATGGAGAACATACACAGATATCACATATCTGATTCCCCCCTTTCGATATATGTATTATTAATATTATTATTATTATTATTAGTTCATCCGTTTGCTGGTCTCTGCAGTCAGCAGAAACAAATGGGCAATATTTGTCCTGGAGACCTGGGCTGCCCCCCGGGTCCCCGTGTAAGCGTCTGCCCGTAGCTTTCCTTGCCACCCTTGGGTGGGAGCTCTTCTACTGTACTTAGACAAGCCTTTCTTCTGTGACTGCAGAATCTAGCAGGGGTCGTGAACGTGCCCATGACCGAGGAGCAGCTCAGAGGGGAGAGCCGGGGTGCGTGCGCCCGGGGCTTCTGAGAAAGCCAGGCAGCGAGGAGACCTGTACTCACCGGTCTTCTGCCAAACCCAGCCCAAGCCTTACCCACCTGTGCTACTGTCATTTGCAAAGCGAGGAAATATTACTACTGGTAATGAAACTGCACATGCAAAATTGAAGATGAGAAATAGATTTATATTTACCTTCCTGCGATTTGGGATTGGTGCTTGACGATAACGTATTGTTTCTAGTTTCTGAAATAGCCTGAACCCCTCAGTGCAAAAAGGCAGGATTTTTTTTTTTTTTTTTTTTTTTGTGTGTGTGTGAGCAGGCAATAGACTTTCCTCACTGTAGCCGCCAGCAGTGAAAAGAACTATATCCTACTGTAGCTGAGCTTGTGTTCAGCACCCTGTCCTCCAGCCGGGACCTCCAGGATGCCTGAGGCTCGGTGCTGCGGGGCCTCCTGTGCTGCTCCCCCAATCAGATCCTCTTGCCTTGCCTAGGGGAGCGCCCCCCCCCCCGAGACCCTGACCCTCTGGCCCTAAGTGCTTCTTCTTTATACTCAGTTCTAAGTGTGCAGACCCTTTCCTCCATTTCCTCACCAGTTTCTGGTGGCCAAAATCCAACCGCCCAGACTTCAAAGGAAGATACATATTCTTGAGATAATGAAAAGTGATATCTTTGCATGTGAAAGGAAAAAAGTTGAGGTATATGTAATTTTCAACTGTATTGGGGATGTATGACCAGTTTCAAAACGAGGTTTTATTTACTCTAGATGAACACACATCAGAACCAATGATCCCCCTGGACCGCTTCATACCAAGTGTGGTCTGCTTAGTGAAACCAGTTCATGCATCCCTTAATTTTGTATGACGATCGTTGTTATTTTCGTTGTTATTATTATTTGGGGTTTCTTGTGTTTTGTTTTTCTTTGCAACTCTCCACACTAAAACTTGCAACATGTGGGGAGAAGCCATGACTTAACTCTACGCTGCAGTGAGATGTAGCAGGAATTGCCCCGGCAACACAGCCGAGGCTGCAGCTTGCAATAATCACTATTGATTTAAAGCTTTATTTAGCCTTCATCTGTCCCCTCATAGTCAATAAGGTCTTGCCACATTTTATTAGTGAGGTTGAGAAATGTATTATTTGTTTGTTGTTCTGCTCCCCACCCCCAATATTAAACTGTGAAATTTGTGATTTGTTTAAACTCTGGGTGAATCATAGCTTAGTTTGCATGTCCAGCTAATTTGTTTCCATACATTTTGTTTGATTCTCTTTCTCCTTCTCTCAGGGCTTTTACAAAAAAAAAATTATATATATATATACATATATATATGTATATATATATGTATATATATATATATATATATATATATATATATATATATATATGGATCTTTCTGAAAAGTTTTTTGAGGTGCAAGTTTTTCTCTTTTTGTTTTTCTCTTTGATTTGTGGACACAATGCTGAGATTCAATCACTACATGAAACTCCTGGCTGTGAAAATAAAACAACCCAAAGGGCTGTTTTCCCAAGCAGTCCCAGGGAAGCTACGTGACAGTCGGACACCGGTTTCAGAAAGATTCATCGTACCTTCAACCCTCTGTTTGCCTCTTTCCTCTCCTCTCTTTCTTCAAGAAGGAAGTTGATCCTAGTGATTTCAGCCCATGCATTAAACAGGAAACAATAATAAATGTGTAGAATTCATATTTTTCTAAAGGGAACTTAAAAACTGCTGCTACATGTTATGTACAAAACTGGTTTATGCCACATGAACAGAATCACAAGTTTGGTTTTGGTACTTTTTGTTCCTCTTTGTATTCAGTTGTATAGTACTTCCAAATTCAAATTGAGAAGAAAAGCTGTTCTGTATCAAACCATCTAAGCAATAAATGTTATATTTTAAAAATGGCAGATTGCCTGTCATACAGCTGCCCTGTGATTTGCCTGCTTTCTGTCAGCACAGGCATCCATGGTACCCACAAAAGCTCCATCACCCTGCAGCCCCTTGAGCTTGGCCGTGGTCATGACTTCATCCCCGGAGCAGAGGGTGGCCTCTCCCAGGGCCCTTGGGTGGCCCCAAGTGGTTTAGCGACAGCTAAATCCAGGAATTGTGTTTTCTAGGCAGCAGCTCCTGAGGCATCTACATCTCCTCCCACTTAGAAGGGTTTGAGTTGCCTCTGGGCGACTGGACGGGCCTGGATGGGATGGTAGCCCCAGGTCCAAATCTACGGTGGGAGAGGTCGTAAAGCAGCGAAAGAGGCGAGTCCTGAGTTGTCGTAAACTGGTCAATTCTTGAAAAGCAACACTGAAGGAAGCTGGGCTGGGGGGAAGCTAATGTAGACGATGCTTAAAATGTGTTGACTGCTAGGGTTCTCAGTATCAGGTCACAGCAAGACAAGAGTTGTGTTCTAGTCCTTAAGGCTTCCCAGGGTCCTATGTTGGGGGTCCTGCTGCCGCCCCCTCCCATGCACGCACACACAGCCGCACACCCATCCCTCACCAGCTGCAGGAAACAGGCTGTGCTGAGATAACAAGGGTTCTGACTTGAACTAAGTAAAACAACCACATAACTTGGGAACGGTTATAACAAGCAGCTCACGAGATAAGGCCCCCAACGTCTCCAATTGTGAGGGATGGGTGCCACTGGCCCCAACAAGCAACATTCCCAATCCCCCATGTGGATGGAATCATTTTCCTGACTGGGAATTTGAACTGTACCTGGTCAAGTGAAGAACAAAGGGGCAGCCCTGTGGAATGTGATAGAAGAGACCCAGAGTGCAGACCCCGTGGTAGATGCCCTCCACCCACCCAAAGCCTGCCGTGTATGGAGCACAGCCCTAGGTCTGGGCTACATTGGGAGAAGGCGCACAGGAGGTGAAAAGTTGGAATTGATCAAGAGTTCTTGGGCCGGCCCAGTGGCTCAGTTGGTTAAGAACTCGCTACTCGCTCAAGAGTGCGAGCTGAGCTCTCAACAACGGCAGTTCGATGTCAGCCCAAGCTGAGTTGCCGTTGAGCTGCCAACAAGTGGCAGGATGGCTCGGCTAAAAAAAAAAAAAAATTTCTGCCTATTAGAGATCTGACATCGTCGAGCAGATGCAGTGTGTCTGGGCTGGTACCTGTGAGCTGACTGGCCTCAGGAATGAGCTGCCCACTCCCACGACCCCCCGCTGCTCTCCTGCAACCCCTCACTCTCCCCAGCGTCCTGTACCCATGCCTTCGTTGAGCCTCTTCTGTGCTGGCTGAAACCCTGAACAGACAGTGGAGAAAGCCCAGGTCTCGGGTCATGTCCCCTTTTCCAGGCAGCTGTCTTGGAAGAGAAAGGCAGTTAGGCATGGACAGAGTGGACATTTTTTGCAGAATTTATTTTTTTGACTCCAGTAGTGATTGATCCTGAAGGGTAATGTGTGTATTAAGTAAAAATTTGGGTTTGGGTTTTCTCTTCCGCTGTGCCTTCAGAGAATGCCAGCCAAGCACAGGTATCCCTCACAGAGCCAATGGCTGTCTTCGCCGGCTCTTTCTGCATCTCCCTTCAGCCCTGTTCTTGGCACTGATGTTGACTTTCTCGATTAGAAGGCAAAAGTGAAAGGAGCTTATGTTTAAAACTTAGTTTTACTTCTGTAGTTGTCAAACCACGGCTAAAGCCTATGACCTAAACTGAGCTGTGGGGTGTTCTAGTTGTCTGGGTCATCCCAGGATCAGGGGAATCTTGATGATGCATTTATTCCACAAAGTGTTTGCTGGGCAGCTACTGTGTGCCAGGCACTGTCCTGGGCATGGAAAATACAAGGGACAAATCAGATTTCTTCCCTTGTGGAATTGAGTTTTAACAGTGGGAGACAGTAAAAGGACTAGATGAAGAAAATGCAAGTCCAAGGGTAACAATAGGAGTAGGCCACAAGGGAGCAGGGCCTGGGAGAGACAGAGCAGGATGACCAGAGAGTTCTCAGGACAGCACACAGTAAGAAAGCCACCCACCCAGATGTCTGGGAGGACCGGAGAGAAAAGCTCTGGGAGGGAGCATGCCAGGTCCTGCAGAAGCCACCATGACTGGAGTGGGCAAGCCAGGGTTGGGGGAGTAATGGATGAGGGTGGAGGGGCACACTGGTCATGCACTGACAGCAGGGTGAGGGGGACAAGGGCAGATGCAGGGAGACCACCAAGAGGCAGCCACAGTAATGCAGGAGGTGATGGCAGTGACTTGTAGCAGAGTGATGGGGTGCAGGCTTTGAGAAGAGATTGGGCTTGGGGTATATTTGCAAGGGGAACCAACAGGAGTGATTGACAAATCAGACACACGAGCTACAAAGAAGTCAAAGCTTTGAGGATCCACCCAGAACACAGGCTTGGAGGTCAACTGTAACTTCTAGATGTTTGGAATTAACTTTTAAAAGACAGGGCTTCAGGGGCAGCCGATTAGCTCAATTGGCTAGAGCGCAGTGCTCATAACACAAAGGTTGCCAATTCGATCCCCGCATGGGCCACTGAGCTGCACCCTCCACAACTAGATTGAAATGACTACTTGACTTGGAGCTGATGGGCACTAGAAAAACACACTGTTCTCCAATAGAAAAATCTTTTTAAAAAAAGGTCCTTTACATATAAAAATAAAAATAAAAAAGAGGGTGCTTCACTCCTGGAAAACAACCCTGGTGGAAGATACGTTGCCAAGGAAAAGAAAAAGGAAGAAATCCTTGATTCTCTGTCCACCCCACACATGCACCCCATTTCTAGGAAGTGGCTGCTGATGTCCCTGTAGCCAAGGACAGGGGAGTCTTTCTGTGGTGGGTCCCAAAGAAAGAGCAACTTCCTCCCCCGGGTGATTTCTAGGCCTACCCCCACCACCCTGACACCTGCCCCTCATCCTTACACATGTACACCATCGGGACCATCCTGCCTGTTTGTCCTCTGAAGGTCACAAACCCAGCAGAGGCTCCAAGGCAAGCTACGGTCACCATTGGCCAGGCCCCTCCCTGAGAATGTGCCTGCGGGGCACCAGGCGTCACAGAAGGCTGGGGCACAGGCACCTTGTCCTGGATGGGACTGTTCCCAAGGGGAAGGGAAAGCCTGAGGATTTCGAGTTCCTGACTGCAGCCCAGTGGCTCTGCCTGAGCAAGATGAGCTTTGATGGGCTGAGTGGACAGTTACCCAAATGGCCCTATCTTCAATTTCTGGTCACCGTTCCGGAGACAGAGAATGTGTCCATGACAACAGAGGGCATGAGCACATCAATCATCAGTCTTGCGGGTCTCTCCCTCTGGTTTGGCCCTTGCTGGAGGAGCGGGTAAAGATGGCACCTGACGTGGCTTGCTTAACTCCAAGGTTAGTGCTCCTGACCCACAAGGGGACCGTCAGTCTCTCTGTGCCTTCAGGATTTAGGCCCAAGCAGGCCCTTTTATCACGCCCTGCTTCCCCCGGAAATAGCTTTAAGGAGTGAGTACTTACCTCTTGCCGCTGATCTCGTTGGAACAACCCATGTTATTTGTGTGTGTGTGGTAATACATACATTTGTGTGTGTGTGGTAAATACATAACATAAAATTTACCATCTTAACATTTTTCAAGCGTACAGGTCAGTGGCATTAAGTACACTCACATACTGCTGTGTAACCTTCACCGCCACTGACCCACAGAACTTTTCATCTTGTAAAACTCACACTGTCCCCATTAAATACTAACTCCTGTTCCCTCCCCCACCCCTGGCAACCACCTTTCTACTTTCTGTCTCTATGAATTTGACTGCCCTAAGTACCTCACATAAGCGGAAAGAACATCATCGCATGTCTGAGACAGAGAATATTTTTTCTGAAAGAAAATTATTTTTTCCTAGTAACAAAACTAATATATGCATAACGCAGGAAACTTTCTTTGAAAATACAGAAGAACACAAAGAAAAAGAAACTCATAGATAATCCCACCATCCAGACATGACCCCTTTATCATTTCATCATTTAGGTATATGTGGATCCATGTTAATATATGCATGCATATACATATAAATCATGTATGCATACACGCATATACACACACTATGGTTTTTACAAAATGGATATTGTTCTGTGCATACTGCCATGGAAGCTGTTACTTTTCACTAAGCAATAGATCATAAACATATTCCCATGTCAAGAAATTGTTTTCTACTACCATATGATTTTTACTGGCTAGGTAGTATTCCATTTGCAGACTTGCTCATATGCCTCTGTATAAAAAGCACAACCTTAAATCCTTAAGAAACAAAGAATTTAATCAACGCCCTCAGAGCCTGATATGTGGGTATGTGGGAGCTCAGAAGAGGGACATGGCTGCAGGGAATTTATCAAGTGACAAAGTTGGAGGGGAGCCAGCCCTGGGGGGAGGGTCTCAAATGGCAGGTCCTCATGCCTGAAGACACAGCCAGCTCTCTGCCCTGCGTCAGAAAAGCGGGGTAGAGAAATGGCCAAGAGCTAGGTCTTGGGGCAAGCTGGTTGGCAAGCAAATCCCAGCTCTCCCTCCCTCTTGTGCCTGATCAATGGCCTTGTGCCTCAGTTTCCCCACAAAGAAGGGGGTAACAACAGTATCTGCCTCACAGGATTGTTGTGCAGACCAGATGAGGTAATACACACGAGGTCCCTGGGACAGCATCTACTATGGAGTAAACATGACAGGAATCATCGGCATCTCTTATTGTGGTTTCTGTGGACGTCTCTTCATAAGAATGCTGCAGTTGTTGCTGAAAGTGGGGGCAAGTGGGCAGAGCTTCCACAGGACACATTCACTCCACAGATGTTGGGGGACAGCATGAGGAGGGGGCTTGTGGGAGATGACTGAGCTTCAGGCATTGCCCTCCATGCCACCCCCTCCTCCCTAGCTGACAACCCCTGCTGGCTGGACCCCTGGGTCGGGGACAGAAGACAAACAAGCAGGGAAGTTCCTGGATCCTGACCAGCTTCCGGCACCACACGCAGTCCCAGAAATCCCAAGTCAGCCCTGAGCCCCCAGAATGCACAGGTTTCTTCCCACACCTCGGCGGGCCTGGCCTTCACCAGTTTGAGTGAGGGAGGAGAAGGGATTCAGGGGAGAGTCCTAGGAGCCTCCTACCTGCCCCTGGGGCCCCCTGCTCTACTGCCCACCCAAGGTTGCAGGAGCATGGGGTCCCAACCTCACCCTACCCATCAACATGCTCTCTTACAAAGGAGGAGAGTCCCAGAGAGCCGCCAGCCTCCTGTGGCTCTGCAGTCCGTCACCTGCCCGCTGTCAGCCACCAGCCTCATTGTGGCCCAAAACAATGTGTGTAGGGTGGGGGTGCCTGGAGCTCTCACTCGTCCCTCACACCAGGTGGCATCCTAGGAGCCCCCCCCCCCCCCCGTCTCAGCCTCCCCCACTGCAGTGCAGTGCCCTCTGTGTTCATGAGGGCACGGGGCGGGGCAATCCCAGCCCCGGGATGAGGCCAGGCCCTTGCCGCCTTCCTGCTCAAAGTGTGGACTGCGGCCTTGCAGCATGAGCGCCCCACCCTGAGGCTGGTTAGAAAGGAACCCCTCAGCCTGCCCAGAAGGGCCGAGTCAGCAGCGCTGCCTGGTAACAGGACCTCAGGGATTTGTGCACACGATAAATGTGTGAGAAGCCTGGTCCAGAGCCCAAAGTTGGGTTCCAAAGAAGATGGCCCTGGCAGCTGCTGCAGAGACGGCTATAGATTCTCACTTACAAGAGAGAAACTGCCTCAGAAAGAGGAATGTCACCCAGATGCGATTTCGGAGTGTGCTGGTTCTGGGCCTTCCTGGCGGCAACTGCCCCAGCCCCTGCTTCAGCCACTGCCAAACACACGAGCCATCCAAAAGTCTCCTTCGCTGCGTCTGCACTTCTGCCCCACTAATGGATTCCAAAGGCTCATTGAAGGGACCAAGGAGTGAGAAGGCCGTTCCAGCGGGCTGCTGACAGCACAGCTGCCTGGCCCAGGTCTTATGCCAAGCGGCCTGGGCCCCTCCTTTTCCATCCTCAACTCCCCAAGGAACCAGGAACTAGGGAGGAACAACTGGGTTTATTTTAAACTTAAAATTGAAGGTTGCTCTTTAACAACAACAAAACAGTCCCCTCAGATTCTAGGCTGCCAAAGTCAATGTCCTAAATAAGAAACCAGCAGGCACTCCTTTCCCAATTTACTTTTAGCGGGGAGGAAGCCACAGCCAAATGTGAAGTGACATACCTGGTGGTTTGCTACCTCAAGCCTCGCTCGCTGTCAGGCAGGGTCAGTGCAGGCCGGTGGAAGAGGCCAGCACCCAGCAGCCACCCCAGGCCCTGCCGTCATCCTGGGACCTGGGACGTCTCTTTTATGGGGCTTTTAAATAAACGTGATACCTGCTCAGTTTAGAAAATTTGGGAGCTGCAAGAAAATATGAAGGAAAAAAATCGAAGTAGTCATCTGACTTCTCAGATGCTGTTTTTATTCATTGAATATTAGTTTTAATTAGTCCCAATTTTTTTTCCTTTCTCATTATTGGACACGTTTTTACAGCACTTTGCACATTGCAGGGTGTTTTTCTGTGGTTTTTGGTTTTTGTTTTCACCCATGTGCAGTAAGCTAGGTAGGAAAAAAGTCCTTATCGCCTCAGAGCACAGATGAGGGTTGAGATGATTTGCCCCAGTTGACCAGCTAATGAGTGGCCTTGTTAGGATGGAATTGCTCACCAGAAAGATTCTAAAACCAAGCATGGATGGTGTTGGGTATCTGTGATGTGTCTTCTCCACTGAAAGGGCAGTTACCAAAAAGTAGGAGCACATGCTTTTGGGAAAGACTGAAGAGAGAGGCAGACCACTCCAGGCTGGTAGGTGGCAATTTTAAAAAGTAAGGCTTGTCTTGTGCAACCACAAGATGAGATCTCTGCCCCACCTGCCAGAACCTTAAAAGTTGATAGAGAGGCCTTACCCAGCTTCGGTCACATGTACCATCCAGATGGTCTCAACAGCACTTTACTTTCTCAAGGCTGCATCTTTGAAAATGGCTCCTACTGAGGGGACAGTGGACAGAATACATTTGAAGGACAGAGGAGCCTTAGATTGCGCAGGTCCAGCTCAAGGGTCAACCAGTGGTCATGTCCTCTTAATGACCACTCCAACACATGCTTCTGCAAAACATAGAAGCACCCCTGACTTGGGTGCTATCCATATATTCATTCCCAAGGTCACTTAGTGAATTCCCAACTGTTCCAGCTCTCTTTTGCTGCAAAATAAGCGGCACCAAGACAGTGTCAGGATTTGATGGTGGGCAGGCTCTGCAGGGCCTCTGCCCCACAGGCGTCTGCTGGGCCAGGACTTCCAGAACAGTTTCTTCTCCCTCCCACCAGGAATCTCCGCCCACTAAAACGAATTCGCTAGATTGCTTGTTAAAAATTCAATTTCAGACCTATTGATTCAGGATCTCAAGAGGTGGGGCCCAGCCATTTACATTTTTAGGAAATTCTCAGAGAACTCTGAAGCTCAGGAAAGTGTGAAAACCACTGCTCCAGAAGTTAAGGACCACCCCAGACTCCTGCCCTCAGTTGTTCCTTGGCACTGGGTTCAGCAAGCAAGTGCCTCTCCCTGACTTGCCTTCCTGGAATTTTGGGCTGCTCTGTCTTCTGATACCCACTTGTTCCTTAGCCAGGGCTGGATGCATACTTTGCAGGACCTAGTAAAAAATGAAAATGTGGAACCATGGTTCAAAAAGCAGGAAAAGGGCCGGCTGAGTGGCACGGTGGTTGAGCACTGGCTTGGGAAGCCAGTGGCCCTGGTTCGGATCCCACATGTCGGGGCCAGGGACACTGCCCTCAAAAAAAAAAAAGAAGCAGGAAAAACTTTTTCTTTTCTTCTCCCTTCTCCTTCTTCTCCTCCTTCTCCTTCCTTTTCTCTCTCTCTCTCTCTCTCTCTCTCTCTCTCTCTCTCTCTCCCTACTCCCCACCCCCCATGGTGTTTTTAAGGTCACACTCCCTCAGGCCGTGGAGATCATTGTGGCCACAGGTGCCCGGGACCTCCCTCGAAACCAGGCATGTGGGACCCACACACACATCAACCTTTCCTGCACCCACACCCAGGCATCAACAAGGGACAGAAGGATCTGCAATCTCTAGGCAAGCGTGAGGAGTGGGCAGTCAAGACCCCATCCCAGGAAGGCGGGAGGTAGAGGGAGATGGGACCACACATGAGCCAAGGCGCCAAGACCCACTGCATGCTCCACTGTGTCATTAGACTTCACTTACAAAATCTGGTTCAAAGATAAAATCATGAAGAACTTCAAGATGGCGCCCTCAGAGCACTAAGCTCCAAGTGTTGGGTCCTTTGTAACTGTACTGCTACTGACACTGCTCCATCCTCCTCTCTCTGGGGCCCTCACCTCAGCACTCCAGACCCAGAACTGTGTTTCCATTGCCGCAGCCCCAACACCCCCGGCTCAGTGTCTCAGGCCGGGCCGCTGGTTTCCTGAGGGGCTGCTGTCCCCCCACTAACCTCAAGCCCAGAACTTACTTCCTCCCCCTGGGTCTGCAAACAGTGGTATTTGCTGCTTTCCTGAAAATGGTATCTAGTTTCATGATCAGAGCTAGTGAGGCTCAGTCAAGCCAGCAGTAATGTTGGGTTTGCCTTCCTTCCATCTTCGCCACACGAGGCCCATGCCAAGCCCTGCCCTGAGCTCTTGGTGAAAGTGCAGAACTCTGACGTGTGGTTGTGGCTGCTCATCAGTGACACCCTTCATCCAGCTCTGGGACCTGCGGGCCACAAGGACAAGGGGCTGCACCAGCCAGCACAATTGCCCCCTCCCTTGCCCAAGGTAAGTCCTGATCCTCAAAGGCTTGGATCCTGCTGGAGAAAGGCAGGGCTGGAATGTGAAAGGCTCCGAGACCCTGAGTGAAGGGAGAAGGGGAGGAGGCAGAGCCGAGGGCGAGTCCGAGAGGGGCCCTGCCAGTGCAAGAGGACAGTAAAAAGCCAGGAAGGATGTGGGCAGAGGGGATGGAGGATGTGTGCAGTAAAAATAAACAGAGGAAAACACTTAGTAATTTTAAAAATTGAAACTGAATTACACCATGCCGATTTTCTCTGTTGTGTATTGTCTCTTTTTTTAAGACTTTATTTTTTTTAGAGCAGTTTTAGATTGACAGCATAACTGAGAGGAAGATACAGAGATTTCCCGTATGCCCCCTGCCCCCACACCTGCGCTGCCTCCCCCATTACCAACATCCCCCACCAGGTGGGATGTTTGTTATAACGGGTAGACCTACACTGGCATCATTGTCACCCAGAGTCCATAGCTGACATCAGTGCTCACTCTTGGTCTTATACGTTCTGTGGGTTTGGACAAATGTCTGTGACATGTTTGTACCATTACGTACAGAATAACTTCACTGTCCTAAAAATCCCGTGCTCCCTCCCTGCATTGTATTGTGTTGGGACGCCAGGACCAGGGGGTTCTGGGCAGAGTGCAGGGAGCAAGTTTTGTGTTTAATTGTGGGGAAAGTAAGGAGCAAGAAAAGTGTCCCTGCAGGTTGGCTTCTCTGAGATGAGTGTTGTGATTATCTCTGAAAGAAGGGTCAGGGGAATGTGGCCAGGCAGATAGGAAAAGGGACTCTCTGGCATTGGAGTCAGGAGGCGGGTCAGAGGACAAAGGAGGAACGGGGCCCAGGAGGCGTTGTGGTTAGGCGTGTCCATTCCTTTATTCACTCAGCAGATACCAGGGTGCACCCAGGATGTGCAGGCTCTAGGAGGAAATCCGCAGGTGAGAGAAACACAGACTCTGCTCTCCAGGAGTCTAGGAAGGAAGATGTAGCCACGTAACCTGGGAGAAGGATGACGCAGTTTGATGGTGCAGAGGCACATGGCACCGCGAGCCTCAGAGGTGGGCGGAGACTTTAGCTGGGGACGACGCAGAAGCTCCTGGAGAGAGGCGCCTTGGGGAGCTTCAACAGGCAAGGCAGAGGGGAGGGTGGCACGCCAGGGCCAGGGAGGCCTGGCAGAGTGCAGGGAGCAGGGCAGGCAGGGTGTGGTGCCTGGGCGGTGAGGTGGGCTAATGGCTGAAGGGCAGGTGGGAACACTGCCTGACCCACACCATGGACAGTGAAAATACATGAGTACATGAATTAGGAGAGCTTTGAATACTTGAGCTAGAGATCCTGGTGGCAAGTGGAGTCACTGAAGGTTGTTGCACATATCAGATAGCAGGTCAGAGCTGCTTTCTAGAAACATCCAAGCAGCAAAGTGTAGAGTAGAGCAGAGGAAGGAAGCCCAGTGAGGAAAGTATTAAAATCATCTAGGCTGCAGATAAATTGGTTTGAAGTGAGATGGAGAAGGGAGGAGCAATGGAGATAGAACACTTGACACCGTTCCTGATGGAAGGTTAGAGAGGGAGGGATCAAAGGTCAGAGGTGTAGGTCCCTGGCTGGAAGAGGAGGGGCCGTGAATGAAGCCTGGAAAGCTGGCTAGCTGGTCTGCTGGGTCATGGAGATCCTGCGTTCAGTCTTGTTTGGGGTTCCCATAGGAGGCCTTTGATAGCAAGGGACAGACGTCCAGCTCAGGGCAGCTTACACACAGATGGGCCTGAATGTCCCAGAGCAGGGGCTGTACGCACAGCCAGGTCCAGAGGCTCACGGGATGGCACTGGAATCTCCTTGTCCCTTCTCCCTGCTCTGCTTTCTTCATGTTGCTTTTGTCCTGAAATGGGGGTTCCCAGCCAGCGTGGAAGCAAGGGTAGCCCAGCAGCTCACCCTCATAGTCAATGCTTTAGCAAACCCAGGTGTGAGTTCTAATTGGGCACCAGGATTTATTCATTCTGGCTGGTCTGGGCCATGTTCCCATCTCTGGGTCACATGCCATTCTTGGAGCAGTGGGCCACACAGATGTCCCTGAACTGCATGGACAGAAAATTCCCCAAGAAGAGAACTCAGGGTGGCTGCCAGGAGGAGAGAGCGAGTTTGCAGGGTCCACTATGGGCATCCAGGGGATGCCTGTCACTTGGGGCTGAATTTGAGTCATGTGGGAGCTGAAACTCTAGGAATGAATGAGATCACAAGTGTGGTATGTGTGTGTGTGTGTGTGTGTGTGTGTGTGTGTGAGAGAGAGAGAGAGAGAGAGAGAGAGAGAGAGAGAGAGAGAGAGAGACCCAGAAAAAGACACAACAGGACACCCTGGTGAAGAAAGAGTTGGAGGATAGATAGGAGGATGAAAAGCTCAGAGGAGTGGTGAGAACAGTACTGCCTAAAAACGGGAGGCCGAGTGACCAAGCCCACCAGGATAGGGAGCATGAAAACAAGCTGTGGGGTTTGTGACTTGCTGCCACCCACCCAGCAGGAGGGGCGTGGAGGCAGAAGCTCGATGGAAGCAGCTGGGACACGAGTGGAGGTGAAGATGTGAAGACAAAGAGTTTGGCAGAGATGGGAAGGAGCAAGGTAAGATTGTCACCAGATGGGATTGCAGAGTCCTGGGGAGACTTTTAAGGATGGAGGAAAAGAACAGGTTTTTCAGGAGGTGGGGAGGAAAATTCCCTCTCCACTGAGGGATTCATTGACAAAGCAAGAGAAACTTGCTTTGTTGACTAAAGTCCTGGGGGAGGCAGAAAGGGAAGAAGGGATGACCTGGCTCTAAAAGATGGGTACCACATTCCTCTGAGAGGGGAGCCCAGGAAGAGAGGAATATGCAGGCCCCTGACCGAGCTGGGGGCCAGGAGGAGAGACACTGAAAAATGCAGACGAGAAGGCTCCCCTGTTTCTGTGCAGTCAGACATTCTCCCCAAAGAGCAAGGTGGGAGGCAGGGATGGAGTGGGACCTGGGGATAGCGGAAGTGCCAGCAGCCCCTGTGACCAAGTGACAGGGACCAGTCAGGGCTGGATCAATCATGATGCAGGTAAGCACGGAGGACCCTGCTTCACTCTGCAGCACAAAATGCAGCTCAGCTCAAGACAAGTCTCATGGAGCTCTATGAGCATCCAGGAACAGGGCCTTCATTCCAGGGTTGAGAGGGAGGGACTCAAGGTGGGTCTGGGAGAGAGGAGGGGCCAGGAAGGCAGGTGAGCCCAAAAGGGAGAGACCAAGCTGGCAGAACAGTGAGCTGGAGGGGAAGGACCAGAGGAGTTTGCTTGGGCTCTTTTGAATGCAAAACAGCAGAAATAGCAGGGCTGGCTTAAGTCCAGGGATGTCCAGGTCCTTTTCTCTGCAGGGCACCTCGGGCACTCTGGGTGTCTCCCTGTCATCTCTGAATTCCCAGGCAAGCACATCTGATTGACCTGGTTGGGGACATGGGTGACCCTGGATCAATCAGCTGTGGCCAGGGGCAGGGACTCATGCCTGGACAGGGCCAAACCCTAGGTATTTAGATGTTTCCAGAAAAGAGATAATCAGGGTGAGAAAGCCAACCGTCTAAAGAGGGTCTGCCTCATTGGGAGAAGGGGAGGGAAGGGCAGCAGGACTGGAGGAGTGAAGAAGGTCCAAAGGGAAGCCCTTGTTTTTACCAAAGAAGGCAGAGACCCGGCCTGCCCCACAGCCTGGGCCAGGGCAGGTGTGAGAATGGACCAGGTGCTCTGGCCCCAGCCCTGCCCTCAGGTAGAAAAGGGGGGCATCTGGAGTAGCTTTACCAGTTCCCCCTGAGCCAGTGAAACGCAACACTCCTCCTCCTGCATGCAGGGTCCCCAGAAGCAGGCACACATTCTCCTGTCCCTGGAGCCTTGGTGCGTGTGCGTGTGTGTGCGCGTATGCGTGTGCGTGTGTGTGTGTGTGTGTGTGTGTGTGTGTCTGTGTGTGTGTGTGTGCAGGACAGTGGGGGATTAGGACAGGGCTCACAATGGCCTGTCTCTTGATAGCAAACACCTGTCTTTTCCTTCCCAGGGCCACTGTCACTATGGGCAAACGCTTGACTGTCGGGGGGCCTACAGCAGGGACATTGACAAATGGAAGCCGGCACACACCAGATGAGCCTTCCATAAGAGCCTTCCCTGCCCAACACCTCCCATGGCTCCAGGGCTTGGAGAATGAGCTTTACACTCAGCTTCCCAAACTTGACACAGCCCACCCTGTCTCCTGATGGACCCTCCCTTACGCCCCACACCAGCACAACCTCTGGGCAGATCCTTCCAGATCCTGCTGCTTCCACCTCACCCACTCCTGGAGGCCTTCCCTGACTACCCTTGAAAGATCACTCACCACTTGGCTCTTACCATATGCTGGAATATATTTGTCATTTTTTCCTTTTTCTTTTTTTTGGCTGAGCTGTGTCTCATCGGCTACACTGAAGGACAGGGCAGGGCAATTCTTCTTCGCTGTGTCCCCTCCAAAACTCAGCCCAATTTTAGCTATTCAAGGTCTGTATTCTCACAGCTGGGAACAAAGCCCTGGTTCGCAGTTCCCAAGGGGCTCTGTGGATTGGACACCAGGTTTTGACATCCCTAAGGCAGGGCATGCTAGCCAAGCTAACATGAAAGTTTTCAATTAATGACTCCTGCTCACCTCATGGAAAGCACACTTTGTAACTTTGCAGCTTTGACCTTCCGAAGTGCTTTTCACGGAAGGCGATTGTTCTCTGCACCAGCTGCCTATTAGACTCACCAGGGGACCATTTAGGTCCTGTGTGACAGGGCCTCACCCCAGGCCAGTTTCATCAGTCTCGGAGGTTCAGCTACACGCTGAGTTTTAAACCTTCCCTGGAGCTTCGTAATGTGAAGAAAGCTGAGACCAGGCCACTGACAGGTGTTCTGGAGGGTGATACAGTGCAAAGCTTCACGATTGGGAGCCAAACAGCCCTGGATTCAAATCCCAGCCTCACCATCTATGTGCAGTTCTGCTACTCTGGACCGTGATATGTGTCTCCAAACTGGATATAAAATGCCCATTTCCCAGAATGTAAGGTGCAATACAGAGCTTTAAGTGAGTAGAAGGCCCCTAAAATGATAGTCCCCAGACCTCCTGAGTACTTAAGGCCTTCGCTGAGGTAGACCCTCAGTCTGCCCTGTCCAGGGTCATGTGGGGACAATGAAGCCCGTTCAAAGGGTGCTGTCACTCAGATGATAGTCATTTCACAGAACTGGAACAAGAAAAGCCTTAATTTCACTTCTGATTATAAAGGATTCATAATCTCCCAATTTAAATGCTTCTACAGGGCCAGCCGAGTGGCGCATTGGTTAAGAGCTGGTTTGGGGATGCCAGCGGCCCCGGTTCGGATCCCACATATGAGGGCCCGTGACACTCTCCTCTACAGCTAACAACAGCTCCACCTGGAGCTGGGCTGTGCGAGCCCCGGCAATGGTGTAGGCTGCAGCCCCTGCTGCAGTGGGCTGCCATAGGCTACAGTGAGTGGCCGGCAGCCAGTGTGAGCTGCCAATAGCCACGGTGAGCGACATCCAGAGGCCGGCGACCTATCTGCCTCATCCGGGAAGAGCGCAATGACGATACCAACATGGGCCAGTGAAGCAACGTCCTCCGCAACTAGACTGAAGAACAAAAGGAAAGCAACTTGTCTGTTCCCCTTCCCCGGTTCTCCAACGCTGTTCCCCTCCCCCAGTTCCCCAATAAAATCTTTAAAAATAAAAATAAAAAAAATAAATGCTTCTACATGTTATACAAAATGATCATCCATTCCCTATTCACTTTTCTGAAGGGCAGCAGGAGCTCCTGCGTCAGGGCTGCGTCTAGATGCAGGCCAGCCTGTTGAAGCCCAGCGTGGGCGCGCTGTGGGGGATTCCTGGCGCCATTGCCCGAGCCCTGAGGAGGGCCCAGGACTGTGGCTAATATCCCTCCCCGTCTCTGTCCATGAGGGAGTGTGAGCCCTTCTTCCTGTGCCTGCACCGTCCCGGAGGCAACAAATCTGGGTGTGTGAGGAGCATCCGCCAGTGAGGGTCATGGGTCTCTTTTATGTCCCAGGGCAGTTGAATAAGACCCTCTGCATAATGTCACAGATGGGAAATTCTGGACCCAAAGTTCAATTTCTTATTGATACTAGAGAGAAAAGTTCACCAAGAAGCCTCTTAGAGTCCTAAAAATGGAATGAGCTTCACACATTTTCAAGAGTTTGGAGGCTGCAAATCTTATGGGTTTATCTGAAGACAAACTTAACAGAATCATGAGGTAAGGAAGGGCAGCTTATATTTGAGAGATGGTACTTCTTAAATTATTATTCAAAGCCCTTAACCATGTGTATATGCAACTTTATAGTAAAGGAAATACTGCCTGGTATGGGCCAAATTGTTTCCCCTCGCCCCAAAATTCATACATTTAATTTGTTAAAATCAAAAGCAAATGGAGACCAGCCTTGAAGATTCCCAGGGCAGACAAACCAGTGTAGTCATACAAACAAAGCTTACTGTAGCTTATCTTGTAGACTAGCTTGACCTGGGTCATTTCTTGCTTACGCTTCTGGAAATCATAGCCAAAACTGTTTCCCAAGGTCGATATGAGGTAACCACCGAAAATTCTAACATTATAACCAATCGCTGTGAAGAATAAACAGTCACTGCTCTCTGACCACGTAAGCTACTTTACAACAATATACTCCTGAGCCTCACCCCATGTTTTGGTTTGAGTGCTCTGGTTTGCAAACTCTGGTGTGTGCGCAATAAGCTTTTACCAATTACTACTCCAGTGATTCACTGGTTTTACTTCGGTGATTTCTGAACTTTTGACAAATTGCATTCCTCCCACCCGACCATCATCAAATTTAACCCTGAGTATCTCAGAAAGTGACTGTATTTATAGATGGAGACTTTACATTGGTAATGAAGTTAAGAATGAGGCTGGTAGGGTGAGCCCTAATCCAATCTGACTGGTGTCCTTATAAGAGGAAATTTGGACATGTAGAGAGACACGGGGACACATGTGCACAGAGGGAAGACCATGTGAGGGCACAGAGAAGGCAGCCATCTGCAAGCCAAGGAGCGAGGCCTCGCGAGAAGCCAACCCTGCCGACACCTCGATTCAGGACTTCCAGCCTCCAAAACTGTGAGGAGATAAATATCTGTCGTTTAACTCACCCAGTCTGTGGTATTTGTTATGGCAGCCCTAGCAGATTAAGGCACTTCCTTAATTTTCTGGGTGTACTTGATACCTGACAAGTGGATAAGTTGGGGGTGAGAGGCGAAGACAGAAAATGGAGTCTCATGAGCTTCTGCTTGCAAAGCACATAGCAGAGGGTCAGGTATGCAGGCAGTGCTCAATAAATATTATTGATAATAACTAGCATTACTGTGAAAAGGTTATCTTGATATTCACAAGAGAACGCACGGCCCAGGTTCCAAGGACTGTGCCAGGTGAGATATACATCAAACCAACACATCTTTGCTGGACCCTACAATGCCAAGCTCAGTGTGTAAAGTGTTCATGCGTCACATTGTCTTTTCCTCACATTTCATTAAACATATCTTTATACAATCAGAAAAATAAAAAAATAGATTTTGCTTTGTTTTGTTTTTTGAAAGTCAGGCTATTCCCCTGGCCTATAATTAGACAACTTCTGACTTCAGTTCTCTTTGGGGTTGGAGTATTTATTCACTTAAATGAGGTTTTTCAACTTTGGGTATAAAATGGGTGTCAACAGTCTACTTGCCCATTTAAATGGCCAAAGCCCTGTGGGAGACAGAGCAAGGTAGCTAGGGCTCAGGGTCCCTCTCTCCCACCCTAACTAGCTGTATAGCCTGGATCAAGTCATTTGGCATCTATAATGCAAAGGGATTTGGCAGAGAAGCTCTTAAGGCCCCTTCCAATTCCCCAGTTTGATTCCTCTGATCAAAGAATAGATTTGCCAAACTCCTATAACCTGGACTCTTTTGTCAAGAACTTCACAATCTTTGGGAATTGTGGCACCTATCCATTTAGTGTTGTGCAGCTCCAAGCTCACCTGATTAGTTGGCTCTCTGAGAAAGTGGATCTGGGTCCTTTAAATATCTGTCCTTTGCTGGCTGGCATAATATTAAGTTCTGTCAGCAGAGGACAGTGGAGCGATGTTGCAAGAAGACTGGGTTTCTGTGTGCTCACTCAGCTGACTCCTGCAGTGCTCGGGGATTCTCCAGGGCCAGGCTTCTGCAGCACCCGGCAGCCAGTCCTTCCTCTGGCATCCCCCTCAAATAGTCTGTAGCAGACTTCCGCTAGTAAGACACTTCACTGTGAACAGTGTACCCTGGAAACCCAGAGGCGGGACTCTTAGCCAGTGCCACCAGTGTGGCACCACGGGCAACTTGCCGGCCATTCCGTCAGTTGCAGGAGTGCTCTCACAAATGAGCACTGATCTTGACCCTGGGGGTGGGGCTCTTTCTTGAAGGGACTAGGAGAGACGCTTCTCCTTAGAGCTGTTATTTCTGTATTATTTAGAGTTCTCTTTCTTCTTACTAGCCAATCCTTCATTCTTCTAACCCCGTTTTAGCTACATCAAGCTTTCCCTGTTCAAATTAATGTGTGGTTTCCTCTTGATTGGACCTTGACTGGTACGGAACTGATACCATGAGGAGTCCCAGGAGACAGGCCCACAAAGCTGGGGTTTGGGAATTGGTTTACTTGTGCTTTTGGGCTTGAGCGCAGTGCTGAGCTCCTTGCCAGTGGAAAATGGGATGGCAGCAAGAACAGACTTGTCATTTCAAGTGGAGTCGGATTTCAATTGTGTGTGGGCTACTGATAAATGCCTCCAGGCCCTTCCAAGGGGCATCTGGGGATTTCACCTGTTACCTTGGGGAAACCCAAACCATTTCTGATTGCAGGAATCTAGGCATTGCATGGATCCCTATAAATGCACTGAGGTGGCCTCAGAGCCATAGGCCTGCTTGGAGATAGCACAACCCTGAGCATAGAACACCAAAATGCCGTGGCTGGCACTATTGGACAGCTTGGCTCAGGCTTGCTTACTTTCAGGTCAGTGAGCACTGGAATTTGTCACATGGCCAAGTGCCACACTTCTGTTAGAAGGTTTGAAACCTAGGACGGGTGTATAGATAAGACAGAAGCATCTGGTCAAATCTAAGTGCTCCAGATTCTGTGACAGCCTTGACTCCTCAGAGCCTCGGAAGAGCCAGTGGCACTTCCTTCAATCTGGCTGGATTCCTTGAAATTTCTCTCAGATCAGTCCCCTTTGCGCTGTCTGTGTCCCAACAGCTTGAGCATCCCGCACCTGGCAACTTAGCAACAAAGCAAATACTGAGCCACCCTGCCCCCGCTCCCCTCCCCCCCACATCACCACCACCACCTACTGACTCAGAATCTCAGGAGTCTGTGTCAACAAAGCAAGTGATAGTGAGTCACATGACACAGGGACTAATAATCCTGATGCTCCCGCTTTAGTATCAGTTAGGGGCTCCCTATCACACAGCAGAGGCTCGCCCCCACCCCCTGACAGTGAGTCTCCAACTTTAAATTCACATAGGGAGTCTGTTTTAAAATGCAGATTCCTTGGCCAGCTCCCTGAGATTCTGCTTTCGGGATTCTGATGTGTGTGATTCACAGACCACGTTTGAGATGCACTTTCTCCACGTGAAGGCGTCTGTGTCCAGGTCTATTTGTATCACCTGCCAGATGGAGAACTACCATCTGCTTCATCGCTGCCGTCTCTCTTCTATTCCTCAAACACAGTGTGCCTTTGCTCCTGCTACTTCCTGGGTCTGTAATGCCCTTCTTATCTTTACTTCCTTCTCTCGAGCATTCCCACTCTGTACTTAAAGGCTCAGCTCAAAGATCACCTCCTCCTGAAGCCTCTTATCCTCCCTCCCTTTTCTATCTGCCATTCCCAAGTGTTCTCACCACAGGTCCACCATATCACAGATACAGGCCCAGCTGCAGGCAAGGCACGGACTGTCTTATGCATCTGTGATCCACACCCCCAACCCAGACAGGCACTCGGCAAGAGACTCATACTTGTTTGTACGCCTTTCAATTTAATTTATTTCAGTCCAATTCAATTCAATGCAGTGCAACTCAATTCATGTCAGCATAATAAAAGAGCCTTGGGAGCCCATGCTGAGCACCCCCACACAGAAACCAGGCCTCAGAGAGCGCAGGGTGGAAGGACCCTACTCTCTGACAGGCATGATGACTTGTATTCACATGAAGCATTATTCCATTTGGGCACCAGGTTCTTCCTCCACCTGAGGCCCCACTGATTGCCGCAGTTGCCCAAGCCGTTTTGAGGCCCCTCCCCGCGCCCAGCTCATGTTTGAACATCTTCTTAAGATGATACTGGAAGCTGCTAAGGTATATGTTGCAACCGTCATGTCACAGGGGCTCATGAGCTCACTTCACCCAGAGCCCTTTGTCTCCTGATCGCAATCACCATCTATATGAAGGGCTAAGAGCAAGCTGAACTGAATGAACTAACAGCTTGGGTCATAGGGCTCCTCCAGTCCTCACTGGTGGGGACCCACATCCCCCTTCCTATTGGCTGGCAAAGGGGGCCTGCTTGACTGCGAAATCTCCACCCAGAAACAATGCACAACAGCTATTATTCCTACGCCACAAAGCCCTGGTTACACAGCCATTCTCAGCGATGACATCTCGCAGGAGCCAGTTGAGGATCCAGCTAAGTGGATTGGTGCTGTCCTAAGTTTCACAAATAGCAAAACGGTGCAGAAAGGATGGCCAGTGTCCAGGAACCACACGTCCAGGGGTTTTCCTGTGGCAGCCTTGGCGGAGTGTGCAGTCCTGGCACCTGGACACCATAAGACGGCAGGGCTGCAGGAGAGGTCTAATGACAGCATCAGTGCGTCTCCCTCCTCCTGCGTCTGAAACAACAAAGGGAGAGAGTGATCCCTTGAGAGGCTTCAGGGCAGCCCTTGAATCACTTCCCTACCGGGGTGTGTGGTATGTGGCTGGACAGGCAACGGGCGAAGGCCTGTCTTACTCAGAAAGACACTTCACGCTGCTCTTATGAGTCCAAATATTTCACACGATAGACCCAGAGAATCTCCCCTCCCTCCCATGAAGAAACAAATGAAAAATGTAGGAGTGGGGTTCCAAGTTTTCAAAATTGGACCACTCGAGGACTCCGAAAGGGAAAGATAAATACTGTGTCTCTATGTTGGGATTTAGTCAGACTTTCATGCATTCAGTGAGAATCTGGCATACAAAGAAATCTAAAAACTTAGTTAGCCATGCTCCATGAATAAAGCAGAACAAACCCCACAAAGACTCATCTGGGGAGATTTGGAGGTTTTTGCTTTGTAACCGCATCGGATCCCAAACAGTCTCAGTCATTCCTCCATTCATTCAACGAGTATTTATTAAGCTGCCATGGTGAGCAAGATGTGGTCCTTGCACTCGTGGAACTTGCAGCAGAGTGGGGAAGACAGGCACACAACCACCACGATTCAATCAAGCCACTGTGAATGGAGACAGTACAAAGCATTATGGGAACAGACTCCTGACCTAACTGTGGGTGCACACTGTGGGGGAGTAGAGATCCTAAAACAGTTTCTTTCGAGGTCACAAGAAAACTGAGGTTGAAAAAGGCAACAAGACCCCACCTTTCCCAAGTCACCAGTATCAACATCACAATAAAGGGACAAGCCAGCCGCACCAGGTGCTTCTTGATTGGGCCTGTGAAGGGCCTGGCCTCACTTCCAGGCTGTTCCTGCCCAAGAAGCTTGATGTGAATCTAATCACAAGGAAACAGCACACAAGGTCTAGCTGGGGACACTGCAAACAACTGGCTCGTACTCAAATCACCAGTGTCCTGGAGGGCTGAGAAAATGTCTCCGATTGAAAGGAGACTAAAGAGGGCTGGCTGAGTGGCGTGGTGGGTAAGCGCTGGCCTTGGAAGTTCGGGTCCCACATACGAGGGCCAGTGACACTGCCCTCAAAAAAAGAAAAAAAGGAGACTAAAGAGACATGCCAACTAAATGTAACATGTGATCTTGCACTGGCTTCTGAACCAGAAAAAAATAGCTGGGAATGGCATTATTGAGACAATTAGTGAAATCTGACCATAGCCTGTGGATTAGAAAACATTGCATTAATGTCAAATTTGCTGATTTTGATAACTGTAATTGAGTTATGTCAGAGACTGTGTTTGCTCTTCAGTGTGTTCAGGGGCAAAAGGGCATAATGTCTGCAATTTACTCGCAAATAGGTCAGGAAAAAAAAGTGTGTGTATATATATATATATATATATATATATATATATAGTACAATGTTAATTAATAATTTGGGTGAAGGGTATAGGGGACTTCTTTGTACTATTTTGCAACTTTCATGTAAGTTTAAAATTGTATCATAAAGCTTACCCCAAAACTGGGTAGGGTGTCAGCATCTTCCACCTAGGGGAAAGGCAGGCTGTGCAAGGGTGGGAGGAGGCAGGGGTGTGGTGTGTGGGGTGGCGGGGAAACGCAGTTCAGCTGGGGCACAAGTTCCTAGAAGGAGATCAGTTTCGAAGGTTTGGCAGAGGCAAAGAGCAGAGGTTTTGGCCTGTGTCCTGCAGGCTGTAGGAACTGCTGAAAGGTTTTAAGCAGGGGAGTGACTGAAGGCCCTTTTAAGACAATTACAGCAGTGCTTGTGGGTGATGGGTTTGAAGGGGACGAGATGGCAGCAGGAGACTAGGTTCAAGCTCTCACTAGAGTCCACGCCAGCACCACAGCCACGTGGGGCTTCTGCATTTGTCAACTGTGTCCTTAACATCAGGAACTAGGCTTCCCATGTATCCAGGACGAGGACCAGCAGCGCGGCTGTGCAAGGAGGGCAGAGAAGAGTTGGATTTAAGGGACTGTTGTGAGGTAGAAGGATGGAGAACCTGTAAAAGGGCGTTTCCTGTGGGAGTGCAGGCACCAACTGAGCAAATACTGAAGGAGAAAGCAGTTTAGGGAAGGACAACGTCCAGTTCCCGTGTGAGTTTGAGGGGCCTTTGTTACAGTGGCTGTTTGGTCGATGGGTCTGAGGATCCCAGAAGAGGTCCAGGAGCTATGGCAGAGCAGACAGGAGGAGGACTCGTGCAGCCGCACTGCCTGTGTCCAAATTCGGGGGGGGCGGGGGGGAGGCGTGTGTCTTACTGTCTCTTCCTAGCTGGGTGACCACAAGCAAGTTTATTGTTTGTTGTTTACTTTATTGTTCTGTACTTCAGTTCAAGTTCCTTAGCTTTAACATGGTGATATTAAAACCTACGTAAATACAGCTGGTTGTCCTGAGGATAAAATGAGTGAATACAAGTAAAATACTTAGAAGTGCTCAGAGGAAGTGCTCGAAAGGGTCAACCGCAACTACCAATCTCAGCTGGCCTCTCAGGCATCTAACAAGAGGGTAGGAAAACCAGGGAGGGACAAGTGAAGCTGCCCCACTTCTGGACAAGGAAAAGGGAGATTCTAGTCCAGGCCCCCACCACCGTGTGCTATCCTGCCACCGGGCTAGGTAAGGGCTTCCTGAGGGCGGGCAAGGCCCCGGCTCACATGTGGCAGCCAGGCAGTGCCCTCAGGCCCAAGGGATGTTCTGCAGTGTGGTTTTGGGAGGACCAATGGTGCTTATTAAAATGCAGATTCCTGGGCTGGCTGAGTGGCACGGTGGTTAAGTGCTGGCTTGGGAAGTCAGCGGCCCCGGTTCGGGTCCCACATATGAGGGCCAGCAACACTGCCCTAAAAAAAAAAAAAAAAAATGCAGATTCCTGGGCCCCAGCCCAGGGCTAGAGTCAGCAGCTCTGGGGATGGCGCCCTGAGCTCTGCACTTCACACACGCCTCCTGCCCCACCCCCAACCCCCCCATCTTATAGGCAATTAAGTTTTTGAATGCTGCCTAAGATGAAAAAATAATTGTTAGGGCCACCGAGTAGCTCAGTTGGTTAAGAGCTCGCTCAAGAGGGCGAGCTGAGCTCTGAGCAACAGCAGTTCGATGCCCAGTCTGAGCTGAGCTGCCACTGAACTGCCAACAGGTGGCAGGATGGCTCAGCTAAAAAAAGAAAAAAAAAAGAAATAATTGTTGAAGAAATGCATTTTGGAGGGAAAAGACTAATGGCAATTATTTTTATCCTGTATCTCAAGTAATCATCTGGGACCCTTTAATTTATATTATTCAATAAAATATGTAAGGCCTTATGTGGCCAGACAACTTCCATCATCTTAATAATGGCAGTGCTTCCTTGAAAAAAACATTTACTTTATGGGAATATTTTAGAAAAAAAGATCCATGTACAATAGGTTGAGGTGGTTGTAATTTCTACTTTAGCCTGAATACAAGATGATTTCTGACCAAAGAAAAAGTTATATATCTCATCAAATATATAAAGGGCGGTCACAAGATAAAGCAGGTTTTTTTCTCAGATGACCTAGGGAGCAGAACCAGGGCATAGACCACCAGGAAGTTTATTTGCGTTCGAGAAAGAGCTGACCATTGAGCTGTTCACAGACAGGATAGGCCACCGAGGCCCAGCCAGGGGGAGGTGTCCCTACGGGGTTCAGCACGGGGCAGAACGATGGACTTGGTGACTTTTATATGAGGCTCCACTCAGTGCAGAGAAAAATATGAGGACCATACCTTTTAAACAGATTCACAGTTCTAGGGAAAAAAATTGCTGATGATGGGTTTTAGCTGGCTGACAAATGAAATTGCTTTAGGTAATGAGGAAAAGAAACATCCCTCGTAGTGAAAATTAAGTTATTCTGGGCCACGCATTGGGACAGCTTTTTTTTTTTAAATACAGTATCTTTAAAAATTCAATACAACACCTGACCTATAATGAAGGCTTTATAAATATTCATTGGGTATTAATAACTAATAACTCTAGTTGCTCTTATCCCCATTTCACAGATGAAAACACAGACTGAGGTGACCAGTTAGGCGACTTGCCTAAAGCTATCCAGCCAGCAAGTAGGTGAGTCTTGATTCAAACAAGAGCTAATTCCAACAGCTATTCACCATCATACTATACCGATGTCCAATGAGTGAAAATATTTAGTAAGCTCATCCAAAATAAACGTGTGTTTATAGACACGTTGGGGGCAAGTAGACGGGTGGCTGGCTTTGTCTGTCCTGAGACCGTTTCTTTTGAGAGACAAGATGAATCTAGAGAACACATCCTAGGATGAGTGTAGTCAGCATTCATTTTTTCTATTGACAGGGTCGTTCAAATCGCTTAAAAATCCAAATCATTTCATTGTCTTAGCAATAGGTGTCTTTTTCATTCTGATTTGTTTAGTTTTGGGGTGGGCACAGAGCAGGCACGCACAGGCTGGTTGCAGTAGGTTGTGTGCCTTAAGAGAGAACAGATTCTAAAACAGGCTTCACTTCTTGCCAATCTTCCACCTTCCTGGCAATGCCAAGGGGCAGCCCTGAGAGTGGGTTGTTGGTTGCTGTGCCACTCAGGAGCAGCAGAGGGCAGCAAAGCACACTCCTGCTGAAGGGTGTTGGGGAGCCAAGGAGTAAGTCTGGCTTTTAAAACTTTCCTATCATTTGGAGAATTGTTGCAGAGTGAAACTACAAATTTAAAATTATGAAAACAAAAACAAAGCCGCAAGTAATGAATTATTCCCTTATAAGAAACTTAGCCTTTTTAAGAGAGTCTTAATGACAGTTCGTCTCTAGACTTGAAACACTACTTGGAAGGGGAATAGCACGTCTTGTTTCCTTTGGTCTCTTTCCTCATGACGTTCTCATAATGGTCGGTGGGCAGCTTTTGTGCACCCAGGAGGGCTTATTTAGTTGTTTCAATTTGATATAATTCACCAAGCTTGTCATTATGCATTTAGGAGCCAACTCTTCATTTTGAAGCTCCGGCTGTGGCCTCCACATTCTTTCACCTTTTCTAGAACTCACCTAAGGGATTTCACATTAATCACTCATAGCTGCTCCTGGGCCCTTGCTGGCCAGTTTCCTTAGTTTTCTTTTGGTAAACGTTTCCTGGTGGAGCTGCACTGTACAACCAAGAGGCCATTAGAGCTGCTCATTCTTCTCTAGAATCCTCAAGGTGCAGCCATCTACATGAGCCTCAAGTGTGATGCATATGTGCCCAGAGGCTACATGGCATATGTGAACCCAAAGCATGTCAACTGCACCCTACTTTCTCCTTAGTTTTCAGTGAATGGTCACCAGGGGGCCACCTAGAGAATTTCCATATTATAAGGAGACAACAGAACCAAGTGAAGACTCTGTGTTCCAAGCTCAGCTTTGCCACTTAATAGTTGAGTAGTTTTTTAGTAAGTTATTTAAAACTTGGGTAGTCCATTTCCTCATCTGCAAAATGGGGGTGTACCTACTTCGGTGTATGGTTGTGATAATTAAGTAATTCATATTTATTAAACATCTACCGTGTGCCATGTACTGTTTTTAGATTTGGTGATCTGGTGACTTAAACAAGATACTTGCTGTCATGAAGCTTACATTTCAAAAGAGTGTGACAGGTAATCAAAAGCCAAGGTGATGCCAGACAGTGGTGAGGGTATGAGAACAAGACAGTGGTGTGAGGTGGGTGCTTGCCTTTGATGAGGTAAGATGGTCAGGGAGGCTAACGAACAGCAGCGGGCAAATGTGGGGGCTGAGAGGCAGCAAGGACCAGATCCTGGAGGGTCTTCGGGTGATGATGGAGACTGTGTTCACCTACGTGCAGCTGGGGACCAGGGGAGGGTTCCAGCCGGCAGGGCAGGACTGGACCCCTCTGCCTCTGTGCGTCCAGGGCCTAAGAGGCAAGGGGTGGGGCAGGAGTGGCACTTAGTGCCTGGCACAAACGCAGCTGTACATACAGGTGGCTTATTTATTTTTAAAATACAGATGGGAAGCTTGGGTTCCTTTAAAGGAAAACTAATTTCAAGTATCTTCCAGCAAAAATCTATCTTGATTTTCTTAGAATATGTAAAGTGACAATACACTCAAGTTTCAAAAAGGGCTCATTTCCTTTTTGGGCTACAGAGAAGCTGCCAACACTGTGATTATCATACTTATCATAGGAGGCTCAGGTAAATGTAACATTTACATTTATTTCTTCTGTTATAAAATATATGCCCATTATAAACATTTCGAAAAGGAGAAACACCCACTACCTTACCACAAAAACTGCTTTACCATTTTAAATATATTATTTTCAGATAGATTTTTGGATGAATCTAAAATTTAACACTTTGTAATCGGGCATTTGAGCTATATGACGAGTTTACTCGTTTCCCGCAAAAAATGTGTTAATACTGAGCATTTCAAACACTGTAGAAAAGAAATTTAAATGCTGATTCTTACTGTCCTAATTAAATTTGATTCATTTTCTTCCTTTCAGGGGAAAAGACTGAAAACATTAATTACATATTGTAGTTACAAGGACTAAATCTCCAGTCTGCAAAGCCTCTAATCAAAAGTTACTTTTTCAATGAAGAATGCAGAATAATTCAGTTCTACCACATACAATAAAATCTCGGAAAGGAAAGGTCCTACTGACTCACTGATATATAGACAAAGAAGTTAAATCAAAGGCCCATCTCTGCTTGCTTAATGTTCAAGTGGTTAGATTATGATGTCTCTACAATTACTGGGACCCTAAACTCTCAATATGTGTGTGTGTGTGGGGGGGGTTGGGAGGGGAATCTTAGGACCATCATGTGAAAGTCAACTAGCTGACAGCCAAAAAGCACATGTAAAAATCATCTGAAATCATCTTTATCCTAAAACAAGACTTTGTTATTTAAAATGTCTCAATTTTACATGCAGAAAATGTGTGAAGTTTTTTACAAATTACAGGGGAAAATTAAGATCAATAATGTAGTTTTTTTAAATTTTATTTTGCTTACTATGTTGGCTACACTTTGTGCTTCTCATCTTTAAGACCTAGCAGGGATATGCTTTTGCACTTTAGGAAACATTTCATATTGCACACAAATACTTTGAAGATCACCTTTAATTAAAGGATATGTAAATTTGAAGATACATTTGACAGGACAGCAGACCAGTTTAAGTGGTAGGTCAGATTGATGGAAGCTACCACGAAAAAAAGGTGCTTTGGAGTTTACCTAACTGGAAAAACTGTTATTCCCAGATACTTACAGAGCAGGAACATTTCTCAAAGCTGCATACATTTTATGGATTCACTATCATTTTCATTAAATAGAAAGTCCTAAAATATAGCCAGATAACATTCTCAGTCAACAGATAAAACCTCACACTTCAGAAGAAAGTTTTATCATAAATAACCTGATTAAAACACACGGCCAGAAATCACATTTCAAGTGTGCAAGCACTAGAATTAAAATAGCAAACCCGAGATCTCCTGCAGTGAATTAGGAAATATATGTTTTGAACCAGAGGTATTTTGCCTATACTTGAATGAATTCAGATTTCTTTAAAGTTCTTAAATTGTTAGATTTTGAAGTGGAGAAATCGAATTTAATTCATAGCAGAGCTAAAATTAGTTAAGAATTTATGAAATCCTGATGTTAAGTCACCAGACTTGGGCTCTTTAAGATTTAATGTTGGGTAAATGGAAGAGTCACTTACTGAAGAATGACAAGATGGAGAGGTTTATAGAAGAAAATAAACATCTGTGATTTGTTAGTTTGGGGTCACAATAAAAAATTTAAGGGTCGGCCGAGTGGCGTGGTGGTTAGGAGCTGGCTTGGGATGCCAGTGGCCCGGGTTTGGGTCCCACATATGAGGGCCAGTGACATTGCCCTTAAAAAAAAAAAAAAATTTAAGTGAAACAAATCACAAAAGGGCACTAAGAAAATTATTTAGGTCTAAGAAATTAGGACTGAGGTAATAAACATATGAACAGATGAAGCCATGACAACTGCCAAGGGAACTTTCCAAAGGCCAGTACTCAGAGAGGGACAATGAGCCTGAGTTTGGGGTTACTCAGCGGAAACACGAAAAGGAGATCAGAGCAGGTCATAGAGATATGGGGAGTCTGAGGGGCTGGTGGTCAATAGCTTACATGCGCAAATCAAAGCTGGAGAACAGAGACTGAAGAAGGCTAGCAAGTAGGGAGCCATGAGACCCTGCAAGAACAGGGCTTTTTTTTTGGGGGGGGAAGGGGGGAGTGCTAAATTGAAGGAAATCTAAAAGACTGAAAGCCTGGTGAAGAAAAGGAAGCCAACAGCTCAGGAGATACTTTGACAAAAAGGGAAAAACAAAACAAAAAATAGGAACTCAGCTAGAGGGGCAAGAGAATCATGCACAAGACTCAAGACAGGAAGGTTTTCATATAGGTGGACACAACAGAAAAGAAGCCTGAATTGGAGAGGGCGATGGGACAGGAGGTGCACGTCTGGAGATAAAATCTCTCAAGCATCTGGAGGACAGACAGGACCTGGTGACAAGGAGTAGCCAGTAACAGCTGTGAGGGCCTTGCGTAGACTGCAGTCGATACAGGGAAATCTCCACGGTCCAGGCACGACCACGACAGCACACGTACAGACAGGACTTCTTGAAACCAGATCTACCGGGCCGCCAGCCACAGGTGAAAAGCCATCACAGTGACTAGAATGAGAGTAATTCTAGGCAGGGGCTTCCGTATAAACCTGGTGTGTTATCCGGGCGGAATTCAACTAAGTTCCAAAGTCTAGCAACACCATTCTCAACGGGCGTTCAGTGGCTCTCCTGCCACTGTGTGCAGACAGCGCCGGGACGAGCACATTACAGCCTGCTCTAGATCTTACTTCCCACTTAGTGGAGACAGTGCCATCAGCATGTGGGCAGAGTTTAAAAACATGTAACAGCATTTTTAGCTGTGAAAAGGTAAACTCCGTTTCACAAACAGGATATTAAACGCAAGTCCTGAAAATACATGCAACTCTCATACTAAGCCTGGAGAGTTCGAGGGGAGAGAAGTCCTGTTCCCACATGAACTGAGGATCACCACGAATGACAATGGGTCCTTTCAAGAGAGCCACTGACGAGAGTATTTATAAACGTAACTTGACTTCGGGCAGTGGACAGATGCCTCTCTCAGAGTTATCAAGAAAATCTTAAAAGGTGCAACTGGAACACAGGTAAGTCTATTTTGTGCATTAAAGCAAAGGTGCTCCCTGACGAAGTATTCATATACCTTTACCAGCAAAGCTGGAGAGAGCAACAGACCAAAGCTGCCATGCAGGCTCTTGTCTCCTAGAAGCTGTTTCTCCATAGATAATGGGGTTGCCGAGGGTAGCTGTGAGGGTTACAGGCCAGTGGAAGGGCACACAGCAGATGCATGACACACATCTGCTTAATCAATTCTTGACTAAAGTATTTCTCCCACTGCTTTCTAAAATGCCTTTAGAGCTTGAGCACCTATTTTGACAAATGTGAACAGGACAGGCGACCAGACAAACGGATTTCTGAAAACAGTATGGCTGATTCTCTTTGGGTGGCTCATGGTCTGAAGTTGAAAGAAATTCTGAGTTTCAAAAATGTTTTTGCACAGCAATGGCAGCCCTTGGGAAACACGTAGCCTCTCCGAGAGTTCTGAAGATTATGCTCAATTAGATGTGCAGGCTCTAACATTGTCTGGATTTACAATGACGATGAACACTCACCTTGGCAGCCCTATTACTCCTGTTCATTATTAAGTCCAGAGCTAGCCACATTTCATGGCCATCTAAATACGGTTACTCTTTAGTTAAAAAAGGATACCATTTAACTTTTCTATTCAGTAGAATGTAACTGTCACTGTACATCGAAGTCTAAAAAGTTCCATATTCAATCCCCCATCATATGCTTGTGACAGCAGCAGTCACTTACATGGCTTCCTATGTGCCAGTGTTTGAAGCCCAGTGAGGTTATGTAACTCGCCTCCAAATAAGCGGAAGGAGCTGGGATTTGAACTTGCGCAGCCTGACCCGAGTCCATGCTACACCTTAACTTTTTTCTTTTGCCGAGTAAACTACATTTAAGGAAGCATTAATAACATTGTACTAGGTAAAGGTATGCAGGTAACAGATTCAAACAATTTGGGAAAAGCACACAGCAAGACTTTAGGGACAAGCTGCCTTCGGAAGGTCACCGTTGATTCGAGGCCAGAGCTGACTACATGTCCTAATCCCCAAGGTAGCATAAAATGCCGCCTTTGTGCAACCTCACGGAGTTGCCAATGAAACAGGCCATTACTGGGAATATTTCTGAACACATCCCATGGAAGGATGAAAAATAAAAACTGGTCCACATTTTCTTCTTTCTTTTAAACACTTGTGATAGGTTTCCACTGATAATTGCGAACTAGAAGCTGAGAATAAATGGCCAACAAGCTACAGAGCTGATAGTCTGTAGAGGGAGGTAAACATGTCAACAACATGACCGATTATCATAGGTACTGCAACACAAATCTACATAAGGGGCAGCAAGGGGAAAAAAAGCCCTACTCAAATCATTTTTGGCTGTGATTTATGGACTTTAAATAAGGCTGTCCTTCGTTTCCTCTAGGTAATAGATTTTCTTTCTAATGCTCCATGGTGCCTAGTAAAGCCTTATTTGAACAGAAAGAAGACAAGACAGAAGCCGAACAGTAATCCCAGTTCTATCACTCTATCCGGCTGTATAACCCAGGATCAGATATTTCACTCTCATCTCTCAATGCTTTAAAATTTGAAAACCCAATTAAACTAGGAAATCTATTTTAAAGAAAATGTTTTTAAAGACCATGATTTTGTTAATCAGGGGGACAATTAAAGAGGTGTGTCACTGCTAAGAGATTTTAAATAGGGTATTGTGGAAAACTATATTATATAAAAAATGACATGTCAAATTTCAAACTATATATATATATATCCCACACACCGATTATTACAGCTCAGAACTCTGGGCTTTTACAGTGTGGCATTTTGAGTGGCATTTTTGTACTCCTGTACAGTACTGTGTTTGTGTGTATTATATTCAGTATGGAGGTTATTTGAATTGATTGCTGGATTCTGGAAAGCCAAATATTTGTAAGCTGCCCAAATGCTTGGTTTTACAAAATTTCTCTTAAACATAGTGCAAGGAAAAGAATGTTTGAGTTTTAGAATAAGGCAGCTCTGAATCCATATTCAATGTGTGACCTTGAGCAAGCTCTTGAACTCAGGTGGGGTTTTTTTTTCATCAATGAAATGAGAATAGTATTACCTTCCTTCAGTGGGATGTTGTGGTTTTTCAGATGATGAATGAAAAGTCCCAACACAGTGCGGGGCTGATGATGTTTAATAAATTTCTCTCCTACTGCCCAAGGGGGGAAAAAAGCAGCTAAATGGTACCTAAAACTTAGTGTCATATTTCTAAATCCCAAAATCTAGAAAAAGAAAAACCCCAGAGCTTCATATTATATAATTACTGTAAAAGTCCAAGTTTTGTGTACATGAAAAAGGATAAAAATCATGTAAATACTAATAAAGTCTGTAAGAGTCCTACAGAAACTATTATTTAGATGTTTGCAAGTCAATTAAGTTTTGTTCTTCCTCCTAATATCCTCGAAGGATGATGTTCTTATAGGCGGATCAGCTTAAAAAACAAAACCTAACAGGGCCGGCCAAGTGGCTCAGTTGGTTAAGAGCTCGCTCAAGAGTGTGAGCTCTGAGCAACAGGGCTGCCGGTTCGATTCCTGGCCTGAGTTGAGGCTCAGCTAAAAAAAAAACCCCACAAAAACAACAAACAAACCAAAATCTAACATTCCATTATATCTGTAACAAGGGGCTTGTTTATGTGTCAACTTGTTCTTCACTAAGCTGGAGATAGTTCGAAGAAAAGTAGGATTTTATTTAATAAAATCAGAACAAATTTATTACCTTTACAGCTATAAATGATGCTGTCCCAAACTGTGGTAAATTCTTTCAAATGTACCTGGAAATGTCTTTAAATTTAAGCTAACATCAAATTTTGGATTTTGCAACCTATCAAAGGTGCAACCTATCAAAATCTTGGTGAGAGATGTGTATTGCCGAGTTCATGGTTAAAAAAAAAAATTACATCATTATTTAAATGCTTTAATCAAGTACATTTCCCTTCCTACCAAGGCTGCGGGTATCACAGCAGTAGCTCCAAAATAACACGTTATTACACAAAAGTTTCGCTGTCATGTTACTCCATCTACTACTTTTAGAGCCAAAATACACTTCTGGGCTGAAGCACTGCAAACACACCTTTAAGGCAGAGGCTTTTTAACATTTTTTTTTTTTTTTTTTTAAGATCTAAATTTGCCTTTTCCTATCCAAGTCATTATTTTCTGAAGCTTATTTGATTTTACTTCACTAAAATCAAGTCAAGGCTCCTTTCCTTTTGATTTCCATTTTCCTCTGGCTTTTATCTTGGAGGTCCCATTTCCTTTTCCCCTTCCAACACTTTAGGGGACAGGAATAGTCTTAAAAGTCACCTACTACGCAAGACCGTGAAATGAATGATGAAGCTATACAACCAAAGCAAGATCCATGCTTTATGAACACATTATTCTCACACATCTGAATCAATACATAAGATTCTTAGTTCATTTTACAGATTCTCAAATCAAATTGTTCGAAAAGTAAATTCTGAAATCATAGTTGACGTATCAAATGGATATATCAAAACAAACAAAAATGTCATCCAAATATTTACATTTAAAAAATAGGCTACTTATCAAGTGTGCTTGAACAAACCATGTGTGGAATTGAATTCCATTTATTATGGAGTTAGTTTCTGCTAAACACATACTAGAGAAGACCCCATGGCATCTGAGTTTTCAGGTGTTCCCAACCTATGCTAAAAAAATAAAACATGAGAATTTCAGAGGCACTGATGTGAACCTCAGGAGTACAAGGGCTAGTATGTAAGGCTAATTACTGAGGAGTCAGAAGGGCTGGCACCTGTAACTCAGTGTGGCTTTGCCATTGCCTCAGTATCACCAGGCATTCGACAGAAATCTCCAGAGGTCATTTAAATTTTGTACTTACACCTCACTGAATTATGTTCTAGTAGTTTCACAAACTTGGACATTCACAAAAAATGTTCTGAATATATTCCTTGAGAAGGTGGAGGGTCTCCTATGTTACATTAAATAAAAAACCATGCAGTTTCTTAGAGCTCATAGAGCCTTTTCAAAATAAACTACAGATCATACAGCCCAATGAAAAACTCAAACACTGTATATTACAGGTATAGAAAGTTTATAGTTCAGCAACGCCAACACAGATAATCTGACACCCTTTGCCCCTACTTGCAATGCGGTTAATAACTATACAATAACTTCGATTTTATTGTCATTGGCTTTGGCTCAGATGTTTAAATACTTAACAGTTTGGAAAGATTTTTTTTGGTGTTTTTTTTCATTGTCTTTGTGTGGGCATGGGTGTAGGTGGGAATTATAATGGAGACGGGTCAGTTCATTAAAATGAAGACAATCAGGAATTAAACAGCCACTAAAATTTCATTTACCCTTTCCTTACAAAATATACGTGGGAGAATATGGCTTAAAGACAGAGGGAAAAGCCTCTTATTTGTTCATACGATTATATTTTACCCTTTATCCAGTCTGACAATAACACCAAACTTAATTTAGTACCTAGGGCAAGAGTAATTCTCTAAGAGGATTTTATGAAGTCCAATTTCATTTTGGGTCCTAGATCTTAAGTGCTCAGTTTTGGAATTCTTCAGATTAACTAAAAAAAAGGTAATATCAACAACCAAAATCCCCAAAAGATTAGATAAAAACAATTGGTTAGCCATTTAAAAAATATCCAACTAATTTTTTTTAAACAAATTAGAATTAGTTGGAATATATCTCTGCCCCTTTAAATTGACCTCTTGCTTAGTCTATACACCAGGGCAACTTTTCTTAAGCAAAATGATTCTATTAAGGAGAGAAAAATCATCTCTTAAAACAAAACAAAAAAAACAAAAAAACACCAAAGTAGGTCTAAAATTATCCCAAAGCTATCCTTGGGTCAGAAACAAAACAACAATGGACAACACAACAACTCAGATTCCACAAACATACCATATTCTTTTTGATAAAAAAAGAGAATGGGGTTGATTTTATATATCAAAAACATCAGAATTTTCATGCTTCACAATTTTGTTGCTAGTGATCCCAAATTCCTTGAACTTATTAGGAAGTTTTCTGAAGGTGCGTATTATAGTAAACAGCAGCAAAATACCAAAACAATTCTATTGCTAAAAAGCAACTACTCATCCTTGTGCCTTTAGAATACTAGCTGTAAACCAGCAACAATAACAAAATGCTAATTTGTGCCATCAATTGGGATTTGAGGTATTCTAAGGAAAGAGCAAATTGTTTTCTTAAATCAGTCTAAGGCAGGACATCTATAATCATATTGGGCAAATATTGATTTTGGGGGGAAAGTATCAAAAAGGAAGAGACAACAACATTATATTTAGTATTCTAAAGGCATCCTTCAGTTAGTTCAACAATGATTCTGGTAAGACCAACTGCTCACATACATACACATGCACACACATAGATTTTAATGGTTTTAAAAAAAAAACCCAAATGTGTTACTTTAGAAAAATGAATGCAGTGCATTTTCAGCAATATTATCGCCACAGACTCTGATTGCTCAGTCCACACATAAGTAGTAGTTGCCTTCTATGGTGATATGGCTTCTCTGCACTAATTCCCATCAGGCCGAAAAACATTAGGGCAGGTTAAGTAAAGACTGAATTGTTGCACAAAGGAACATTTACTCATCAGATCCCACGGATCTCTTCTGTGCCCGTTTCCTGGGCAACCTTCTTGGTGAAGCTTTATCTGGAAGAAAAGAGAAAGTTTTGATTATTTTAAGTATTGGATTCAAAAAAAGCATTTCCCTTCAACGTTACAATTAAGTTAAAAAAATGAAAACACATGCAAGAATACCATGTAATAAACAGTACATGTCTGTTTCTTAGTTTAGGTATTTTAACTAACCTTTAAAATAATCCTTCAAGAGGTAACTCAATTAAAATGAAACTTTGCCATTAGGGTGGGAAAAGATCTAATCTTGATTATTGTAATGTTGAAGCCATCCCCCCAAAATCTTCTTGAATTCTACAATTTACCATGATTGTATATGCATAAGTAAACACTTCAGAAATAGTGTAAAAGCAAGGGAAGTAAAAGCTAAAATAAATGAATGGGACTTTATAAAACTAAAAGGCTTCTGCACAGCAAAAGAAACCATTGACAAAGAGGCAACCAACCGAATGGGAGAAGATATTTCCAAACAATGCCTCTGATAAGGGGTTACTATTCAAAACATATAAGGAACTCATATAACTCAACAACAAAAAAACAAACAACCCAATTTAAAAATGGGCACACGACCTGAATAGACATTTCTCCAAAGAGGACATACAGATGGCCAATGTTTAAACATACGAAAAGATGATCAACATCACTAATCATCAGAGAAATGCAAATAAAAACCAGGTGCAATATCACCTCATACCAGTTAGAATCATCAACAAGACAAATAATAAGTGTTTGTGAGGCTGTGGAGAAAAAGGAACTTTCATAGCACTGTTGGTGGGAATGCAGATTGGTGCAGCCACTATGGAAGGCAGTGTGGCAGTTCCTCAAAAAGTTAAGAATAGAATTACCATATGACCCAGCAATATCACTCCTGGGGATCTATCCAAAAAAATCTGAAAACATTTATCCGTAAAAATATAGGTGCTCTAATGTTCACTGCAGCTTTATTTACAGTGGCCAAGACATGGAAACAACCAAAGTGTCCTGCAATAGGTGATTGGATAAAGAAGATGTGGAATTTATACACCATGGAATATTATTCTGCCATAAGAAAAGATGAAATAGTGTCATTTGCAACAACATGGATGCAGCTTGAGATTACTATGCTAAGCGAAATAAGTCGAGAACCATATGACTTCACTGTACGTGGGATATAAAACTGAAAGCAACAAAGGAACAAGACAAACAAATGAAGAAACAAAAACTCATAGACACAGACAATAATTTAGTGGTGGTTACCAGAGGGTAAGTGGGGAGGGGGAGGTTACACTTGAAACCTATGTAATTTTACAACCAGTCACCTCAATAAATTTTAATTAAAAAAAAAAAGTGTAAAAGGTATTGAATTTGCATTTAAAAAAACTTATATTGGTTATGAATTAAAGACAATTATTTACAAATGTAGCCATGTAGTCTGCATAATATTGGCAATTTCATAAATTTACCTGGAACAAGCAGAAAGATAAAGGATTACAGTACATATCAATATTAAAACATTCCTACACATATAAATATTATCTTTTTACCTTTTTCTCTTTATCTTCTGTTGGAGTCTTAGTGGGGTCTATTAAACAAACAATAAATTGGTGGGTTTCTTCTACTTCCATTCAGTAAGAGGAGTCATCTAAGTTTCTTTAAAAAGTGAAGGGCTGTATTCTCTCTGACCATTGTCTTTTTCTTATTTTGTATGAGCACTTTTCATATTAGGAAGATATGCTCTTTGTGTGGAGTAAGCTACAAACTGCAAACCGTAATTCTTTTCCCAGTTAAAAAAAAAAGGCTGGGAAAAAAAAATGTTTTTGCCTACAGATGGGGTTCATTTCATGAACAATAGAATGAAAAAAATAATGTGCCCAAAAGATCATACCTAAAAAACACATAATTGATTTTTATCAAGCGTACTTAAGAAAGTGAAAGTTGTTTTAAAAAATCTGCTTGAGAGTTAAAGACTCAGAAATACTGAGTCTACAAATCACATGAAAACTGACCTTTATTAAATAGGTTAGTAATGTTGTGGTTAGGGGGTTCAACTCACCTAAAGCTGAGCATAGAAGCATTTTTCTTATGAAGATAGCCTACAACTTCTGCCTTTACACAGACCAATTTTAAATAATTTTTAAAAGTAAATATGCTGAATATAATTTTTGAGGACTCAAAAAGAACTTCAGAATCTAACAGCCATCTGCGTGAACACAGCTGTTACCATGCAGATGTGAAGTGGTGATTACTGACTTCCAACAATTTCAACCACCAACTATGGGAATACATGGGGAAAAACAAACAAACAGAAAAAACGACCCTTCATCACCTGCCTGTCTAGAACATCAAAGTTAAGAAGCAGACAAATGAGAAACAAAGTAGGAGAGCATTCTGGAATCACTGAACTTTTGGGGAAATGACTCCAAGTATCTCAACAGCCCAGTAAGTGGCATTTTATTTCAGCACAGAACAATAACAGATGTGTACAATGATGTTTTCCAGTTCAATCCCCCACTTCCCACCACCACCCCCAAATCCTAAAAAACTTAAAAATAAAATCCAACAAATTATTTAAGTCAAAATATTTCAAGTTTCAAGAGGGTGGAAAAAAATTTTATGAAAAAAGAAATCATTTAAGTAAAAAAAAAAAAAAAAATCCAAAACTTAAAACATGATGTTTAATGATGTTGAATAAATGTAGCACATCTGAAAATTGCTTGCACTGCCCATTTAAAGGGAAGATGTTACAGAAATATGCCTAATTGTAGTAAAATTTAAACTCACTGCAACTTTTTCTTTTTCAGAACACAAAGGCAAAAATGTTAGCAGAAATTTCAACCAGTCTTTCACGCCTTTCTCAGACTGTACAATCTATCTAACTTCCTATTTTACCTAGAAGATTAGTTCTAAATAGCTTTCAGATGGACTTTTTTATTATTAATGATATAAATTGCAAATTTTCTGTTGGATCCGTGAGTTAAATAAGAGAGTCAAATCACTTAAAATTAAGACTTCAATCTTATAGTTTCTGATTAAGGTTTCTCTATGTATACTCTTAGAACACTAGTAATTAAGCAAAGATCCTATAATTTTCTATTAAAATCAGCTAACCTGTCACTTATAGTTAAAAAGACTTCAGGGAAGTTTAAGTGCCTTAATCTGAACTACAAAATATATCAGGAAAAAGCTTATTAGTAATGGATTCAAATTGTTTCAATCCACCCCTCTTTCCTTTACATTCTGAGGAGACACAGATATGAAAAAGCTCTTGACAAATTAAATATTGGAATCTTAAATATCCTACTTCTCACACCACCCCTCTCCAAAGGTAGATCCTCAAAGCTTGAGGAGTCTACTGCTTCCAGGCACACCCTCTGCTCCATGATCTTCAAAATGCCTCTTGGTTTCCTCCATTCTAGTCTCAAATATGCGAAGTACATGTCCTATCTTTGAAAGAAATGGCTGTTTTTCCCCAAATTACCTGCAATTTGGCTCAACCCCTTTACTCTTAAGAAAACCATGTTCTAAGACAGTGGTTCTCAGTGTGGTCTGGAGCAGCAGCCTCAATATCACCTGAGAATTTAGATATGCAAATTCTTGGGTCTCACCCTAGACCTCCTCAACTGGAAACTCTAGGGAGTGGAGCTGAGCAAGCTTAACAAGCAGTCCAGGTGATTCTGATGAATGCTAAATTTTAAGACTGCTCCAAGGAATCAAGTAAGAGGGGAAAAACAAACAAAATAACCCCCCCAAAACAAGCATACACAATTAAGTAAAAATACTGTTAAAGTTGAAAATAGCAATCATTTTATGATGTGAAAAAATATGCATTTTCTAACTCAGTTCACAAAATGGGCCTAGAAACAATGTCACCAAGTATCAATGATATCCTTAAAGTCTAGATTTTCATTTCTAGTATCATACAGAGGTCCTTGGAGAAACAGCTAGCTCCATGTCTAGATAGAGAAGGTACAAAAGTTTGGATTATCTTGTTGAGTCAGCAAGTAAGGGATCACTCAAAGATAAATAGGATAAGATTGGAGGCAATTCAAAACGGCAGCAAATAGCCAAAACTGGAACAATCTGAGCATCAATATAGTTAACAGAAACATACTGATTCTATGAAAATATGAAGTTAGAGATGATAATCAAAAAACAAAGGAGAGGGCCGGCCAAGTGGCGCAGTGGTTAGGAGCTGGCTTGGGAAGCCAGCGGCCCCGGTTCAGATCCCACATACGAGGGCCAGTAACACTGCCCTCTAAAAAAAACAAAACAAAACAAAAAAACAAAGGAGAAAATTGGAAAACTCATTTGTCAGCATTTGGTGGCTTTTAGGCCAACTCTGATTAACTGGAAAATAAAAGGAGGAACTTAGCATTTACCCTTTTTCAGTAGTAACTGCTTTTAGGGTAATTAAAAAATCCCAGTTGATGACGGAAAGTTCTACTTTACAAAAGAATGGCGGTTAGTAAAAATCAAAGAAATCTTTATTGAAAATCATCACAACCACATCACTGGTTTGTGAGAGATTATAAACTGGCGAATGGTTTAGAGAACTGGGCATCTATGTGATGCCCAAGTACCACACAAGAATTCCAGGTGGTTAAGAAAAAAGGCCTCACCTTTCCTGGTCACATGGGAAGTTCACAAGGCTACCACCCTAACCTAGTGCTCAGTTTAGCATCACTAATAAATGATGGAACAATCAGATACTGTTTCTTGATGTAATGTAGGAAGAAGTACTAATGAGCTATGATGTAAGTTATCTGCCAAAAAAGATCAACTTTAATCTAATCAAGCCTGTAGATTTATCTTTCAGGTTAAATAAATTTTAGCTAAAAGACACCAGGAGAAAACAATCAGACAAATCTGGAAGGTAGGGCATTTTAGGGCCTTATTACTCAGTGTGATCAGTGGGCCACCTGGGAGCTTATTAGAAACATCAACACTTTGGCCCCACTCTAGAGCCGCTGAATCCAAACCTGCATAATAAGATTTCCAAAGATGTACACAATTTAATGTATGAGAAGCCCTTTTCTACAGGAAAAGTGGGGAATTTCTTGAGCTGTAATAAATTAAAAGGGACTTAAGGGATGTAACAACCAGATGCAATGCATTATCCTATGTTGGAAAAGCCAGTTATAACAAATATTTTTGAAACTATTGAAGAAATTTCAATATGGATGGGTTGTTACATATAATAAAATAAAAATATCTTCAAATGTGATGTTTCTGTCATCAATGGTATTTCTTTGCAAACTGAAATATTTTAGAGGTAGTGTATTTAGACAAAAAAGGAGCTCTGTAATAAATCAAACTGAAGGTAACCTCAACAAGGTGATCTGATCATAAATTCCTAACTGGGCAGGCCATGGTGGGTAGTCACGCCCCAGGCCTATAGCTTCCCTAGTAAAAGGTTATCTTTGCCTTAAGCAAGCCCAGTCTATTGTTTTGTGCATGTAGGTTAACACACCTTTGAAATGCCTCTTTTTCAGACCCCTGGAAGTGTAACTGCCCTCCAGAGAAGAGAGTCTTATACTATCCTGTAATCCAATCATATCTGCCAGCCTTGCTTTCTTCCACTTAATGTAATCCTCCTTATGTTCCCTTCCTTAATTCCAAATGTATAAAAGAAGCTGCAAACTGTATTTCCGCAGAGCATTTGAGATCTTGCTTCCCCACATATCATCAGTTTGGCCCAAATAAATTCATAAAAATTCTCTACAGCTTTGGATGTTTCTTACATTGACATGTGTCATTGTATCTATAATTTACAGTACCTCGAATCAAAAAAGCAAGTTTAAAAAGATGGTTTTTGTATAGAAAAAAGAAATCTATACTCTAAAAGAGCAAATCATGTTTCTGCCAACTATACTTATTTTTTCACACCCTTTTACTTACTCTCTATGCCCAATTTCTGAAATGCTCTCAGGACCCCTTTGATTTCACAAGATAAGGCTCCATCTAGGGCCCCAGGCTCCCCAGGTTTGCTGTCAAATTAATTAATAGTGAGAAAAGACAGTAGCTGTGGGTGTTCTGTGCCTTCCAGCTATTTTCAAATTCCAAAAAACAATCAACAAATAACATGCCTCTCAATGACAACCTTGTAGAGGGCAAAGCATCAAAACCTTCTTGAGGGCGGGCCGAGTGGTGCAGTTGTTAAGCGCTGGCTTGGGATGCCAGCAGCCCCGGTTCAGGTCCCACATGTGAGGGCCAGTGACACTGCCCTCAAAAAAAAAAAAAAACCTTCTTGAATTTGATAAAACATTTTATCGCCTTAAATGGGTAACTGGATTAGCTCAATGCTGGTTAAAAGTTCCCTTGTCCATGAATTTTTTTTTAAAAAAACAAGGAATTTCACTTAAATGGGAAGAGAAAGGAATAATAGAAGTGTCTTTGATGGCAAGACACGGTCCTCAGGCTAGACAATCAGATTTTGAGCGAGATAAGCAAGTATGGTTAAAAGTATTTAGGTATTTCAATTATACTCATCTTTGAGTATTGAATGAGACAAATATAGTTGTAAATCGTGGCAAGTTACTTTTTTCTTAGGAGCAATTTCTCACCACCGGAGATGGCAGCTGACCTTGCAGCAGATTGCCCAGTCCACAGAACACACCTAACGTAAGTTAAATTCTATCCTTCAACAAGGCCTCCCTGACTCTAATATGATCCCTTTTCCTAACATGTAAGTTGTCCAGATTCTTCAATCTAGCACATAATCACATACTATCTGATTACTCAAATATTTCATATATGTGCATTATTTTCCTCAAGTAGAAATCTAAATTCTTAAAAAAAAAAAAGTAACTTTCCTAACTTCTTTTTAAGATACCGCTCAACCTAGTAGAGAATTATGACAGTAGATACTTAGCACTTGTCAAATGAAAACACAATTGTATAGGATTTGAATTTAGCTCAATAAATGTAATAATTCCCAGCATTTAAGTTCATGAATAACAATGGCAGGGAGAAAGATACTATAAAATCAACTTGCCAATCTATTTGTCATGTAAAAATTCTTTTGAAGAGGTTGACTCCATAGCTGTTACAGTGACTTTAGTCAAATACAATTTTTTTTTTTTTTTAAACAGAGCCATCCTGCCACCTGTTGGAAGCTTAGTGGCAGCTCAGCTCGGGCTGGGCATCCACTTGCTGTTGCTTAGAGCTCAGCTTGCACTCTTAAGCGAGCTCTTAACTGACTGAGCCACTCGGCAGGCCCCTTAATCAATTATAATTTTTAATGCTTTTCAAATGTAGTTTCAGCTAATTCTGTGTAAGACATTTAAAATATAATTATATTTGAAGAAATCACATATTTAAAGGTACACAGAGGCTCAGAGTACTCTTTCACTCCTCCCTACCGCACCCAAAATGTCATCAAAAGCACGATCGGTTCCACTTGTGAAACATCTTTCTACTCCCTTTTACTCTCATCACTACTGCCTTAGCTTAGGCCATACTGATTTTCATGCTTTTTTGAAATCATCTTGTAGTAGCTCCTGCTTGCTAGCCATTCTCCACAAAACTATCATAATTTCTTCTAAAACATAAATTTGTTATTTCTCTGCTTTAAAGTATCTGATGGATGCCTTTTACCTAGGAGGGAAGTCAAACTTAGCATAGCACATAATATCTTGAAGACTCCTCCTTACTCAACTTTTAAAGACTGGTCAAAAGTCAACCCTTCTGTGAATGATTTCCTCCTCTCCTAGAGTAGGGGGCTTCCTATGCTCTCATTACTTTGTACCCACTTTTAATTATGGGTACAGTATATACCATACTGTAATTATGTTTCAATAGAGAGAGTTCACTGAAACTAAGAGGGGAACAATTCAATTAGTAAAGCCAGAAATGAATTGAACCAAGCCAATTCTCAGGAAAGAAATACTATTAATAAATGGCCAATAAATATGTGTAAAGAAGCCAAAACTCATTCTTAACTGTAATGAAAAAGAAAAAGAGATACCATTTTGTATCATAAGGACAGTTTAAAACATTTGATAACACTTGAGAATAAATGAGACTGGAGGAGAAAAAGGCAGTATTGTACACTGGTGAAAACATAATTGGCACTATCTTTTGAAAGGAAAATGGGATACTTTCCATAAAAACTAAAATACACGTAATCTTAGAATTAGATATCTTACTTTTAAGAAATGATCCCATGTGGGGAGTGGGTGAAATGGGTCAATGGGGTCAAAATGTACAAACTTCCACTTCAAAAGTAAGTCATGGGGATGCAATACTGTATTGTATATTAAAACTGTGTGTAATATGATACCATCTGTGTAAAACACAGAAACAATGGACATATATGCTGATGTATAGAAAATACTTAAAATAACACATAAATGCTAATTATTTATGGAAAATGGGAGTAGTGGATCTAGTAAGTCATAGTTGCTTTTCACTTCTGTACTATTTTTACAATAAAGTCTTACTGCTTTTATAATAAATGTTTTGTAAAAGTCCATTTATAATTGGAGAAAACAATTCTACATTCTTTTATAAAGGTAAATATTTTAACTAACTACATCATATGCAATAAAACTGAAATATATCTGTTAAGAAAACTATCAGACAATATTTTAGGTTTATTCTTTCAAACTATAGTGGGTAGTTTTTCCAACAAATAGAGTGCTAGAAAATTGTTTCATTACTCATGAAACCTACTGTAAAATATTCATATGCTATACAAGAGCCCCCAATACACAGCAAATATTAAAAAATTAATCGCCTCACCTCTTCTACTCTGCACTGAAGCAACAGGAAAGAAGAGAGACAGGGAAAAGATTAGGAATATAGAGAAATCACACATTTGTATATAAACTGAAGATTTGGAAGCATTTCTAAATTAAAGTGTAAAAATATAACAAAGAATAAAATTTTAAAGCACTCAATCATATTATACTAGATTCTATGCAAATAATTTTTAAAAAATGAGTGCTAAATAGCACTGACCAAGCACTTTTGCTAAATCTAAAATAAATAATTTCCACTTAAGTGAAAAAGTTCCCAGCCAAGTTAAGAGTACTTACTGATCTGATTCAATGTTTCTTGAGGAATCCAACTCATGTCAACATCATTCTGACTTGATGTACCCATCTCTACTTTCTGTATGGGTCTCTTGCGCTAAGAGAACATAAAAACATTACTTTAAAGGAGTTTCATTATATTGTTTACTATATAACTTTAAAGAGAGACTTATCAAACTACTTAAATATTTTAATAATCTTACATGTTCTCTTCTAGTTTTAAAACATACTCCTAACTCAAATTTTTATTAATCAGAGGGGACAAATCATGTCTAACACCAATTATAAAGAATAAATAGTAGGGCAGGCCAAGTGGCACGGTGGTGAAGCACTGGCTTGGGAAGCCAGCGGCCCCGGTTCGGGTCCCACATATGAGGGCCAGTGACACTGCCCTCAAAAAAAAAAAGGATAAATAGTAAAGAATAAATCTTCACAATAATTATTTATTTTCAGGCTTTAAAGGCATTTTCCTGTGCTGTAAAGTTTCATGTCATTACTCAATTAGTGGACCTGTAAGAACCTTACAGGATGTTTTTCTTTCCCTTTGGGAATCAAATCTTAAAAGAATTTATTTCTACATTCAACAAAATTCAGGATAATTACTGGTATGTTGCATGCAGGCAGACACCTGTACTGTTAGCTAAATACACTTAAACAGCTGGCAAATATAAAACAAAAACATAAAATCTCATTTAAGCCAACAACCTAAAACTCTGTCCGGGAGTATTTGCGGCAAAACTCCTATAAAGAAAGAAATTCAATTCCATTCTTTAGTCCTGCTCTTAAAATAATCAAAAACCCTTAATTATTTACATAAGAGTATTAATTATACAGTCCAAAAATTAGATACTGAATACACAGAAAAGTAACCTCAGCTAATTTAAGATACGGCTTCATTCCAATGGAAAAAAGTTGGAGATGCCATTATACTTAACATAGCAAAAATGCTGCCTATTATGAAAACGAGGCAAAGAAAGGTATGGAAATTAACACTTAAGCACTAAGAATTTCTTTTTTAAAGAGCAAGTACTTATTAATAACACTAACTTCTAGTTTTAATATGAGGGTCTAGTGGCTATTAATATAGTTGACACAAATCATGTTATACTTTCCCATTTAGAGGAATAGTATGGGTTGTTTTGTTTTGCGGGGTGGAGGAGAAGTGAGATGAGGACAGTGGTGGAATCAGCTATTATATCCAGACAGAGAAATGAGAATTATAGCAGGTGCTTTAGTGTTGCCACTTTACTATGCTAAAAAGAAAACAGAAGTTAGACTGTTAGAACAAATACAAATTTATTCTTTTCCATGTGAAAAGATTCTTTTAATTGCTAATTAGGAATTATCCCTACAGTTAAAGAGTATTAAAGCAAATAGAAAAACTACAGTGCTTACGGATAAAATAACAAACATCCATGAAAAAGTACATTAAAGAAAAATGAAATCTTATCTCTGAGTTTAAGCAATAAAAATTCCAGCATAATTTAGTTACAATAAGAAGGTACAGTTCACTCTGGAGGGTGTAGATAAAGACATTAATTGCACATGTGTATAAAAGTCTAAACAAATCCAAGTCACACTTCCAAAGTTTCACTTTCAGATTTTATTTTTAAAAGGTATAACAAACCTGTAAATATACAAACCCACAGTGAAACCAAGAAGCCACAAGTAACTGGACCATATTTCATTCAGTACTGGAACCATTTCTAAAGTACGGCTATAAGAGCTGTTCATCTGTAATTACCTTTCTAGATTCTAGGAGTTGATGAAGGCCAATAACCACCAAGAGCCCAAGACCGGCAAGGAACATATACATAAAGATTCTGATATAAAAGGAGAAAATATAAACTGTCTTAATTCATAAGAAATATCTCAGCTAATTGAAACTATAATACTATTTTAATTTCTAAGCAACACCATAGTTAATTACATCTATAATGCTACCACAAGATATAAACTTTCCAAATAACTTGGAAAAAGGAATAAAATATTTTTAATTCAACATAGATCCAGGTAATAAGTTTGATATATTTTTCACTTATCTCTAAGAACAATTAAATTTTAAAAAGCAATGATATGTACTAAAATGAATAAAACGACTTTATAATTGCATTAGGTTTTGTCTCCCTCAAATATCAGATTTTGCAGTTTGACTTGAAAATTACTTTTGGTGAATTACACAGTAAGAAAATGATTCATCATTTACAAAGAACGCATTTTTCAAGATAAAATCTTATAATTTATGTTTTCAATAGCGATTTGAGAGGCATGCAATTTAGGATTAGACTGGTGATCAGCTTAAAAAGCATAGCGTGAAAAAGAATTTAGAAGAGGGAAAGGATGGAAAGCCAAAGTTATGTTTTTAAAACAAACTTCTGTCAGTTTCAACTATCCTTCCTAACTTGTTTATTATAAGAATCATCTAAAGTATATGGGTCTACGTAGTAAGGATTTCATCAAATCTATACAGTCATTGCATTTGCACCATTTAATAAAAATAGGTTGACAAGAGCAAGCCTTCCAGTTCTACTTAATGAGATCAAAATCTACATATTTCAACTTTTACTTACGTTTCTCCATCTAACCCATCCTCTCTTTCAATAATTGTAACTGTTTGATTGAAGACAGCATCTTGGAATACATTACCCTGTTTAAAAAAAAAAATTTTTTTCCCAAATCCGAAATGCATTGGAAAAATGAATGCTTACCAGGTATCACCCTAAGAGATACACTACAGCTTTCTTATCACTTAGAAGCTAAGACTCAACAAAGTCATATGTAATGGCATGAATTCAATGTCAATGATTCAACATTATGTGTTACTTTCTCCTGCCAAAAAAAAAAAAAAAAAAAAGCCTCCAGCAGCTTTGCCCAAGTTGTATCCCACTTTCTTTGGGTGGGGGGGGGGTGGCGGTGGTGGGTGGGGGGGTGTGAGGAACTAAGGAAGTAAAATAAAAACGAGATAAAATGAGCAGGAAGAAACAAAGTCCACAGGACACGATGACAATTAGAAGCACTAGCTTCTGCTGTGTGTAATTCTCCAAAACAAGGAAGGAAAAGCATGAATATTACATACAGTAGTAGCTGCAGTAGCAGATCATTTTAAGAACTAGACCTGAACAAAAGTCAAATTCATGTTCTAAATTGACAGGGGACTGGAAATCAACTTCTTTATAATAAATGGGTTGCTGATTTTTCAGGATCAAGATAATTTTCTACTGTGACCTTGAAACAATTTTCAGTTCAACACAATTTCAGTTTCCAAACACATCAGAAAAACTGGGACAATACATCAATAGCTGTTTTTAGCGTTTGATACTTTGCACAAAGGTGGTACTTACTATTCCTACTCTCTACTAAGTAAATAAAAGGGAAAACTTAATTGTAGCACAAGAATTTAAGATATAAGGTAAACATGTTGACACCAAGATGATGAAAGGTTCAATAAGACTCCAAGAGGATGAAATTTCCTGCTTTAAAAACTTCTTGAAAAGGGAATGGTTTACATGTGCTTTTATCTGAAGGTGGACAACCCCCAGCAGTTCAATTGTGGTGGGCTTCTCTCATTCTTTCACTGGATACATACCATATATATGAAAAACCGTAAGAAAGACAACAATATTAGGCTATTGGGTTCTCACAAATGATAAACCTTACTGCTAACTAGACTCCACTGTGTGGCTTACTGCTCCTTTTCAGGATCCAGCTCACGACACTTGCACTTTCATACTATAGCACCTTACACTTATTCTCTAGTATGTATCACTTCTCATGCTGTGATATTGCCTGTTTACTTACATCTCCCCCAGTGGATTATTGACTTGAAGACTGAGACATGCAAATTATCTTTGCCTCCCTGGTACCAATCACAGCTTCAACCACAAAACAGGCACTTGGATGAGTAAGTACAAGAATATCCAAATGTCAATTGTCCTCATTCATCTCAAAAAAAGAAAAAAGAAAAAACCCCAAAGTTTAGAGGGCCTTACGTTTAAATCTTTGTAGTTCAGATTGATGACTAGACCAAAGGGTCGTCCACCCATGGGCTCTGCAGGAATGAAGGAGTATTCAAAAGTTGCCTGCCTCTGGGGAGGCACTACAGTGTTCAGAGGAAGTGCTGTGAAATTCTGGATGTAAAATTGGTAGTCCTGAGGATAACGGAATGAGGCATCCAGGGATTCAACAATAAAATCTTCTGTACCCTTGTTTGTAAAGCCTACCAGGAACTTCACAATGTTATTTGCTGGAAAATCTAAGAAACAAAAAAAGAGGCAGAAAGATTAGAAAATGTTCTGAGGGCAGAAAATAAAATCAGACATTACTAATGGATTTTGGCACCGCTTCCTGATGCATGGCGAGTTGGTTTCATAGCCCTTTCAATAGAGCACTCTAGTCATCCACTAACTAGTAACTGGAGTTGGTGTATAATCTTCAATTCTTGTCTGTATTCCAACATTCCAACTTAAGAGTTGAACTGAGAATCTCAATTTCAGACCAGATCACATTCAAATTATGTGGTCTATGAAAGAGTTGTGTACGTTTAGCATTTAACATTATCTTGTAGTGGGGCTGTATGTCTTGATGAAGTCACCTTCCCTAACTCATAATCTGTGATTTGTGCAAATAATGGAAAGGATGACAAAAAGATAAAGTGCAAGAAGTTCACCAAAATTGTAATTATCTGTCAGAACGTTAAAAAAAAAATTAGCTATTAGTCAAAATGCAAATTTGAAGGTAAAACCCAAGGAGGAGGTTACCAAAATAAATGGGGATTTTTAAAAAAATCTCTTAATCAAATTACACTTTTTATAGACATAAAGTTAAAACATACATGGGAATAAAACAGAAAACCTGAGAAGACCAAGAAAATAACTTCAAATAATAAGTCTCCAATAATCATACCGTCGTCTACAAGGCTGAGTTTCACCCAGCACAGCACAAGCTTTGGGGTCAGGCCCATGTGGGTCTGAATCCTGTCTCCACACTCTATCTTCTACCTGGGTAACCTGGACGAGGTGTTCACCTCTCCAAATCTCAGTGCAGCAACAGTAACTAACCTCACAGGATTTCTGTTCGGATTACATGATATAGCCAAGCTACTGAGAACAGTGCCTGCCATATAGCCCTCATTAAATACAAGCCTATATTTATTTTCTTTTAATGAAACCTAGTCTCCAGCCAAGGCCTAATTGTAAAGATTTAGTATTTCACTAATGTTCCCACTCAAAATATGAGCTATTTTACTGTGACAGTCCTCTTTCAAAGGAACATTTAATTTCTAGTTAGAATGGGTAGTATTTATTTTTCCCCTTAATTTAAATGCTAGGAATACTTACAGACATGGGTATTCATAAATACATAGGATGGCTTTTTCAAAATGTGTGTTTACACTATACTTGTAAGAGAGGAAGATGAATAAAAATCTTAAGCATTACTAATGCTTCCCCCAAAAGTGACCCTGTCATTTACAAAGTCCCTGAGTTAAAGTGACTATTTCTCTATTACCTTCTCCCTTCACAAACAGGATAGTCGTGTCTGCACTTGGTGAAGCTTCAGGTTCACCAGATACATCTTCTTCCTCTTTATCTTCTGCCTAAGAAAAAACAATATTAAAATGGGATTACCGCGGGGGGAAAAACACACCATCATTTACAAACAACGATTTCACTAAGATTTGGAACAAAATATTGCCTGTCCAACGCTTTGTTGAGATTAGCAGTGGTAGGAATTTCATTGTATCTCATCAGTTAAAATAAAAACTCATTGGGCTGGCCGAGTGGCGCATTGGTTAAGAGCTGGCTTGGGATACCAGCGGCCCCGGTTCAGATCCCATATATGAGGGTCAGTGACACTGCCCTCTATAAATAAATAAATAAATAAATAAATAAATAAATAAATAAATAAACAAACAAACTCGAATGGCGTATCTCAAACAGTAATGTGTATACCAAGCTCCGAGATTTTGCAGACCTGATTCAAGTCTAGAGTAAACTCTGGAATTCTTTGTTCCTAACAAGCACCCAGGAAACGCCATGTTGCTGGTACTCAAACCACACTCTCAACTGCAAGGTTCTAAAGTGTAGGTTGATACACTTTTTCTATAAAGGGCCAGATATCAATATTTTCAGCTTTGAGAACCATAAAGTCCCCACTGCAACCACTCAACTCTGCTGCCTTCGATGTGGCTGCAGTGTGAAGCAGACACAGACAATACGTACAGGATGTGGTGTGGCCACACTGTCCTGACCCTGCTCTACAACACCTTATCAGCCTACGAAGACTTCTATCCTGACAAACAGAACAATTTTCTCATGAGAATTCATCACACAACTGGAAGAAATGGGCAAAAAACAAACAAACCAAAAAAACCAGCTAGGGATCATACTGGGGTGATGGAGGTGTCCTAAAACTTGATTGAAGTTCACAACGTGGTACATTCACTAAAAATAACTGAATTGTATGCTTAAAACAGGTGACTTATGATGTGTAAATATCTCAATAAAGTTGTTAAAAAGTGTAAACAAATTTTCGTTTAAAACCTCAGTGCAAAGACAAAGACTGTTTTATACTTTAAAAATTCACCACACCCAGTTCATATGCTTAAGAGACAAGGCACTTGAACATTTGATGAATGTGCAATAATATGCTGTATTTTAAGTATCCTTAATAACTTTCTTTTAATAATAGTGAGTTTCCACTTTTGGGAAAAGAGACCCACAAGTAGGAAAATAGACCGAAGGCAGGAAGGAATAAGCGTAGGAATATAGAGGAAAGATTATACTTGAGAAACAGGTACGACAAACCATCCCTAAGATTTATGTGTCCTGGAATAAAAGGAAATGGAAGTAACAACGCAACAGTCTGAATCACTGGAGCCATATCAAAACAAGAAATAGTTTATACAGGTGGGATGGAGGGTATGTACTGAATTCCATTTTGGACATATGCAATTTGAGCACCCAGATGGTGCTACCCTGCAAAGTGCTGAAAGTTCAGGTATAAAGCTCAGCAACAGTAAGGTTGGCGGCTAGAATTGATATCTGAAAGTCATCTATAGAAGGTGGTGGTTTGGTAGCTGAAATCACAGGTTTCATCAGCAATGAGAGGGTGAGCAGAGGAGAGAAGGTAGCAGCAACTGGGCAGGGAAAACTAAGAGGGGTTACCACAGAAGCCAACATGAAGGGACTCCAGAAAGGGGTAATCAGCAAATGCTAAAAAGAGCTCGAACAGGATAACAAATGCAAACAGGCCAGGAATTTGGCAATTAGGGCACTCACCAGTGACTTAGCAAGAACAGTTTTACTAGACACAGGGAACCACACAACTTTCGAGAACAAATGTGATGTAAACAGAAGGGCAAAACTGTACAGTTTACTCTTTTAAGAAGCATGCTGGTAAAGAAAACGTAGAAACAATGGGTAAATAATATATTTAGAAATAGAAAGTAGAAAATTTGAGAGTTCACACTCGATGGTCTTTACGACACTGGAGGCAATGTGGTTACTAAGGCTAAAGGACTGATTTTGGAGTTTGAAAGTGGTAAATGTTTGGAATGCTAGTTGTGAAGAACCGGAAGTATATGTAAGTAAAGGTAAACAACTCATTTATCTTATAGCTCAGGGGTCGGCAAAGTTTTAAAATGAAATAGCCACCAGGGGTCAGCAAACTGAAGCTCAAGAGCCATGTGTGGCTCTGAAGTAAAATTGAAAATAAAACTATCAGTTTCTTTTATAAAATTTTTAAAGGATATTACTCACATAATGGTGATTATGTAAAAATATATTTATGGCTCTCGAATACTTTTTAAATTGTTGTGAGGGACAGGATTGGCTCCTCCAGGGGTCAGCAAACTTTTGAGACAGAACGTACCCAAAGAGCCACATGTGGCTCACGAGCCGCAGTTTGCCTACCCGTTATAGCTAATTCATAAATATGTATGTATGTAATGTATGTATGTATGTATGTATATTCATATATATATATATATATATATATATATATATATATATATGATATATATTGTCAGTACCTGCTACATAGTCATTCTCTAAATATTTCAGCTATTACAGACATCTATCTCCGGGAGAGTAAAGAAACTGGTCATTCTGGGGAGATGACCTCAGCAGCTGGACAACAGGTGTGCAAGAGAAACTTTCCACTGTACACCTTGCATCTTTTAAATTCTGATCCATTTGAATGCATTATTTATTTTAAATAATAATACTAACATTTTTATGTTAGCTAGTGTTACTATAGGGCTGGTTTTAATAAAAAATCAAAACAAAAATTACCATCACTTCTGTTAAAAATACTTTCAGAGAAGGACGGCAAGCTACGTTGCAACCCATAGCTTTAGAGACTAAAGGATAACCAATGGGGTAGAAAAGCCCAAAGTGACTTAAAAAAAAAAAAAAGTTCGCACCAAAAAATTTTACATCAGTAACTTGCATCTAAACCTGCTGGTATTTCAGATCTTAGGAAAATGTCCTTTCTGTCCCCACTCCACACACAGGCCCAGTGGCAAAGGATCCTTTCATATCACCTAATTCCTTGGTGCCTAAAGGCAGCTGTGTGTTCAGTTGAGAATATGTATCTTGGGGAACGACAACAGGAGACATTGTAGGGCCCTCAGTTCTGGAGGTAAACTTTTGTAGCACCTCTGGCCCTAGGGGCCTCTCTTTTTTAGGTTTCACAGTCCCACACAAGCCTACCACTGCTGGTATGATCTAGTCCCAAGGAAGAAAACACTTACCCTGCCTTCCTGCTTCAATATGCCCTAACCATTTCCTGATTTGAGAAGGGCATCACAGCAAAGGGTACTAATGCTTCTGTACTAACTGGCCAGGGTAAGGAGTGGAGGCAAGGGAAAAGATCAAGACATCGAAAGTCCTGGCTAAAGTGTAAATGTAACAAAAGGTCTAACAGTTTTCTTCTCTAATTTCTTCCTCCACAATAAGTACATTCCAGTGCTAGAGAGCCCAAGAGTTTCAGAAAGGCGGTTTTAACAACATAATCTATTACAAAATTTCTGTACATTACCAGATTTCAGTGCCTAAATACCATCTCTAATCCTCAATTTCTGGATGGATTCCCTTCCAATGTTCACTCCAAGTTATCTTACCACAAGTGGCACTTTTGAAACAGTCAAGTCTAAAGATGGAGGAATGTACTGAACTAGTTAAAGTTGTGCATCCAATGAATTGGGTTGAAGATGCACAGCCCTAATATAAACCTTAGAAGTATGGGTTCGCATACACATGAAAGGCTTGACACATAATAATCAGTACAGGTTTCCCAAAGGATGGGAAATTAGGAAAGTACAAAAATTAGTCAGGTATTCTAGTCAAGTGAAACAGTACGAGTATGTGCAAATGCATAAAAATGATTAACTTACCCATCGACAAAAGAGCAAGCAGAATAGCTTAGTTGGAAAGCATACTCCATAAAAATGAGGATTAAGTCAAAACAGGAGCAGAAACCTATATGTGATGCTAATTATTTTTATGGTGACATAACAGAAAAATAGGGACTTGGTTTAATCTCATAAAAAAAAAAAAAAATCCAGAACCACAAGTTTCCAGGTTCAAGTGTAACATAAAGGAAAGAGGAAGAAAAAATATATCTGTGTAGGACAGATGACAGTAGCCCAAGAGACGAAATGAAAATTAGTTAGAAGCATGCTGCAATAACTTTTATTCTAGCTCAGTGTTCTTACTGTCATACTACAATTTTATAATACAAGTGTCAGAGCTGGACGACTTTTAAGAGATCTTCTCTCAGCCTTTTACTCTTCATATAGACGCTGCCTCAAGAATATGAGCTCCATGACAACAGAGAAAATACCTGGTTTATTCACCCCAACATTCACAACAGTGCCTTCTATGTAGATAAATATTTGCTTATTGAAGGAAAAAAAAAAAAAAGAAGAAGGAAACTGAGACGCAGAGAGACAAGTTATCCAAGGTCAGAAAGCTAAGCAGTGTGCATCCCAAATCTATCAATAAATGGTCCAGTGCAATCCCACTAAACTGTTACCCTCAGAGAGTCATGTCCACATGATCCCCTTCCCTGTTCCAGAAAATACTTATGATCCATCCCCAAGAACTGGTCCCTAGTCCCCCAATTTTAATCCACACTAATCACAGTAACACCTCTAAAATCAAGAATTTTAATACCAAATTTTCTACGAAAAGGACAAATTCTAGACATATTATGTACATGCATTAAATCATACATAAACTAACCAAATCTGTGGGTTCATCTTCTTCCACCTCTGCTTCATCATCTTCATCTTCAATTATTGAATCTTCCACTGTTTCTTCATCTTCTGTAAGATCTTGAGCCACTGCTACTGAGCCTAACGATAAAACATAACATAAGCAGTTAACCTGGAATATGGATGTTTCTTAATCTCAAAAGTAGTCAAAGAAAATTCCCTCCTGGAATACTTCCATCACCCAGTGCACTTGAATAATGTCAAACTACAATTAATCTAAGAATATTCACATGATTTTATTTTAGTAGTCTCAACAACCGCAGTTCTATTTTCATGCAAAATGCTGTTTAATTTTAAAAAACACCTAACAATTGAAAAAATGAATTTCTGAAACTAAAGATGCCTTGAAGTCCAAATAAAGAACTCCAAGAAATTTTGTTAATTAAGGAAAATAAGTGTGTTTGAAAAGAAATTCCAAAATTTAATCCTGTTATTAACCATATAAAATAAAACAACCAAAAAACTCAGTCTAAGGGGAAACAGCAATCTCAATATCTAGGCAAGAAACACTGTTATTAGAGTTGACTACAGCTCAAACTCTTAGAACCTGACAGCATGTAATTTCAAGGAACAAAGTATTTGTATGGCACACAATGTAAAAACTAGCTGTGTAAAACACACTGTTCAGTATAAAATCTTTATTGGTAACTTCAGGGTTGATAGTAGAGAAAGAAAGCATGCTTTTATTTTTGCATATGACTTCAAATGTGTTTTAAGATACTTTATTTACCCCTACACTTAATATCAAAATAAAAGTTAAGCAGGGCCGGCCGAGTGGTGCAGTGGTTAAACACTGGCTTTGGAAGCCAGCGGCCTCGGTTGGGGTCCCACATATGAGGGCCAGTGACACGGCCTTCAAAAAAAAAAAAAAAAAAAGTTAAGCATAAGTGTAATGCCAAGAAATTATAAATCATAATTTATAGGTAAAAGTACTCTAAATAAGTCACATTAAATCTATTTTAGACAAGATCCTCAAAAGAAATTTCAAAGTTCTAGCAACTCTTCCAACATTTCTCAGAAAGAATGATGATGTGGCATTCAGTAGAGAAAAATGTGGGAAAGGAAGCATGTGTATATGCTGCAATACCCAAGAGAAACAGTATATATTAAGGATCATGCATTTTAAGTCTTTTCTAGTTCCTTGAGTGCTTACTGGCAGTTAAGATTTATGCAAAATATTAAAGAACATTAAATCACACATTATGAACTGCAAAACAGCTTCTATTTCTTGCTGAACAAAGACTAAAGTAGTGCATTCATAACTTACAAGTCATTTCAAAAATCAGTTAAGAAAAATATCTATCTGACATAACTTTAAAGTTGTACTTAAATTTCAGAATTAAGACATAACGGCTTTTAACCCTATGTTTCAGTGGCTATTAAACAATTCATTTTAATGTTAGCCCATAACAATTCTGTGCCTATTAAATCTAATAATTTTCAATTGTAAAAATTTAAGAGAAAACATCTTTTGAAAGACCATTCCTCACAAAAAACATTTAAAGGAAACCAGCTCAGTTTACATACTGATGTTTCTTAAAAATATAGTTTCAATTCTATACAAGTAGAGTTGGCAAATTTTCTTTAAAAAACAAAGTGACAATGAACCAGCAAAGCAACTGGTGAAGAAAAGAATCCCTCAACCTGCAAATGAATTCATTAGCAGTTCTGGTTAATTTTCACACCTGGGTATCCACTAAATAGAAACCAGTCACTTAATTTTTCTTTGCAAAACACCTCGTGGATAGATGTCCCTGTCATTCATTTTGCCGCACAGCTCGCTTACGCTTATACAATCGAAGGATTCTAGGGATCATTCGGTCAGACTACGTTTCACTACATGATAGAATCAGGGCAAGAAGCCAAGTCATCACATTTTTAATGTTCTGCTATTTAGGTTATTTTCCTACCACGTTAACTGTTGGAAGTAATAATAAACCTACATTTTCTTAAAAAGTAAAACTCAAATTATACTATTTTTTCAGGACATAATTCCACGCAACAAAAAAACGGTTAAAAAAAGAGGCACAAGTAATGGGCCTCCCACACGGATTCTTCAGTCGGCCCGGGAGTACAGGGGTGGGCAATGGAGGCAAAGATGGGGAACTGCTCTGAAATCAAGACTCTTGGCAACACACAGGGACCAGGTGCTGATAAAGGGGAACAGGACCAGAAAAAAAAAGGCGCACTAAGAGTTTAGGTGTTTAGAAAACAAAGGTTACAACAAATGAATGAAGGCGGGCTCCTAACGTGGAAACGAAAGACACGTCAGCTCAGAGCAGAGGGGATGGGGGCGGAGCGGCCATGGAGGCAGCCAGGAGAAACCAAAAGGGCCGCGGCGAGCTGTGGGCGCAGCCGTGCCGCCTGCCCCCGCCCCCCGCCTCGAGCCGAAGCCCCGCCAGCCCCGGGCCTCCGGCGGCCGCCCGGCGAGGCGGCCCGGCACTGCCCCGCACTCCGTGTGCAAGCGGCGGCAGCCGGGGGGAGGGGCGTCTCGCCTCGCGCGCCCTGCGGCCCCACCACCAGCCGGGAGACGGAGACGAGGTGGAAGGAGGGCAGCCAGGCGAACGCCGGGTCCAGGAGCCGCCGCCGCCGCCGCTCCCAGCTTCCCACTCGCGGTCGCTGGGGTCTCCTTCCCGGCCGAGCCCCGTCACCCACTGCCCTCGCCTCACCTCCTGGGCTGCCTCGGAGCAAGAGCGTGGCGGGGAGCACGAGCACGAGCAGCAGCAGCAGGCGGGGGAGGAGTCTCATGGCGCGACCCGTCCGGTATCCACTCCCCGTCCGCGAATGCTCCCGGCAGCTCCGGCGGTAATGGCGTTACTCTTCATCCGGGCTCCGGGCGGGGCGGGGCGGGGCACGTACTACGCAGGGCTTTGCCACGCCCCCTCCTCTTGCAGAGAGAGGCCATCAACGTGGCTGCGATTTGTCTGCAGGCTTGCGGGGTGCGCGGGAGGCCCGGGGAGTCACGTGGCCGGCTGCCCCAGCCCCTGAGATTCCCGCGAGAGTCCGCCTCCCCACTTTGGGCGGGCCAGCGGCTTGCGGTTTGATGCTTGCCCCGCCCTGCCCGTTCTCCTCCAATGAGTGAGCATCGTTAATAGTTTCCTTTATTTGAATGATAATCTGCCTGGCTCCCGGCGCGATCAATTCTTTGTATGATTTTAAATAATAGGGATATAAGGATTATGAACTGTATGTGGTATTGAAAAACAAAACTATAGAACAGATCATTGTTTTAAAAACCCCAAAAAGCAGAAAAAAATATACAGTGGTAAATCTTTTTATCTGCCCACATCTTCACCCATAGTGACAGTTCTTAAATTCTTAGGTGACATTCCGGAGTTATAAATCACCTAGAACAGTGTCAGGCATATAGAAAGCATTTGGCAAATATAGGATAGGAGCAGCAAAAGCTGTACAATGCCCTTCAGTTTCCTTCTCATAAATGGACTTTTTAGGGGTTGCTGCCAATAATCTGGTATTTCATGCAATTAATCTGAATACCAGGTACTGTTGGACTGGACCAGTGTGACATGTCATTGGATGATGAAACAAATAAGCTAACCCTTATTGTGTGCTTCCTACTGCAAATCAGTCCCTTAGACCTGTGCTTTCATGTATAAGCTAATTTAATCTTTAAAAACCCCTATGAGCCAGATATTATTTACTGAGAAGAAAACAGACACAAAAAGATCAATAATTTACCCAAGGCTTAAAAGTTAGTCAATGACAGGCAGATGGCAAAATTTGAACCTAACAGTCTGATTCCAGACACCATGCCCCACTGGCCTAGGACATCATCTGTTCTACTCCAGCAATGGCTCTGCTCAAGGCCTCATTGCCCCAGGGCCCCTGTAGAGGCAGCTTGTGGCTGCTGCTGCCACTGATTCTCTCTGCTAAAGTCACAACCTGACAGGGCTGGGCTGAACCAACTCTGCTCCACTACACTGTGCCAGGACACCAATGCCACCCCCGCTGACACCAAGGACCGGGCAGAAGTGGAGGGACTCCCTAAGAAGGCAGCCTCCCACTTTGCTGCCACCTCCAATCCTATGTACAGCTAACAAAGCGGACACTCTGTGCCAAAGCCATGAGGACTGCTGACCTCACTTTGATGTGTCTAAACCTTGCTGAGTACTCTACCAGCATAGGAAGAAACTCCCTTCCCAACTTTAAGGCACTTCGTTTCGTGAGTTTCAAATCAGATCTGTTTAGTTCCTGAGTCTCACAGGTTCTTTGATAAACACATCCTTCTATTTAACTTGCTGCCATCTCCTTGTACCAGAAAAAATCCAATATGGACAGACATCCTGCTGTACTCAAAATCACTTCTATTACTGGACCAAGAGTTTCTCACCGACTCTCTTTTCCTTTCAGAAGACTGATTTCTGGCAGAGAAGACACTCATTCCTTATGTTAAAGAGATTCCTAGTAGTTCTGTCTCTCCAGTTCTTAAGACATGTTTAGACATAGCCTGCACCTGTGAGGACAGCCCAGTTTAGGCTTAAACTGGGACTTTCACTCCAATGTTGTTGTTAAATGATCACTAATGGATTTTATTTGGGGACTTGAATTTTAGACAACCAGCTACTAAAGGTGCAGCAGGGACAAATAAAAGTGTGCCTACTCTGTATGTGACTGATGGGATGAACTTAGGGAAAATAAAAAAATACATACAGAAAACAGAAACCTGTGTGATGGTCCAATTGGTATGAAAAGCAGTAGCCTCTGGATCAGGAAAGTAAAATCCTCACCCTGATTTTAGCTTTCACAAATTCTGCATTATTGTGATCTACATTCTCCCTGTAATAAGCAGCTTTCCCTTGGTGCCCACGCAAGAACTTTCCCCCTTAGTTAGTTCCAATCTTTACATCTACTAATTTATTTAGGTCCTCCCATATACCTCCCATGTTCTCTTACTCTCACCTACACATCTATTTCTTTGAAGATAATTGTTCTCCTGGGATATACCACATCCTGGTTGTTCTCGTTCTATGCTCAGGCAAACCTGCATTTGATTCTCCATTTTTGTTATTTTATTCACTTAGAATTTGTAAAAGCAGAGCCCTCTTTCCCTTTGATTATTTAAGATTTCCCTCATTACCATTAGCAAATGTGCTTAATAGCACCAGTTTTTGTCCTGTTGTACTCCCTTGGGTAACTGCGCAGCTAAGGAGCTTCCTCATGTTCTTTAAACCTTTGCTCAACTGTCACTTGTCAGTGAGGCTTACCCTCACCTCCCAATTTAAAATTACAGCCTTCCTACCTCCCCTCCCCCACACTCTCTCCATTCCTTTCTCTCTAATTTCCTTTTTTCACAGCACTTGTTATTTTCTAACATAATATATAGTTTATATGTCTCCTGCCTGTCTCCTGTCAACATCTTGAGGCCAGAGATCTTTGTGCCTTTGAGTCAATGTTATAGAATAGCACATGACACCCGGTGGTAACTCAGAAAATATTTGTTGAATTTGTTGTATTGTTACAAGTAACATCTTTCCTCCACAGCCCAATTTCAATTGTAGACCTAATAAGAAATGAAAAAATACCAAGTAAAAGAAAAACACAGTTATGTTTATTATATGCAAGCAAAGACTTAAGTATTCTTTTATCTAGCAAGGACAGAAAAAAGAACTAGGTTTTGCAGACTATACTTTATCTCTGAAAGAAAAAAAATTCTTTTGTGATCTTTATGAAAAGGGAGCATGATGGGAAAAAGAAACATGAAATAAGGCAGGCTTTCAAAAGAATCCTAGCTCGCCAAGCCAAATCCTCACTTACAAGAAGGGTCTACCTTCCTTCCGACCCTCCTAGAGCATGATTCCCACCTGGTCTTCTTTCTTCATAAATCATAGAGCTCCCCACCACCTCTTCCCAGCTCATCTTTCCTTGAAAATAACAGACAAAAATCACAATCACCTGATCCCTTACCAACACCTTAAACTTACCTCCACCTGTACACTCATGCTCTGCCCTTCTTGCTGTTACAATAAAAAATGTTTACAGGCCTATCAAAGGCCATCCATCATTTGTGGCTTGGATCCCATCTCCTGCTCAAAACTTGATTCTGAAAATAGCTTTCTTCTCTAACATTTCATAAATTTCTACTTCTCCCATTCATTGCTCCCATCAACAAAAAAATATACTACAATATTACCCAGCTTGGGGCCGGCCGAGTGGCTCAGTTGGTTAAGAGTTGGCTTAGAGTCCATGTTCTGACCAACAGGGCCACCGGTTCGATTCCCACATGGGCCAGAGAATGCTGCGCCCTAGCTGAGCTGTTGCTGAGCTGCCAACAGGTGGCAGGATGGCTCAGCTGGTGTAACAACAAAATTGCCTGTTTGATGGTGGGCTACGCCCACTCACAACTAAAGATTGAACTCGGCACCTTGAGCTGAGCTGCCGCCTGAATGGCTCAGTGGATAGGGCATGCGCTCTTAACAACAAGGCTGCTGGGTTCAGCTCCCGCATAGGATGGTGGCTATGCCCTCCTGCAACTAAGACTGAACTCTGCACCTTGAGCTGAGCTGCTGCCTGAATGGCTTAGAGGATAGAGTGTGCACTCTTAACAAGGTTGCTGATTTGACTCCCGCATGGGATAGTGGCTATGCCCACCCACAACCCACCCACAACTAAGATTGAACACAGCACCTTGAGCTTAGAGGCCACAAGCTGCGGGTGGGAAGCCAGATGGCAACTGGCGCCCTCCACAACGAAGATTGAAGAACAACTTGGTTGGTCCCCTCCCTCAATTCCTCAACACTGTTTCCCTCACTCAATTCCCCAATAAAATCTTTAAAAAAAAACAAAAAACTACCCATGCTGAAAAGCAAAATTCTCCCAAGGTCCTTGTTTGCTTTCAGCAATAGCTTCCTTTTTCTGCCCTCTGACCCAGTAAAACTTCACTAGCTTACTTCTTTTCTTCTCTGCCTGTTCCAATTGGATTTTTATTTTCACCCCTACCCTAAACCATCTCCATCTTGTTAAATCCAAAGTCATTATCTAAGCCTTCCCTCCTTACTTCCTCCTTTAGCACTTGTTTCTCCAGGCTCAATGACAACCACACTCTCCTACTTTTCTTCCACCTCAGGGGCTCCTCCTTTTCTCAGCCAGGCCCCTAAAAGTGGATTTGTTAGAATGGATATAGTACCTAAGCCTGGAAAACTCACCATTGTACATTCTACAAGAGGGCCTGGAGATCACTCTATTTACTAGAGTGATGGATTTCTTATGAAACAGGCTTAGTGTATGGTAAGGTGAGTGTACAGTATTACCTACAGCACTTCGGCACCAGATGACATCACTGTTTATATGGAAACAAGGCTTGGTGATGATCTACGTGGGTGGAGTCAGATAGAATGGGCTGGCGGGAAACACAGAGTAATGGGCTTCTTATGAAACAGGCTTTGTGTATAGTAAGGTGAGTACCATAGCGTAGTAGAAAGGAAATTTTGGGGTGGAAGTGATGGAAATAGTCTAAAACTAGATGTGGTGATTATTGTATGACTATAAATTTACTAAAAAGCATTGATTTGTATACTAACAATAGGTGAACTTTACAGTATTTTTTAAAAAATTTTATTGGGGAATTGGGGGAGGGGAACAGCTTTGAGGAATCGGGGAAGGGGAACAGATAAGTTGCTGTTTTTTTGTTCTTCAGTCTAGTTATGGAGGACATTGCTTCACTGGCCCATGTTGTATCGTCATTGCGCTCTTCCCGGATGAGGCAGATCGCTCGCCGGCCTCTGGATGGTCGCTCACCGGGGCTATTGGCAGCTCACGCTGGCTGCCGGCCACTCACGCTGGCTGCCGGCCACTCACTGTAGTCTGTGGCAGCCCACTGCAGCAGGGGCTGCAGCCTACACCCTCGCCAGGGCTCTCACAGCCCAGCTCCAGGTGGAGTTGTTGTTAGCTGTAGAGGGAAGTGTCACTGGCATCCGAACCGGGGCCGCTGGCATTCCAAAACCAGCTCTTAACCAATGAGCCACTCGGCCAGCCCAATTTTACAGTATTTTAATCATACCATAATAAAGGGAAAAGTATATAAAAAATCTATTAATTGTAGTAATTCCTCATGTGTTTATGTACTGTAGTTTTTATACCGATTTGTGATAATAGAAAAATATATATACGTATGTATTGTATGTGTATATATGTGCATATGTGAGTGTATGTGTGTGTATACACACCCTGGTTCCTGGCACAGAGCTTCTGAAACACTTGTAAATTCCAAAGTGATAAGAACACTAGGAGCATCTTTAATTCTGATGAGGTGACTTTGGGTGGGCTCCTGGGTGAGGGCTGGTCACCAGAATGACCAAGTCATGATTAGAGGCTTGGAATTTTCAACCCCACACTACTTTCTCCAAGGAGGGGAAAGAATCTGGAAATGGAGTTAATGATCAATCATGCCTATGTGACAAAGCCTCCATAAAATCCCAAAAGTATGGGATTCAGAGAGCTTCCAGGGTGGTGTGCACATCTAAGTACTGGGAGGGTGACAGAAGCTCCTGCTCAGGACCCTCCCAGACCTCACCCTGTATCCCTCTTCATTTGGTTGTTCTGTGAGCCATGCTAGCAAATTAATTGAACCCAAGGAGGGGTTTGTTGGGAAGCTCTGATTCATAGCCGATTGGTCAGAAGCACAGATGACAACCTAGACTTAAGATTGGCATCTGAAGCGGGGTGAGGGCAGTCTTGTGGGACTAAGCCCTTGATCTGTGGGATCTGATGTTTCCTCCAGGTAGATTGGGTTAAAATTGAGTTAAAATGTAAAACACTCAGCTGGTATTGCAGAGAATTGCTTGGTGAGGGAAAAGCCACCACAAATCTGGTGTGAAGTGTGAATTTGGTAATAGTGTGAAAGCAAAGGAGGAACACAGGAGGTGAAGAACTGAGTTTTTTGGGGTTTTTTTAAACATTATTCTTCCAGTACCAAAGCTCTTTGGTTAGGGATGTTCGAATTCTCTAGTCCAGACCAAAGTGGAGGAATGCTTCGGTGGAGTAGTGCTGTGAAATCTTGAAAATTCTCTGTTCATGACATCTCCTGGCCCCATTAAGAATTCCCAACCGTATTACAGTGGTGTTGAATGTTCACCATGTTATGCTCTAAATTTAAATATATATGTATATATTCTAATTGTTCTTCATGAAAGAGTGACCTTGCTAAATACAGGAAGCTCTTTGTTCAGTTTCACAACTTACCCGAGTGAGATAAAATCATGAATTCATACTATAATACCTCCCAAAATCTTTTGTATATTTCAGACTGTATCTGCTAGATTTGAATTATGTATGTCACTCACTTATACCAGGAGTTGTATATTTATAGGCTAATGTTATATCTTTTAAAGAGAGACGCAATGTACAAAATATTTACATTTTTACATAAATATTAACACAGTCCTATAATTGTTCTTCAAATAGTGTGACTACAAACTCAGTTTCTCACAACAGCTAGTATGCGGGAGTTAGGTCTTGAACCAAATCATATGATGACATGTTGACTGCTCTTTCTGCTGTAATATACTCTCTCTCAAGTGCTATAATTTAGGGAAGAACATGCTAAGTACCATTAGAAAGTCATAGCTAAAAATAGAGATAAGGAAGAGAGAGACATTTAAATCAGGATTTGAAGGACACAAATGTTTTTTTTTTTGTTTTTTTGGGAGGGAGGGGAACAGCGTTGGGGAATCGGGGAAGGGGAACAGACAAGTTGCTGTCTTTTTGTTCTTCAGTCTAATTGCGGAGGATGTTGCTTCACTGGCCCATGTTAGTATCATCATTGCTGTCTTCCCGGATGAGGCAGATAGGTCGCCGGCCTCTGGACAGCTGCTCACGGTGGCTGTTGGCTGCCAGCCTCTCAGGCTGGCTGCCGGCCACTCACTGTAGCCTATGGCAGCCCACTGCAGCAGGGGCTCGCACAGCCCAGCTCCAGGTGGAGCTGTTGTTAGCTGTAGAGGGCAGTGTCACTGGCCCTCATATGTGGGAATCTGAACTGGGGTTGCTGGCATCCCAAAACCAGCTCTTAACCAATGCGCCACTCGGCCAGCCCAGAAGGATACAAATGTTTTAAATATGAGTAACTAGGTGGTGAAGGTGGAGAAGGGAGGAAGTTTAGTTTAGTTAGGACAGGCAAGGGCATTCTCAGAAAAGGAAACAATATGGGCCAGGGCACACAAGTAGTTTGGAGCCAGAGCATCTAAAACAGTGAATACTGGACTACGAAGTAAAAACTTGAATAAAATATAATTAAATAAAATATAATTAAATAAATTATATACAGAGGGTGCCAGAAATGTATACACATTTTAAGAAAGGAAAAAGGTATTAAAATTGTAATTTTTAATATACACTGATAACAAAAGTTGAATACAAGTCACGTTTGACTTCTGCAATTACAAGAGGTGCTCAAAGTGGTTACCATCAGCGTCCAGACACTTCCGATTATGGTGAACTACTGCTTGAGCAATGCTGACAAGTGTCCACTTGTATACATTTTTTTGGAACCCCGTGTGTGTGTGTGTATGTGTATCCATAAAATATTATACAGTCTTTAAAAATGAGAGTGGCCACGCTGGCCGAGTGGCGCATTGGTTAAGAGCTGGCTGGAATGCCAACGGTCGCGGTTCAGATCCCACATATGAGGGCCAGTGACACTGACCTCTACAGCTAACAACAGCTCCACCTGGAGCTGGGCTGCGAGCCCCGGCAACGGTGTAGGCTGCAGCCCCTGCTGCAGTGGGCTGCCATAGGCTACAGTGAGTGGCCAGCAGCCAGCGTGAGTGGCTGGCAGCCAGTGTGAGCTACCAACAGACCCTGTGAGTGGCCATCCAGAGGCCAGCAACCAATCTGCCTCACCCGGGAAAAGTGCAATGATGATACCAACGTGGGCCAGTGAAGCAATGTCCTCCACAACTAGACTGAAGAACAAAAGGACAGCAACTTGCCTGTTCCCCTTTCCCAGTTCCCCAATAAAATCTTTAAAAAGAAAAAATGAGTGGCCTATTGAGACTGCTGCTATGAAAAAATATTTATCAGGAACACTATGAGTTGAGATAGCCACTTGATGAAGATAATATGTGAAAGTGCTTTGTAAATTGGAAAGAAGAATCTTTCAAAAGATATAATAGTGAGTGAAAAGACGGGATCCATGATAGCTTTAGAAGAGAACAGAGTTCAGGAAGGATTGCTCTTTTTTTTTAGGCTACGGTAAGAATTCAGTAAAGAGTTATAAACTAAAGATGTGAGAGAGTAAAAATTATTGATGAAGCAAGTCCTCAAAACGATGCAGTCAGAATCAAGGGAACAAGGGAATGGGGGGAAGGAGAAGAAAGTGGATAAAAATACAGGAGTTGTGAGGTGCAGAGGAACTTGTATGTCCTTGTAATATCCTGTGGTGAAGGCCAAAGCTTGCTCTGTGCAGGCAGAAGCTGGGCAGCTTTAGACCTTTGCCTCTCCCCTCCTATTGTAAGAAGGGTGAAGCTTTCAGCCATGAGTTCCCTCGGTGTAGCACATCACAGCTCACAGCTGCCCTGAACATGCCTGTCCTGATTTCCTTTCTTCTGGTCTCAGAGGAAGAGGTGTTGCTATTCCTGTGCTGTGGAACCTAGTCCCTCTTATCTCCTCTGAGACCTTGATCCATCAATTATGCCTGTACTCTCTCTTTTATCTTCAGGTCCTTCCCAAACCACTGGATCCTTCTCATCATATATTTAACTACTTATTAAATGTCTTCCTGATGTTTCACAGCAACCTCTCACTCAACATACTTTTCCCAGCAAAGCACCTGTCCCTCTTATATTCTCTCCTTCAGTTAAGATGACCACCACCCATCCAGAACCCTGCAAGGCTTCCTAGGTTCCTCTCTCTTCACTCCCATAGCTAATCAATTCCCAAATCGTTTTCATTTTACCCTTAAAATCACTTTGCATCCTTATCTTTCTCTTTATTCCCACCACCATTTTCGTCCCATGTGTCAGTTTTTTTCATAGCAGTATTTTACTGGTACTCTGATTCTAGCATCATTCACCATCAACTTATCCTTTATATCATGATTAGGGTGATCTTTCAAAAATGTATATCTGACCATATTGCTCCTGTACTTAAAATCCTTCAGACCTTCTCATAATGATGAAGTTCATATTTCTTAACATGGCATATAATGCTATTCATGATCATCTTCATTCCTGCCATAGGAAGAACATGGGTTTTAGACATCACCCGTGGTTCAGGGAATGTAACAGTATCTCAGGCCTCCACTCTCTGAGTGTGCTCTTGCTGTCCTGCTGTCCTCTTCTATACATGTGCAGAATATCTTGTCATCTGCAATGATCTGGCTCAGGTGTCATCATTTGTAAAATCTTCCCCAACGTTTTCCCACACAGCCCAGGGTCATTTCATCTATGCTTCTAAAGCACCATTCCTCTACCATTCTAGACCAGAATCTATCTGTCTCCCCCAATAGATTATGTAGTCCTTGGTGATATTTGCCAGATTTTTTCTTTGTATCCGTGGCATCTAACACAGAGGCTGTCACATCATTTATTAAAGTCACTAAATGTTTATTGAAAGAAGGACTGGCTTACACTCATTCTGAGATGGCCTGGAGGTAAACAATCATACATTTCTAATAATACACACAGCAAATGTAGCACGGAGGCACACAGTCCTGTTGTAAACAACTTGTTAATCCTTTCATTCCAAAATTTTCATCACCTTTGTGTGCAGATTCCAAATGTTGCATTAGTCAACTTTATCTTAATATTTGTCTTTCTCCTATTATATTTTAATTTTCCCTAGAGAATCCCATGAAACTTATAATAATAACAATGTCTCTTTTTAAAACTTGAATCACTTCCCAAGATTTCAATGCTTGATTTTCTGAAAGAAAACACTGTTATGCCTGCAAACTCACTATGAATTTCTGATGGTTTGTCTTAAATTTTATTGCAACTTTTTGAATTTGAGAAATTAAAAAATTTTATATTTCAAATTCATATAAAACCTGTCTTGGGGCCGGCCGAGTGGCACAGTGGTTAAGCGCAGGCTTGGGAAGCCATCGGCCCCAGTTCGATCCCACATATGAGGGTCAGTGACACTGCCCTCAAAAATTAAATAAATAAAATAAAACCTGTCTTATAGAATTCCTCAACTAAAATAACAACAAGATAATAGCTTTAATTTAATCAGTACTTCCTTCAGGGCCAGATATATATTCCCTATGTATTTCCTCTTGTATTTACCTGACTAATTTAAGTGCAAAACTAATTACAGTGATATAAAATAATTTCTTCCCTTTTTTTTCCTAATTGTAAGTTTTATTTTTATTAGTTTCAGGTGTACAAAACAGTGTAATAGTTAGACATTTCACCCCTCACAAAGTGATAACCCCCCTCTCCCAATCTACTACCCCTCTGACATCGTATATAGCTGTTACAATTCCATTGACTCTATTCCCTATGCTGCACTGCACGACTTGTGACTATATTTAAATTATATTTGACATACAATATTATTCAGCTGCAGCTTCAGCGTACACTGCAGTGACCAGGCATCTACACAGTCCATGAAGTAGTCTCCTTAATGAGACAAGTGTCCATCTGACACCCTACATAATCTTTAGAACATTATTGATTATATTCCCTAAACTGTCTTTTGTATCCCCATGGTAATCTTGTGGTTAATTTCTTCCCTTTCACTCAAGGTGTGTGTTCTTAAGAGCACACACTCTATCCACTGAGCCATCCAGGTGGCAGCTCAGCTCAAGGTGCTGAGTTCAGTCTTAGTTGGACATAGCCACCATCCCATGCGGGAGCCGAACCCAGCAGCCTTGTGGTTAAGAGCGCATGTCCTATCCACTGAGTCATCCGGGCGGCAGCTCAGCTCAAGGTGCCAAGTTCAGTTTTAGTTGCAGGTGGGCATAGCCCACCATTGGACAGGCAATCTTGTTGTTACACCAGCTAAGCCATCCTGCCACCTGTTGGCAGCTCAACGGCAACTCAGTTTGGGCTGGGCATTGAACTGTTGTTGCTCAGAGCTCAGCTCACACTCTTGAGTGAGCTTTTAACCAACTGAGCCACTCGGCCGGCCCTTCAAGGTATATTTTTGATTCAGTAGTTGTTACACCTCCATCCTGGCTCTGGGATTTATCAAAAGGATAATATGGATGTTATGTTCATTTATTTTATTTTATTTTATTTTTTAAGCTGAGCCATCCTGTCACCTGTTGGCAGCTCTGCAGCAGCTCAGCTCGGGCTGGGCATCGAACTGCTGTTGTTCAGAGCTCAGCTCACACTCTTGAGCGAGCTCTTAACCAACTGAGCCACTCGGCCGGCCCTGTTCATTTATTTTCTGATACATCTCACAAAACCAGCTACCTCTGGTTCTTTGTTTGAATTCGGAAATAATTCCTCAAAACTATGTTAAGGTGAAAATTATCAGAATTATGTCTCAAAAGACCAGTCTTCTCTTTTCATTTAGGGTTTTTAATTCCAAAGGATTTCAAAATTAGTGTCCTTTTAAATTAGGCTGGTAGTAGGAAGAGTCTGTTTGCTTGCAGAGAAAAAGGATGTCCTGCAGTGGGGAAACAAAAAGTTGAAATGAGATACATGACTATTTTTGTATCATTGAAGACCTGATAATATGGGAGTGGGATTCTGTGAAAATGAGAATAGATATTTGGAAAATAAGCCACTGTATTCATCTGTTTAGATTGAAGTAGAATATGTTTAATTGTTTATGGGAAGAAATTAGAAGGAAAGTAATCACATCTTTTGGAATATAAAATTTCATCATTTATACAATTTTAATGTATCATTCGTATAGATTGATCTGAGTACTGTACTTAGTAGTAACTCTGCTCTTGGAGTAGTTGACAAAAATGATCAATGTTTAATCTTCAGTCATTTCTATTTCCTTCTAAAATAGCTGGCATCTAAAAATGAAAGGAAAAAAACTGTTTCTTAAGTTTTCAGGACAGATAGGCATTCAGTGACAGAGCAGCTAACTCTTGATTACATAAGGAAAGGGGACACAAGGAAAACCTACAAAGAGATGAACATCACAGATGATACCAATACTATATTTTAATCATGATTTTTGTTTCGATCTTCTTTCCATGAAGGAACATGACAAGGTTGGTTGAGTTCATCTTCCTTGGTTTGGTTGCCAACTGGCAGAATGAAGAAAAAGGAACAGAAGCAAGAATCTGAAAAATTCATGAAGTGCCTCACCAGCACAGTATAACTAAGACTTGGTAGTATTAAGGTGTCCTCATAACTCTACTATTCCAACAGCTGTCTCAAGGGGCATATGGAGTGAAGACGACTTGTGATTGTACCCCTTCTCCAGCGAGTTATGTCACAGTGTTTATGAATACATCCCCATGGCCTTGGGTGGGATAGGGGCAGCAGCAGCTGAATCTTCTATTAGGAACTAGGCTGCAGCATTGGTCCTGAGTCCCCAGCCCATGTAACATTCACTCCTCTAGTGGAATAGGTGCTTGGAGATACCAAAATAAATATGAGACAATTCCTGCACTAAAAGTGCTCTAGTCAAGCCAAGGGACATGTAAGCAGAGAACTATAATGAAATGTTGTAGGTGCTGTTGTATCAAAGGGTACAGTGTGGGCACATGGGAGGAAGCAAGTCAGTTCCATCTAGTACACAGGGCAGAAAAGGCTTCATAGAGGAGATGAAGCGTGAGCTGGAAACTGAAGTAGCGGGGAGAAAAGGAGTGGAGAGAGGGCATTCCAGATAGGAAAGGCTGCATGGGCAATGACAGGAAGGCATAAAAATAACATAGGATGTTTAGAAAATTGCAAGTGGTTAGGTATGGCTGGTGTGTATAATAACAAAGAGGAGGCAGTGAATGAGGCTGGATAGGAAGGCAGGTGCTAGATCAGAGAAGGCCTTATATGCTAAGCTAAGGAAACTGGATTTGATCCTGAATGCAACTGAGAACCATCGAAGGGTTTTATGTAGGGGAGGGGCATAGTCATATTTTGCTTCCGAAAGATCTCTGTCTACTCTGTGGAGGCTGGGAGGAAGGGGAACAAAACTGGAGGCAGAAACATCAATTAGGAGATAACTGTAATAGGCCAGAAAAAACATGATGAAGGCTTGCCATGAAGCAGTAGCCGTGGGAATGAAGTTAGAGGACCAATATAAGGCAAAGTTCAGAGGGAGGGGCTTCCAATTACAGGAAGAACTATGATCAGAGCCAAAGAGGACCTCATCTGAGGACAGAGGGGCAAGCTGAGCTGAACATTTCTGAAATGTAACTTCAGGAACTCCTATTTAATCTTGTGGTATTGTCAAATTACTGAGGGAAACATAATATTCTTTATAATAATAATCAGTATGACCTACTACAGTCATGGATTTTGGATGATTTTCTAATCTTCCTGATCTTTAGGAAACAGAAATACAATAATGTTTAAAAAAAAAAAGTGGTGGATGTGGTGAACAAGTATGCCATTATTTAATATAGTCTTTTCCTCATGTTCAAGGAGAAACTGTCATTTAGAATAGAACTGTAAGACCCTAAAAGATTAAGATAAAGCTTTCAGAATGTAATATATGCATTATTCTCACTGTAATTAAATAAATAGATTGAGCCAAAGTCTTATTATGTTTTAACATTCTCATAGATTTACTTAGGCTAAAATTTTGGCTATGACTTGAAAACCTTAACAAGTTTCCTTGAAAGTGATAAAGATCTAGTGGCAAAATAAGACATCTGAGACTATTAAAGTGCTCGCTTTTATCTCCCTATTTCCCACTCCTTCCTCTATGCAACACAACTGAATAAAACAGCACCACAATTTTGAGATGATGCAGAAATAGTCTAAAGTGTGTTCCCACACTAAGTTTTTTGAAGTTAGTTGGTCAGTGGTAGGCTTCATGGATGGTGGTGGCTGAAGGCTGCTGTAAGCCTTAAGTTTTCCCAGAAACAGCCTTGAGAGCTCTTCTGCTCCACCTCACCCCCTTGCTTCAAGGCCAAGCTAAATGTCACGGGCCTCACGTTCATTGTGAAAATAGGCCACATGTTATTTACACAGTAAACAAATATCTAAACTAGTGAATTTTCTAGAAGAAAATTCAGAAGATTCAGTTTAAATTAGCAAGTACTGTAATATACCAGGCATCAGATCATACTTTCATATTAGGGGGAAAAAATTGTAGCTACTCTATTACTTCGCAAATACTAGTATATAAATCTGCTAAGGGGTTTTGATTTTCAAATGGTATGCTGAACAAGTAAACATGACCCATAATATAATCAAAATGCCAATTTATTGTCTGCCTCCCCTTCTACTTTAGACTGTTTCACTCAGGGATGCTTTCCCATTGCCACTGGCTGAACACCATGCAGGCCCAGTGATTTTTTTTTTCTCACTCCTAAGGTAACAGTCAGTCCTCACTGTGAGGCATAAACAGTGTCAATTCAGTGAGCAGTATGTCCAGGCTTAAATATTAATTAATCCTTTAACCGTCATTTGAAAGTAGGACTGCTCCCCCTCTCTCAGCTAAGCCTTTAGTTGGTGGTCACTGCCTGCCCTTGGAGGCCAGTCTCTGGTGGTCACTGCCTGCCCTTGGAGGCCAGTCTCTGCCTCTCTTTGCTCACAACCTCCTCCAGGAGGGACAGGAAGTAAGGCAGTAAGACACTCTTACTTGGCTGGGAGACTGCAAATGGCCACAGCTGATTCTCTCTCTGGAGCTTTCCTTTGCTAAGGACCTTTGTCCTACAGTTCCCCATCCCAGGCTGATGCATCTCTCCTCCGGAGGTCACTTGATATTTCTTCATCAACCCCCAGAAATTTGGTGTTCCCTTCCAGCTTCTTGCTACTGGTACCCCTCCAGGCAGCCTTGGGCAGAGCCCAAAATAACATAACTCTCACATGCATTGTTCTTAAGAAACGATGGAATACATGCTTTGTCCTGGTGACAATCTCAGGGAAAACAGGGCACGCCAACATGGCCCCCCTCTGCCGTGCTGCCCAGCTTGCTTGAGATTTCTCAGGCATGAGTGAGTCACTGATCCTGTTTCTCAAGACTTAGGAAAAGCATTTCTTTTTTTTTTATCTGAGCCATCCTGCCACCTGTTGGCAGCTCAACGGCAACTCAGCTCGGGCTGGCATCGAACCGCCATTGCTCAGAGCTCAGCTCGCACTCTTGAGCGAGCTCTTAACCAACTGAGCCACTCGGCTGGCCCAGGAAAAGCATTTCAAACTTCTCTCAGGGATCCCCTGGAAATCCCCTCACAAGCCTTTAGGAAAAAGGTGGAATTATTCGGGGGAATGGGAACTCACAACATGACAGAGTCAAAGAAATCTCTTCTCCAATCTTACCTGCTCTCCACACTTTCTATATATTGGATCTGGTCAAGGGATATGCATCATGACAAGTTTTTTTTTGATTGAAATTCCCTTCAGAACCTTTGCACATAAGGAAAACTCACTCTTCTTTTGGGAATGAGTAAATGTTTTATTAGCACCAAAGGAACTAGGCCAGGAAGAGTCCCATTTTAACATCTATTATGGTCTTAACCCCATTAGGTTTGCAAATATACCTTGTAGCATCAAATACTGAGAGTTTTCTAAAGTGATGTATTTATAAGATTGAACATTCATGTAAGAAAATCCAGTCATAAAATCTGGTCTGCCACATATTTATACCAGGGTAAGCTGGTATAAATTGTAGACAAAAATCTTAGCTCATAATTTTTATCATCTTCGTTAGAAGTGATCATAAGTTCCATGGGGTCAGGGAAACTGGCTTTCCAATTCAGGTCCTACAGAAAGCATTTATCAAGCAAGTATTTTATGCCAGGCAAAAAACCAAGCACTTTCATATAATTTACCTCCTTTATTTTAAATTGAGATAAGGTAAAAAGTTTTTTTTAATTTTTACTTATTATTATACATATATTCTAAAGTTAAAGACATTATTATTTAAAAACAAGAAAAAAAACTTACCTTGGTTTTTTGGCTCTTTCTTTGGACCTCTTAATTAAACCTTCCAAATATTTATTTCTCTCTTCTAAACTGAAAGAAGAAACCATTACAAATTTATGATTAACAGTGACTTTTCTAAACTAATATTTTGTTAGATTCATTGAAGGGTTTGAGTAGATCAATTCAAATGGTGGTCTAGCTTTTTCCACATCATCCATCCATCTCACTATATATGAGTATTTGGGATTCTTTCTTAGCAACTCAAATGATTTAATCAGTTCTTCCTTTTAGAGGTTCCAGTGGTGATGAAGGAAAGTAGATAGCAGTAAACCTATAAAGTGACATTTAGGTGTTCTATTAGTTTACACAGTGGATAGAGAATTGATCGCTCTGTATGAATAAACCCAGCGTGATCCTGGGGTAACCTGTTAAAAACAAAACTCCTGAGCTGTAAACTCAGGGAAAATTTACCATGGGAAAATTTACCATGGGAAAATGTGTAATCGTGTTACATGAAGGATCACAGCATTAAGGTGGCCTGCTAGAGATTTATTTGTTCCTTTTTTATGGCTTTCAGCAAAAGAGATACTTGTGGGTTCCCTTGTTGCCCCTCAGAGGGCAAATTCAATTAAGACAGTCTCCCAAACTCACTTTCCCATCCAGGGAGGGAAATTAGTTTTCTGTGGCTGCTGTAACAAATTATCACAAACTTAGTGGCTTTAAACAACACACATTTATTTTCCCACAGTTCTGGAGGCCAGAAGTCTGAAATCAGTTTCACTGGGCTGACATCAAAGTGTCGGCAAGGACGCGCTCCCTTCTGAGACTCCAGAGGAGAATCCTTTGCCTTGCCTTTTCTCTCTTCTAGAGTCTGTCCTCATTCCTTGGCTCATGGTCCCTCATTGAACAGCCTTTTCTCCTCTGCTTCCACAGTCATATTGCCTTTCTCTGTCATCAAATTTGTCTCTGTCTCCCTCTTGTATGGACAATTGTGACCGTATTTAGGGTTTGGGTGGACAATCCAGGATAATGATAAGATGGAGATCTCAAGAACCTTAATCACATCTGCAAAGTCTCTTTTGTCATGTAAGGAAACATTCACAGGTTCCAGATGTTAGGATCTGGATACCTTTAGGGGTCATTATTCAGCCTGCTATACAGGGTAAACAGACCCTCAGGGGACGGGAGATTCTACTGCAAGGCTTATAAGCGCAAATGCTTATGGGAAAGTCAGGCAAGTATGTGACATGACTGAAGCCAGATAAATGTTGATTTAAACAAACCAGAGATTATATTCCCCTATTCCTAAAGAAGAAGTTGCTATTGAGCTCTTGCCAACTGTTGCCATGTGGAAATGTTGCAGTAATGATGCCAGATCTTATTTTTAAAGAAGAGGGGGAAATCTAAATTTTCACAGGAAATAGTTCTTTTAAAACTTTGGCAATAATTCAAAAATATTTTAAACATCACATGGACCAAAAAACACATCTGCCTCAGGATATAACTTGTAGGCTGTCATTTTAAAACCTCTGGCTTATTGTCCAGAGCAATCAGGCATTTGTTTTCAAAGGGTAAAGCGGAGAAGTTGTCCAACTGAGGAATACATGACAATATTAATATTTATTAAACATGTCCTCTGTATACCAAAAGCCAGCATCTATCGTATTTTATACGATGAAATGGCATGGGATAAATCTTTTGTATTTTGTGGTTCATTCATCTCCTTCCCCTAGGAGGAGACTTGTAAATATACTCTTCATTCTCTTAAAAGTGCCTTTTGCATCCAAATTGGCAACGAAGACATAAAATTGTCATTATACGCAGGTGACATGATACTATATAGAGAGAACCCCAAAGACTCCATCAAAAAACTATTGGAACTGATAGACGAGTTCAGTAAGGTAGCAGGATACAAAATCAATGTTCAGAAATCAGTTGCATTTGCATACACCCATAATATACTAACGGAAGGAGAAATTAAGAAAACTGTCCCATTTACAATTGCTTCAAGAACTATAAAATACCTAGGAATAAATTTAACCGAAGAAGTAAAAGATCTGTACTCAGAAAATTATAAGACACTGAAGAAAGAAGTAAAAGAAGAGACAAATAAATGGAAACACCTATCATGCTCATGGATAGGAAGAATTAATATAGTTAAAATGTCCATACTGCCTAAAGCAATATATAGATTCAATGCAAATCCAATAAAACTACCAAGGGCATTTTTCACAGAAATAGAAAATATAATCCTAAAATTTATATGGAACCATAAAAGACCCCGAATAGCCTTGGCAATCCTGAGAAATAAGAACAAAGTTGGGGGGATCACACTACCAGACATCAAAACATACTATAAGGCTACAGTAATCAAAACAGTATGGTACTGGCATAAAAACAGGCACATCGATCAGTGGAACAGAACAGAGAGCCCAGAAATAAATCCATGTATATATGGACAGTTAATCTATGACAATGGAGGCAAGAATTTACACTGGGGTAAAGATAGTCTATTTAATAAATGGTGCTGGGAAAACTGGACTGACACATGCGAAAAAATGAAACTGGACCACCTCCTTACGCCATATACAAGAACAAATTCAAAATGGATTAAAGAGTTAAATGTAAGACCTGAAACCATAAAACTCCTAGAAGAAAATATAGGGAGTAAATTTGCAGACATTACCCTGAGCAATATTTTTACTGATACATCCCCTCAGGTAAGGGAAGTAAAAGAAAAAATGAACATATGGGATTATAACAAACTTAAAAGTTTTTTCACAACAAAGGAAACCATCAATAAAACAAAAAGCAAGCCTACTGAATGGGGGAATATATTTGTGAACGATATATCTGATAAAGGGTTAATATCCAAAATTTATAAAACACTCATGAAACTCAACACCAAAAAACCAAACAACCCAATTTAAAAATGGGCAGAGGAAATGAAGAGACATTTCTCTAAAGAAGACATATAGATGGCCAACAGGCATATGAAATAATGTTCAACCTCACTGATCATTAGGGAAATGCAAATAAAAACCACAATGAGATACCACCTTACCCCGGTCAGAATGGCTATCATCAATAAATCAACAAATAACAAGTGCTGGTGGGGCTGTGGGGAAAAGGGAACCCTATTGCACTATTGGTGGGATTGCAGATTGGTGCAGCAACTATGGAAATCAGTATGGAGGTATCTCAAAAAACTGGAAATGGAACTACCTTTTGACCCAGCAATTCGACTCCTGGGTGTTTATTCCTGGGTGTTTATCCTGAAAAACCCAAGACACTAATTCGAAAAAATATATGTACCTCTATGTTCACTGCAGCGCTATTTACAATAGCCAAGCCTTGGAAACAATCGAAATGCCCATCGGTAGACAACTGGATAAGAAACTGTGGTACATTTACACAATGGAGTACTACACAGCTATAAAGAAGAAAGAAATCGTACCATTTGCAACGATATGGATGGACCTAGAGAACATTATGTTAAGTGAAATAAGTCAGTCAGAGAAAGACAAATACCATATGATCTCACTTATATGTGGAATCTAAAGAACTGAATAAACGAGCAATGTAACCAGAAATAGTCTTAGAGACATAAAGGAAAAACTGATGAGGGATAGATGGGATGGGGATGGGCATGAGGGAGAAGGGGAAGGGACGAGGCAACATAAACTGGTAACTACAATATTACCGCAGGGATAGAAGAGACAGTTTAGGGAATATAATCAATAAGGTTGTAAATATTTTTCTTAGGAGATCAGAAGGACTCAGGTCTTGTCAGGGAGACCACTTCATGGACGGTGTAGTGGCCTTACCCCTACACTGTACATCTGAAGCTGCTGCTGAATAATATTATATGTCAACTAAAAAAATTTTTTTTTAGAAGATTTTATTGGGGAATTGGGGGAGGGGAACAGACAAGTTGCTGTCTTTTTGTTCTTCAGTCTAGTTGTGGAGGACGTTGCTTCACTGGCCCATGTTGGTATCGTCATTGTGCTCTTCCCGGATGAGGCAGATCAGTCGCGGGCCTCTGGATGGTAGCTCACCACGGCTATTGGCAGCTCACGCTCGTTGCAAGCCGCTCACACTGGCTGCCGGCCATTCACTGTAGCCTGTGGCAGCCCACTGCAGCAGGGGCTGCAGCCTACACCTTCGCCGGGGCTCGCACAGCCCAGCTCCAGGTGGAGCTGTTGTTAGCTGTAGAGGGCAGTGTCACTGGCCCTCATATGAGGGATCTGAACCGGGGCCGCTGGCATCCCAAAACCAGCTCTTAACCAATGTGCCACTCCGCCGGCCCTGTCAACTATAATTAAACACATATATAGTCATGGGATGTGGAATATAGTGTGGGGATGGAGTCAATGGAATTGTAGTAGATATGTATGGTATCAGGGGTGGAGAGCAGGGGAGGGGGAGGGGGAGTCACTTTGGAAGGGGTGAAAAAGATAACTATTGCATTGTTTTGTACATCTGCAACTAAGAATAATAATAATAATAATGATAAAGAAGATTTAAAAAAGAGTGCCTTTTGAAGAGTTTTTAATTTTGATGAACTCCAGTTGTCAAAATTTTACTTTATGGATCATGCTTTTAGTATCTTATCTAAATCATTACCTAACACTGAGATCACAGAAAATTTCTCTTATATTTTCTCTTAGAAGTTTTATACTTTTAGCACTTACATGTAGGTCTATTATCCATTTTGAGTTGCTTTTATATGTTACACAAGATGTAAATCCACAAGGTATAAATCAAAGTTGTTTGTTTGCTTTGCAAATGGATTTCCAATTATTTCAGCACCACTTGTTGAAAAGATTATCCTTTCTCCACTTCATTGTCTTTGTACATTAGTTAGAAATCAGTCGCTTTTTCCGAATGGTCTCAGATAGCACATAGTTTAAGCATTAAAGCCAGTATCATACTGAGAATTATCTGGTATTACAGTTTAGCCTACTCTTTCAAAAAACTGTTTCAAGGGGACTTCCGGTAAAATGGCGCATTAGACAGACGCTGTGCTAACTGCCTCCCAGGATCACACCAAAATTACAAGCAAATTATACAGCATTCAACCCTGGAGGTCCCCAGAACACTGGAGGAACAGAACCACTAAACGAAGAACTTAAAGAGGAAGCCGCGTCGGGTCTGGTAGGAGAGGCGGAGACGAGAGAGGGCGAACCCCATGAGGGAAGCCCCAGCCGTGGGGGAGAGACCCTCCGGCCACACACCAAGCTCACCAGCCTAGAGTTCCTTTGCCGTGAAGAGAAGTTCTAAGATAGCCAGCAGTAAATCAGTGAGGACTCTCTTTGCTCAGCTCGGTGAGGCTAAGAGCGGCTGGAGAATCAGTGGGGCCGGCGCCCGGGCTTTCTCGCCGGTGAGCACTTACCTGGTTCCTGGTGGAGGGTGTGGCTGTGGGAATGGGACCCAGGAGCCTGCGGGGACGGACTGAACTGAGCACCTTTGGTGCAAAGGCTGGAGGTTTTTGAACTGTTGTTCCCGTGGTGTGGAGCCTGCATGCAAGTGTTGTATGGAGGGTGCCATTTTGTCGGTCTTGGGCCCTCCCACGGAGGATCAGGTCCGAGACCTAATTGGTCTGGTGGAATTGGCGCAGAAGTGCGTGTGTGCGCGCGCGCCTGCGGCCTTGGATCCCCACCCTCTGCCCGGCTTATACTGCATTGCCAGGGAAACGCAGGGCGGGTGCCCTCCGGCTCCAACAGGCTGCTCACTGAGACCCGGGAGTGCGCGAGCCGCTTCGGATCCCCACCCTCCTCTCGGCTTGGCAAACGCCTAGTGGGACTGATCCGGCTCCAACAGGCTGCTCACTGAGAAGTGGGAGTGCGCAAGCCGCCTCAGGTCCCCACTCTCCGCACTCCACTTGCAGAGTTGCCAGGCTGGTGATTGGTTGTCAGGCTGCTCAGCCTGATCTGCAAGCGGCTGATTGGGACAGGCTGAGACTGGGAGTTTTCCTGGGAGTGTTGGGCAGTGAGCTGTGTGCCTGCGTCATCCAGCCAGGGCTCTCCTGGTGATCTATCTAATACATCAAAGCAATGCCAGAGCGACAGCCAGAATGGGGAAACAAAAAAACATGTCACAAGTAAAAGATCAGAAGAAACCTCCAGAAATGGAACCAAATGAAACAGAGAGAGCCAACCTTTCAGAGACACAGTTTAGAACACTGATGATAAGAATGTTTAAGGAACTTAGTGAGGACATAAAGAAGGATAGGGAAACCATAAAAAACAACCTGTTAGAACTAAAGAATACAATAACTGAAATGAAGAACACACTTGAAGGAATCACCAGTAGAGTAGATGAAGCAGAGGAGCGGATCAGCAATTTGGAAGATAAAATAGCAGAACTCACCCAGTTGGCACAGCAAAAAGACCAAAGAATAAAAAACAATGAAAATAGTTTAAGAGCCCTATGGGACAAGGTGAAGCGGGACCACCTTCGAATCATAGGGATACCAGAAGGAGAAGAGAAGAAGCTAGGGGTCGAAAATGTATTTGAAAAAATAATGACTGAAAACTTCCCTATCCTGGTGAAGAAAATCAACATACATGCCTAGGAAGTGCAGAGGGTTCCAAACAAGCTGAACCCAAACAGGTCCACACCAAGACACATCATAGTTAAAACGGCAAAGGTTAAAGACAGAGACAGAATCCTAGAGGCTGCAAGAGAAAGACAGCAGGTTACATACAAAGGAACTCCTGTTAGACTAACAGCTGACTTGTCTACAGAAACTCTGCAGGCCAGAAGGGAGTGGCAGGAGATATTCAAAGTGACACAAAATAAAGACCTACAACCAAGATTGCTCTACCCAGCACGGCTATCACTTAAAATTGAAGGAGAAATAAAGAGCTTCTCAGAAAAGAATAAACTTAAGGTATTCATTACCATCAAGCCAGCATTGCAAGAAATGTTAAAAGGGCTTTTTTAAACAGAAGAAAGGGGTAAACAAGCTAACCCAGAGAGGCAATTTAAGAAGATTGAAGTCATATCAAGCAGATATAAAGGAAAAACTGATGGTTGCTGGCTGGGAGGGAGTGGGGAAAAGGGAGAGGGGGAAGGTTTTGGACAGTGTATGTGGGACTACAATGTTGCCGCAGGGATATGGGGGCAGTTCTGGGAATGTAATTGATAATGTTGTGAAGAGACTATGATGTTGCGAGAAATAAGTCAATCGAAGGACAGGTACCATGTGATCTCACTTGTGTGTGGAGTCTAAAGAGCTGAGTGAACGATCAAAGTAAACAGACTCATAGATGTAGAGGAAAAACTGAGTGTTGCTAGTTGGGAGGGGGGTGGGGATGGGAGGGAAGGGGAAGGGATTAGACAGCATAAATAGACAACTACAATATTGCCACAGGGATATGAAACACAGTTCGGGGAATATAATAATGTTGTAAACATTTTGTGGCGTGTCAGATAGTCACATTTCTTGTTAGGGAGACCACTTCATGGATGGAGTAGAGGCTTGATCACTGCACTGTACACCTGAAGCTGATGTTGTATAGTATTGTATGCCAACTGCAACTGAATATGTGGATGGTCATGGGATGTGGAGTATACTGTGGAGGGGAGTCAGGGGAATTGTGATGGATATGTATGATATGGGGGGGAGTGGGGTGGCGAACTGGGGGAGGGGCGTTTTCACTTTGGGGGGTAAAGAGTATAACTATTGCATTGTGTTATACACCTGAAACTAATAAAAACAATAAATTAAATAAAATTAAAAAAAGAAATCAGTTAACTTGTTTAGTGTAGTCAGTTGGGTATGAGCCATGGTTGAGAGAAGGTATATTTTAAAGTGTGCCATAAATCATCCTCCCTTGTGACAATGCTCTGTGTCACACATCACTTCTGGTACGCCATTTTCTGTCAAATAAAAACATTACAGTGTTTCCTCATCCACCTTATTCACTGGTCTGGCACCGCGTGACTTCTGGATCTTCCCCAAAGTCAAAATGACCATGGTAAACATTTTGAATCAATTCAGGACGTCAAGACAGCCAGGACAGCACAACTAAAGGCACTCACAAAACAGGACTTCCAGAACTGCTTCAGAAAGTGGCAATAAGGATGGGATAAATGTGTTCGAAGTCAGGGGGAATATTTTGAGGGGGATTAATGGCAGTGTATTTTACTGTAATAAATTTTTTAAATTTAAACATTCACCATATTGTTTGATCACACCTCATTCCTATGTCTAGGTCCCACCAGGTATTTTAGCTTATTTGATCTAGGACTATGGTGTGGGCACTGGATATTTTTATTTATTTATTTATTTTTTTTGAGGGCAGTGTCACTGGCCCTCATATGTGGGACCGAATTGGGGCTGCTGGCTTCCCAAGCCAGTGCTTAATCACCACGAAACTCAGCCAGCCCGGCATTAGATATTTTTTAAAAAGCATTCAAAGAAATTTTAAGAAGCAGCCATAGGTGGAAACCTTTTTAATGAAGTTTATAGAACTGACATGCCAGGTCTCTTCTTGAACACACAAAAAAATCATTCATTTGGCTAAAATATAATTTTTAAAAATTTTGACTTTTAAAAATAACTGGCGCAAAACAATATAGCCAAAATGATGGTCTGATACTGTTTTTAAAATATTGGATTATCTTTATTTTTATATTCATAAGCCCATGTTGATTGGACTAAGTTTTCTTGGTTCTAAGTTAGGAAGCAGTCTAATTTTATTTCTCTTGAAGTAAACAACATTCCTCTTCCCCCCTCTAAATTTAAAACTTGCCTGCATTATGCTGAAAAATGGGAAAATTGTTTTTACCATTCATTCTGCTTAGAAACAACAGTGAAAAACAAAGGCAAACTTGCAAGGTACAAATACCTATGCTGTCTTTCAATTATCTTGTGGTGAGTTTACCCTTGGAAAAGTTCATATTTTGGGCGGTGCTTAAGCTCTCAAGATAGCCAGCACAGGATAAATGAAATTGGATGGAGGAAAGATGGAGGAAGAAGCATATGAGAAATGAGGATAATAAATAAGTTGAAAAACTTCGCAGATTTTAAAAACACTAATTTTGGAATGTCTCAAGCTGAATCTCATTCTAATTAGAAACCTTATTTGGTACTGATACATGTCTGTATGTTTCATTTGGTGTGCATTCAAAAATGTTTTGTGAATAAATTTTAAGCATTGCAAGGTTATTTTACTTGAGTACCATGGCAATATCGTCTAACATTTTTGGAAGTCTCTCACTAATTCCTTTACCCACCTACCCCACCCTGCCCCATGAAATAAAAAAGTGCTCTGAGAAAGGAAGATGAAAATCTCATTGTTCAAATAGTCCAGACATTGTGCAGGCTGACTATATTATTATTGAAGAATGGTCTTAATTTATAAAATGTCCCATTTTTCTTCTTTCTAGGAGCCTAAGAAAAATGAATTTAGCAAGCTAGAAAAGAAAATAACAGTAAATGTTTACCAAGTTTACCAAATTGAAAATTAAGCTTTTTCAACTCACTGTGCAATCTGGGAGTGAGATATCTCGAGCCTTTGGTCAGCACATTTGATAATTTCTTCATATGATGTAACCTTGAAAAAAAATAAGCTAAACAAATTATTCTTGGATAAATTCTAGAATTTTTATTTAATTTTATTTTTTGCTTTAAAAAAAAATCTTTACAAGTTGAAGTTCAATTATATGACTCCCATCAATGCAAGTTTTACAATAGGCAAACCATCTTCCTTATATTTTGAAATCAGAAATATGAATAGTGATGGAATTACAATGTGTCTCTTCTCATGCAGAAAGTGAAGTGTCAAAAAATGGAAAATTGTAGCATGTCAACTATGATTCAGTTGTCTTCTAGACAACTTGTGTATGTATCAAATAAGGGTTCATTTGGTTAAGGTTAACAGGGTTTTTAAAAGGTACACTAGAACACTAAGTTGGCAAGATATATAATTACCCTCAAAATGAAGTAGTAATTCTAAGATCTGAAGCTGCTGACGCAGAAGGGTAGATACACACAATGTTCTTTGCTAGCTTTCAGCTAAAAGGCTAATGGGGACATTAATGGGGACATTTTATAATGTCATTATGAAGTAAAAGCAAATCAATATAAATGTGTTACATCATCCCTCAGGGCCCTTTTAGCTCCAAAATTCTATTATTTTAATATTTGGCATAGTTTTTAAAAGACAGACATTTCTGTAAGAAAATTTGTACCTTATTTATTAAGTTGCCTAAATGTTTTTGATACTTGTCATTTTCTTCAATGAGTCTGTTGCAGTGGTCTTCTTTTGACTCTAGAAGAGTTCCCAATTTTGCAATCTATGTAGAAATATCAGTGAAAATATTAACCTGAAAAGTGCCATGAAAGCATGATGCTAAGAACAAATGAGAAGGGTGAGCTGTACTTTTTCCCAATATTCTCTCAAACTGAGCTGTACCATAGGTTAATCAAGAGATGCTATGAACCAGATCCTAGTTAGATTGCGTTTAGAACAAATGAGCAGAAATTATAATGATGTTTCAGCTTTCTCTCCAATTTGATACTATGAAACAGCTTTGCAAATAATTAAACCCTGTTGTGAATACAAATATTTATTCGCCCCAAATCTCCACTACCTCCTTTCCATATGTAACCAATGTAGAGACATATTTGATTCTATCTGAAGGAAAGTACTGATGTTGTGCCTGATGGCGCATTTTCAGGTTTGATAAATATTAGCACTTGCATTAAAAGATTACAAGTTTAAAAAAAGGTTCAGTTCAATGTATGTCATATTCTGACCTTTGGTTCAATTTATATTTGCAGAAAAACCATAAAAAATTAAAAACTGTATTCTAAAAGTGATATCTAGGATTAATTATCAAGAAAGGGTATCAAGTTCCGTTAGCAGTTACCTTTATTTTAAAAGCAATTACTTGTAAGTACATTTAAAACATTAGAGAATTGATGGCCATTCTTTTTTTTTTTTTTTTTTAAAGATTTTATTGGGGAATTGGCGGAGGGGAACAGCGTTGGGGAATCGGGGAAGGGGAAGTTGCTGTCTTTTTGTTCTTCAGTTTAGTTGCGGAGGATGTTGCTTCACTGTTGGTATCGTCATTGCGCTCTTCCTGGATGAGGCAGATCGGTCGCTGGCCTCTGGATGTAGCTCACCGCGGCTATTGGCAGCTCACGCTTGGCTGCCAGCCGCTCACGCTGGCTGCGGGCCACTCACTGTAGCCTATGGCAGCCTGCAGCCCACACCATCACAGGGGCTCGCACAGCCCAGCTCCAGGTGGAGCTGTTGTTAGCTGTAGAGGGCAGTGTCACTGGCCCTCATGTGGGATCCGAACCGGGGCCGCTGGCATCCCAAAACCAGCGCTTAACCAATGCGCCACTTGGCCGGCCCCTTGATGGCCATTCTTAACATCAGTATTTAATGGGAACATTTCTACCGTTTTTCTTCTATATTAGTACATGTCTGTAGTAAAATACCTTCAAGGAAGCAATGGCAAAACAAATTTGCTGCAGAAATAGCAACTTTCTCATCTTTTCTCTTTTATGTAAATGAATGAGGACAATTTCAAATCAATGATCCTGCTCCTCTGACTACATTTAAGGTAGGGAGTACAGATATTATTGCCTCAATTTAACAGATGAAATTAAGGTGAAGAGAATTTAAAAGACTTTGGAAAGGATACGTCTAGAAGTGGAAAAGACACATTAACCATTAATAAGGCTTTTTCCATTCTATTCCTTTGCATCTACTCACTACACCCTGGAGGGTAGAGTTCAACCATCTTTGCTTCATATAACTTGTGACTTATTATCAAAGTCACTTTTTATGGAATTCCTTCTCACTTCTATTTTTCATTATAAACTTCATGGCACATTTTGAGTTTCATTAATGGCTTTCAAGATCAAAGTAATAACCTTTTAAGTCCTTGGATTCAATTCCTTGGATTCAATTTTCTTATTTGCTAACCTCAGATTAAAGAAAGAACAAAATATTTCTTAAAGAATATTGATATTAGAGATAAAGGAATATCTCTGTAAGCAAAGTTTTTAGATTTTCAATGAAAAGGAAATACAAAATTTTAAATTTTCTGCCAAAGAGTGTAAAGTTTAACTGCTATAAGAATAGTAACAGATAAACAATAAACTGCACATATTTAAAGAGTACAGTTTGATTAAGTTTTTACATATGTATAGAACTATGAAACCATCACCACAATCAAGATGGTGACTATACGCATACCCATCATCTCCCCTCCCACCAGTTTCCTTTTGCCTCTTGGTAACCCCTCCCACGTGCCTGCTTGTCTTCCCTGATTCCTATACTCTAACAGGAAGATCTGCTTTGTGTCACTGTTGGTTAGTATGTACTTTCTAGAGTTTGTTTTTTGAGGGCAGTGTGGGACTGCCCTCATATGTGGGACCCAAACCGGGGCCACTGGCTTCCCAAGCCAGCGCCTAACCACTGCACCACTAGGCCGGCCCTAGAATTTTATATAATGGAATAGAACAGTATTTACTCTTGTCTGGCTCTTTTCACTCAGCATAATTATTTTGTGGTTCACCTAGGTTGCATGTGTATCAGTAGTTCATCTTTTTCTTATTACTGAGCAGTGCATTACTGTACAGCTTTGGGTAATCTCTTAGCAGCTTCAAGCCTTGGTTTTTTTCACCTGTAACACTGGACTAATACCTACTGTGTCTCTCTGACAGGTAGTCATGAAACTCAAATGATGTAGAATGTTTACATGTACTTTGCAACTTATAAAGTGGTATAAAATTTAAACTTTATATAGATGATTATAAAATCCCGTTACAGTCATTTGCTTATAGGATCATGTTCACCATATTTTAAGCAATTATTCATCACAAACAAAATATGCCCAGATGATACTCCCATGATGATATGGCCATTGTTAGATTATGTTACGTGGCAAAGTTGAAGGAGTTTTGTAGATGCAGTTCAAGTCCCTAATCAGCTGGCTTTGAGTATAAACAGGGAGACTGTGCTGGGTGGGCTTGACCTGATACGGAGAAGCTGGAGAGATTCCCCTGTGGGACTTACAGAAGTAAGCTACCTAGTTGTAAGAAAGTCACATTGGCGAAGACCTAAGGGTGGCCTCGAGTAGATGAGAGCTACCTTCCAGCTGTCAGCCAGCAAAAATAACTGGGACCTTGGATGTATAACCACAAGAAACTGAATTCTTCCAACAGCCTGAATTAACTTAGACAAGTACTCCAAACTTCAAATGCTACCATAGCCCCAGCTGACACCTCACATATTTCGGCCTTGTGAGACCCTCAGTAGCAAGCCTAGCTGAGCTGTGCGTGGACTTCTGACATACAGAACTGTGAGATAATAAATGCACTGCTATAAAAAACAAACAAACAAAAACACTAACTCAAAAAGATGTCTACATCCCATGTTCATTGCAGCATTACTTACAATAACCAAGATATGGAATCAACCGAGTTGTCCATTGATGGATGAATGGATAAAGCAATTGTGGTATATATCTAAATATTGTTCAGCCATAAAAAAGAATGATATCTTGCCATTTGTGACAGCATGTATGAATCTCAAGGTCATTATGCTAAGTGAAATAAGTCAGGCAGAGAAAGATAAATACTATATGATTTCTCTTATATGTGGAACCAAAAATACAAAAAACAACAAGCTCATAGATACAGAGAACAGATTGTTGGTGATTGTCAGAGGGGGCTAGGGAAATGGAAGAAATGGGTATAGGGGATCAAAAATTTTTAAAAGATGGGACAAAGTACATTCCTGGGATTTGGGGGAGGGGTGAGAAAATTATGAAGGGGACATAGCTCAAGAACAAGTATCTGGGAGAGTGGATGACAAATATCACTTTAATCAGTCAGTGGAGCCCATGACAGTACAAAGGAAGATGTTTATTTGTGAGTTGGGGCAAAAGCCAGTGCTCTGGTTGAGTGAAAGCTGGGAAGGAATGTTTGGGGGAATAGCCCAATATCCCAATAGAATCCAGACCCTGATCTAAAAGAACAAAAAAAGACTGACTATATCAGGGATTAGTGAGGATGTGGAGTAATTGCACCTCTCATACACTGCTGGTGGGAGTCCAAAATGTCACAACCACTTTGTTATTTTCTTACAAAGTTAAATATACACCTACCATCATGCTACTCCTAGGTATTTGTCCAAGAGAAATGAAGGCACATGTTCACACAAAGACGTGTACATGAAGGCTCCTAGCAGCTTTATTTATAATAACCACAAACTGGAGTTGGGCTTCAGCCCAGGGTCTTTTCATCCTATCGTCTAGTCCTCTTTTTTGCTAATCCTGTAGTTTTCAAACTATCTCAGGGATTACTTCAAGAACTGAGGGTGACACTAAGGTAGGGCTAAGCGTCAGTATGACTGCTCTACTTTGTTTCATACATTGGATTCTATACAAGCTTCAATAACAATTGTGTTGCCTTATTAAAGGTAAAGAAGAATGTTTACCAAAAAAAATTTAGTTTAAAAAATAGTTTAGATAGCTGTATATAAAAAGCCAAGAGTCCTTTCCACAGAAGTTATCGAAACTGTCATTTCTTGCAGCAGCTGTTGGACCTTCTTAATGTCTGGTCTCTCATTTTTCTTTTCATGCAGGCATTGACTGGCAACAGAGTACATAGTTTCAATGGAAGTGAAATCAATGTCATTCATCTTCTTATCAATGTAATCTTCAATTGTCTTTTCTTCATCTTCAATTTCTTCTTTAATATCTAGCAATAACTGAGGTTCACGGTGTTCGTCCAGAGCTGGAAGTCCAGTTATTATTTCTAGTAAAACCACACCAAAGCTGTAGATGTCAGATTTATTTCTCCTCGCAAAGCTTCAGGTGCCATATTAAGCTGTTGTTCCCACAATTCTGCTAGTCATTACTGTCTGGGCAAACTTCTCCAAGGCCCATGCAAGCCCAAAGTCAGGTATTTTGGCTGTAAAGTTTTCACCTAGTAAGATATTAGCACTTTTAATTTCTCTATGAATTTGATGGTTTTCATGTAAAAAATTGATGCCATTAGCTGAACCCTGAGCAATCCTGCATCTCGTGCGCCAAGAAAGTGGAGGAGTATCATCCAAGCAAGACAGTTTGTCTAGCAACGACATTGGGCATGAAAACATATACTAAGCAGAGGTCATCTCCATCACTTGAGAAACCAAGTAGTTACACAAGTTTTCATGTTGGCACTTTGCCATTACTTTTATTTCTTGATCAAACTGTTGTTTTACTTCTTCAGTACTAATGTCAACCATTGCAGCAAGCTTTTTCACTGCTACAGTTCTGTTGTTCACACAGCCTTTATATACAACTCCAAATCCGCCCTCTCCCATTTTGTTACCACCGACAGAAGTGGGTCGTTCATCAAAGTTATTTGTGACATTCTTCAATTCATAAAATGAAACACTGTGGAAACGTGTGTCATTAAAACTTTCTGAACTTGAGGAGTGAGGTGGTATATAGTTTTGTTCAGGATTCCGCACAGGCAGCACAGATGTCCTGTCTCTGCCACACAGAAGCATTTGTTTTTGCTGAACTGTTACAGCTTCTTTAGAAGGTACTGTATTAACAGTTTTGGGAACAGCATCTGGTAGCAAAAGACTCACGGGGGCAATAAACTCATTTTGGACCAAAAGATCCAGGAGATCACCAACTGTGTGATTTGTGGTGCCCCAGTCAAACAGTAACTCACAAGTGGGACTTTTTCCAGTTTGAATTAATGCTTCAAATCTTATGTGAAACCGATTGTATCTATCATCACCAGATGGGTTTTTAATAGCTAGCGTTAACTTCTTCCATCCTTCTTGAGGACCAATAAAATCTGACAGCTTCCTAATTAGTCCAACGTTGAGGCAGCGCACATATGTTGATGGTGTTATGGGTTTGCTCATCTTCTCTTCCTGCCCAGACGCGGGGCACGGGAGGCAGACTGGACCCCGCCCAGCTGTGCCCGCGGGAGAGCTAGTATTTTCATTTTTGGATAAATATCCAAAGGTGGAATTGCTGGATCATATGGTAGTACTATTTTTAATCTTTTTGAGAAATCTCCATACTGGTTTCCATAGTGGCTGCACCTATTTACAATACCACCAACAGTACACAAGATTCCCTTTCCTCCACATCCTTGCCAACACTTGTTATTTCTAGTCTTTCTTTTTCCTACATGCTTATTTTTAATTTTTTAAATTATTTTTAATTTTTAAAGATTTTTATTAAAATATAGCTAACATACAATATATTAGTTTCAGGTGTACACCATAATTATTCAATATTTATATATCTAAAGAAATGATTACCATAAGTCCAGCAACTATCTGACACTATACCATGCTATCACAATATTATTATTATTTTTTTAATATATATATATTTTTAATTTATATATATTTTTAATTAGCTTCAGGTGTACAACAAAGTGCAATAGTTATACTTTTTACCCCTCAAAGTGACAATCCCCCTCCCCCAATTCTCCCCTCCCACTCCTCCCCCCCATATCATACTATCTATTACAATTCCTTTAACTCCCTTCCACCATATAATCCACATCCCGTGACTGTCTATATATTCAATTACAGTTGGCATACAATATTATACAACATCAATTTCAGGTATACAGTGCCGTGACCAAGCCTCTACTCCATCCATGAAGTGGTCTCCCTAACAAAACATGTGACCATCTGACACCCCACAAAATTTTAACAACATTATATTCCCCGAACTGTCTTTCATATCCCTGTGACAATACTGCAGTTACCTATTTATGCTGTCTAATCCTTTCCCCTTCTCCCTCATCCCCATCCCCCTCCCAACTAGCAACCCTGTTTTTCCTCTATATCTATGAGACTATTTCTGTTTCTTATGCTCATTCATTCAGTTTTTCAAATTCCACATATAAGTGAGATCATGTGGTATTAGTCTTTCTCCGACTGACTTATTTCACTCAACATAATTGTCTCTAGGTCCATCCATATTGTTGCAAATGGTACAATTTCATTCCTCTTTATAGTGCAGTAATACTCCATTGTATAAATGTACCACAGTTTCTTAATCCAGTCATCTACCGATGAGCATTTTGGTTGTTTCCAAGTCTTGGCTATTGTAAATAGCGCTGTAATAAACATAGGGGTGCATATATTTTTTTGAATTAGCGTCTTGGATTCCTCTGGGTAGATTCCCAAGAGTGGAACTGCTGGGTCATACAGCAGTTCCATTTCCAGTGTTTTGAGATACCTCCATACTGATTTCCATATGGCTGCACCAATTTGCAATCCCACCAACAGTGCACCAGGGTTCCCTTTTCTCCACACCCTCGCCAACACTTGTTGTTTGTTGATTTGTTGATGATAGACATTCTGACTGGAGTGAGGTGGTATCTCACTATGGTTTTTATTTGCATTTCTCTGATGATTAATGAGGTTGAACATTTTTTCATATGCCTGTTGTCCATCTGTATGTCCTCTTTAGAGAAATTCCTCCTCATATCCTCTGCCTATTTTTTTAATTGGGTTGTTTGTTTTTTTTGGTGTTGAATTGCATGAGTGTTTTATAAATTTTGGATATCAACCCCTTATCAGATATATCATTGGCAAATATCTTCTCCCATTCAGTAGGCTGCCTTTTTGTTTTATTGATGATTTCCTTTGCTGTGAAAAAACTTTTAAGTTTGATGTAATCCCGTATGTTCATTTTTTCTTTTATTTCCCTTGCCCGAGGGGATATATCAGTAAAAATATTACTCAGGGTAATGTCTGAAAACTTATTCCCTATATTTTCTTCTAGGAGTTTTATAGTTTCAGGTCTTACATTTAAGTCTTTAATCCATTTTGAGTTTGATCTCGTATATGGTGTAAGTAGATGGTCTATTTTCATTTTTTTGCACATATCACAATATTACTGACTGTATTTCCTATGCTGTACATTACATCCCCATGACTTATTTAACACCTGGAAATTTGAACCTCTATTCCCCTATACCTTTCTCCCCCTTTTGTAACTATTTCAACTATAGCTGATATTCAATGTTATATTAACTCCCAGTGTACTGTATAGTGGTTGGACATTTATATAATTTATAGTACCTGCCAATTTATATAATTTATAGTACCATATCATTGACTATATTTCCTTTGCTATACCCTTCATGTCCATGACTACTTTGTAACAACAAATTTGTATTTTTTAAGCCCTTCCCCCTTTTCACCCACCCCCAAACTCTCTTTGATGATCTGACAATCATCAAAATGCTTTCTAAATCTATGAGTTTCTTTCTGTTTTGTTTTATTCTGTTCTTTAGATTCCACATATAAGCAAAATCACATTGCATCTGTCTTTCGCTGTCTGACTTACTCCACTCAGCATAATACCCTCTAGGTCCATCCATGTTGCTGCAGACGGAAAAATTTACTTCTTTTTTTATGGCTGAGTAATATCCCATTGTATATATGCACCACCTCCTCTTTATTCATTCATCCATTCAGGAAAACCCAGGCTGCCTCCACATCTTGGCTATTGTAATAATGCTGCAATGAATCTATGGATGCACAGGTCCCTTTAAAGTAGCATTTTGGGTTTCTTCAGATAAATACCCAGAAGTGGGATTATACTAGGTCCTTCTTTTTCTCTAGTTTGTTTTCTTTGTTTAAAGTCTATTTTGTCTGGTATAAGTATTGCTACCCAGCTTTTTTGTTGTTATTGTTGTTTCCATTTTCATGAAACATCTTTTCCACCTTTTTATTTTCAGTCTTTGTGTTCTTTCAATCTGAAGTGAGTCTCTTGTAGGTAGTATATGTATGGGTCTTGTTTTCTTATGTATTCAGCCATCCTATGTCTTTTGATTGGAGCACTTAATCTATTTACATTGAAAGTAATTGTTGAGGGCTGGCCGAGTGGCGCGTTGGTTAAGAGCTGCCTTGGAACGCCAGCGGCACTGGTTCGGATCCCACATGAGGGCCAGTGACACTGCCCTCTGCAGCTGAGATGGTGAACAAGAGCTCCACCTGAGGCTGGGCTGCTGTGAGTCCCTGAGACAGCATAGCTGCAGCCCCTTCTGCAGTGGGCTGCCGTGGGCTACAGTGAGTGGCTGGCAGCCAGCGTGAGTGGCTGGCAGCCGGTGTGAGCTGCCAAGAGCCACTTTGAGCAGCCATCCAGAGGCCAGAGACCGATCTGCCTCACCCAAGAAGAGCACAATGATGATACCAACATGAGCCAGTGGGGCGATGTCCTCCACAACGAGACTGAAGAACAAAAGGACAGCAACTTGTCTGTTCCCCTCCCCTAATTCCCCAACGCTGTTTCCCTCCCCCAATTCCCCAATAAAATCTTTTAAAAAAAAATTGTTGAAAGATATGTAGTTATTGCCATCTTATTATTTTATTTATCTATTTATCAATCATCTTAAGGAAGTTCCTCTAAGATTCCTTGTAATACTGTTTTGGTGGTGATGAACTTTTTTAGCTTTTTCTTGCTTGGGAAGCCCTTTATCTGTCCTTTGATTCTAAATGATAGTTTTGCTGGGTAGAGTAATCTTGGTTGCAGGTCCTTGCTTTTCATCATGTTGAATATTTTCTGCCAATCCACTCTGGCCTGCAAAATTTCTGTTTAGAAATCAGTTAACAGTATTATTGTAACTCCCTCGTAGGTAACTGCTTTTCTCTTGCTGCTTTTAAGATTTACTTTGTCTTTAACCTTTGGTACTTTAATTATAATATGTCTTGCTGTGATCTCTTTGGGTTCGTCTTGTTTGGGACTTTCTGTGCTTCCTGGGCTTCAATATCCATTTCCTTCACGAGGTTAAAGAAGTTTTCTGTAATTATTTCTTCAAATAAGTTTTCAATTTCTTGCTCTCTCCCCTCTTTCCAGTAACCCTATGATGCAAATATTGATATGCTTGATGTTATCCCAGAGACCCCTTAAACTATCTTCATTTTTTTGGATTCTTTTTTTCTTTTTGCTGTTCTTTTGGTTTTTTTCTGCTACCTTATCTTCTAAATCACTGATTAGATCCTCTGTAATGTATTCTTCATTTCCATTATTGTACTCTTTATTTCTGACTTGTTCTTTTTATGTTTTCTATCTCCATTTTTATGTTTCCTATCTCTTTGTTGAAGTCCTCTATGAGATCACTGAGCATCCTTATAGCCAGTGTTTTGAACTCTGCATTTGGTAGATTGCTTGCTTGTATTTTGTTTAGTTCATTTTCTGGAGCTTTGTTCTTTGATTCGAGACATGTTTCTTTGTCTCCCCATTTTGACTGCCTCCCTGGGTTTGTTTCTATGTATTAGGTAGGGCTGTCATATCTCCCGGTCTCAGTAGAGTGGCCTTATGTAGTAGGTGTCCTGTGGGGTCCAGTGGCACAGTCTCCCTGGTCACCACAGCTGAGTGATGCAGATGTGTCTCTTGTATGGATTGTGTGTGCCTTCCTGTTGTATTTCAGCCTTGGTTGCTGTTTGTACATCAGTGAGGGGGATTAATCCTTGGGCTGACTCACTGTAAGTACTGACTGTGACTACAGTGGAGGAGCTATTGTACAGGGGCTGACCATATGGAACAGGATTCACTTTAGCAGGGCTCTGGAGCCTGCCCACTCTGCCCTTTGGATATATCATGCTTGGAGGTAGCCAGGTGGTACTCTGTCTTGGTCTTAAGATGACCACAGGGTGTGCCAGCCCCAGGGCCTCCTGGGAGGGGACCTGCTGCAGGCCCAGTTCAGCTTCACCCCATAGCCTGCCTAGTGCCACCTAGTATAAACCACAAAGCAATCTGCAGATGGCCACCACCTGTGCTGGGCTTCGAGGTGCCTTGAGAGGCCAAACCATGAACCGAGGCTTGCTGCTGTTAATGGCAGGCTTAGGGCTCCTCAGCCAGAGATACAGAACACACCAAAGCCACATACTGCTTGTTTGGGTTTTGGGAACCTTTGAGAGATTTCAGGAAAGTCAGCATCATGAGCCCAGACAGGCTGTTTATATGGAAAAGTCAGTGGAAGGGGCTTGAGTGGGCCAGAAAGTTGGGTGGGGCCGGGCCTCAGGGAATCACCAGGGTGGACAGAATGAACAGTATTAGCCAAGTTGATGGAGACTCAGCTATAGCGGCTGCCTACATCTGCATGCTGGCTGCAGGGAGGACTAAACAAAGAAACAATGGCTTCTGCCAGGTCCTCCACAAGAAGAAAGCTGCCCCTCCAGCCCTTGCTCTGAAGCCAGACAATTCAGTTCCTCCCCTTATGTCCCTGGCACCTTTGAACTGCTGCCTGGCACTGGAACTCAAAGCAAATAAATCTGTCAGCTAGTAAGTTCATGTGTGGTCCCTTTAAAAGGAGTGTCTGTGTCTACAGCTGCCCTCGTCTCAGTCACAAGCTCTACTGGTTTTCACAGCTAGAAATTGTGGGGACTTCTCTCCCTGGCACTGCTAACCTGGGCTTAGGAACCTGGAGTGGGGCTGGGACCCCTCACTCCTCTGGGGGGGGGGGCGGGGAACCTCCACAGCTGAGATATCTCTTCCAATTTTGAATGGTCACAGACGGGTTTGGGACTAGGCCATTCTGTGTCTCTGCACCTCCTACCAGTCTTGATGTGGCTTCTTCTTTATGTCCTTAGTTGTAAGACTACAGCTAGACTTCAGGCAATTTTCAATGATGGTTGTTCTGTAGTTTGCTTGTAATTTTGATGTGGTCATGAGAGGAGGTAAGAACAGTGTTTACCTACCCTGTCATCTTGATTGGAAATACAGTATTTCAGTTTTTAATCTTCAACTATTCCATAGTAATGGCTAAAGGATATCTTTTATAATGCTGATTAAATAATATGTTTTTATAAAAAGGTTCCTAATTTACTAAAGATGGGATCTAGGAAGAACTTGAAGGATCATTACAAATAAGCCCAACTTAAACCCTGAACATTAGTACTGTTAACTAGACTATTGTCTGTTTCCTCTGAACAAATTTCTGACTTTCGTGTTCCTTATCAAGGCCTTCTAGGACCAGGAGACACTTTGTACTCAACAGTTAAAACACCCAAAATGCTAGAGCCAGCCAGAAGCAAAGTTGGGTCAAGGACCCTGTCTTAGCATGGAGGATGTCAGGAGGTGAGTGGAACAGACAGCAGAATCAGAATTGTGAAGAAGAACAAAAGGCAAAGGGGTCAGAAGGACCACAAGAAAACTACATGACAAAGCATCAGAGGAGGTTTAAGCCATCAAATTTAACTCTACAGACCAAGTTTTGTTGGCCCGGAGTTCCTTAGAGAATGAGAAGTGACCTTTCTGGAGCATACTTCTGCAATTTAAAAACAAAAAATTGAAAACAAAACCCTTTTCATTTTAGAGAATTCCAAACTCGTATAAAAATAGAGAGAGCCTCCCAGTATAATGAATCTCCCATTACTTCAACAATTATCAACATTTTTCCATTATTTTTCATCTGTCTCCAACCACCCTCTCCCCCTCACCACCTGCCTCCCCAAACACACACTCTCACTCTGCCACCCTTTTGTTTTCCTGGAGTATTTTAAAGCTAACCTAGTCATCATGTTAATTCATTCATAAATACTTTTTGATATGTGTTGCTAACAGATAAGGGCTATTAAAAACACATCTGGGGCAGGCCGAATCTGGGGCAGGCCGAGTGGTGCAATGGTTGGGAGCTGGCTTGGGACGCCAGCGGCCCCAGTTCAGATCCCACATATGAGGGCCAATGAGGGCCAGTGATACTGCCCTCTTAAAAAAAAAAATAAATAAAATAAATAAATAAATAAAATAAAATAAAAAAAGACATATCTGGGCCGCCCGAGTGGCGCGGTGGTTAAGCGCTGGCTTGGGAAGCCAGCGGCCCCGGTTCGGTCCCACATATGAGGGCCAGTGACACTGCCCTCAAAAACAAAACAAAACAAAACACACACACATCTATTAAGATTAATAATTTCTTAATATTATCTAACACCCAGACTGTATTCAGTTTTATGCTATTATCTCATAAATATCTTTTTATAGTGTGATTGTTCAAATCAGGATCTACACAGGTTTCACACACTGGATTTGGTTGATTTGTCTCTTAAGTCTCTAATCTCTTTTAGTCTATAACAGCTATTTCTCTTCTCTCCCTCCCTTTTCTCGTGCCCATTTTGTATTGATTAGAATTTTTCATATTCTGTATTTGTTCTCATGGTGACATTTAATGTTTCTTTATCCACCAGCAACTGGTAATTATGTCTAGAGGCTTCTTCTCAGATCCAGCTATTTTGGTGAGAATATTTCATAGATGATGCTGTGTGCATCCTCCTGCATCACTTCAAGGGACACAGATCTGTTTGTCTCACCTCTAGCGGGGCTGAGATTGATCTGTGGGCTCAGGTGTTTGTCAGTCTGACCCATTCACTAGAAGTTCCCTATCAGCCTTGAACTTAAAGATTTAGCAGCCATTATACTTGCCTGTATTCCTTATTTTATTCAGGGATGCAAAATATAATTTTCTAAATGTATCTTATCTTCTGTTTTTAATAACTTATATTCTTCAATAAAGAACTCTCCCTCATCAATTATTTGCTTTCTCTAAGGTACAATTTGTACAAGAAAAACTGCAGCACATTTTAAAGAGCGTGTCTGACACACTTCCATTTCCTCAGCCCAGCATCCCAGTGCTGGGAAGACTAAGGTCCACCCTCATCATCTTTTATACCTGAAGCATAGAAGCTGCTAATGAATGACAGAATTCATTGAGTGCTCTCATCTAACCCTATGCTTAGATTTTACTAGTTTTCAGGGCCCGACTCCCATCCCCTTCACAAAGTCTTCCACAATTCTCCCACTTGTTTGTCATCTGTTCCTCTGAACTCCAGTTATTTGACAAACATCTCTCTTAGATGCTAGTCACTGTATAAGAAACTTTTCCTTTAATCCTTGTGAGTGGTTATTTATAATTTTGTCTTTTTTTCTAGATTCTTTAAAAGCAAGGACTATGTTTAATCTAGCTTTCTATCTCCATACTGACTAGCATTTCTTAACACTTCGTGGGAAGTCAATAATTACTTATTTAATGGAAAAAAATTAATGAATTAGTAAAGAAGAAACCTTTAAGCCCTCATAGCAATGGACTTTTTCTTCTTTTAAAGATAAATGGGGCTGGCCAAGTGGCGCATTGGTTAAGAGCTGGCTTGGGACACCAACAGCCTGGTTCGGATCCCACATATGAGGGCCAGTGACACTGTTCTCTACAACTAACAACAGCTCCACCTGGAGCTGGGCTGTGCGAGCCCCAGCGACAGTGTAGGCTGCAGCCCCTGCTGCAGTGGGCTGCCATAGGCTACAGTGAGTGGCCGGTAGCCAGCGTGAGCTGCCAATAGTCGCTGTGAGCGACCATCCAGAGGCCGGCGAACGATCTGCCTCACTGGGGAAGAACGCAATGACGATACCAACATGGGCCAGTGAAGTAACTTTCTCAGCAACTAGACTGAAGAACAAAAGGACAGCAACTTGTCTGTTCCCTTTCCCCAATTCCCCAACGCTGTTACTCTCCCCCAATTGCCCAATAAAATCTTTAAAAAATAATAAAATAAAATAAAAAATAAAGATAAATGGGAGACTGGTGATTGGTTGTCAGGCTGCTCGGCCTGATCTACGAGCGGCTGATTGGGACAGGCTGAGACTGGGAGTTTTCCTGGGAGTGTTGGGCCGTGAGCTGTGTGCCTGCGTCATCCAGCCAGGGCTCTTCTGGTGATCTATCTAATACATCAAAGCAATCCCAGAGCGACAGCCACAATGAGGAAACAAAGAAACATGTCACAAGTAAGTTCCCCTTCAAGCTTAGTTGTGGGGGGTGCAGCTAGCTCAGCTCCACGTCCAGTCGCCATCCGGCCGCCTATCGGCAGCTCATGGCCACTCAGCTCAAGGTGCTGTGTTCAATCTTAGTTGGAGGAGTTGAACTGGCAACCTTGTTGTTAAGAGTACATGCTCTCACCAGCTGGGCCCCCCTACACCCCTGTTGGCAGCTCAACGGCAGCTCAGCTTGGGCACAGCTCACTGACCCATGTGGGAATCAAACCAGCGACCCTGTTGCTCAGAGCTCGTGCTCTTAACCAACTGAACCAGTCAGCCTGCCCTGCATGTAGATTTAACTTGTATGTAATTGTTATTGGGACAAATGAGTGTAATTGCTGGGAGGTAAATACGCATCTCTAATAACCATGCATGCTCATGCTTTCATACACACGTCCCCTCTTAGCCTAGTCAGTTTATGAATTAAAATTTTAGACAAAATGTTGTACTGACATTAAAACAATCAGACATCCTCAACAGTACTGACACTCCAGGTATTTTTGGGTTACCCAGAATGAGGGTACTTGTACCAATATAATTGAAGGATTACAAGTGCATGCATTGGAGTCAGACTGCCTAGGTTTGTATCTGAGTTCTGCCATTTAACCATAAGTTAGACTTTGGACAAGAAACTCAACTATTCTAAGCCTTGGTTTGTTTTTTCCCGATAAAAAATAAAAAATAAAAAGGCTGCTTAAAAACAAAAGAAAAAAATCCTGAAAAACAAATAAAAAGAGAATTAAGTGCGGAAAAACTAAGGGGGACAGAAAAATGGAAATTCTACACTACACCATTTCTTCAAACTACATCATACTCAGACTAAGCTATATAGGGGCAAGGAAGCTTTTCCTTCTTACCATTGTGTCCTTGGCACTCAGTACATAGGTGCTCAATATATTTATTAAACTTGTACACCAAGGTAAAAAAACAAAACAAAAGGAACCAATGCCTTGACCCCAAAGCCACTGAGTCAACACCTCTTTATCCTGCCATCTATAATCCTTTTCTCCCTAGCTTTCTTTACTTCTCATGTCAGTTATATTTTTCATTCTTTCTACCCCATTCTCCCAAGGGGCCATACAATGAAATAAAATTATGTCTCCATTATGTGCTCTATTTATACAGTGAGGATTTTAAACTTCATTCTTAAACAAACAAAAACAAAAACCAAAGGTTGATAATACAAAGAATGGTATAAGAAATAATCCATGAAAAGCAAGAACAGTAAACTTAAGTGGCTCCAAGGACAGGCTGGGAAGTCAGCAAATAGTTGTTGAGTGCTGATTAGGGGCTCAACCTGTGTTAGGTACAGGGTATACAACAGACCATGTCTGTCATCTTGAAGGCTGACATTTTAGTGCTGTAGGAGACACACAATAAGCAAACATAATGTTTCTTTGGCATGGGATGAGATCTACTAAGAAGATCTATGTACTCCATCAGTGAGAGGTCTGGTAGAGAAGCAGCAACCAGCAAATAAGACTGAGAACAGCAGCCTCCAGCGAGGTGGGAGAAAAGCAAGCAAATTTGGTGAGTAAGCAAATGTGTGAGGGGCAAAGCTGGGTGAAAAGGTTTGCAGCAAAGAAGAGTCTGTGCCACATTCAAATTCCAATATTTAAAAAAAAAACTTTAGGCGGATACAGTCTGTAGACCACCACTTTGTGATCTCTGCATAAAACACTTAGCTCAGTTTCTAGCATTCAATAAGTGCTAGTGTTCAACAAATTTTGGCTAAAACAAAGTAGAAATAAGGTTTGTGTTGCTTCAGAAACATCACAAACACATGTCCCCAAACTTTGGCTTAGATGAATATACTTAAGATCAAAGAAATGTACAATAATAGAAGGAAAGTGAAAGAGAGAGCTAGTTAATTTGAGAAACTATCAAGTGTCCTATTCTTTAATATGTTCTCTTGTTAAATGTATTACTTGTAACTCCCAGGGCAACAGCAAGTATTATTTCCCCTATTTAAGATAAGGAAACTAAGGCTGAGAAAGGTAGAGGTACATGGCCAAGTCACACAACTGGGAAGTGGTGAAGTCAGGATTTGAGTTCACCTGACACTAAATTTATTTTTTATTCTACTAATGTACACAGTTCCACATTGTCCTCCCCTGCCCGAGGGCTATATCTTAGATTGGATAAGCAACTCATTAATGTCAACAATCATTAATCAGCAGGAGCAGACTGAACCAGAATACCAGTGCTCTCAGAGAGACTTCCTGTGTTTCAGGAAATGAAGGGCTTCCCCTGGTGTCTTTATTTTTTATCTTATTATGTTCCCTTACTGTAGACTTGTGGAAATTATGTCTTGAAGAAAGACAAATAGAAAGAAGCAGTAGGAGGAAGGAAGGGCTGACTGGTTTGATGGTTGGTTTTTTAAGGGTTTCTATTTTGTCTTCCTTTTTTTTCTTCTACAACTTAATTCTGTCACTTTACATTGCCTCTTTTGGTTTAGGCCAACCTCAATCTTCTCCCCTCCAATAAAAAATATAATTTTTTTTTTATTATTACCTGGCACGTGAGAAGTCCCATCGTCAGAGCCAGAAGACTGTGGATTTTGGAGGCCAGCTGAGAATTTCTTTTCACATTCAGGGGATTCAGGCTCTCTTCTTCACAAGGTGAGCAATTCAGGAACAAGTTAGAATGTATCATCTTTGCATCCTATGTGTATACAATTCAGATTTATCACAAGAAAGACAAAGAATCTGGATTACTTTTTAAGTAAAATGCTGGATAAAATATCATTCTTAAAAAAGCTGAACAGTGATTTGCAAACTTTTTGATTCCCAGGACCCCTTTATAACACTTAAAAATTACTGAGGATTTCAACAACCTTTTGTTTATGTAGGTTATATCTATCAATATTTATTATATTAGAAATTACAACTGAGAACATTTAAAAATATTTGTTTACTAATTCATTTAAATAACAATAAATTATATGTCAATATAAATAACAATTTAATTTTAAAATTACCAAATTTTCCAAACAAAAATTTAGTAAAAAGAGTGGCACTATTTACTTTTTTTGCAAATACTTTTTGCTGGCTCAATAGAAGGCAGCTGGATTCTTATATTTGCTTCACACATTGTATTAGCCGTGAAAACAATTACACCATCACATGTCATATAGTTTCTGGAAAACTCCACTGTATACTTGTGAAAGAATGAGAGTGAAAAATACAGTAACGTCTTCATATTACTATGAAACACTTTTGACCTCACAGATATACTCCCAGACAACACTAAAAAAATGGGCCTACAGTTAATGTAAAGGAAAACCAAACGCAGGGTAAGAATGATTTGGTATATTAAAGAGATCGATTAGTCAGGAAAGAACAAAGGACTTTACTGTTTGTTTTAAAGAAAGCTCAAGAAAAATATTACACACTGTGATAAACTTCTGGACAGCTACATGAATTCATTCAGAATTTACCAGCTCAAAATTTCAAAATTTGTCATGATTTGGTTAGCAGCTCAATTTGTTACTTTTTTTTTTTTTTTTTTTGAGGACAGTGTTACTGGTCCTCATATGTGGGACCCGAACTGGGGCTACTGGCTTCCCAAGCCAAACTTAACCCCCATGCCACTCGGCCGGCCCAACAGCTCAATTTGTTTAGGTTAGTGGTTCTCAAAGTGTGATCCCTGGACAGCAGCATCAGTGAGACCAAAGAGATTGTCAGAAATGCACATTCTCAGGCCCTACCACACATCTACAGAATCAGAAACTGTGAGGTGGTCCCCAACAATCTGCATTTTCACAGCTGGATGAATGCTAAGGCTTGAGAACCACTGGCGTACATAACCCTTCCTTCGTTCCAGAGAAAAAGGTCACAGAGAAAACATTTTAAACATAGAGAATAATATTTTCCTAAGAATCATTAAAAAGAATAGAATTATTTACTTGCAAACAATACTTACATGTACCGATTACAGATTCATGAAAAAGTCCACTAAGGACATCTTCAAGGCAACACATCAGCTCAGTTCAAATTAATATGACAAATACAACCGTAAATTCATACATTTTTCTAGTCAGATTAGCCTTCTTTATAGAGTTAATAAGATTGTGCCATAAGTATTTTAAGGTGGACATAGAGCTGAAGTGGATGTGTCCTGGCTTGTGAAAATGATCACTTTCAGGTTGTCTGCCAAACAAGCCATCTGAACTACAGAAAATACCAAATTACAGCCTTTCAAAAATATTGATATGAGGCTCTCATGCTGTTTTTAACCAATAGTTAACTAGACTTACTGTGGTGATCATTTTGCAATGATACAAATATCAAATCATTATGTTGTACATACTAATGTACATACTGAAACTAATATAATGTTTTATATCAATTTTTATCTCAATGTCTATAATTTTACAAATTATTATGTGATATAATCTAGATTTGTTTTACCTTGTAAACCAAATATGCAATTTTATTGTTCACTTTTATCATTGAATAGGCAGATGTGATATGAAAAGAGTGAGATCCCCACTCAGAAAAATCCTTTCTCAAAGGATGCTTCAGATGATTGATCAGAGGTATCCACAAAATTCCCCTGTTAATTTTCACCTCTACTAAAATAATCACAAGGGACCAGAAATGGCTGTTCTTCAATGTAAGTACCCAAGAACCAAAGAATCTTCTCTAAACCTATGGTGCATTTTTCATTTTATCTCTCTTTTTTGGTTACTAATTCTTTCTGCAAACAAATTTGTGTAAGTGCTATGCCCAAATATGTACCACTGGCCTGTTAGAAACTTCTGAAATTCTGCACTAGAGACTGAATTTGTAACAATACCTTTGTGACAGCTGACTCCATTACTTCTTCTAAGTGCTCCTTTAACTGAGCTATCTCAAATTTAGGGACATAATTTTGCTCCTCACTCCTTGTAACCTGCTGCTGAAGTTTTGCATTTTCATTCTTTACTTCATTGATCTGCTGCTGAAGTTTTGTATTCCTAGCCCTTTCACTTTCAGACATGAATTGCAAATTTTCAACTTGGACTACCAATTGCTCAAGTCTAGATTTCAGTTTCTGTCTTTCCTCCATGTTTTCATTTTCACGTTTCTGAAATTCTTCCTGTGAAGACCGAAACTCTTGTTCTTGGGCTTCTTTTTCCCTTTTCAACAAGTCCAAAGCAGAAGTGTTGGTCTTTTCCAGTTCTCTTTGGAGTTGCTGCAGCTTCTCTACCTCTTCTTCTTTCTTGCTCAAGGCTTTGCCCATCGCTTTGCACTGACTGACAGCTGTATTTTTTTGTTGCATTTCAGTTATGAAACCTTCCTGTAAACAAACATAATTGCTCTTGATCCTCTTAAGCTCTACTTGTAAAGTCTCCTTTTCACTCCTAAATTTCTGAAGATCTTTTTGGGTGTTAGCTAAAATGTCATGCAAATTCTGCACTGTCCTATCAGCATCATTCTTCTCTAGCATTATTCTGTATTTATCTTCAATTAATGATTCGGCAGTCTCCTTTAGCTTATTTAGGATGTCAATGAACACTTGCTGTCTGGTAGGCTTCATCTGTAGTTCTTCAACCTTCTTCTTTAAATACATGTTACTGCACTGCAGGTTTTGGATCAGAGTTTGCTGCATTTTGTTAGCATGTTTTAATTTCCATAAGCCTTCATTTAAAGCCATATTCTCTTCCGGAAGTTGTAAGCTTTCCAAGCTTTGCTCTCTGTCAGGTGTCTTGCAGTCCTCCTGAGATGCTCCACCACTCAAAGAAATGTCTTCAGAAAAACAAGCTGAGGCAATGCCTGAACTCTCCATGCCCTCCACTGTGACTTCCTTTTGATGACTGCCTGGCATCTCCCCAGAATACTGTATTCCTTTTGAAGAAACTGTAATCTGTAAATTATAGTAAATAAGTGTGAAAGAGTAGAATTATGCTGAACTTTGAAGTCAGAGCTGGCCAGATCCCTAGTTGGGCTATAAAGTAATAGCTATAACATCTATTTCCAATAATAATACCCATTTAACAAAAATACGAGTACTTAAGTATTAATTGCTAAATGCATGTACAGTACCTAACAGCACAGCAGAGAACAAAAACAGGTATATGATAAAGATATGTATCAATATCACATTTACATTTACAAAAGAAAAATTAAACTTTGACACTCTCACCATTTTCTATGATGCAAGCTTTTCTGGACACATGTTAAGATACTTCATTTGACTTCACATGAATTAAAACAAATTTATCAATTACCCTACAGCCTGTGAGCCCTCTTTTGAATGAACATTTTTTCTATTCCTCATTAAACCATCACCTCTCTGTGCTTTGACTCCTGTGAATGTTGGAATGCCAGATAAACATGTCTTGCGGTTGAGAATGATTTGCTGCCCACAATACAGGTTTGGGGGGATAACAAAAAAGACAGTAAGTTGTAGTAAAAAAAACCCACTGAAATGAACATGATATAAGAACCCAGTAAAAGATATCTGTGCAGAAGTGGGTTGCATAACTTTCTAGAATTTAGATATTAGACCTCTGTATTTTAAAAGTTTCTTCATACTTCTGGGGTAAAGACAACTATCCTTACTGAGGCCTATAAGATCCTCATATCTGATCTTTTTTTTGTTTGTTTGTTTGTTTTTGAGGGCAGTGTCACTGGCCCTCATATGTGGGACCCAAACCGGGGCCGCTGGTTTCCCAAGCCAGTGCTTAACCACCGTGCTACTCAGCTGGCCCCTCATATCTGATCTTGACATCTGACCTCTGTTACCTCTCCATCCTCATCTACCACATCCCTCTTGCTCCCTCCATCCCAGAAACACTGGGCTTTGTTCAAGTGGGCACCACAGGATTTTTGCACATGTTACTTCTACAGGGAATCTCTCCCATCCCATTACTAAATTAACTCCTGCTACCTTTCAGAGCTTGGCTCAATTCCCACTATATCAGGGAGTCTTCTCCAGGGCATTAAGATTCCCATCTTACTTTTACTTATAGCACTTACCGTAACTGCAAGTTTATATGTAATTTTGTATAACTTTATATACACTTTATGTGACTTTTTTTTTTTTTTTTTTTTTTTTTTTTTTAGCTGAGCCATCCTGCCTGTTGGCAGCTCAGCGGCAGCTCAGCTCGGGCCGGGAATCGAACTGGCGACCCCGTTGCTCAGAGCTCACACTCTTGAGCGAGCTCTTAACCAACTGAGTCGCTTGGCCGGCGCTTTATGTGACTTTTATTCATAGAACTTACCATAGTTGAAAATTTACATTTATTTGTGTGATTATTTGTTTAATGTCTATCTCTTCTACGTGGATGTTATTTTCATGACAACAAAAAACATATCTTTCTGTGTGTTTTTTTAACCATTACATAACACATACCACAAGGCCTAGCAAAAAGCAACGGTCTTGGGAAATCCTACTCAAACAGATTTTTAAAATGTCATTTTCCAGAAATCAACATAGGGAAATAAAGTTCTTTTTAAATGCTGCTTCCAAATAAACAAACAAACAAACAAACAAACAAAAAAACTGGTCATACTTGCAAATGAAATAATAATCATAGTTTTTCTCATCAAACATAATGAAAAGGTATTATTTATGCTTTTTAAAAATTATATCTATTTGCCCACTCCAATTCTTAAAATTTTTACTTTTTTGTTTACAGCACATACAATTGATACCATTGGCATCTGCAGTGCTATTAGGATATTATATGCATGCCCAGAATCAATAAATCAAAAGACAAATTCATGTTTTTACTTTGCCAAAAAGTAGTTTTTGCTTATCAATAGAAATCCCACATGATAGAAAAGTCTTAAGCTTTCTTTGTCAAATAACTTAATACCATTGTACTTCATTCTCCTCGTAAACTTTTTCTTAATGTAAACTTTTAGTTTCAACCAATTTGATTCACCAAATGTAAAAACGCTAAATCATAGTTAAGGAACCATGCAGATGGTAGGGTACATAAAAGCAGTAAGACAGATCCTCAAAGAAATTATCATTTGGTAGAACTAATTTCCAAGTATGGACTTGATGTTTTATAAAGAAAAATATGTTTCTAAATTGTTCAAGATCTGGGAAGTTATTTTCCCCAGAGAAGCAATGTCCCTTGCACTGATTAGATAATTTATCACTACTTGGGAAAGTCTTAAATTATATACTTTAAAAAAAAACACATCCTTCAATACTCTACAGGTTGTACTGACCATCAAAAAAATCTTACCTCCTGTGTTACATAATTAGCTGTCAGATCGAGCAGGTTAAAGTTTTTGTCTTTATAAAATGGTTTTTCAACATCACTGTGTACACATTCCTTACTTTGAAGTTCACTAGAGTTGAGGGCAGATTCCTCGGCAGTATTTTTAGCCAGTAACATTTCTGTGAATTACAGTGTCTCTCCACTGCAGCAGATTAGAGGCGGGCTTCTAGGAGGCTGCCTGACACATTCATGAGCAAGTCAGTCTTTATTTGTGGACCTGCTATTTCTCTCTGGATTTTCTTCCTTAAATGAATCTTCCTTTATATTGTTGTCTTTTGCATAATTATACACGACTTTGCAATTCTGTCTTCTCTGTGTAAAGTAAGCCACCAGTCAGATTTTGAAATGTTATCATTTCATCATTAAGTGCTTCCGTCCCATGAAATTTGAGAATGGGTTCAAATTGTCTGAAGGAAGAAATACTGGTGTCAATTTGGCTGAGTTAGTACATCCTGTGAGTAACTTCCATTGTTGACATCTCATTAGAAAGATGGAAATCAGAATTAGCTGACCATAGATTTATGTTAACAGTCATATTAACATTTATGAATTAAAATTTTTAAGCCTTTTAAGAATTATATATGAGTATATATTTCAACCTTTTGCACTGAGTAGATTTTGGCATGGCTTTGTGCTAGCAAACAAAACAAAATAAATTTTAACCCGGGGGAAAGAAGTTCTCAAACGATTGCTACAAAAGCATGTTATATATCATTCTGGTCAACAAAGTCCAAGATATCTTCAAAATTCTTTTGGTATACTGTAATAATTTTAAAATGTTTCAAAAGAATACAAAAGCACAATGAATAGTATAATAGCAAATACACATAAACTTGTTTGATCTTACAACAATTCCATAAGGTCAGTACTGTTATTATCCTTGTTTTTACAGATAAGGAAACTGAGACATAAGAGATGTCTTAAATCACTTGACTAATGTCACAGAACTGGTAAGATTCTAGAATACTACTTCTAAATGGTATGCTATATGTAGTTTCTCAATATGACAAATTACCCAGATTTAATACACTTTTAAAAATCAGAAGCAAATAAGGCAAAATAGAAATAGTGCTACAAAATTAATGACCCCCCCTTCTATCTAAATTCCTTTCTACCACCCCAGGGATAACCACTATTACTGAAGCTGGTATGTATTTATTCTTCCCATCCATATTTTTCTTTTACTACTCATTTATGTACTTGAAATAATAGATATCGAGTTCCCAGACTTTCTCATTCTGTGACACCTTAACATCTCAGTAATTTTTTTCACAGAACCCCTAGACCAAAAGAAGTACCTAACAGTTCCATTTAATAAGTAGTTAAGCTCCAACAACAAATTAACCAGTATTTGTCCTACCCACTTAATAACTATTTCAAAATACACCTAAACTGAGAGAAAAATATCACATCATATTTCATTCTTAACTAAACTTACTACTTGAATGTACTGTTGGGCACTGCATGTCTCAAACCTTGGAGTCAGATTGGGCAAGGCCAACCCTCACCTCCTGTTTCATCTTGGTTTTCAAGCAAAACTTGCATTTTATCACAGCATCCTTCCAATCCCCAGCTTTGCAAATAAGATGTTATAGAAAGGATTGTAATATGATTTTATATTGAAATAATGAACTCTCTCCAGTTAGTAGTTTGTGGGGTTTCAACAGGTGTCTAGTACCACTGTTTTCTTCAAATTCCAAAATATCCCGCAGCACCCTGGGCAAACTGTGGATATACAGTATTGTTTTGTGTTTTAAAATTTTATGTAAATAGCATCAATATATGTGTGTGTGTATACACACACACACACACACACACACACACACACACACTGGGGGTTCCAAAAAAATGTATACACATGACTTGTATTCATCTTTTGTTATCAGTATAGATTATTATAATTTTAATACAGTTTTTTTCCTTTCTTAAAATGTATATATATTTTTTGTTACCCTCTGTGTGTATGTATAATTTTATCTATTTGTTTAATTTATACACAGAACATATACAAAAAATTGGGCTAGACTCAGAGGAAGGAGAAATATCAATAACTTCAGATATTCAAAGACACCATCTCACTGGCAGAATGTAGCAATGATTTGAAATTACTTCTGATGAAAATGAAAGAAGAAAGTGCCTAAGAAGAACTGCATATGAACATCGAGAAGACAAAAATCATGACTACAGAAGAAATATACAACTTTAACCTTGACAATGAAGATGTCAGAATTGTCAAAGATTTTGCTTACCTTGGTTCAGTCATCAATTCAAATGGAGACTAAAGCCAAGAAATGTAAAGAAAGCTGAGTCTCGAAGGGCAGCAATGGAATTGGGAAAGATCACCAAGAGCAAAGATACGTCATTAGAGACCAAGGCTAAGACCATCCACACCCTCATCATTCCCAATTTCTATGTATGAATGCAAAAGCTGGACATTAAAAAAGGCTTATGGGAAAAAAAATTAATGTATTCAATATATGGTGCTGGAGGAAAGTTCTTTGTGGACCCTGAACTGTCAGAAAGATGAACAAGTGGGTCCTAGAGCAAATTAGGCCTGAAACATCACTGGAGGCGAAAATGACAAAACTGAAGCTGTCCCATTTGAAATCCATGAGAAGGCAGGGTTCTTTGCAAAAGACAAGAATGCTGGGAAAAACAGAAGGCAGAAGGTAAAGAGGGAGAGCAAACACAAGATGGACTGACTCCATAAAAGAAACCACAGGCACGAGCCGAGCAGGACTGTGAAGACAGGACATTGTGGACATCACTCATTCATAGGATCACCAGGAGTTGGAACTGACTCAAAGGCACATAATAACAGTACAGTACATGTATCCATATAAAACAGTCTTTATTTCACTTAAAATTTTGCTTCTCATACTTAGGCATATAAATACATGCAGATCTAGTTCATTCTCCTGAAGAATTACACTTTATTTTCTTTTTGTTGGACATTTGTTTCTAATTTTGCTATTAAAAAGATCACTGTGGTGAACATTCTTATACACATTTCCTTCAACACTAATATAAGAATTTTTAGCTGTGGACCCATGACCCACTGACCTACAACCAAAGGATCTGCCAGGCTCTCGCGTGCTCTGTCTGGTTCCTTCAGGGCCACCGCTGCATCACCGCTATGAAGAAAGTTTTTCAACAGCTCTGGCTGGAAGCCAGGCTCAAGCCGGTGAAGGTTTCCCAGGCAGCTGCAGATGTGAAACAATTCTGTCTACAGAATGCTCAACGTGACCACACCCCTGCTAACAGGAGTATCTTCAAGTACAAATCCCTTCAGACCCCAGAAAGTCTGTTCCTTTTTGTAGTGAAACTAATCTTTGGAGGTTTTCTAAACCATGTTTCATGAACTGATGAATATTCCAAGGAGAGCTAAATCTGATGCCTATACAAAAAGCTTATCCCTATAACATGTGCCATACTATAATCGAACTTCTGCTTTTGTCAGTCCTTAACATCAATCTCTCTGAATTTTCATGAATTTCTATTTTATAAGGGAAATTATTTTATATACACTGCCAGCAGTATACAATAAAATACTCAGTATAAGTTTTTTAAAAAAGAATTTTTATCTAGGCTGTGGGTATATACCTAGAAGTATAATTGCTGGATTATAGAAAATACGTATCTTTAACTTTACAAGATATCGCAAAATGACTCTCCAAAGTGATTATACCAATGTATACTTCTACCAGAAGCATAAGAGTTCCTTTGCTCTACACCCCTCCAGCACATCAAACAGGTATGTATGAAATGGCATTTTGTGGTCTTTTTAATGTACATCCTTTTTTGGTATTTAATGGTTTTGCAGGTTTCCTTTTCTTTGATCTGCCTCTTAGATACTGTCAGGGATTGAACTGGGTCTCCTCGAAATTCATATGTTGAAGACTTAATCCCCAGTACCTTTGAATGTGACTATAGTTGGAGACAGGGCCTTGAAGGGGGCAATTAAGGTTAGATGAGGTCATAAGGCTCAGCTCCTAATACAATATGACTGGTGCCCTTACAGGAAGAAGAGACACCAGGGAGGCACAGAGAAAAGGCCATGTGAGGACACAAGATGGCAGCCAGGCAAGAGGCCTCAGGAGAAGCCAACTCTGAAGGAACCTTGACATGGGCTTCCAGTCTCAAAAACTGTGAGAATATAAATCTGAATTGTTGAAGCCATCCAGTGTATGGCATTTCTTTATGACAGCTCTAGCAAACTAATACATATATGTTGCCTGTTTTTATTTTTGCTTTAAGATGTTATTGGGGAATGGGGGGAGGAGAACAGTGTTGGGGAATTGGGGAAGGGCAACAGCCAAGTTGTTGTCCTTCAATCTTAGTTGTGGAGGGCGCAGCACGCTGAGCTCCAAATCCAGTTGCGCCACTCAGTTCAAGGTGCAGTGTTCAATTAGTTGTGGATGGGCATAGCCACCATCCTATGGCGGTCTTGTTGTTAAGAGCGCACGCTCTATCCTCTGAGCCACGCAGGTGGCCGCTCAGCTCAAAGTGCTGAGTTCAGTTGCCGGCAGGCATAGCCCACCAACCCCGCAGGAGTCGAACAGGCAACCTTGTTGTTAGGAGCATGTGCTCTCACCAACTGAGCCATCCTGCCACCTGTTGCAGCTCAGCTCGGGCTCAGTTCACTGGCTCATGTGGGAATCGAACCGGCAACCCTGTTGCTCAGAGCCTGCACTCTTGAGCAAGCTCTTAACCAAATGAGCCACTTGGCTGGCCCATGTTGCCTGTTTTTCTATTCAGTTATATTTATCTTCTTCTTATTGGAGTTCTTTATTTTGGATACTAATCCTTTTTCAATTGCATACATGACATGTATCTTAGATTGTGGCTTGTTTTGTTGTTGTTGTTGTTTTTGTTTTGTTTTGTTTTGTTTTTTGTTTTGTTTTTGAGGGTAGTGTCACTGGCCCTCATATGTGGGACCCGAATCAGGGCCGCTGGCTTCCCAAGCCAGCACTTAACCACTGTGCCACTTGGCCAGCCCGTGGCTTGTGTTTTTACTTTGTTGATTACAATTTGATCACATTTCTTTTTTTAGCTGCCCTGTTAGCTGGTCAGCAGCCGCTCAGCTCAGGCCGTGAATCCAACCGGCAACCCTGTTGCTCAGAGCTTGCACTCTTGAGGGAGCTCTTAACCAAATGAAACACTCGGCCGGCCCCAGAAGTTCTTTTTAATTTTATTTTAATATAGTCAAATGTGTTGATTATATGGTTATATTTCTTGTTACTCTGAGCCTCATTTTTTTCATGTTTAAAATGGAGATAGGGCTGGCAGAGTGACGCATTGGTTAAGGGCTGGCTTTGGACATCACCTCTAAGCAGCAGGGCCCTAGTTCAGATCCCCCATATGAGGGCCGGTGACACTGCCCTTTACAGCTAACATGGTGAACAACAGCTCCACCTGGAGCTGGGCTGCGAGCCCCAGGAACAGTATAGGCTGTAGCCCCTGCTGCAGTGGGCTGCCATAAGCTACAGTGAGTGGCCGGCAAGCAACGTAAGCAGCTGACAGCCGGAGTGAGCTGCCAAAGAGCAGCCGTCCAGAGGCTGGCCACCAATCTGCTTCACCTGGGAAAAGCGCAATGACAATACCAACATGGGCCATTGAAGCAATGTCCTCCACAACTAGAATGAAGAACAAAAGGACAGAAACTTGTCTGTTCCCCTCCCCCAATTCCCCAATAAAATCTTTAAAAAAAAAGAGAGATAAAAACAGCCCATGTTTACAAAGAAAAAAAGCTCTGTTTAATGGGATTATTTGGGGATTAAATGTAATAATGTATATAAAATGCATAGCGCAGTACTTGGCTATTATCATCACAATATACAAAAAAATCTTAGTTTCTCTGTCTGTATATTGCTAACAAAAGATAGATACTCACCACCTAACAAATCACCTAGTGTGTTATACTTTTCTTTGGAAAGTGTCAGTTTAGACTCATTTTCCCTTTTTACATTCTTTATTTCATTCTGTATTAATAATCAAATGGGCACTAATATTAATACTTCAAACAAACATCTTAAGCCTCTTCTAAAGATATATGTACATTTCTATGTAATTTTTGTTAGTATTTCTTTTTTGCCTGGGTAGAATGTGCTTCCTACTATCTTTCCCCGCTTAATATTTGACTTTCCTTTTAGTAAAATCATGCTAATAAAGCCATGATATTAAATGAGAATTAAACAAGTATCTTACTATTTTAATATTTTGGTTTTTTGGCAAGTCAAATTATGTTCCTCTAAACCTAGGGGTATATGATAACCTATAATATATGCCTCTTACTGATAATTCTTTGATGTTTGTTAAATCTACTCTATACAACATCAGGGTAGTTGTTATTCGTTCTTTAACGTTGAAGATATATGAAACAGGATTCTAGTAATGAGGGGAAATCTGATTCTCATAAATATAAATCTATAAAAATTCATGTAGGGTTTATTCTCAAAGTTACCTTCATGTTATCTAAGATGAAAGGGTTTATTCAGTAAATTAATAGTATAAATAAGATAATAAGAAAAATATTTTAAATGTTTAAGGAACACATTGGTATAATCATGAGTAGTATATCAAATATGTGGACCTAAATGATGCTCTAAAAACGTTCTTATCTCTTGTTAAAGTTAGCTGGTTACAAACCTCTATTCAATATGCTTTTTATAGCATTGTTCCACTTATTGAATGTATCTGCAGTACAGTAAGAACTGAGTTATATTTTATAATAATTTGTCTTTTAGACTTGTTGCTAATTCAGGCTATTCCTCCTCCTAATTAGATTTTTAAAGTATCAAGAATAATATATTTGAAAAATAAAATAGCACTATTCACATGTATTGATGTTTACACAGACTTCTTGGGACTCCATTACTCATCAAATTTCAGAGATCACTTGTAACTCTAGTCTTCTATAACATTATTGCATTTAAATGAAATATGCCTTTTGTTCCTTTGGTCTATAAATTTTTTATAAAGAATAAAAGGGTCAGTGAAACCAAGAGGGAGGACCTCCTTACATAAATAATTTAAGATATTTCATTCAGTACATAGTATCTTGGGCCCTGATTCAATACCATAATACCAGGACCAAAAATTTTCTTCAAAATGAACACAGTTTTTTTTTTTTGTTTGTTTGTTTTTAAAGATTTTATTGGGGAATTGGGGGAGGGAAACAGCGTTGGGGAATCGGGGAAGGGGAACAGACAAGTTGCTGTCTTTTTGTTCTTCAGTTTAGTTGCGGAGGATGTTGCTTCACTGTTGGTATCGTCATTGCGCTCTTCCCGGATGAGGCAGATCGGTCGCTGGCCTCTGGATGTCGCTCACCGCGGCTATTGGCAGCTCACGCTGGCTGCCAGCCGCTCACGCTGGCTGCGGGCCACTCACTGTAGCCTATGGCAGCCCACTGCAGCAGGGGCTGCAGCCTACATCATCACCGGGGCTCACACAGCCCAGCTCCAGGTGGAGCTGTTGTTGGCTGTAGAGGGCAGTGTCACTGGCCCTCATGTGGGATCCGAACCAGGGCCGCTGGCATCCCAAAACCAGTGCTTAACCAATGTGCCACTCGGCCGGCCCAAATTAATTTTATCTTTTTTTTTTTTTTTTTTTTTATAGCTGAGCCATCCTGCCACCTGTTGGCAGCTCAATGGCAACTCAGCTCGGGCTGGCCTCGAACTGCTGTTGCTCAGAGCTCAGCTCGCACTCTTGAGCGAGCTCTTAACCAACTGAGCCACTCGACCGGCCCTGAACACAGTTTTTTATAATTATAAAAAATAATCTTGAGCATTGTTTAAAAAACATTCAAAAGTCCACTATATAGTGAGAAGCAATGTGACCATTTTTCCATGTCAACAAATATATACCTATGCTATCATATGTAAGGTTTACATATCCACTGTACATATATACAATAATTTAACTAGGGCCCTACTGATGAAAATTTAGGTTGTTTCCAATGTTTAGTTATTATGGATTACTCTGCAAATATCTTAGTTGTATACTTTCTAGAGGCAAAATTAAAATAAAATGTTCAGTTAAGCTCTTGATTTCCTAGTATTAAACAGCCCTTTAGAAAGGTTATTCCAATTTATGGGCTGAACCATTTAAAATTGTCAATATTTGTCTATTTTTGAACCACAAAAAAGCAATTTTATATGGCAAAACCTAATAGATTCCTATTATTTCCCTACACTCTTGCTTAATAATTGTCAAATATTTAGAATAACATTCATGAAGACCCTGGGACATAAAAATCTCTTTTATTTTATGACAAACAGCACTAGGAATTTTCACGAAGATAGGAAGTCATTTACATGGCACTGTCAATGTCATTAAGAACATCTGAATCATTTACATGCTGACATAGTGGAAGGTGCTCTAGACCAGATGTCAGGCTCCTTGGGTTCCTGACCTGCCTCTGTGACTGAGTTGTTGTGGCCATGTCCCCTGGCTGTACTCATGGGAATTCACAAAGAAGCTAGGAAAGGTCGGTTTTAACATTCTGTTTGTAAAATTCTATCCTTCTTTGTATACTAATGGAGTTGGGAAAACCAGACCTGTATTCCCCTTCTATGATTTCATTGGAGATTCTTTCATTGTTCCTCATGCTTTTGAAGAAATTTCATATGGAAGACAATGTGAATGCTAAATATGTCTGTGCCTCCCAGAACTTTTAAGCACTGTACATCTGAGGCAAGTCTCAAGTAGTACTGCTGGTTTCCATTTAGAAGGGAGAATTTAAGTGAGTTAAGTCTTGAGAATGCTGAAATTCATGGCGACTGCTACTGACATGCTTTCTAATTTTTCATTAGAAGCATCCACTTCAAAATGTACAGTATCTGAAGTAATAAAGTTTGACTATCAAACTTTTTGATAGTCCTTACTCCTAACTGTTGAATGATGGAAGATCTCTTTAAAGAACATCATTTTTATGTCTTATTAGTATATGCAAACAGAAAGCTTTTACCCCCCGATCCTTCCTCACATTAAGAAAGCAGAAAAGTTCACTGTCCTAAATTTTAAAATGTCATTTGTCAAGTTATTGGAAAAATAAAAAATTTGAGTCTGAATACACCATGGTACCTTTGTATGATAATAATACTAATTCAGACAAAAGTAAATTAATATGTGTGGCTACTATCCAATAATTAACCTAAAAGATGTGGGTACCTAGGGGATGAAGGAATCTCTAAGTTACTTACTCAAAAAATATTCACAAGGGGCTGGCCGAGTGGCTCAGTTGGTTGGGAGTTGGCTTAGAGCATGGCCTCTGAGCAACAGGGCTGCTGGTTTGATTGCCACATGGGCCAGTGAATGCTGCGCCCAAGCTGAGCTGCCAGCAGGTAGCAGGATGGCTCAGCTGGTGTGACAACAAGATTGCCTGTTTGATGGTAGTCTACGCCCACCCAAAACTAAGACTGAACTCAGCACCTTGAGTTGAGCTGCTGCCCGTATGGCTCAGTGCATAGAGCATGTACTCTTAACACATTTTTTGCGGGAAACGAGTAAACTCGTCATATAGCTTTTTATGCCCGATTACAAAGTGAATGTTGGGAAACGAGTAAACTTGTCATATAGCTTTTTATGCCCGCTTACAAAGTGTTAACAAGGCTGCTGGTTCGACTCCCACACGGGATGGAGGCTATGCCCACCCACAACTAAGATTGTAACACAGCATCTTGAGCTTAGAGGCCATGAGCTGCAGAAGGGAGGCCAGGTGGCAACTGACACCCTCCACAACGAAGACTGAAGAACAACAATTTGGCTGGTCCTCCTCCCCAATTGCCCAGCGCTCTTCCCCTCCCCCAATTTCCCAATAAAATCTTTAAAAAAAATATTCACAAAATATTACCAGACACCTATTAGGTCCATCAACCCAGTATTTCTATTTACTTGACAATCACTATTCAAATATCTCATTATCAAGTCAAATCCAACAACGTAAATCAATTTTCCGTCACTTCCTTATGCCACATTCTCTTAGGCACTCAGGTTTCAAAACTTGGCATCCTTCTACCTCATCATTCATGGGTTATTCAGTTACCAAGTCCTGTCCATTTCTCTTTTAAAAATGTTTTTATAACTCATGATTTTTTCCCATCCCTTATGTCAACACACTGGTCCTTATTTTTGTTACCCCTCAGTTCTGTCAGGGGGATAGAGGTAGAAAGGATGTCTAATCGCATTGACTTCCAATTCTTCTGCTTGACTTTCTAGGTCTTCCACAGCCTGAACCTACCCAGTACTCCTGCTCTAGTAAGATCAGGCTCACTTTGCAAATAGGTCATGGTCCTTACCATTTCAATAGTCTGTCCTGGCAAGTGCTTCTTTCTCCTAAAACCTTCCTACCTACCCCTTCATCTATTTTTTAAAAAATTCCTACATGGTCTTTAGTCTAAATCTCTATCTCACAATTCAGCACCTATTCATTTTACTGTTTTAGTCTTAACTATTGTTACAAGGGTGTTAATGTTTGTATTTACCAATTATACATACTTTGAGAAGTCCACTTCTGGTTTTTCAATCATCAAACAGACCAGTGTTGTCCACAGAGAAAATATTTACTAAATCCTGCATTCCATTTCTTTCTATTAAACCATCTCTATATACAGTCACTACCCATTTGCCTGAATTATTTTACTGAATTATCAAAGTAATAATTTATTGATTAATTTTTTTCAAAATTATGTCATCCTTCAATAAAGCATAAAAAAAGTCACTGAGCTAAGCAGGGTAGTCAAGACTGGAGAATGACCAAACTTTATGTTTAACCTTCTTCGTTTTCCAAACACGTAAATGCTGCGTGTATTGTGGTGAAGGAGTTTTGTTTTCCAAATGTAAAAAACGCAAGAGCCTTATTTCTTATATTTTTTTGTTTGTGAACCTAGAGCTTCCATTTACACTTTTACAATTTTGTTCATATGGCACAATCTGCATATATATATATTTTAAGTTAGGCTTACTTTTTCCATCTTTCATTCTGCCCTTACTAGATTTGTTAGATTTTTTAAAATATTGATTGAAATGTTTCGAGAGATATTCTAAAGACACTCTAAAGCTGTTTTAAGATGAGTGTTAAAAGAAATGTCCCTGGAGTTACTGGCCAAAACTCCAAGGTTTTGTTTTTAAATTCTTTTCAGTTGTATGACACACTTTTTTCTAAAAGCACTTCATTCATTTTCACCTCAAAACAATGCACCAAAGTCTTTAAGTCGCAAAAACGTGCTTACTTCCAGGGTCCATGCAGTTTCGTGGATCCACAATAAGGACTTCGTGCTTCCTCCCTCCGCACTGGGCTTTGTGGGAGGGAGAACACTTCAACCTTTTCCACCGATGGCTTTGAAAACTCGCAGTTGTGACGCAGGCGCGCTGTAACGTCCCTGTGTGACGTCCGCCCGCCCGCGCCAGCCAATCCTGGAGGAGAAGAACGCCCGCCAGGTTCCCACGCCCCCCGCGGGCGTGTCCTGGGGGCCTGGATGTCTCTCTTTTCAGAGTTGGGAAATTATGTGGGCGTGAACTCTCAGGCCAAACAACGTGTGGGCTGGCTGGCGCGTCCTTCAGCGGCAGGAAACACAAAGTGAGGTACAGAAACTAAACACTCCGGGTGGAACGACGGGCACTGGCTCGGCGACAACAGCATCACCAGTTGCTCTGACATTTCGATGTACGCCTTCCGCGCACCAGTCGGCGCAAGCTCCAGGACCGCAGGCCAGCGCAGGGGCGTGACTTCCGGTAGGACCTGCTTTCCGGTAGGGCGGGGCTTCCGGTTGAGCACGGGCCTGGGTGCCCGGGCGGTGGGTCGTAATTTGTAAAGCACGTGGCGCGCACTTTGGCGTAAAGGCTACTGAGTGGTTTGCGAGGCAGGCTTCTGCGGACAGGCTGTAGGTCGGCCGCACGTAGAAGCGTCTCTGGGCGGTTTCTGCCCCAGCGCAGGGCGGACGGCCTTCGGTGGCGCTGACACTGCGCTCTCGGTTATGGACTACCGGCGGCTGCTGATGAGTCGGGTAGTCCCTGGGCAGTTCGACGACGCGGATTCCTCCGACAGGTAGACAGACGGTGGTTAAGGGCACCGAATTTGTGGGGATATTTGCTCGCTCCGCCGCCGCCGCTCCCTTGGGGAGTTAATACTTGTTTGTGGTTTAGAGGGAGACTGGCGGTAATTCATCACTGGGACCCCTCTTTACAGCGTTTTCTTTTTTTTTTTTTTTTTTAAGGCAGTGTCACTGGTCCTCATATGTGGGACCCGAACCTGGGAAGCCAGCGCTTAACCACTGCGCCACTCGGCCGGTCCATTAAGAAACACAGTTTATTTTTTGTTGAGGGCAGTGTCACTAGTCATATGTGGGAGCGAACCGGTACCGCTGGCTTCCCCAGCCAGCGTCTTTACAGCGTTTCCTGTGTTTCTCCATCCTAGCCATGACTTGCGTCCCAGTTTACGGCAGTAAATGACAGCCACTTGTTAAGGGGGTTCCAGGATTCCCAGGTTGGTTGGTTACCATCCCTGAGAGGCAGAGTTGGGGATAGCGATTGGGAAACAGGTGTTTGAGCTGTAGCTACATTCAGCATTCAAAAAATATGTGAACACCTAATAGGTGCCCGGTTCTGCCCTCGGTGTTAGAGATGGTGATGAACAAGACAAACTTAACCCCCTGCTGGCACTGAATTTTACCTACTTGGGAGGGTGGGCAGACAAGTACATAGAAGTATTTAAAAAACAAAAGCTAGATAATGATATGTACTGTGCAAATAATTAAAATCGGTTGATAGACTAAGTTATGATTTGGTCAGGGAGGGGTGAAGTCCAGATCTGAGCAAGAAAGAGCTAACCTCTAGAAGAGCAGAGAACAGCCATTCAGGAAGAGGGGACAGCAAGTGCAAAATCCCAACAGTGGGATGCCCCTTGGCTGTAAAAGGAAGATCCAGAGGTAATTGTGCCTAGAGCATAGCAGAGGTCCCTGAGAAGAGTGGTGTGTAATCATATAGAAGTAAGAAGCGACCAGAGCGTGTACAGCCTTACAGATGATGGTAAGGAACTGAGATATTATTCTAGGTCTTATAGAAAGCCATAGGAGGGATTTTAGCAGGGGAATGACATCTGATTTACGACTTAAAAGAAATTATTCTGTTATGGAGAGGATGGTTTTGGATGGCAAGAGTGGAAGCAGTTCAAAAGTAATGAAGTATTGTAATTCAAAATTCAGTTCAAAGACGATGAAAGAGATAGGGCCATAAGGATATGTTTTGGAGGTAAAAGTGACCGAGTTTAGTGGTAGATTGGATGTGGGGTATGAAATAAAAGGAATTAAAGATAACTTTTACTTGAAAGCAAAATGAAACATAGAAAGCAAAATGAAACATAGAATTATTTTGGAATTCCAAGAAAACGGTTTTTATGTTTACAGATGAGCATACAAAAGACCTTAGGGAAGAAGTTAAGGGGAATGAAGAAATACAGCTATCAATAATATGACTGATGCATAGTTAATGGCAATGAGTATGCACTGGTTTACCATCAATCACTGGATATTATAAAAGTAAACCAATAGATTTTTGCCCTCTTCCCACCACGCTAGGGACTTTGGGCAATTTCTGGAGACTTTTTTTTTTTTTTTGGGTCACAACTGGGGATGGTAGTGCACTAGTGGCATCTGCTAGGTGGAGGCTAGAGATGCTGCTAAAAATCCTATGAGGTACCAGACAACCGCCCATAACAAAGTACCTCCCATACCGAGGTTGAGAAGCCCTGGTACAATTGAAGGTATAATTTTTATTTTTTTTATTTTTTTAGCTGAGCCATCCTGCCACCTGTTGGCAGCTTAACTGCAGCTCAGCTCGGGCTGGCATCGAACTGCTGTTGCTCAGAGCTCAGCTCACACTCTTGAATGAACTCTTAACCAACCGAGCCACTCAGCCGGCCCTTGAAGATACAATTTTAACATGCCACTCTAGGTTATTGGCAAATGAAAGAGCAATTTATGGATTATGTTTATGAAATCCTAGTAAATAGCAGGTTGTTAATGATTGTTCTGTTCCCACTTATGTCCATGGAGAATTGGAGCCCTGCAAGCCATAGCTAACAAGTCAGGATTGATAATCTGAATTTACTTAAATTCACATCTGACTTTTTAAGCTGGTAGTCATATTATCAATTGTTTTATATGGATTCTGACCTGTTCTCTATATGAGAGATCAAAACTGGTAGTACCTCTGTTGATAGTACCTCTGTGGAATCTGACCAGCAGACATGTTTTGTTTGGTATGCAGAGTGTTTTGTTAAAATGGAATATGCCAGTTAGCTCAGAGATTTCACATAAAAATCCAGATTTCTGGCTTCTCTTGAAAAACAAAGAAGATATGGTAACACTGCGTCTGAATTCTCATATGGCAAAAACAGACCCTGTTGTGCTCTCTCTACTCTGGGCTTGTTCTCTAGGTTTGACAAACCCACTTCTGTTTAATTAAACTAGCCTACTTTTGTCATTTGTGGTGCTTATATATTCACCATTCCTTCCCTTCATGAACAAGGGTGATTTGATTTCTTTGTGTAACAAATCTTGAATACAGCTCCTTTTCTTGTAAAGTGGTATTGAGTTCCAGGTAAGGCTGCTTTAGATTTATTCCCAAGTTTTGTCAGACAGATTTCCCCCCACCCCCCTTAACCATCTCTGTGAATGGTTTTCCTAGAGTCAGGTCTGATGTACTGATCAGAGTCGTTCATTCAGCAGAGAATGTAACAATATAAATTCTAATTTCATTAAGACAGAGGTAGATTTAACCTGATATACCTCTTTAGTAGGACCTTGAAAATAAGCAAACAACTGGAACAGAACTCTGAAAAACAGGAGAACTTGATGTTAAGGTGGAGTTTATTGGGAGATGTTGTAAGAGAAACTTTTAGATTTATTGGTGTAGATTTAGGCTATTATGTCATAAATAAATTCATATGTAAGTCCAATTAGAGTATATATACACACGCTAAAACATTGTTATTTCTAGTGAAAAAGTTGACTTGAAGACAATCAAAGAGGAAGATGGTGCTCTGTTTGAAGATCCTCAACATAATGAGAAGATGGGTAAAGGTGAGATAGAAGAGGAAGAGGAGGAGGAAGAGGAACAAGATTATGATGATGATGATGATGATGATGATGATGATGATTGGGACTGGGATGATGGAGTTGGAAAACTCACCAAGGGTTGTATCTCGACTAGAGGGAGTAACCCACAGGTATTTTATAAATGATTCTGTACATCTTTATGTTGTTTGCTTATGTCTTCTTTTATAAATGACTTGTTGTAGTTCTGGAATTGAGTACAGAGATTTTGTTCAGGTTAAAATAAGTAAATTTTAAAAGTTATTTAAATTGTTGGAAGATAATGAACCTAAAAATCTGCTTGGGAAAGGACACAAACAGGCAGTTTTCTACAAATGGGTAAGAAACATGGAGAAAAAGTTCAACCTCATTAGAAATTAAAGAAATGCGATTAAATGTGAAGAGATGGGGCTGGCCGAGTGGCTTGTTGGTTACGAGCTGGCTTGGGATGCCAGCTCTGAGCAGCAGGGCCCCGGTTTGGATCCCACATGAGGGCCAGTGACGCTGCACCCTCTACAGCTAAGATAGTGAACAACAGCTCGACTTGGAGCTGGGCTGCGGCAAGTCGCTGGTGATAGCGTAGGCTGCAGGGGGCTGGCCAGCAGCTGGCATGTGCTTTGGTGAGCTGCTGTGAGCGGCTGTCCAATGGCCGGGGAGAGACTGCCTCAGCTGGGAAGAGTGCAATGATAATACCAACATGGGCCAATGAAGCAATGTCCTCCACAACTAGACTGAAAAACAAAAGGACAACAACTTGTCTGTTCCCCTTCCCAGATTCCCCAACGCTGTTCCCCTCCCCCAATTCCCCAATAAAATCTTTAAAAAAAAAAAAAATGTAGACATGCCCTTTTTTTCACCTCTGAAATTGATATAGACATAAAATATATAACTGATGGTTCACTAAATAGGTACAGTTATTTGGAGGATAAACTGGTATATGACAAAAGTTTTAAAAGCTTACAAAGTAAACACTTTGACTCAGCAAGTCTTCTAGGCATGTACCAAGACTTAGTTACAAGAATGACCCCCCAGTATTGTTTCTAGTAGAGAAATGTTGGAAACAGTCTTGACTAAATTTACTGTGGCGTTGGTTCACACAATGGGATATTACGCAGCCATAAGATGTGTTATAATGTAAGACTGTATTAATGACATGGAGATACATTCCTGATCTACCACCTTAGACCACGTGCAAAACGCAAGTTCAAGCCATGTAGAGCCTGCTTCTCACACTGGAAGTACCAAGTGTTGCAGAGCCATAGGATTAACATGGTGCATCTTACTGGAACATAAAGGTTATTGAAAGGATGGGGGGGGGGAATATCATAAATGTTTTTTTGAAAATTAAAACATTATATCATGGACTAGAATGCATGCATTTTTAAAATAACCAAAGAAATTACACACTTGTGGTCTTGTTTTGGTAACTCCTCCATTGATTCATTGGTAAGACATTGAGCAATTTCAACATAGGAGTGTAATTTCTTTTAATAATGCTAGGAGGGGAAAGTATATGTCCCTAAATGTTAACTATTATCTTTGGGTGCTAGGATTATGGGTGATTAAAATTTTACCTGTGTTTTCTACTGTGAACATGTTTTATTTTAACTTAAAATTTATTTTAAAAATGATATTTAATAGAAAAATTTAACAGTTTTATGCAAATAAGAGACAACTCAGCCTATAGATTCCAGTCTTAGATAGCAGGATTGAATCAGTTATTGTTATCAGGCCCTTTTTGATCTATACTCCATTCTCTTATTTGTGGGTTCTGGATGTCATCTCCCCTTTCTTTTTTTGCAATTCACATTTCTGTATAGCACTAGTCTTAAGTGCTAAGTCTCATTCTTAATCTTTCCTTTTCTTGAAATACTAGGCCCAAAGTGAAATTCTTAGAGCCAGTTTATTATTGGTCTTAGCTCTGTATTCACTTTGGGGGTAAATTAACATTCTCAAATTTTAGATCTATAGACCAACCAAATTAGAAAAATGCATTAAATTTTAATTCATTTATAATAATGAGGAATACATTGTAAAGAGGTTTAAAAAACAAACAAACCCAGTAACTTTAACCTTCTATTTCAAAATCCTTTAAAAAAAAAATCTCTTGAACAAATTTGAGTAATTCCTAGGGTACTCCTCTAAGTATTGATGTTTTCATAGTTGACTATGAACCAAGGGGAAAAAAAATGTGATGGTGAACCTTAGGTTTGTATTTATAACTAGTGCCTTATACTGTGGAACTCATTTCTTCTAGGCAAATCGACAGCCTTCCCACTGCAATTCAGCCAAAATGTCTACTCCAGCAGACAAGGTCTTACGGAAATTTGAGAATAAAATTAATCTAGGTGAGTTGGTAAAATACATTTCTTGACTGGGCTATGAGGAAATTCTTCCAAAACCATGAAGTGTTGTAAAAGTTTTTTTAGCTCAAGAAATGAATATATTCAGTGTTACTGACTGAGTAATGCTTAGAGAAAATAAAAACTTAATAATTTAAAAGTATTGCTTCCAGGGAAGGACTTCAGCTTTTATGCCTTTTTAGTTCTGTTTTCTAGCCCGTTGTACAAATACGAAGTTACAGATACCCATGCAAGTATTGTCTATTTTGTATTAGATTTTGTAGCAGGTTTAACTCATAGGATATTGAAAATACTAGAATATTGGATGTAATTATTGGGTTGTCAGAAAAGTTATGACAAATTTTTTCTATGTTTTTTGTTGCAAAAATGCGTCATGACTTTTCCGACAACCCAATACATTTTGTTTACCAGAAGCTTTTTATGTAGACATTAATCATTTAATGAGCTGCTGAATGTAAGGAATCAGGATGTTGAATTGAGCTACCACCTCTTGAGAAACACAAGGCCATCTTTCTCTTTAGACATTGACTTGTTATAAACCTAGCACACCATCTCATACCCTACTATTGCCTATCATGGACCTATAATTTGAAATGACACTGAAGTTTTTAGAATTAAACTTGGAATTTAGGCGACTATATTCTATATTGGTCCTACAAAATACTAAGTGTCTGAAATTCAGCATATGCAGATATAGTGTTTTTGAGCATTTTCTGAGTCTAGATTTCTGTTGCTCAAAAATTTCAACTGTAGGGCCGGCTGAGTGGTGCATTGGTTAAGAGCTGGTTTTGGGATGCCAGCGGCCCCGGTTCGGATCCCACATATGAGGGCCAGTGACACTGCCGTCTACAGCTAACAACAGCTCCACCTGGAGCTGGGCTGTGCGAGCCCCGGCGACAATGTAGGCTGCAGCCCCTGCTGCAGTGGGCTGCCATAGGTAGGCTACAGTGAGTGGCTGGCAGCCAGCGTTAGCTGCCGAGAGCCGCGGTGAGCAATCATCCAGAGGCCGGCGACTGATCTGCCTCATCTGGGAAGAGCGCAATGACAATACCAACATGGGCCAGTGAAGCAACATCCTCCACAACTAAACTGAAGAACAAAAAGACAACAACTTGTCCATTCCCCTTCCCCGATTCCCCAACACTGTTCTCCTCCCCCAATTCCCTAATAAAATCTTCAAAAAAAAAAAAATTTCAACTGTAGTGATGAAAGTGACACTTGTTATTAAGGAAACATGACTTAATGTTTACCTTTAAAAACATTAAACAGTTTTTTCATTACTAAAATATAGTCTATGTGTAATATTTAGAAAATAGAGAAGGAGGAGGAGTTAAGTATCTTATTCAGGATGACTGTTAATGTCTTTCTGTCTTACATAGTGTTAACATTGTGGATTTTTTCTATTTTTAGATAAGTTAAATGTTACTGATTCCGTCATAAATAAAGTCACCGAAAAGTCTAGACAAAAGGAAGCAGATGTGTAAGTAATGTTTTAACTATAAAACATGACTGATAGGTACTAATTCTGGACAAATTTAGCATCTTGGTCATAATTCTTTTGCAAAGGATGGTTTGGGTTTTTTATATACTTAAACCTTTATTTTAAAGCTTAAATTAGAGTATTTTGTGCATTTGTAAGTTGAAAATATTAAATTAATCTTATTAAGAAATATATGGTAAAACTATAGTCTTATGAAATTCATGGATGTGCTCTCAGGAGAATAACAGTGTTTGTAAATTTCTGTTTAAATGTTTAAACTATTAAAAGGTTAAAATCTTAGAGCATAAAAATACTCCCTTTTTAGAATTTATTAATCGATCTCTTCCGGGATATATTTTTAAAATTTTAAGGGAAGATTTAAAGCTAAATAATGATATGACTGAGAACAATTTCTATTTACATCTCTGTTCTCAAAACCTGTTTTTTAAGACCTGACTGATTTCTATATTCAAATAGCTAAGACATTAACAATATATTATAGAAAGTGGCACTAAGATCATACAAGTACCAATGTTAGAATTGAACTTAAAAACCAGTTTCCTTCTGAATAAAAGCCAGTTTTTTTTTTCTGCTTTATTGCTATGCCCAAGAGATACTAGCTTTTTGAGAAACCCCATAGTCATTTATTTCATTGAAGTGTTTGAATCTTTCGCAGTTTAGGTTAGTGTCCTAATTGAGTCAATTAGCGTATGAGCTGAAGTTAATCAGAGTCTGCATTTTAATACAGAACTCAGTAACTGTCTTGAAGTGATATCTTGTGTCTTTGTAGAAAAGGACTCTTAAGAGAAAGCCTTATAAATGACTTTAATTTTGTTCTAATAGAATCATTTAAGTTTTGAAAGACAGTACAGGCTCGATGTTTTCTTTTTTCCCCATAGTTCACTTTATCCCAGTTCTTTTTATTTAATACTTGTAAAATATGGATACTTTCTTTGTTTTGTTTTTCTCCACCTTGCTGCAAATAGGTTCCTTTTGCCCTAGGGAACCGAATTGCTTATTAAGGAAAAATGAAAGAAGTATCAGTGATTGATGAAAATACATTTAGATCATAAAATCTGTTACTAAAACTGCCTACTTAGGAATTTAATGTAATAGCATACATTAGAAACTTTTTATTTTGGCTTCTGTGGCTGAATTTTGATCGTCACTTATACTTTTTTGTTTTGGGTCAGGTATCGCATCAAAGATAAGGCGGACAGAGCAACTGTAGAACAGGTACGATTTAAATGCGTTACAAGTTACTGTTGTAAAGTAGCATTTCTTTTTTTCTTTGAATTGTAGTTTGCTTTCATCCTTCTTGCTTAATGCTAATGTTTCCTAAAATTACTCCTATATAATATGATTCCTTATAGTTTTGAGTTTAGAGATCTACATTTTTCTTTTTCTTTTTTTTTGAGGGCGGTGTTACTGGCCCTCATATGTGGGACTGAACCGGGGCCACTGGCTTCCCAAGCTAGCGCTTAACCACCGCGCCACTCAGCCGGCCCTACATTTTGCTTTTTTTATAATAGGATTATTAATAGACAAATTAGAGACATGAACCCCTCTGTGGTCCTATGAAGCCACCATGCAATGCTTTCATCTTCTGGGGGAAAGCAGGATTGACTAAGACTTTTTTTTCTTTCCTTCTTTTTTTTTAAATTTTATTGGGGAAGAGCCATGGTCATTGGTTGCACATTGCTTTCGTGCTACAATGGCATAGTTGACTTTTTTTTTTGAGGGCAGTATCACTGGCCCTCATGTGTGGGACCCGAACCGGGGCCGCTGGCTTCCCAAACCAGCGCTTAGTCACCACGCCACTCGGCTGGCCCCATCGTTGACTCTTTTAGGGAGGGCACAGCTCACAGTGGCCCATGCGGGAATCGAACCAGCAACCTTGATGTTATCAGCATCACACTCTAACCAACTGGGCTAACCAATCACCCTAACTATAAGACCTCTTAAACAAGACCTGAAAATTTTGTGAACTTTCCTAGATTCCTAGATGATTGATCAGGTATCTGCCACAAAGCAGGATGGATGGTTGTGTGTGTGTGTGTGTGTGTGTGTGTGTGTGTGTGTGAGAGAGAGAGAGAGAGAGAGAGAGAGAGAGAGAGAGTCAGAGAGAGAGAGAGGGGTAATGCCTTAAAATTTTCAATTAATAATCCCTTACTTGTTTTAGAAATTATGCTAGTTTGATTCTTTCTATTCAAAAATGGGGGAAAATCTGCCCCTAGTTTTCTTACATAAAGAGTGTTGTAGTTGGATGTTAGCATTGACTCAGATTTTTGATGTGAATAAAGCGATAAAAAGGGTCATAACATTGCTGCTGCAATCTACCTCCCTTCTCCCCACCCATACACATATGTACAGACACATTTTGAAATATTGGGTTGTCGGAAAAGTCTTGACGTATTTTTTCTATGTTTTTCGTTGCAAAAATGCATCATGACTTTTCTGACAACCCAATTGTATCCTCTTTGATCTACAGATCCTTGATTTCAGACATAAGCACCTCTTCTGTTTACCTCAATCCCCAAGGGAGTAATATTCAACCTGAGATCTAGAACCATTTGTGCAATTGAAGAATTTAGGCAAGAGGGAGTCTGAGATCTGTGTCTTCATTGTCTTCTAATTTATTTATTTTGTGTGATTTCATTTTGTGATTGAAAATAGAGTGTGGTCCAGCTCAGAGAGATGAGGCTGCTCTAATTTTCAAAGACCCTCAAATAACTCAGGAAATCCTTTCTTTTTCTCTTTCAAAATTTATTTTCAATTAGAGTATATATTTTGAGTCTTAAGCTGTCTTTATAAAATACACATTTGTTTATTCTATCATATTTCTCTTTCTATTTTCTTTTTTTAAGTATATAAATATAGTTGGTATATAATCTTACATTGGTTATATTAGTTTCAGTTGTACAATATAGTGATTTCACATTTTTATACCTTACAGTGTGATACCCACTAAGTCTAGTAATCATCTGTCATCATGCAAACATCACAGTATTATTGACTGTATTCCCCTTCCCCTTTTCACCTGTCTCCCCAACCCCTCTTTTATGGTAACCATCCCTTTGGTCTCTGATTCTGTGAGTCTGTCTTTGTTTTGTTTTGTTTTTACATTCCATGTATAAATGAAACCATATGACATTTGTCTTTCTCTGCCTGACTTATTTCATTTAGCATAATGCTCTCTAGATTCATCCATGTTGTCACAAATGGCAAGATTTCATTCTTCTTTATTGCTGCATAATATTCCAACCACAATGGAATAAATACTATGTATATCACATCTTTATCCATTCATCTATCGATGAACACCTAGCTTGCTTCCACATCTTGACTATTGTAAATAATGCTGCAATGAACATAGGGGTGCATATATCTTTTTGAATTAGTGCTTATATTTTCTTTGGATAAATGCCCAGAAGTGGAATTGCTGGGTTGTATGGTATATACATTTTTAGTTTTCTGAGGAAGCTCCATACTGTTTTCCATAGGGTCTGCACCAGTTTGCAGTCCCACCAGCAATGCACATGGGTTCTCTTTTCTCCAAATCCCCACCCCAACTTTTTGATAATAGCCATTCTGACTGGTGTGAAGTGGTGTCTCATTGTGGTTGTGACTTGCATTTCCCTGGTGATTAGTGATAGTGAACATCTTTTCTTTTTTTTTTTTTGAGGGCAGTGTCACTGGCCCTCGTATGTGGGACCGAACCGGGGCCACTGGCTTCCCAAGCCAGCGCTTAACCACCACGCCACTCGGCCGGCCCATTGAAAATCTTTTCATACGTCTGTTAGCCATCTGTATGTCTTCTTTGAAGAAATGTCTTTTTTCATGTCTTCTGCCCATTTTTCGATTGGATTGTTTGTAATTGAGTTGTGTGAGTTTCTTCTATATTTTGAATATCAACCCCTTATCAGATATATCATTTGCAAATATATTCTCCCACTCAATGGGTTGCCTGTTTGTTTTGTTGAAAGTTTCCTTCCAAACTCATTCTGCGAGGCCAGAATTACCCTGATACCAAAAACCAGACGACCACACTACAAAGAAAGAAAATTATAGGCTAATATCCCTGATGAACATAGATGCCAGAATTAAAAGGATTATACACCATGATCAAGGTGGGATTTATACCAAGGATGCAAGGGTGGTTCAGCATCTGCAAAACAACGTGATTCATCACATCAACAAAACCAAGGATTAAAATTATATGATTATCTCAATAGATGTAGAAAAAGCATTTGACAAAATTCAACATTCATTTATGATAAAAGCTCTCGATAAAGTGTGTATAGAAGGAACTTACCTCTACTAGATAAAGGCTATATGTGACAGGCCCATGGCTAACATCATACTCAATGGTGAAGAGCTGAAACTTTTCCCTTTAAAATCAGGAACAAAGAGTATAATTTGATATCATTCTCACCACTGTTATTCAGCATAGTACTGGAAGTCTTAGTCACAGCAATCAGCAAGAAAAAGAAATAAAAGGCATCCAAATTAGATAAAGAAGAAGTAAAACTGTCACTGTTTGCAGATGTCATGATACTATATATAGAAAACCCTAGAGAAACGACCTAAAATTAGTAGAATTAATAAAAGAATTCAGTTAAGTAGCAGGATATAAGATTAACATACACAATTCTGTCTGTTCCTATACACTAATAACCAACAATCAGAAGGAGAAGTAAAGAAAACAATCCCAATCACAATTGCGTCAAAAAGAATAAAATGCCTGGGAATAAACTTAACCAAAGAGATAAAAGACCTGTACTCTGAAAACTGTAAGACTTGAAGAAAGAAATTGAAGAAGACACAGATGTATGGAAGGATACATCATGCTCATGGATTGGAAGGATTAATATTGTTAAAAGGACTATACTACTCAAAGCAATTTACAGATTCAATGCAGTTCCTATCAAAATATCAATGTCATTCTTCTCAGAATTGGAACAAATAATACTAAAATTTAAATGAAACCACAAAAGACCCCAAATAACCAAAGCAATCTTGAGAAAGAACAAAATTGAAGGTATCATTCTACGTGATACCAAATTATACTACAAGGCTGTCGTGATCAAAACAGCATGATACTGGCATAAAAACAGGCACACAGGTCAAAGGAACAAAATAGCCCAGAAATAAATGCTCCCTTATGGTCAGCTAATCTATGACAAAGGAAGTAAAAATGTACACTGGAATAACGACAGTCTCTTCAACAAATAGTGTTGGGAAAACTGGACAGATGATATACAAAAATATAAAACTGGACCACGCTCTTACATCGTATACAAAAATAAACTCAAAATGAGTTAAAGACTTAAATGTAAGGCCAGAGACCATAAAACTCCTAGAAGAAAGCATAGGAAGTAAATTGTCTAACATTAGTCTAAGTAATATCTTTTTGGACACTTCTCCTCAAGCAAGGGAAACAAAAGCAAAAAGAAACACATGGGACAGTATCTAAAAAGCAACCTCCTCCTTCTCCTTCTCCCTCTCCTTTTCCTCCTCCCTCTCCCCCTCCCTTCCCCTTCCCCTCGCCCCTCTTCCCCTTCCCTTCCTTCTCCTCTCCCTCCTCTTCCTCCTCCTCCTCCTCTTATTCCCCCTCCTCCTCCCCTTCACCCCTTTCCCCCTCCTCCCCCTCCTCTTCCTCTTCCACCACTTCCTCTACCTCCCACCTCCACCTGTAAAAACCATTCTTACCTTGCAGGCTGTAGAAAAACAGTCTGTGGCCTGGATTTTACTCATGAGCTGTAGGATGCTCACCCCTGGTTCAAAGTTATATATCCAATACAGTGGCCACTGAGCACTTGAAATGTGTCTGGTCTGTTCTATAAATACAAAGTGGGTTTTGAAGAGTTAGGGTGAAAAAAACCAGAACATTAAATCCCTCACTGAGAACTTTTTTATATATTGATTACATGCTGAAATGGTAGTGCTTTAGATGTATTGGATGAAATACAATACATTAAAACTAATTGTATCTGTTACCTTTTTACTTCTTTTAATGTGATGACTGAAAAATGTAAAAATTACCTATGTAGTTTGTATTGTTTCTATTAGCTAATGTAAGCCTAGAGTCAGTTTCTGCTCTAGGCACCCAAGTTGCCTTTGATTTCCTTGGCTGGATGAGCTTGTTGGCTTATTGTCTTTTTGGTTCCTTTGGCCTTCACTCTACATTTTCTTTACTAAAAATTAGAGCAAAAGAAAACACCATAATAGCGACTCTCATTTAGCCAACGAAGATAGCGGGGGAGGATAGCATTGTCAGGTACTTCATGAGAAGTATTTGGTATTATTCTTTCTGAACTCTCTATGTTCTGCATTTCTTTTTAGGTGTTGGATCCCAGAACACGAATGATATTATTTAAGATGTTGACTAGAGGAGTCATAGCAGAAATAAATGGCTGCATTAGCACAGGAAAAGAAGTGAGCTTTTCTTGGGATGCCTCAGTGGTTTTTGTTTTTTTTGTTTTTGATGCCTGACTGTTTTCATGTTAGTTTTCTTATTTCAGATATCAAATGAAACTAAGGCAGTTAGTATCTAAATTGTGCCTTTTAAAAGAAAAAAAAAAGACTATTCACAAGTCAGGATAGTTTGATCAGTGTTTGTAAAAATGGCTTTATTATTTATGGCTCCATAGGAAGTTGTGCACATAACTGTGTCTTTTCACTACATTACGCTACTGTATCACGAGTCCCAACTAGTTATGCCCAGCAGGAAGCTTACACAGTCAGATTACTGCAGGCCTGAGTCCTAATCAGATAATCACTAATAGGGACGGGATTAAGATCTCATTTCTATGAGTCAATGAATATGTTTCTCTTATTTTTTTTCCTCTTTATATATGGAGAAAGACAAACATGGTGTTTTTAAACTAGCAACTCATTCTGTGGGAAGCAGTTCTTAGTAAAATTCAATTTATAAATCATGAGCTGTAAGAACGTCTTCAAATATTTCCCACATATTAGTAATATAAAAATGTTTGAAACCACTTCTTGCTTGTATTTAAATTGGATTTCACTATATATGTAAATTGGAGATATACTTACTGTACCTGCTGGTATAATGTTTCATATTTTCACTCATATTCAAAAATGATATGTTCCTTATGTTTACTTTGGTTCACTTGACTTTTGACTTTTGAGGATAGAATCAAATAGATTGAAATATTGTTTGTAGTTACTTAACACAAACTCAATATTTTCTTTGTTTCTGACTTAAAATAGGCTAATGTATACCATGCTCGCACAACAAATGGAGAGAGCAGAGCAATCAAAATTTATAAAACTTCTATTTTGGTGTTCAAAGATCGGGATAAGTATGTAAGTGGGGAATTCAGGTGAGCTCAGATTTTTTTTCCCCCAATTGGCTTGATTTCTGTATCCTAAAAAGTAAACACTAGAATAATGGAATGATTCAAATAACAAATATTTTTCTTGTTCAAGATTTCGCCATGGCTATTGTAAAGGAAACCCCAGAAAAATGGTGAAAACTTGGGCAGAAAAAGAAATGAGAAACTTGATCAGGTGACTGTCTGGGAGTGTATCTGGCTGTGCCCCGTGCACTGGCTGCAAATCCCGGGGTGTTCTGGGCAAAGGCAGGAACGCTGGGGGCTGCTCAGTTCCTATAGGTCTGTTGGGTAAACAAAAGAAACCAATTTCTGGACAAGTAGGACTACCTTACCTTCTCTAAGAACCCATGACAGAAGACTTCTGCTACAATTCACATTTATTCAGCAAGGCTGGGTCATTTAAAAAACCGGGGAAGCCATGTGAAAACATTTAGAATTTATACTGAGGGTGATAAGAAGCTGTTACAGGATTTGAAGCAGGAAAGTGACTTACTTGATCAAAGGGTGAGAAATGTGTGCCATTTCTTGATAGGTATTGGAGTTGTAGACAGTCTTGTTAGGTCCTAAGCTCTTTGTTTATCGGCTTCCTTATTTCAGCCCAATTTTGGATACATTTGTACATTCTTTGTTTGCACTGACACATTTATATCAGGTAAAACATCTTACCTATCTGAGATCAAGTTTCTTCAAAAATTTGAATGTTTTTTTTTCCCTCTTTCAAATATCTTTAACATTTTATATGCCATACATAGAAGACATGCACTAGATATTTTAGTACTGAGCAAATACTACGACTTGTTTTGAAAGTCCTGAAATTTTGTGCTCACCTAGCTATTAGGTATGAGTCCAGCTATTTTTATTTTTTTATGTAATTTATTTTTATTTTTATTTATTTTTAAAGATTTTATTGGGGAATTGGGGAAGGGGAATAGCCAAGTTGTTGTCCTTCACTCTTAGTTGTGGAGGGTGCAGCTAGCTCAGCTCCAAGTCCTGTTGCCATCTGGCCACCTGTTGGCAGCTCGCGGCCCCTCACCTTAAGGTGCTGTGTTCAGTCTTAGCTGTGGGTGGGTGTAGCCCACCATCGCATGCAGGAGTCGAACCAGAAACCTTTCTGTGAGGAGCACCTGCTCTCACCACCTGAGCCATCCTGCCACCTGTTGGCAGCTCAGCAGCAGCTCAGCTCAGGCGCAGCTCACTGGCCCATATGCGAATTGAACTGGCCACCCTGTTGCTCAGAGCTTGTGCTCTTAACCTACTGAGCCATTCAGCTGGCCCCCAGCTACTTTTATTAATCATTGTTCAGGCTGATCAACTCAAAAGATAATTGAGGGTATACCTGCTGTAAACTCCCAAGATGCAATTTTTTTTCCCATTGTTTAACATCTCTGGAATTAGATTGGATGTTAAAGGCTATGGGATGTCATAGTTGAATTGCTGGTGTTTTGTCCTTCTTGGTGGTGCCACTTAAAATCAGATTTTATGAAATACAGTAATATTATTGAGAGGCCCTGGTGCTGTTTCCTAACGGCAATATTAATCTTGTGTACTGTAGCCACTGTAATTCCTTTTAGATGTTATTTCGACTTTTCATTTGTCCTTTTGTCTGTTTTAATATTATAGGCTAAACACAGCAGGGATCCCATGCCCAGAGCCTATTCTGCTAAGAAGTCATGTTCTTGTCATGGGTTTCATTGGTAAAGATGACATGTGAGTATGTGGAAGGCCTAATAATTGTACATGCTCAGAATTGTAGTTTAATTGCTCTGAATTATCCAATATGTGACTGTTTCCCATTTAAATAGCTACTTTCATTTTGGGATTTTTTTTATGACTTTCTCATTGTATTAGTGCATAGTTACTAATGTAGTCTACCTTTTCAAGTCGCGAATGCTTCAGAAAAACAAAGCTCACTCTGTTTTCGAAGAATATTTTACACAGTAAGCTGGGAAGGCAGCTGTTTGTTGACAGCTTTTCACAATGGTGCATCTGTAGTGAACCAGATTGTACAGTGATGAGTTGTACAAGGGAAATGCATGTAATGATGTAGCGTAAAGCAAGAAAGCTTGCTCTGGGTCAGCCTATCTTAGTTATCCATTTTCTTTTTATTCAAGGCCAGCGCCACTCTTGAAAAACACCCACTTATCGGAATCTAAGGCTCGGGAATTGTACCTGCAGGTCATTCAGTACATGAGAAGAATGTACCAGGATGCCCGACTTGTCCATGCAGATCTCAGTGAATTTAACATGCTGTGAGTATGTTCTGTCCCTTAGGAATCTTCCATGAGTTGTTTCATGTCCTCTAAAAAACTAAAATCCCAATCCAAGATGTCATACTAAATTCAGACGTTTTTAAAGTTGGCTTCCACATGGTCCCAGTATAAGGTGTGTTTCCTCCCTTTGGTGACCTGTCATTGAATTGAACACTCAGGTCATTAAAGGACTTTGGGAATGTTCATCCTTTGTTAGTCAAAGTGGCACCTTCTCCTTACATGCCTTGTTCATTTGACTAATTATTTCTCTTGCTCTGAAAAGAGAATTTTTTAAACAAAATATGTAGGAAAGTAGTGGTATCCCATAGTCCCCACATGTGTGGCCCTCAGGATTCCATAGTGGAAACGTGCACATGACTGATGTGTATCACGGTCCCCCCACGTCTGGCCCGTAGGTACAGCTGTGGAGGTGTGTACATCATCGACGTATCTCAGTCCGTGGAGCATGACCACCCACATGCCTTGGAGTTCTTGAGAAAAGACAGCGCCAACGTCAATGGTGATGGAAGATGGAATTTTCTACAAACGTGTTGTTGTGTGTTAGTTCTGTATTCTGTTAAGCTGTTGATATAAAATCTTGGCACTGAATCATCTGATGCAGTGATACTTAATGCCGTTTTCTGGGAAATGCTGTGTTTTTATGTCTTTGTTTCTCTGTAAAATTGTTGGGACAATCACCTTTCCTCCTGTAAAGCTCTCTCTAACATTTCCTGCTGACAGATTTCTTTCTGAAGCGTGGTGTTGCTGTGATGACTGTGCGGGAGCTCTTTGAATTTGTCACGGATCCATCAATCACACAGGAGAACATGGACGATTATCTCTCTAAGGTGAGAGGGGCCAGGAAGGGGAAGGACAGAAAACAACAGTAGTAATTTGCCTTTAGGTAGCACTTTTGAGGGACCCAAATTGCTCAGCATACTTTTTGTTCATTTTGACAACTTCCCGAGACCTTTTCCTCCTGATTTCACAGATGGAGGATAAAAAATACAATAAAAAGCCAAATATAGTAAAGTCAGGTTTCTTGACTTTAATCGTCAGGCAAGATTACATAGACCGTCAAAGTTCATGTACGTTTAGTAAGAAACTTGTTAGCTTTTGGTTATTCATTCCTTTCCCTTGTTTCACAGAGGCCTTTCTGAATCACAGACTTTTAAAATCGTAAAATATACATCACATAAAATTTACCATTTTGACAATTTTTAAGTGTACACTTCAATGGCATTAAGTACGGTTACATTGTTCTGCAGCCATTACCACCTTTCATCCACAGAACTTTTTTCATCTTGTGAAACTAACTGTACCTATTAAATACAAACTCTCCATTTCTCCCTCCCCCTCCCACTTTCTGTGTTTATGATGTTGCCTACTCTAGGTATCTCATATAAGTGGAATCATACACTGTTTGTCTTTTCCTGGCTGACTTCCTTCACTTAACAATGTCCTCAAAGTTCATTCATGGTGTAGCATGTGTCAGAATTTCCTTCCTTGTGAAGACTGAATCGTATTCCATTGTATGTGTACACCACATTCTGTTGATCCATTCATCCATTGATGGACACTTAGGTTGTTTCCACCTTTTGGCTGTTGTGAATAATGCTGCTGTGCACATGGGGATGCAAATAAATCTTCAAGACCCTGCTTTCAATTCTTTTTGATGTATACCCAAAAGTGGAATTGCTGAATCATATGGTAATTTTACTTTTTAATTTCTTGAATAATAACCATACTGTTTTCCCTGGTGACTGCACCATTTTACATTTCCATCAGTAATGCACAAGGATTCCGGTTTTTCCACATCCCCACATCCTTGAAAACACATTATTTTCTGGTTTGGTTTTATTTTGGGTTATTTTGTTTTGTTTTGTTTTGTTTGAGTAGCTGTCCTGATGGGTGTGAGATGGTGTCTCATAAAATTGATTTGCATTTCCCTAGTGAAGTTGAGCATCTTTTGATGTGTTTGTTTGGCCATTTGTATGTCTTATTTAGAAAAATGTCTGTTCAAGTGTTTTGTCCACTTTTTAATCAGATTGATTTTTTGTTGTTGTTGAGTTAAAGGAGTTCTTTACCTATTTTGAATACTATTAATCTGTTACCAGATATGATTTGCAAATATTTTCTCCCATTCCATAGGCTCCCTTTTCACTCTGTTGATTGTGTCCTTTGATGCACACAAGTTTTTAATTTTGATGTCCAGTTCATCTATTTTTTTTTATTACCTCTGAATCATAAAATACTGAACAGATGGCATGTATGCCCCTCCACAGGTTCCAGGTTTTCCCCTTTTCCTGTACTGCCTTCCCGTTTCTACCTTTGCTCATCCTGCTTTGCCCAGTGAACTTCAAAGCACAGCTCAGAAAACTTGCTCAAGGAGAAATCAGGCGGAAATAATTATTTCCAAAGGTGGACAGTCATCCCTCGGTATCTGAGGGGGATGGGTTCCAGGGCCCCGCGGATACCCAAATCTGAGGATGCTCAAGTCCCTTATATAGAATGGCGTAATCTTTGCATGTAACTGACACAGGCCTCCCTTATACTTTAAATCATCTCTAACTATTTATTCCTAATATAACATAAATGCTATGGAAATAGTTGTCATACTGTATTGTTTAGGAAATAATGACAAGAAAAATGGCTGTACATGTTTAGTGTACAGATGCAGCCATCATAGGCCTAACGACATAGTACACATTAGCAACAATGTAACTCTTTTTCAAATATTTTGTTGAATCTGGGGATGCAGATACACAGATAAGGAGGGCCTTTTTTTTTCTTTTCTTTTTTTTTTTTTTTTTTTTTTTTTGCTTAACTGATTTTAATAACATGACATAAAACCCTACACTTGATATAATCGTTATGCAAAATGCATAGATGAATACTGTCTTCTTTTAATAATATAAAATAAATAAATAAGATGTGAAAATAGGCTAGTTTCCATTAAATAAATGAAATTTTTTTTTTTTTAAAAAGAAACTTTTGCTTTCCATATCATTTGATGAAGGGAAATTATCATTTAAACAATATTCAAGTTTATTAAATTTTAAAAAGTATTATAAAATGTTTAACTTTTGTCACCTTCAAGGTTTATGTTGCTCTCAGATTTTGCATATAACTGAACTTTCAAATCTGCTAACGCCCGCTGAATTGATTCCACTCTGGATTCTAAGGCGTCAATTTCTTCTTGCAAATTTTTCTTTGCTTCTTCTAACATGTCTTGTGTTTCTTTCTGAGAATGACTAATGAAAATATCACCGATCTGATAGCGGTATCATTAAGCAGTCATCATCCACAAGCATGATGTCCTCACAAGCGTCTTCTAAATTTTGGAGTTGTTTCTTTTTTACATCTATTTCTTCCTTCAGCTCTGTGATTCTACTTGTATTCCTTGCAAATTTGTTTATCTTTTGTTGATCTTCGAAAGTAACGTTGACATCTGCAGCCACCTTCTTCATAGTGGTCTCCATCTTGGGCCCAACTGTATTTTCATATTATGTAACTCTATAATGGAAGTAGTCATACTGTATCACTTCCATATTAAGGTGTTTCCCTTTTTTTTTTTTTTTTTTTTTTTTTAATTTCGTTACCCTCTGCTAGACTATGCACTCTGAAGGGACAGGACTTTTAATCTTATCCTGCCAGTACCTAATCAGTACTTGGCAATAGTAAGTAATCACGTATGTGAATTGAATAAATGAATATCACATCATTTTTATTCCAAAACTCTTCCTTACAACAAAAAGTTACCTACTACCACCTACCACTATTCTTTCCTTTTTTTCTGTATATTCTAAATAGAGTAGAGAACAAATCTTCAGTTTTACAGTTTTACAAGCCAAAAGAATCTTGTAGATTCTTTGTCGCATTCTTAGTGCCAGTCATTATGTACTCAGATTTCTCTCTCTGGTGGTTTACTCTGTGGCAGCATTAGAGCCATATATTCACAATTAGAGAACAGTCCACCTTCTTTTTTATTCCCTTCATTGACTGCTTAGGAATTAGGGAATGGTTCTTTCATTCTTTGGATCTCAGTTTTCTTTTAGTAAATATTTTTACTAATTTAAAAAGTAGTGAGGGCTGGCTGAGTGGCGCGGTGGTTAAGCGCTGGCTTGGGAAGCCAGCTGCCCCGGTTCGGGTCCCACATATGAGGGCCAGTGACACTGCCCTAAAAAAAAAAAAAAAAATTAAAAAAAAAAAAAAGTAGTGACAGTAGTATTACTTTTGAGGAAGGAGCTAGGGATCCCCTGAGGCTACATGAGTTTCATTTATTCTGTTGATTGCCATCAACCCCAAAGTTGGTAAGGTCTAACATGGAGATCTAACCACTAGAGGATATGAAGTCCTTTCAGAAGCATGAAGAGCTCATACCTACAAAGATTAGAGCAGATGGATACTAACATTGGGAAACGGATGTATGTTCTATAGGTTGAATGTGAAGGAAAGTAATTTTTGTTTCTTTCCCAAGGCCATGGAAATAGCATCTCAAAGGACCAAGGAAGAAAGGTCCAGCCAAGACCATGTGGATGAAGAGGTAAGATTTATTATGTATTCACAGCCTTGGGAAACACTTGTGTTTTGAGATCATTTTATTTTTCATTATTGTTAGGGCATGAACTTGATTTTAACAAGCAGTGTTTTAAAATGATGATAATATTTCCTTGAGATGTACTGTTACATTATTGTTATTTAACTTAACATTCCATTACATCATTCTATTCAGCAGCCTGTGAGCCCATTGTTCTAGAGGGAGACATTTTAAGGAACCTGTAGGAATATATGATTCAAGAAGAAGCCTGTTTTAGTTTGCAAATGTGAATTTTTAAATGATTTAAATGTTGATTCCAGTAACATTGTAGATTTTAAATATTTATGTTTGGTACAAAACAGAAAACCTGTTTCAATCTTGGGAATCAGTGTATTTTTTTGTGAAGGTGATCCATAGTAGGCTTTAAAAAAAAATTCTCACAGCTATTAGTGTGGTGGATGAATATAAGTTACCCTACACTCACAAGTGTTTCTGAACCTTTTTTCACTATAGCACAGTTATAACATGTTAGAATATGTTCCTTTGATGCTGTATATGTTTTCCATGATGTCACCTTGCTGAAAATAAATTTTGAATATGTAAAAAAAAAAAAAAATATGTTCCTTTGTAAGGCACAGCCAGGCAGCTCCATTCTTTCTCTCCCACTCGGAAAAACTTTTTTAGAATGCAAATGAGAGGAGAGAAGTGTTATGCTAAGGGTAACCTTAAATCATATTTCGTTTTTTATCATTAGTAACAAATTACTTTTGGCACAGCACACCAGTGTGTGCAGGCATCCTGGCTAGAATCAGTATTACAGATGATGAGGACAGATTTTTTTATGACTTGATGGGCGTGAGGATGCTGAGTGAATGTGAGAAGTATGTAGTAACAGTTTCAATTTTACTTTTCCTGTGTGTGTGTTAGGTGTTTAAACGAGCATATATTCCTAGAACCTTGAATGAAGTGAAAAATTATGAGAGGGATATGGATATAATGATGAAACTGAAGGAAGAGGACATGGCCATTAATGCCCAACAAGACAATGTGAGTAGCTTGGCATGTATGGCAAGCGGCTTTACAAAGGGAACTCCCGTCCTAAGCCTGCAGTCTTGAATGTTGTCTTCTAACCTAGTGAGACAGCTCATTTCCTTTGCATTAACATGTCCTCTGTGCCCATTGGATGTAAGGGAATTCATTGGTGTTTCTGAAAGGAAATGACACATTCGAATGAGTCCAACAGACTTTAATTGCAGAAAAAGGAAGATTTGTATAGAAGTCTAGCATATAAATGGTTATTATACTACTATAGATCTATTAACATATATGTATTTCAGGGTCTGGAAAATTTGTGTAAAGAGCCAGTAAAAATACGTTAGGCTTTGCAGGACAAGACGCAAAATTAAGCCTATTATATAAAAAGAAAAAAGTTTCCCCCAAAATTTTTATTGATGAAATTAAAAACACTAATAATAATTGAATGTAACTTTTCATGATACAGAGATAATGAGAGGAGAATGGAGTTGTTTGGGAGAGGAGAATACTTTTCATTTAATTGAGATTCAGAGTTAGAGGTTTCCATCATCAAACTGATTGCGAGTGTTCACCAGTAAAACCATCAGGCTGTGGGCTGGACTTTGCTGATGCCTGTATGCTTCGTGGATGAGAATAACACCCATGCTGTGAACTTCCTTTATTACAGTGAGATAAATTTTAGTCACCTTTTTATAATCCACAAGATATCATTTAGCCTGCAGTGTTGTTTCTTTATACTGGATTGTGTTATTTCATTGTCTACTCTTTGTTGATTTTTGTTTTCTTTTTGGTTACAAGATTCTATACCAAACCGTCACAGGATTGAAGAAAGATTTGTCAGGCGTTCAGAAGGTATTTATGTGAAAACTCTTTTAAAGGGTATAAAATTAATGTAAAGTATTATTAGAATTAAATTAACAATGATATAATTATTAGTATAGATACTTTCAAAGTCTATGGGCATTTTCAGAAATGCCAGTTTTGTGTTCATTCTTTTAAACCATAAGACTGAAATACAGAAAGTTCTGGTTTATTTTTCATTCTGCCTCTGTTATTGTAGCTGAGGCATTGATCCTTTTTGTATCCTGGTCTTCATTTGTGAAGTTATTAATGATAACCACATGCTTTTTGATGTTTTTACAAACAACTTATAAAAACAGTGGAATCTGGTTTCATACTAGTACGTGTGAGAGCAATCTCTTGAGTTTAGCAGTCTTACAGTGCTGAATTGCTGTGGTGTTTTTTTCTTGAAACAATTTTGTTTTGTTTTGCATTTTAGAATAGCAAGGATTAATTCTAATTTAAGCAATAATAGAGTTCTTATTCCTTTTAATGTTTTTAATAAAAGGCTTAAGCATGAAGAATCATGGTTTGCTTTTTGAAAATTTACTGTGTCTTTTATGGGAAGAATTGAATCAGGAAAATTCCAGTACTTCGCATTTCTGAATTATATCTAATAGATATTATAGGGTAGTTGTGCCTGGAATATCACAGCGTGAATATTTTGTTTCAGCTGGATAGGAAACCTTTTTGTACAATTGCCTATTAAATGTTTGGTTTTTTTCTTATAAAAGGAAAACCGCATCTCTTTTAAAAATAGTGCTTCCTGCTGCTTTAAAAACTGCTAAACTTCAGGAAAAAAGTGAAAATTTCTTTTATTTAAATATTGTCTTCCCTCTTGATCGGCTTAACAAAAAGTGTTACTTGAAATTTGATTCAGAGGAAAACAGCTGTGAAGTTACCCAAATAAGTGTTTGTTACTTCTGTCTGTATTTCACAGTCATCACTTCATGATGTTTCAGTGATGGACTGCATGTGTGACTGTGGTCCCATAATATTACAGTGAAAAGTCCTGTCACCTAGTGACAGAACAGTGTCATAGTGCAACACATTCCTCATGTGTTTGTGGTGATGCTGGTGTAAACAAACCCCCTGCACTAACAGTCATATGTAAGTACAGCACACACAATTACAGGAGTGGGCTCTACCTTCTGGTTGTGTGTAAGCGCACTCCATGATGTTTCCACAGTGGCAAAATAGCCTAGCGAGGCATTTCTCAGAACCCCATTGTTAAGCAGCTCATGACTGTGCTTCCAAATCCCAACTCAACCCTCCTCCTCTGCTGGAGCAGAACAGTTCTGTTGTTGCTCCAGGTCACCTAGTGGAGCCCCAGTTTCTTCATTTGGGCATGTTCTTGAGCCTTATTGGAATGGCTACTTCCAGGTTTCCTCTCTGATGTTGATTCTGTCGTTTTGATGTTTCAGTACAGGTTGTTGTTTTTCCAAGTATATCTGCAAGGCTAACACCTGAATTTTTGCATTAACACATTTAATAACAATAGATAACCTATTGGTTTAAAATAACATGTTTCTGTAATATTTTCAAGGTCCCTGCACTCCTAGAAAATCAAGTTAGGGAAAAGACTTGTTCTGATTCAGAAGATGCTGGAAGCTCTGAGTGTTCTGATACAGATTCTGAAGAGCAAGGAAACCGTGCCTGCTCCAAGAAACCCACCACTGACCTTGAGGTTGATAAAAAGGTTTGCCAAGAACACACGTTCTCTTGTTCTTTAACATGGCAGCACAGCCACACTCATTTCTCTTTGTTCAAGTATTTAGATTATGGTGGCTGAAAACATAATATTGATTAGTAAGTACCTCTAATTGTAGTTTCAATTCTTAATTGTGAACTTTGCTGTTGGTGGTAACATTCTCTAGAGACTGGGCTTTTCAAAGTTTCTCCTTGGGCACTGCCCAGGGAGAGGACACATTAAGTTCAATACATTGATTAAAAATGATTGTCATTCACGAAGTACAAACGATGTTGAAGCTGCCCCAAGGTGAAGTACTGAAGAGTAATTTCAAGAGGGTATTTTATAGTCCCGCCCAGTGTTTCTGGAATCTAAAAGATATTTCTTCCACTCCTAGCTATAAATGGAAGAGACACTACTGATTGAATGAGACATGACAGCTGTGTAACTATTATTCTTCATTCTTAGCTTAATCCTTTGACTCTTGTAAAGTGTGGCTCTTAGTTCTCCGAGAGACATACCCAACTTGCTATTACATTTTATCTTTATCTATTGGAAATAAATATTTTGTTTCTTTTCACCCTTTATTTCTGTTAGATTATGAAACTTATAAAGAAAAGTAGTTGCAAACATTCTCATGGATATTTCTGTTTGGCTATCTTCAAATTTTTTTTAAATTTTTTTTTAAAGATTTTATTGGGGAATTGGGGGAGGGGAACAGCTAGGGGAATCAGGGAAGAGGAACAGACAAGTTGCTGTCTTTTTGTTCTTCAGTCTAGTTGTGGAGGACGTTGCTTCACTGGCCCATGTTGGTATTGTCATTGCGCTCTTCCCAGATGAGGCAGATCGGTCGCTGGCCTCTGGATGTCGCTCACCGTGGCTTTCACGCTGGCTGCCAGCCGCTCATGCTGGCTGCCAGCCACTCACTGTAGCCCATGGCAGCCCACTGCAGCAGGGGCTGCAACCCACACCGTCGCCGGGGCTCGCACAGCCCAGCTCCAGGTGGAGCTGTTGTTCACTATCTTAGCTGTAGAGGTCAGTGTCACTGGCCCTCATTGTGGGATCCAAACCGGGGCTGCTGGCATCCCAAAACCAGCTCTTAACCAATGCACCATTCGGCTGGCCCGGCTATCTTCAAATTTTATTAAGATACTTTAAGATAGTTTTCAACCCAAACTCTGCCACCAAGCCATAGACATTTTTATTTTTTCATTTTATCCTTTTACATATATCTTTTTCTTTAATTGTAGCAATAATATGAATACTCCAAATGAATGGAATTTTCTTATAAAAAGAAAACTTCATCTTCTAAAAAAGTGCTTCCTGGGGCCACCCGAGTGGCTCAGTTGGTTAAGAGCGCGAGCTCTGAGCAACAGAGTCACCAGTTGGATTCTCACATGGGCCAGTGAGCTGTGCCTGAGCTGAACTGCTAATAGGTGGCAGGATGGCTCAGCTGGTGAGAGCATGTGCTCCTAACAACAAGGTTGCCTTTTCCTCTCCCATAGGGGATGGCGGGCTATGTTCACCTGCAACTAAGATTGAACACAGCACCTTGAGCTGAGCTGCCATCGGTCTGCTGGATGCCTCAGTGGTTAGAGTGTGCGTTCTTAGCAACAAGGTTTCCAGTTTGACTCCCAAATGGGATGGTGGGCTATGCCCACCCACAACGAAGATTCAACATGGCACCTTGAGCTGAGCTAGCTGTGCCCTCCACAACTAAGATTGAAGGACAACAACTTGGCTGTTCCCTTTCCCCAATTCCCTGACACTCTTTTCCTTCCCCAGATCCCCAATAAAATCTTTAAAAAAAAAATTGTGGAGACGGTCGAGTGGCGCAGTGGTTGAGAGCTGGCTTGGGATGCCAGCAGCCCAGGTTCGGATCCCACGTGAGGGCCAGTGACACTGCCCTCAAAAAAAAAAAAAAATTGCTTCTTGTTGCTTTAAAAACTACTGAACTTCAGAAAAAAATTAAAATTTATTTAAATATCATTTTCCTTCTTGACTGGATTAACAGTAAGTGTTACTTGAAATTCTATTCATAGCTAAATAGGTGTGAAGTTATTTCAGATTTTTTAAAAAATTTTTTGTTTTTTGTTTTACAGGAAAGAAAAAAGATGGTCAAGGAAGCCCAGAGAGAGAAAAGAAAAAACAAAATCCCTAAACATGTGAAAAAAAGAAAGGAGAAGACAGCCAAGACAAAAAGGGGCAAATAGTATCAGAACTATATTATGTCCAGTATTTTCCATCATACTTTCCTTGCCTGCTCTCTGAGCTGCATCTGGAAGATGGGACATTGATTTTAACCAATGGTTAATACGGTGGTGTCTGCAAAGACTGATTCGAGTGTTTTCATGTAATTATGTAAAAAGCTCTAAGCTCTATTGTTTAGATTTAGCCACTGACTCTGTTTGGTATTGACAGAGGATTTATTTAAGCTATTTTAATGAAGAACTTTGTATAATTTTTTAATATATTTTTTCTCCTCCAGTATGTTTTTGAGGCATCGTAAATATTTAAATGCAACAAACATCCACAACCTTTATGTAAATGTAAAAGCACTTTGGACAAACTTGGGCAAATTGTTTTTGCTATATTTGTACATGCCAAAGACACATCTGAAGTCGTTTGATTATAAGGTCATGGTTTCTATAAAAGGGAGTTTCATTTAGGAGAGAATTCAGTTGGTTGTCATCGTAATCATTCAGTGCAGCTTTGTTCTGTGTGCGTTGATGATCTTGTATAATGCACTCTTCATCTTTAATATTCTGCTTTGAGTTAGGACCTCCCAGTTTATAAGCTATTTCATGTTCAACTGTCTGGCGTGTTCTTTGTTCATCAAATGTTTAAATATTGTGGGTGCTGGGGATACTGCAGTAAATAAAGCAAAGAAAAATTACTACCTTCAGGTAGTTTACATTTTAATAGAAAGACAAGACATTAAACAAAATAAGTTAAAAAGCAATGTATGAGCAGGTGATAAACTGTAGAGAGAAATATTGCAGAGAAGCAAGAATGCTTGGAGAGGTATGAGTTTACAGTTTTAAAATAGACCACATTAAGTATTTGAGCAAATACTTCAAAAATATGAGTCCTGCATATCAGGAAAGAAGAGGATTCCAGCCAAAGTAAACAGCAAGTGGAAAGGCCCAGAGGCAGAAATATGCCAGAAATGTTCCAGAAACAGGAGGCTGCAGTGTCATAACGAAAAAATACTAGGTGAGATCAGATGGTGTTAAGCTATTGGAGGGTTTTGAGCAGAGGAATGATAAGACCTGACCTCTCTGTTGGAAAGGTCACTGTCACTGTTCTCTGGAGAATTGACGAGTGAGGGTGGGAGACTAGTTGGGCGTTGATGGGAGCAGCCCGCAGCAAATGATGGTGGATTTGCTAGGATGGTAGCAGTGGATGTGGAGAGAAGTGGGTTGCATTATAGGTAAAACACAAAGGTGGAGTGAACTGGATGTGCTAGGGGAGATATGAGTCTGGAGAAAGTGAAAGCAACTGAGAGATGGAATTGCCACTTAATGTGTTTGGAGGAAATTTAGGGTGAGATTGTAACAAAGCACAAATGTTGAAAGAAATGATCAATTTATTTTTACCGTATACATTATATTAGAAATGCCTGTTTCAGCCCCTACATCAGAAACAATTTCTATAAATATAGTTTCCCTTAAACTGAAGCTTGCACATGCTTGAGAGTTGGTGGGTTATTGTGTGTGTGTGTGGGGGGGGGGGGGGTTGTCAATTGATTTTTTAAAACTTTTAAGTCAGGGCTGGCCAAGTGACACATTGGTTAAGAGCTGGCTTGGGACGCCAGTGGCCCCGGTTCGGATCCCACATATAAGGGACAGTGACACTGTCCTCTACAGCTAAGATAGTGAACAACAGCTCCATCTGGATCTGGGCTGCATGAGTCCCAGCAACAGTGTAGGCTGCAGCCCCTGCTGCAGTGGGCTGTCATAAGCTACAGTGAGTGGCTGGCAGCCAGCGTGACCGGCCAGTAGCCAGAGTGAGCTGCCAAGAGCTGTTGTGAGCAGCCGTCCGGAGTCTGGCGATCGATCTGCCTCACCTTGAAAGAGCACAATGATAATACCAACGGGCCAGTGAAGCAACGTCCTCCACAACTAGATTGAAGAACCAAAGGACAGCAACTTGTCTGTTCCCCTTCACCAATTACCCAATAAAAAAACAAAATATTTTTTTTAAAAAAACTTAAAGTTATTAGGTTCATAATAGTCTCCCTTCCTGACTAAAAAAGTTCAAAAACCAAAACATTTCAGTGAAATGCAGCAGTCACTGCTTTAAAATATTCTATTATACAAATAACTAAACGGAATGCAAAATCAATTTAGCAATCTGTACACTGGGGGTTTTATCTTCAGCATCTTTCTGTTCTTGTTTGGTTTCATTCTGACAAGGTGTATTTGAATTGGGTGAATCTAATGCAATTCTAAGTTTGGAATCAATTTCACTTGGGCAAAAGTGTTGGCAGGATTTAGGGGCAATTCATTCTCATTTACATATCCGCCAGGAGGAAGTGGCCTGTAAAATGCCAATATTTGGGACTATGCGGGATTCTGATTTGAGGACCACTTTTCTCATAACTCTCCTGCTGATGTGTCTTGTTTCCCCGTTTGGATTCTGGGCCTTCGGCTGTGGCAGTTTAGGTAGTATTCTTGCCAGACTCCCTTCTATTTCTCTTGTTCACCAGAAAGCTTGGGAGCCTGTTCTTAGGCACACCTGCTGATTGATTGCAGTTGAATTTTGAGTGCTTGACCTTTTAGTGGCCATGATTATTGGTTGTACAGCTACTCTCCATTTGGGGAGAGAAGGTTTGGGTCTCTCCGCCCACAGGCTGGGACATAATTTTGTCAGTTGTAGATGTATCCGTTTTCTGTCATATTTTGTTGATTTTCTAATCCCTTCAAATAATGCAGGTATTTCTAAATGTACTGTGAGAAATGTGGATAATTTCTTTGAGGCACAATGTCAGTTATTAACTATGCTGCTCTAATTCTTCCTCTTCCTTTGATAAAGCAGTTTAGGAACAGAATTTTCACTGACCCAGAAGCTCTAGCAGTTAACCATGGTGTTGGAGTGAAGAGAGGACTAGCAGCTGGTTGCCTAGGTCTGCTTTAAGTGTGAATCCATGGTTCTGGGATAACATTAAGGTTTCTTTGGCTTTATCTAAAACTTGATGAAGATGGACTGAAGAGGTTGAAAAACTTTCTAGTCTTGTACTAAGAGTTGCTTGAGAAAATCTCCACTTCTCATGAGTATTTTATTGAATTCATTGCAAGCAGCTTGATGTTTCTTGGTTCTAGGCCTATCTGTTTTGTGGCTGTGATTTCATTAACATTTGGCTCAGAAAATGAGGTGAAAAAACTTCTTTTAGAAGCTGGTAAAAATTCATGGACCTTGACGACATTTCTAAAAACTCCTTTTCATGTTTAAAAAGTTTGACAGGTTTTCTAATTCTTAGTTGTCTATGCATATAGTAAATAAATGAACAATCAGAGCTTTACTTTGATTTCTGGAGTTTACTTTTTGATGATAAAAGAGTTGCAAGAATCAGCAGCTAAAGCAAATTCTGCTATTCAAAGTGTAGTTTCCCATAAAGATGTTTTGTGACCACATCAAATGGATAGGTTTTCAACCATTAGTGATCATAAAGAAGAGTTCATGTTCTGACTCTTGAACTGGATTAGGTTATCACGTTCTCTACATTTTGGTTGGATTTTTTAACTTGCATATCCTCTGGGTTTGTGTTGCCTCAGACATAAAGGCATTTATAAATGTTCCAGGGGAAACTAAAATCCTTTATCTCTTTTTTTTTTTTTTTCAGAATGGTAAGGGTGTCATCTAATGTGTGAGCAGAGCTATTCCTAGATCTCTGAGGGGTTTCCAAGTTTCACATCAGTGCTGCTTAATAGTTTTATTTAAGGCTGATTAACTCATCATTTCATCTTTGAAATTTTAGCCTTTATAAATTCTGTATATAGCTGTCATGGGATCAGAAATTTGTCAATGAAAAACTAGTAGGTACTTGGAGCCAAGGAATTGTTGAAGTCAGGATGCTAGAGTGCATACGCTGCAGAGATGAGTCAGAGATGCTACATTTACATTTGGAATTACAAAGAATGGCCCTTAATGGGCCGTCTGAGTGGCTCAGTTGGTTAAGAGCTCCCTCAAGAGTGCAAGCTCTGTCAAGAGCGATTCAATTCCCTGCCCAAGCTGAGTTGCTGCTAAGCTGCCAACAGGTGGCAGGATGGCTCAGCTAAAAAAAAAAAAAAGGAAGAAATGACCGAGAATGGCTCTTTGTGGTAATTTCAAGGGGACAGCTAGAGAATGGCTCTTTGTGGTAATTTCAAGGGGACAGCTATGGTATGAGTGGCTGCTGTAGGGCAGTAGACAAAAACATTGCAGACTATGAAGGTCAGGGAACTGAGGCCAGGGTTTTGAATGGCCATCTATGCTGGGACAGGCCTAGTTTTATTTATTTATTTATTTATTTATTTATTTATTTATTTATTTATTTATTTATTTATAAATTTTTTTAGCTGAGCCATCCTGCCACCTGTTGGCAGCTCAGTAGCAGCTCAGCCCAGGCTGGGAATCAAACTGGCAACCCTGTTGCTCAGAGCTTGCACTCTTGAGTGAGGACAGGCCTAGTTTTAGTGTGTCAGTGAGACACGCTTAAATCTTCAGAGAGGGAGAGAAAGTGGACAGGAAGAAGGGGTAGCATCAATACCTACAACATGGAGGACTTCCCCCATGTTTGAGGGGTGTCTGATGACATGAGATCAAGGGGACAGCAGAGAAACAGTGCCCTAAGGAGAGCCCCACTTTAGATGGAGTAAGAAAAGGGAACCCTCTGATGAGAAGCTGAGGACAAGGCTTTTGGATGAGTTCTGACTAGGAGTTCTGAAGGGCACAATGGGAGCGCTTCAGGGATTAGAAAGGTAGGAGGGCATCTGTGACCTCAGGTGCATGTCCCATGTGGACTGGATGCTTCAGGTTTTCAGAACCTGCTTCCATTATGAAAGCAAATGCCTAACTACTATGAAGATAAAGTGCCTGCTTGGTACAGCTATTGTGAACAGCTGGGGAGAGTTTGGGGGAGATGGTAAGGGATGGATCAGGCTGGTAATACCATTGCTCAGTCATTAAAAGTGGAACAGCCAGGAGCGGTCGGTTAGCTCAGGTGGTTAGAGCGCAGGTTCATAACACCAAGGTTGCTGGTTGATTCCCACATGGGCAGGGAGCTGCACCATCCACAACTAGATTGAAGACAATGACTTGACTTGGAGCTGATGGGTCCTAGAAAAGTGCCATCCACAACTACTTAACATGGAGCCAACTACTGGACTTGGAGCTGATGGGTCCTGGGGAAAAAAACACTGTTCCCCAATAAAATTTAAAAATACAAAAAACAAAACCAAAACAAAAAACGAACACTCAGGTTCTCCTGTTGGGATGTAAAAAGAAGTACACAGAATCGCCTATAAAGTACGTTGCCCTCCCTGCTCCCCCAAAAAACCATTGAACTGAATCTTTGTAACCTCTAGATGTAACCAGTTTTTACAGGCTATACATGGCACACAGGAATAGAAAAAAAGTGATGCTATGAGGATAAAATCAACCAAATCCAGAATAAGGGAGCATCTATAAGGGGGAAAAAAGGAGGAAAACTATTACAAAAAGTAAAAGGTCCAAAAGACATATATCCCAGTGCTGTAGACTTCATTTGGATCCTGATGAGATCAGACTAGTTGCAAAGATGGGCAAATAGAAAAAATTAAAACTGGAGTGGGTATTAGGTGATAGTAAGGAATTGTTAATTTTATTGGCTATGACATTATGCATTGAAAAAAATTGTTCTCTCAGTGTGGACTGAAGTCTGTGGGTGAAATGAGTAGGATGTCCGGGATTGCTTTAAAACACTCCATCCCTGTCCCTATGCCTACAGAAAAGTGGTAGCTGAAGCAAGAATAACAGAATATTAATAATTGCTAAAGCTGGGTAATGCATATATAGGATTCATTATACTATTTTCTCTAACTCTATGAATAAAATTTCTATAAGAAAAAGGTTTTTTTTAATGAGTTAAAGTATTTTAAGTACTTAAAACAGGGCTTGTCACACAGTAGTATCTTATAGAACTATATATTGGGTTGTTAGAAAAGTCATGACATTTTGTCTATGTTTTTCAAAGGTTATTTATTTATATAAAGAACAAAGATCAATCAATGATATATTGCCCATTTTGTTCAATAACCTTTTGCCATCTTTCAGTGAGCTTCATAATTCCTTGTTCGGGGGAGGGGAACAGCGTTGGGGAATCGGGGAAGAGGAACAGACAAGTTGTTGTCTTTTTGTTCTTCAGTCTAGTTGTGGAGGACGTTGCTTCACTGACCCATGTTGGTATCATCATTGTGCTCTTCCCGGATGAGGCGGATTGGTCGCCGGCCTCTGGATGTCGCTCACTGCGGCTATTGGCAGCTCACGCTGGCTGCTGGCTGCTCACGCTGGCTGCCAGCCACTCCCTGTAGCCTTGGCAGCCCACTGCAGCAGGGGCTTGCTTCAACCTACACCATCGCCGAGGCTCACGCAGCCCAGCTCCAGGTGGAGCTGTTGTTAGCTGTCGAAGGCAGTGTCATTAGCCCTCATATGTGGGATCCGAACCCAGGCCACTGGCATCCCAAAACCAGCTCTTAACCAATGCGCCACTCAGCCGGCCCAGAAGGACCTGTCTTTATTTGCAAAAAACTGAACAAGGTGCTGATTTACAGCCTCATCTGAATTGAATGTTATACCACGCAAGGAGTTTTGAAGAGAGCGAAACAAGTGGAAGTCTGATGGCGCAAGGTCAGGCAATTATGGTGGGTGTGGCAACACATCCCATCCAACCTCCAATAATTTTTGACAGGTGATCAAACGTGTGTGGTCTCACATTGCCATGATGGAACACAATTCCTTTACAATTAACGAGCTGTGGATGTTTGTGGATGATGGATTCGTTCAAACTGTCCAATTGCCGACAGTACACGTTTGAATTGATTGTTTGGTTCCTTGGTAGGAGCTTGAAAAACACGACATCTTTAAAATCCCACCACACTGAGAGCATAGCCTTCCTCTGTTGAATGTCTGCTTTTGATGTCATTTGAGGCGAATCATCATTTCGGGACCAAGACCGTTTGCACAGCACATTGTTGTAAACAATCCACTTCTCATCACTTGTTATCAGTCACTTCAAAAAAGGATCATTTTCCTCACGTTTAATGAGCATATTGCAGATGTTTATAGGCGTCATCAAATGAACTTCTTTGAGTTCATGCGGAACCCAAATATCGAGCTTGCTTACGTATCCCAGCTTCTTCAGGTGGTCGTGAACACTTGAATGATGGATGTTCAATGTTTCAGCAATCTCTCGTGTCATGTAACATGGGTTTGACTCAATCAATGCCTTTATTTTGTCATCATCAACCTTGGTGGGCTCGCTTACCAAGGAGCATCTTTGAGAGCAAAATCACCAGCACAGAATTTCGTGAACCATTGTTGGTGCTGACGTTCTTGTAGAGCATTGTCACCATAAACTTTATGCAACTTTTCACAAGCTTGACACTCATTCTTCCCTTTATGGAAGTAAAACAAGTGAAATATGGCAAAAATGCACAGTTTGATCTTCCATCTTCAAAGTGTTGTAAAATCTCCAAAACAACCAAATTGTTCAATTTTTTTTAAAGAATGAAGCTAGAACTGTCAGCTGTCAAATGACATAGCAATAACTTACATGCGAAGGACTCTAGTACTTCCAAAAATGACTATGCTATGTGTTGCACTAGTCAGATGACCTAATATACATTTTATTGTTTACTTTGCTCATTTATTCAGTTCTTTAGATTCCACATATAAGTGAGATCATGTGGTATTTGTCTTTCTCTGACTGACTTATTTCACTTAGCATAATATTCTCTAGGTCCATCCATATGGTTGCAAATGGTAAGATTTCATTCTTTATAGCTGAGTAATACTCCATTGTATAAATGTACCACAGTTTTTTTGTTTTGTTTTTTTTTTTAAAGATTTTATTGGGGAATTGGCGGAGGGGAACAGCGTTGAGGAATCAGGGGAGGGGAACAGACAAGTTGCTGTCTTTTTGTTCTTCAGTTTAGTTGCGGAGGATGTTGCTTCACTGTTGACATCGTCATTGCGCTCTTCCCGGATGAGGCAGATCGGTCGCTGGCCTCTGGATGTCGCTCACCGCGGCTATTCGCAGCTCATGCTTGGCTGCCAGCCGCTCACGCTGGCTGCGGGCCACTCACTGTAGCCTATGGCAGCCCACTGCAGCAGGGACTGCAGCCCACACCATCACCGGGGCTCGCACAGCCCAGCTCCAGGTGGAGCTGTTGTTAGCTGTAGAGGGCAGTGTCACTGGCCCTCATGTGGGATCCGAACCAGGGCCGCTGGCATCCCAAAACCAGCGCTTAACCAATGCGCCACTCGGCCGGCCCCTGTACCACAGTTTTTTAATCCAGTCATCCACGGATGGGCATTTCGGTTGTTTCCAAGTCTTGGCTATTGTAAATAGTGCTGCAATAAACACAGGGGTGCATATATTTTTTCGAATTAGTGTTTTGGGTTTCTCTGGATAGATACCTAAGAGTGGATTTGCTGATCATAAGGTAACTCCATTTCCAGTTTTTTGAGATACTTCCATACTGATTTCCATAGTGGCTGCACCAATCTGCAGTGCCACCACAGTGCACCAGGGTTCCCTTTTCTCCACAACCTCACCAGCACTTGTTGATTATATTGATGATAGACTATCTTTACCCCAGTGTAAATTCTTGCTTCTGTTGTCATTGATTAAATGACCATATATGAATGAATTTATTTCTGGGCTTTCTATTCTGTTCCATTGATCTATGTGTCTGTTTTTGTGCCAGTACCATACTGTTTTGATTACTATAGCCTTGTAGTATGATTTGATGTCTGGTAGTGTGATACCACTGACTTTGTTCTTATTTCTCAGGATTGCCGTGGCTATTTGGGGTCTTTTATGATTCCATATAAATTTTAGGATTATATTTTCTATTTCTAAGAAAAATGCGTTTGGGAGTTTGATAGGAATTGTGTTGAATCTATATATTGCCTTAGGTAGTATTGACATTTTAACTGTATTAATTCTTCCTATCCATGAGCATGGTATGTGTTTCCATTTATTTGTATCTTCTTTAATTTCTTTCTTCAGTGTCTTATAATTCTCTGAGTACAGGTCTTTTACTTCTTTGGTTAAATTTATTCCTAGGTATTTTATAGTTCTTGAAGGAACTGTAAATGGGACTGTTTTCTTAATTTCTCCTTCTGATAGTTTGTTATTGGTGTATGCAAATGCAACTGATTTGTGAATATTGATTTTTTTTATCCTGCCTCCTTACTGAATTTATTTATCATTTCCAATAGTTTTTTTGTGGAGTGTTTGTTGTTCTCTATATCATGTCATCTGCATATAATAACAATTTTACTTCTTCCTTACCAATTTGGTGCCCTTTTTTTTCTGTTTCTTATCTGATTTCTGTGGCTAGAACTTCCAAAACTATGTTGAATAAAAGTGGAGAAAGTGGACAATCTTGTCTTGTTCTTGATCTTAAGGGGAATGGTTTTAGCTTTTCCCCATTGAGTGATGTTAGCTGTGGGTTTATCATATATGGCCTTTATTATATTGAGATATGATCCCTCTATTCCCACTTTGCTAAGAGTTTTTATCATAAATGGTGGCTGGATTTTGTCAAATGCTTTTTCTGCATCTATTGATATGACCATATCATTTTTATTTTTCATTTTGTTGATGGGGTGTATTACATTAATTGATTTGCAGATATTGAACCAACCTTGCATACCAGTAATGAACCCCACTTGATCGTGGTGTATGATCTTCTTAATGTATTGCTAAATTCTGTTGCCAATATTTTGTTGAGGATTTTTGCATCTATGTTCATTAGGGATATTGGCCTGTAGCTTTCTTTTTTTGTAATGTCTTTTTCTGATTTTGGGATCAGGGTGATAGTGGCCTCATAAAAGAAGTTTGGGAGCCTTCCCTCCTTCTGGATTTTGTTGGAATAGTTAGAGTAGAATAGGTGATAATTCTTTTTTGAATGTTTGGTAAAATTCACTTGTGAGGCCATCTGGTCCAGGGCTTTTATTTTGGGGGAGCTTGTTGATTAATGATTCAATTTCCTTGATAGTAATCAGTCTATTCAGATTTTCTGTTTCTTCTAGAGTTAGTTGGAAGGTTGTATGCTTCTAGAAAATTATCCATTTCTTTCAGGTTGTCAGATTCGTTGGCATATAGTTGTTCGTAGTATTTTCTTAAAATTTTTTTTTATTTCTGTGGTGTTGGTTGTCACTTCTCCCCTTTCATTCCTGATTTTATTAATTTGAGTCCTCTCTCTCTTTTTTTTTTTTTTTTTTGATGAGTCTGGCTAGAGGTTTGTCAATTTTGTTTATGGTCTCAAAGAACCACCTCTTGGTTTCATTGATCTTTTGTATTGTTTTTCTGGTCTCTATCTTGTTTATTTCTGCTCCGGTCTTTATTATCTCCCTCCTTGTACTCCCTTTGGGCTTCTTTTACTGTTCTTTTTCCATTTCCCTGAGGTGTAAGGATAACATGTTGATTAGAGATTTTTCTTGTTTCTTTAGGTAGGTCTTCGTTACTATGAACTTCCTTCTTAGGACTGCTTTGGCTACATCCCAAAGATTTTGGGTCATCGTGTTTTCATTTTCGTTTGTCTCGAGGTGTCTTTTGATTTTCTCCTGGATCGCATTTTTGACCCACTCGCTATTTATTAGCATGTTATTCAGTCTCCATGTATTTGTGTGCTTTCCAGTTTTTTTCTTATAATTGATTTCTAATTTCATAATACTGTGGTCAGAGAAGATACTTGATATGATTTCAATTTTCTTAAATTTATTGAGACTTGTTTTTTGGCCTAACATGTGGTCTGTCTTGGAAAATGTTCCATGTGCGCTTGAGAAGAATGTATATTCTGTAGCTTTGGGTGAAATGCTCTGAAAATATCAATTAAATCCAACTGATCTAATGTATCATTTAGGACCACTGTTTCCATATTGATTTTATGTCTGGATTTTATGTTTTAATCTTTCCCTTGTTGTCAGTGGTGTGTTGAAATCCCCTACTATGATAGTGTTACTCTTGATCTCTGTCTTTATGTCTGTCAGAATCTGTTTTATATATTTGGGAGCTCCTATACTGGGTGTATAGATGTTTACTAGGGTTATATCCTCTTGTTGGATCGATCCCTTTATTATTATGTAGTGCCTTCTTTGTCTTTTATTATATTCTTTAATTTAAAGTCTATTTTGTCCAATGTAAGTATTTCTACTCCAGCTTTTTTCTTATTTCCATTTGTATGAAATATCTTACTCCATCCAACTATCTATATTTTTATCTTCTTACTTAAAGGAACTTTACTTGCCTCGGCATCAAGGTTTAATCACATGGGCCAGGAAGTTAGATCTAGGCAGAATTGTCATGACTACTGGTACTGGCCTAGGAGGTGTTACTTGAAATTTCTTTTTGGTTCTGATACTTATATTCTACTAATGGATGAAATTAGAGAACTTGTGTATTGAACAAATGCTGATAGTAGTTTTCATTCTGCCAAACCTGATCCATGTTTTAAAATGTAATGTTACCTCAGTGACATATCTTAACCATTGTATTTGGAATTGGTCCCCACACACCTTCCTACCTTTACATTAGTTTTCTATAGCTTTATAACATATTAACTTACTTACATGAGTTTACATACACATTTTCAGTCCACGACTGGGAATCTGCACATGTGGAGGGTCAGTGTAGTTATTTTCGATTGTGCAGAGGTTGGCCCCCCTAACCAACCCCCATCATCCCTCCCCACACACACACAGACACACACTGTGTTGGTATTTGTTCAAGGATCACCTATATATAGTGTGTATCCTCCCTTACCTTCCATCCTCTGACTAGAATGTAAGCTCCATAATGGCAGGGGTTTTTATCATTGTTTAGTTTTGTATCCCAGCACCTAGAAGGGTGTCTGAAACATAGCAAATGATCAATAAACATTTACGTCAATTGCATGCACCCCTCACATAGAAAAGAAAACTAGGAGTTGATGTGGATTTATTTGTGCCCTCTAGTCCTACCCTTCAGTGGCCAGGGCTCCATTTCTTGGTGACCCTCCTGAGCTATGTCTAGTCTATGGTGCAACCGCTGTGGCACCCTTGTCATCAGACCCCTATCATTAGTACAGTACTCAACGGAGGTGTTTTAAACTAGATTGTCATTTTGACTGACCATGTGAGACCATTTGACTATTGTCCAGAGTGCTCAGCTAAAAATGGATTGACTGATGAATTAATCCCAAATCACCACCATATATAAGAATGGGTGGCGAATTGGGAGTGGGGGGTTGTCACTTTGAGGGGTAAAATGTATAACTATTGCACTGTGTTGTACACCTGAAACTAATTAAAAATAAATAAATAAAATTAATTTAAAAAAAAAGAATGGGAAACTTTGAAACCAAGGATCATATTTACCCATTTTGCCATCTCTTCCCAAATATAGACTGAACATTTTTAAGATACACTGATTTCAAAAGAAGGTCCTGAGTTCAAACAAGACCTCTGCTTACTTGGGAAGCTGACAAACTCCCACAGTAATCCATCATCATGATTCTTTACTTCAACAGGGCATAAAATAGTACCCAGCCCCAGGGACTGGCAGGACTGTTCATAGGTATTTGGTTTTGCCCAACCTGGTTTTTCCTTAAATGATACTGATACTGGCAGTAATGTTGGGACTTGTCTCCTGTTGCCCCAGCATGTAATCACTGCCAAGCCTTGCTTCAGGGCTGGGGGAGCCACTTGCCCAAGATCCCTCTCCTGGCTGGTGAATGGGCAAGCCATGTTTCTCTGGGGGGAAATTTCTCACCTGTAGACTGAGGGCATTGGACCGGCTGGTCATAAAATTTCTTCTCTGAAAGTAAAAAAGAGTAGCAAGCAGATCAATGATTTAGAAAAAACCCTTCAAAGACCAATGGACCAACTTAGAATTACATCTCTTAAAAAGAGTTTATTACAAATATAATAAATGGGTTTAAGTTTTTAGTTATCACACAAGGCAGGTTGGCTTTATACAGAATCATAATCAACTTTTTTCTTACTGGGTGCCATTTTAATTTTGCAATAAAAGTTGTGTTCATTATCCTTGCAGTAATTTTTGCTCCTCTGGAGGGAGGTATGCTCTTGAGTTCTAATTATTAATCTGTGCTGCAAGCTGCATGAATGATGAGTAGGCTGCTGTTTGCCAGAACTTTAAGACTGCAGAGAATGCATAGGACTAGCCAAGTTCATCTCTTTACATTCTCCTTAAAAAAAGATTACATGAACTTGTTCTGATGATAGCAGGTGCATGTTTGGTGGTTGATTATTATTATACATTAGTCCTCTAAAACAACTCCTGAAGAAATAAGCCCCCAATAATGTTTTCCAGAAGCTATAAGCTCATTTAATCAGTTATTTGTTTTAGTTTAAAATAATACAACATACTTCAAGAAAAATAAAACCAACCACACAAAAATATAGACTTCCAAAGAGCCTGGACTGGGGAGTCTGACATGCTATTAACTTGCTGAGACTCACTTCATCTTTCTGGGCCTCAGTTTCCTCACCTATAAAATGGAGATGTTGAAAAAAAATAAAAAATAAAAATAAAATGGAGATGTTGGAGTGATGAAGTCTCTGATAGTTGTAGAGCTGCCCTTTTCACTATAGTAGCCATAGCCACATGACTATTAGCTCTTGTAATGTGGGCAGCCTAGCTTGTAAGTATAAAATACATACTGGATTCTGAAGACTTAGTATGAAAAAAAAAAAGTAAAATAACTACATTTTTAGTATTGATTACCAGTTGAAATAATATTTTGCATATTTTGGGTCAAATAAAATACATTAAAATTAAATCCACCTATTTTTACTTTTTTTGCGGGACAGAAAATTTTAAATTGCATATATGAATATGTGGTGTGCAGGTTAGAGTAACATACAAGTGACAAATGAGCAAGGTTTCCCCCCACATCTGTCTAAACCAATCTTCTACAAGATATTTAAAAAATTTCATATTCAGGAATATTTATTACTTCTGAAGGTAAAATTACCATTTTGATTGGTTTAAATATAGATAAATATACATTGTATGAGGGGAAATGGCACTTCTTGAGAACAAATAAATAAACGGAGACATTAAATACTTGTGTTTTCCCAATAGTATTTTGTTCGTTTGCTCCTCAAAATTTTCTGCCAAAGGTAGTCTCATTTGGACAGAAAACATGGCCCCAAGCTGCCTTCTACCTCTTCTCCAGGCATGAAATTTTTAAAAAAAATTACTTGTTTTAGCTTTAAATAAAGTCCCTGTGAATTTTGCATTCCACCTCATAATAAATTCCTGTGAAAAACTTTTTGGGAAGTTTTAAGTTACCGTCCAGTAATGTTGATGCTCTAGGAAACAGTGATCCATAATAACCTGAGGTTTCCTTGTGGCATACCAGGACTTCACCTAATTGTACTTTAAGTCTGTTGTTAGTGAAGTTAGTGTGGCAGGCTTTTTGCTTGTAAATTGTAGGATAATAGTATCCATTACATTGCAATAAGATTGAATGAGGTGTAATACAGATAAGTCATTTAGCACCCAATGAATGTTTATAAAAAATAAATATTGGTTATTATTCTTATTTGGTTCCTAATAGGTGCCATTACATAGAAATTAAGGATAGAGGCCAAGGGATTTTTCTCAGAAAATGTTGACTGTACCAAAGGAGTATAGTTTAAGTTATAACATCTTATCAAGACTGCTATAATGTCTACAGGATACCTATTTCATTTATAGTTTCATTACCATTTAGTAGGTGTTAGTAGGAAGCTGTGTGTTACAACTCAGAAACGACCCGGATTTGAATTAAGAAACCCTGAATTCTGGCCCAGGATCTGCTCCTCCTTTTAAATTTTATTTATAAGTTACACACTGTCTATGAGGAAGTTTTAAATGATTTTCAGTAAATGGCATATTCAATACTATCAATAAAAAAAAGCAAAGCCGTTTGAAGGAAGGGAGAAGGTACTATAGCAAAAACCTACAGGCTCATATATTTGTTGCAGCTGATATACTTGTTGCCTGGTGAATTTCCTGAGTTGTTAAGATTAGTGAGCTTGGGAAAGTCATTTGACATAAGCCTTTGTCTCCTCATTTCCATAACGAGGAGGTGGGACCAGGTAATGAATGGCTAAGGCCGCTTCCATTCCTAAGCACTGAACTTTTAAGTCAGACAACCTGGTTCAAATTCCACCTCCAGGGGCCGGCCTAGTGGCGCGGTGGTTAAGCGCTGGCCTGGGAAGCCAGCGGCCCAGGTTCGGGTCCCACATCTAAGGGCCAGTGACACTGCCCTCCAAAAAAATAAATAAAATAAAATACATTTTGGGCCGGCCGAGTGGCGCGGTGGTTAAGAGCTGGCTTGGGAAGCCAGCGGCACCGGTTCGGTCCCACATGTGAGGGCCAGTGACACTGCCCTCAAAAAAAAAAAAAAAAAAAAATTCCACCTCCAGTATTTGCTAGCTGGATGAACTTGAGCAACCAAACTTTCTGAACTTGTTCCTTCCTCTGAAATGAGAATGGTATGAAAGTCAAATTTGATGTCAATGAAAGTTCAAATCTGATACTTAGAAAGTGCTCAATTAATGTTGATTTCCCCTAAGAATTCTAGAAAATTCTAACACCAGCTCAGTTGTAGTGTCGCTTTATTGCTCTGCTACCCTTTTCCAAAATAAATACATTTAATTTTACAAACAGGATCACCTGGAACTTAAAGCCCAAGAATTCCAGAGAAAGTGGTCTTTTGTAGAAGTAGAGAGGATCACCAAGAAAATGACCTTCACCACCAACACTCTGCTTCTGGAAAATGGTTGTAAGAGCAGATGGAGGGGTTTATTTTAGTTGGAGATAGATTCACACTAATTTGTAACTGGCTAATTTCTGTTGAGCAAATCTTAACGAGGCAAAGGGCTGTGGAATGCCCGAAGGGGTGTGGTGGCAAGTGAAGAGATGTGCAGAAAGGAGAGGGTGGAGAAGTCCAAAAGCCAAACTTTCTGACCTCAGGATTTATGCAGGGTTGGCCCTGCCCTTGCTTGGAACAGTGAGAGGAGGTGGTTAGCTTTCAGACCTTCCCATCCTGTTAGGAAAGCACTCCCGATCTGGGGCATGACTCTGCATATGTGCTTGTGAGCTAAGGTGGAGCTGGCTCAGGGAGCTTGCACCCACACCTAGGCACCTGAGTAGGAGGTGCATTCCCAATTAGGTGCGTGCTCACCCCACACAGATCTGTGGGGCTGTGGCTGAGATATCAGCTGAGCATCGGAGTCCCCACCACTTTGGGACCCCGGAGTTCCTCTGGGCATGCAAGCCAAGTTGTAATCAGAATTCTCAAGTAGAGCCATGGGTTGGTTTTGGGTTTTGTTTTTTGTTTTTTTTCTTTTTTTTTTCTAAGGTCCATGGCAGCCTTATGGGGCATCTAGTTAGGCAGCTAGTTCAGTGGAGAGTAGAGAGCCAATAAGTCTTCCTTTTGTTGGAAAGCCCAGCTCTGATTAAGATACTACCACTCCCCACCCCCCAGTCTCCTTCCTCCCCCCCCCCCCGAGTAGTGTCAGGGCTTCTTTTTCCGATTTATGAACTAGGACACATTTTATGCTTGCTGCTTTTGGTCTGTGCGTGACAGGAAAGAAAGTGTCCTCGCCAAAAAAGCAGTGACCAGTACTGGCCATCAGCTGGGCTCACTCTTGCAGCACCTCTGAAATACCTTTAGCCTTGGGGAGTCACTGGATGGCTCCCCGTGGGCTTAAATGCTCCTGCTTCTGAAGCCTCAGATGGGGAACAAACAGCAGATTCTCTGGGGACAGCTCTCCAGAGTGAGGCAAAGTTTCCAAAGGTGTCATACAGGTGGAAATCTAGCTCTCTGACTGGAACAGGCTTGCTGCAGACAAGGCGGTTCTGGAAAGAAAAAAGAAAGAAAGGAAGAAAAAAAATCCTTCAAGGATCTTAACGATGTGAAAACATTTTTGTAACAAAGAAAGAACAAGCCTCTACAAGAAGGCAAGTGCAGTAAAGATCTCTGAATGGTTGCATTTTGGGTTTGAAATTTCAGCTGCTTCTGTCTTTAAGCCCAAGGGAGGCCCTCCAACCTCAGTGAGCTCTTTCCTGGGGCGATGTGCCAGCCCTTATGGTGGGCAATGTGCCAGCCAGTATCAGCATCCCAGCAAGTGTGGGAGTCTATCTTCTCAAACCAGGTCTGTTGAGGGGGAGAAGAATCAGAGTAGGTGTATTAGGGGTGCTTTGGATGCAGCTATTGGTGGCTGGGTATGGGTGGGGCTGGCTGTGCTGCCTGGGGCTGCATGCTGCCATCTGGAGCTACAGTCACGTTGAGGCAGTGCCTGCACCACCCATGGGCGTGGAAACCCACTGTCTCCAGACAATAAAGGACAATGAAGAAGGCCGCCCAGTGCATGGGAGCAGGCGTGGTGCAGATCCATCTAGACCCGTGACTTTTAGGGATGGTCACCACCAGTGCTTGTGGATGATCACAGGAGCAGAAACTGCAGACAAAGACCAGCCTCGCACACCCTGGGCTGCCCCCTAGTTGTTGGAGAGTGGGCCCTTCTTGGCGCAAAGTCCAGGTCCTTGACAACTCAGGCAAAGAACTGAACGAGATACCGGAGTAAAAGTAGTTTATTAGAAGAGATAGTACATTTCAAAGAAGTAGAAGTAGGCCCGAGCAGTAGAGCATGGCTCAAGGGCCCATTATTAGAAGAGAAATTACTTCAAGGAGTTTGGAATATATGGAACGGGCCACGCGCAAAGGCGAGGCTCAAAAGGCTCGAAAAGGAAGGAAGGCGGTCAAAGGGGAAGAAGCGGTCAAAAAGAGCAATGGTCCAAAGGGAGAAGCGATAAAAAAAGGGCGGACTTCCCAGGACTTGGAGTTTTTATCCTTTTTTCTCTAGAATGGGCTGTTCCTCTCTGGGCATGGACCACTTGATTGGAAGTTCTGGGTGCAGAGGGGAGGTTACCTGGAAGGTCACATTCTGTGGGAACTGCAGGAATGCAGAGACCCAATGCCTGACTCTAACTGCCTGTCTACTTTTTCCCTTGAGAGATGTGATCCCCATAAAATCTCTATGGGAAGTTGAGGGACAGGAGGTCTTTTCTTCTGTATCTGCTTCCTGCTGGGCAAGGCCCTAGAGCTGTCCCTGCCTATTTGGGGAATTCAGGGAACTCTCGCCCTAGCTGATTTCAAGATGAGAGGAAAGGGTCTTGAGCTCCGCCTGAAAGACCGCACGCTGGCTTCTTTGGTTCTGACTGGCAATCTTGGTGGGGTGTCATCTGTATCCCTAAGACCCCTGAATGAGGAAAAATAGATTTTTTTTAAAAAAGATTTTATTGGGGAATCGGGGAAGGGGACTGTTCTTCAGTCTAGTTGTGGAGGACATTGCTTCACTGGCCCATATTGGTGTCGTCATTGTGCTCTTCCAGGATGAGGCAGTTTAGTTGCCGGCCTCTGGATGGTTGCTCATCGTGGCTATTGGCAGCTCACGCTAACTGCCAGCAACTCACGCTGGCTGCCAGCCACTCACTGTAGCCTATGGCAGCCCACTGCAGCAGGGGCTGCAGCCAACACCATCACCAGGGCTCGCACAGCCCAGCTCCAGGTGGAGCTGTTGTTAGCTGTAGAGGGCAGTGTCACTGGCCCTCATATGTGGGATCCGAACCGGGGCCGCTGGCATCCCAAAACCAGCTCTTAACCAATGCGCTTCTTGTCTGGCCCGAGGAAAAATAGATTTTAATTAATAATCTGTTAGTTCTCATGAAGCCTGTGGCCATTCAGCCCATCACTCAGGTGGAATCAGTTGTCTGGGCCCAGAGTGGGTTTGGCATTAAGCTGAGTAGGGGATATTAAGAACTCACAGGCTTTCAAGTAGCTATCTGAAGCAAGGGTAGGAGACTTCTATTGTTTAGGATTCACAAACTTATTTATAAAACAATCAAGAAGCAGGTTAGGGGCTGGCCGAGTGGCGTGTTGGTTAAGAGTTGTCTTGGGACACGAGCTCTGAGCAGCAGGGCCCCGGTTCATATCCCACATAGGGCCAGTGATGCTGCACCCTCTACAGCTAGGATGGTGAACAACAGCTTGACCTGGAGCTGGGCTACTGTGAGTTGCAGGCAATGGTGTGGAGTGCAGCCCCTGCTAAGTGGGCTGCCATTAGCCACTGTGAGCTGCTGTCCAATGGCCGGTTAGCAACTGCCTCACCCGGGAAGAGCCCACTGATAATACCAGCATGGGACAGTGAAGCAACGTCCTCCACAACTAGACTAAAGAACAAAAAAAGGGACATCAAGTTGTCTGTTCCCCTTCCCTGATTACCCAATGCTGTTCCCCTCCCCCAATACCCCAATAAAATCTTTAAAAAAAAAAAGAAGCAGGGGGTATCTTTAGTCTAGGATTCACAAACTGGTTAGAAGAGTAATCAAAGCCAAGAGCTAAGAAACTAAGGAACTAGGGAGGAGACTTAACATTTCTATACTTAACATTCCTATAAAAAAGAAAACTTAAAAATTTCTCAGTGGTGGGAGTGCTGCTCAGTTGGCCGGTAACACTAGGTGGGTAGAAGTGGTGAGGCTCAGGCAGCCTTGGATTTGATGGTCTTGTCTCTTGGGTTGCTCTTAGGGTATGTGCTTCCCTTCTTCAGATCACCTTCTTGAAGCACGTGAGGAGGCTCTGGAGACCCAGGCACTTGGAATAGCCTTGAGGCGCCTCCTGTCTGCCGCCCATTTTGTTGGCCCCAGCTTAGGGCAGGGCTGTTATAGGATCTTGCGCTGGATGTGGAAATGGGGTCCACTTTTTGATAGCCTTTTAGGATCTTTCTTGAAGGGACTTTAGAGGCTCTCTGTCACACACAATTCCAAGAAGACTAGCGAAAAGTGGAAAGTTGTAGACACAATGGTCAGCTCTCAGCTCTTTTCTGTGGGCAACAGTCTGACTGAGGAAGCTTGTGTGTCCTCCTACAAGAATGTTCAGGCTGTTCTAGGGCTGCTTCCTGGGCTCCACAGGCCACGTAGCTGCTAACAAGCCTCTTAGCTGCCTGTGAGTCTGTTCTGGGTTTTGTGGTGTTTGGTTTTATTGAAATAGAAAACGTAAACAGCAGAATGAAATACCATCCAGAGCCTCCCTTGGGCTCTGGTCTATGTGTCTTTCATGTTGCTTTCTTAGAGAGGCTTTGACCATGTGGAGTTGGGTCTGAGTTGCAAGGAGGTTTGAGAGCTGGGAGTAAATTTTTACAATAAATACAGATTTGCATACCTTAGATTATTTTCCCAGCACCCATGCCCCACCACAAAAATAAAAGAAAATAAGAACAAATAGAAAACCCATGAAAATTAACAGTAACCATATACTTCATTCACTTTTCCTGCCAGAAATACATATTATTCTAAGACTACTGATGATATGCTATTGAGAGACTTACACAGGCTACACATCAGTTCCTCCCTTAATGTTACTGTTTTCTGATGGAATAACACACACACACACATGTGCTCACGCACTGGCATGCATTCTGATACACAAAAGAATTAGGAAATAATGCAAGAATTTTTAAGTGCTAAGTTGTGTGGCACAGACAATGTATGCTATAGATGTACAGAGAGGGGAGCTAACTATGGATTGGAATGGCTGGCTAGGGCTGGAGCCTAGATTGAGGGATGGGTAAGTTTGGGTTGAGGTATAGGAGAGTGAAAAGCTGAGTTCCATGGCAGAGAGCAATCCTAGAAGAGCTGCTCTGATTAGGTGGGAAAGACTATCAATTAACATGCTTTTGGCTTCAAGTAACAGTAAATCCTGACTCGTATGTCTTAAACAGTAAGGACAAAAATTCTTTTTTAATTGTATAACTGTTTTGGCATGGTTTTTAATGTGGTAACCAATCAGAATGGATCCTGGCCATGTGATGGAGTAGGGTTTTGGAGGCCTCTGCTATGGCCAGCATTTATTTACCCATTGTGAGGGGATACGGAAAGTCTAGCAAATTCCAGTGGAAGGTGAGACATAGGGGTGATAGAGTCACTCAGGAGGCACTGGACAGCAGCCATTAACAAAGCAGCACAGGAATATTTCAATATGCTAGCATCCCATATGGTTGGTCTATTGTGTACCAGCTAAATATGAGCCCTGGACAAGACAAAGGTATTTTCTCACACAGGAGAATTTTAGAGATAAGACCATTCCAGATGGTTAATTCAGTAGTCCAAGGTCTTCATCAAAGACCTGGTTCTTATAGTATTCTCTCCTGCCATCATAGTATGTCACATTCTCATGACAATATCCAGAGGTGGAACAAAGGACGTTTTTTTCCTCCTGTTTTTCTTTTTATCAGTCAAGGATATGTCTATCAGAAATCTCCCATCAGATCTCCACGGGAATTGCACAGCACTGCAGTCCCTGACCCAGGAATGGCAAGGACGAATCCCTTGGGATGAACGAGGGGCTACTTCCCTGAAGCACATGCTCGCCTCCTGGAGGAGGATGTATACTTGGAAGAACTTGAGGATTTCTCAGGGAGAAAAGAGAAAATGGCATTGGGTAGGCAACCAATAGTGTGTGCAATGAATAGTGTGAACCCACTTATAGAAGGCCTTCTCCAGGTAGAGAAACCGATTTAATCAGTAGAACCATTTGCATAATGATAATGACCATTTGGTGAGCACTTACTATGTACTTCCCTGTTTTCCATAATTACATTCCCAACACCAGTCCCCAAGCATTCCAAACACTTTACATGCATTATGTCATTGAATTCTCATGAACCCCTGAAATGATGCAACTGAGCACCAGAGGGACTATACAAGTTTACCGTGCACAGTTTACACAGGCACTAAGTGACAGCGCTGGGGCAGGTGGTGTAATGGAACTATCATTTCATTACAATGGTGTATTGAATAGATTGGGAGGCAGAGAGGTTGATGGCATGGATACCAAATAGGAAGCTGTGGAAATAATGTTGCTTGGAGATGATAAGAGCTTGGGTAACTATTATAAGAAATTTTGAGCACCAGTTACGTGTGAAGCATTTCGTCAGGCAGGTTATCTCATTTAATTTCTTCATTCTCACAAGAATTCTATGGAATAGATATTTTTTACTGTGGTAAATAAAACACAGAACATTAGATTTGCCATCTTAACCACCTTCAAACTGTACAGTTCAGTAGTATTAACTATCTTTGCATTGTTGTGCAACAGATCTCTAGAACTTTTTCATCTCGCAAAGCTGAAACTCTATACCCAGTAAACACTAATTTCCCCCTTCCCCTTTCTCTAGTCCCTAGGCAATCACCTTTCAACTTTCTGTTTCTATGATTTTGACTACTTCAGATACTTTATGTAAGTAGAATCATACAGTATTTGCCCTTTTGTGACTGGTTTATTTCACTCAGCATGATGTCCTCAATGTTCATCTATGATTTTCTTTTAAGAAGCTGTCTAATACTCTATTGTACGTATACACCACATTTATTTCATCCATTCTTATGCCGATGGACATTTGGGTTGCTTCCACTTTTTGGCTATTGTGAATAATAATGCTATGAACGTGGGTGTGCAAATATCTCTTTGAGGTGCTGCTTTCAATTTTCTTGGATATACACTTAGAAATGGGATTGCTGGATCATATAATTCTATTAATAGTTACATATGACTTTATGTAATTTTATATAGTTATGTGATACATAATCATATAATTCTACTTTTCATTTTTTTGCGAGACCTCCATACTGTTTTCCATAATGGCTGTTACATTTTACATTCCCACCAACAGTACACAAGGATTCCAATTTCTCTGCATCCTTACCAACACTTGTTATTTTCTCTCAAACACAGTAGTCATCCTAATGAGTGTGAGACGGTATCTCATTGTGGTTTGATTTCTACTTCTCTCTCTTTTTTTTTTTTTTGAGGGCAGTGTTACTGGCCCTCACATGTGGGACCGAACCGGGGCTGCTGGCTTCCCAAGCCAGCGCTTAACCACCGCGCCACTCAGCCGGCCCAATACTTCTCTTAAGGTTAGTAATGTTGAACATCTTTTCATATGTTTATATGTCATCTTTGGAAAATTCTCTATCCAAATCTTTGCCCATTTTTAATAAGGTTACTTTTTTGTTTTGTCTTTTTTTTTTTTTTTTTTTTGAGGCAGTGTCACTGACCATCATATGTGGGATTCGAACCGGGGCCTCTGGCATCCCAAGCCAGCTCTTAACCACTGCGCCACTCGGCCAGCCCCTGTCTTTTTTTTTTTTAAAGATTTTGTTGGGGAATTGGGGGAGCGGAACAGTGTTGGGGAATTTGGGGAGGGAAATAGTGTTTGGGGAATTGGGGAAGGGGAACAGCCAAGTAGTTGTCCTTCAATCTTAGTTGTGGAGGGCACAACAAGCTCAGCTCTAAGTCCAGTTGCATTGCTCAACTCATGGTGTTGTGTTTAATTAGTTGCGGGTGGGTGTAGCCACCATCCCATGAGGGAGTCGAACCAGCAGCCTTGTTGTTAAGAGTACACGCTCTATCCCCTGAGCCACCTGGGTGGCAGCTCAGCTCAAGGTGCTGAGTTGCAGGCTGGCATATCCCACCATCTCTAACCGGCAGTCTTGTTATTAGGAGCATGTGCTCTCACCAGCTGAACCATCCTGCCACCTGTTGGCTGCTCAGCAGCAACTCAGCTCTGGCGCAGCTCACTGGCCCATGTGGGAATTGAACCAGCAACCCTGTTTCTCAGAGCTCACACTCTTGAGCAAGCTCTTAACTAACTGAACCACTTGGCCAGCCCCTGTTTTGTCTTGTTTTGAGTTGTAGAAGTTCTTTATATATTTTAGATATTAACCCCTTATCATGTATATTATTTGCAGAAGTTTCCTCCCATTTTGTAGGTTGCCTTTTCACTTATTGTTACTGCAGGGTAAATATTTTTATACTAATTACTGCAATTAATAAATTAATAATTCAGGGGCCGGCTGAGTGGCGTGGTGGTTAAGTGCTGGTTTGGGAAGCCAGAGGCCCCGGTTCGGGTCCCACATATGAGGGCCAGTGACACTGCCCTCAAAAAAAAACACACACACAAAAAAAATAAATTAATAATTCAGTAAATTGTCCATATGGCTCTTTCCTCAAATACATAGTGAGATACTTAAGAGCCTTTTCTTGTCTTTTTAGCCCTAACATCAACACAATGCCTGCTCAATGTTTCTTGAATGAGAGAATAAACTGAGCCTCAGAGGTTATGTGGCTTTCTGAAATTTGCACCACTACCAAGAGGCAGTATCAGAATTTGAATTCAGGGTTTTGGGATGCAAAATTAGTTTTCTTTCAATTATATCAGTGATTCTCTAATCACTCTCAAACATCTTCCTGATCCAAAAGCCTGAGTCCTCTCTTTGATTTCGTGGGTGAATAATGCACAATTCTAGCGAATTTCATTGTTAAATACGATGAAGGCTAATTGCTAGAAACCTACTGAGGGAGTTAGTAAATATTACTAAAATATGATATTCATTAACCAAAATTAGCACATCACTTGAGGTTCCTGAGTACTCAACAGCCATGTTTCTCCCAAGAAGTCCAACTGCTGCTTGGTGCTTAGCAATGTTACGATGTTTCTTCTGCACATAAACACATAGGTAGCTGGACCAGGAACTTTGGAAATGTTTTGGTATTATCTAGTAGAGTTGAAGTTACAATCTGAAGACTCACAATTTCACTATTATGTATATACCTTATACCTGTGCTGTCCAATATGGTAGCCTCTTGGCTACATGTGACTGTTTAAATTTTCATTAAGTAAAATGAAATAAAATTTTAAGTTCCTCAGTCACATTGGCCATAGTTCAAATTCTCAGTAGCCACATGTGGCTGATGGCTACTGTATTATCCAAACACAGATGTAAAATATTTTCATCATTGCAGAAAGTTCTCACAGGTAGCACCGTACTAAAGAAATTTGTGCACATGTTCACCTGGAGCCATAAACAAGAATGTTCCTACTCCACTAGGAAGTGTCCATCAGCTTAAGTGTCCATTTAGCAGTAGAATGGAGAAAGGCTTATTCATATGATGAAATATTATGCAACTGAAAATGATTGAAGAGAGCTGCATGCAACAAAGTAGATGCATCTCACATATGTAAGATTGAGCAAAAGAAACAAGACACAGAAGAATACATACAGATTATCATACAGATCTCACATTCATACAAAGTTTAAAATCATGTAAAACTCTACTATATTATTTAGTATACAGTAGTCCCCCCCCTTATCTGCAGATGCCTGAAACTACAATTATACCAAACCCTATATATACTGTTTTTCCCTATACATACATATCTATGATAAAGGCTAATTTATAAATTAGGCACAATAAGAAATTTAAAAAAATAGCTAACAATAAAATAGAACAATTATAACCATGTACTATAATAAAAGTTATATGAATGTGGTCTCTCACTCTCTCTGATGACCAATCTGATAACCAGATGGGTCCTAAGTGACTAACTCATCCGGGGAGCTTATACAGTGTGAAGATGCTGGACAAAGGGATGATTCACTTCCCAGGCAGCATGGAGCTAGATGGCATGAAATTTCATCACGCTACTCAGAATGGTATGTAGTTTAAATCTTATGAATTGTTTACTTCTTGAATTTTCTATTTAATATTTCCAGACCTCGGCTGACTGTGGGCTACCAAAACTGTAGAAAGTGAAACTGTGGATAAGAGAGCACTGTTGTACTATGGTAAAATAGTAAAGAAAAGCAAGGAAATGATTACCCCAGTGTTAGGGTAATGCAAGGAGAGTGGTACTTTTCTAATTAGTCTTCATGGAAACCTATGCCAGTGGTTTGGTGAAGGAAATGCTTTTGTTCTCTTAGAGTACTGAGGAGGAAGATAGTAAGACTAACTATCTCGGGCCGGCCGAGTGTTTCAGTTGGTTAAGAATTGGCTTAGGGCTGGCAGAGTGGCGTGTTGGCTAAGAGCTGGCTTGGGATGCCAGAGGCCCTGGTTCAGATCCCACATATGAGGGCCAGTGACATTGCCCTTTACAGTTAAGGTGGTGAACAACAGCTCCACCTGGAGCTGGGCTGCTGAGAGCCGCCAGTGAAGGTGTAGCTGCAGCTCCTGCTGCAGTGGGCTGCCATAGGCTACAGTGAGTGGCCGGCAGCCAGTGTGAGCAGCTGGCAGCCAGCGTGAGCTGCCAATAGCCGCGGTGAGTGACCCTCCAGAGGCCGGCAACCGATCTGCCTCCCCCAAGGTGAGCGCAATGATGATACCAACATGGGCCAGTGAAGCGATGTCCTCCACAACCAGACTGAAGAACAAAAGGACAGCAACTTACCTGTTCCCCTTCCCCGGTTCCCCAACACTGTTCCCCTCTCCCAATTCCCCAATAAAATCTCTCTAAAAAAAAAAAAAAGTTGGCTTAAGAGCTCGAGATCTGAGCAACAGGACCACCGGTTCCATTCCCACTGAGCACCGGTGACTCTGCGCCCAAGCTGAGCTGTCACTGAGCTGCCAACAGGAGTCAGGATGGCTTAGCTGATGTAACAAGACTGCCTGTTCAATGGTGACTATGCCCACCCCAACTTAGACTGAATTTGGCACCTTGAGCTGAACTGCTGCCCAGATGGCTCAGTGGATAGAGCATGCATTCTTAACAACAAGGCTGCTGGTTCAACTCCCGCATGAGATGGTGGCTACACCCACCTGCAACTAAGATTGAACACAGCACCTTGAGCGTAGAGGCCACGAGCTGCAGAAGGGAAGTCAGATGGCAACTGGCACCCTCCACAACGAAGATTGAAGAACAACAACTTGGCTGGTCCCCTTCCCTGATTCAACACTGTTCCCCTCCCCTAATTCCCCAATAAAATCTTTAAAAAAAAAAAAAGACTAACTATCTCAGTTAATTAATCAATCCATATAAGTCCCTTCTGAGGTACATGCTATAGACTGAATGTTTGTGTCACTCACCCACCAAAATACATATGTTCAGACTTATTCCCAAAGGTGATGGTATTACAAGCTTGGGCCTTTGGGAGGTGATTAGGTCATGGAAGTGGAACCCTCAGGAATGGGATCAGTGCCCTTATAAAAGAGGCCGCAGGGAGCTTCTTGGACCCTTCTGCCCTGTGAGGACACCTTGAGAAGACTGATGTGTCTGAACCAGAAAGAGGGCTCTCATTAGAGAACCTACTGGCACCTTGATCTTGGACTGCCATCTCCAGAACTCTGAGAAATAAATTCCTGTTGTCTATGAGCCACCCAGTCTGTGGTCTTCTGTGTAGCAGCCTGAACAGGCTAAGACAGGAGGCTATTAGGTGTGGGCTTTATTTGACATATTACCTTAAAATGAGCGTGATATAATTTACCATTTTCTCCTGATGGAATTATCTGAAAAGTTTACAGGGATTATAGTCATTTTATATTCCACTTAAAAATAAAATCCTGGCACCTTGAGCTCTGCTGCCCGGATGGCTCAGAGGATAGAGCATGTACTCTTAACAAGGCTGCCGGGTTCGACTCCCACATGGGATGGTGGCTATGCTCACCTGCAACTAAGATTGAACACAGAACCTTGAGCTTAGAGGCCACGAGCTGCTGACGGGAAGCCAGATGGCAACTGGTGCCCTCTGCAATGAAGATTGAAGAAAAACTTGGCTGGTCCCCTTCCCCAATTCCCCCACACTGTTCCCCTCCCCCAATTCCCCAATAAAATCTTTAAAAAAAAAATCCCATTTATTTACCCCCTACACTAAAAATTTTGCCTCACTTCTTCTTGCTAGTCATTTTGAGTAGGAAGAAGAGGAAGGATAGAAACTGATACATGTGTGTGGCCCAGAGTCAGTGTGAGGTTCCAACAGAGTTGCTGATGGATGAACAGTGCTTCAAAAAAACGGGTCAATGCTTCCACCATCAGACACAGTTCCAACGTGGGAAGAGGATTGGCCACATCAACAAGCAGTTCTCTGACTCCAGCAGGGTGTCCGAGAATTCAAATTAATTCTAACAGTAGCTACAGATAGCATCAGATTCCACAGGTTAAGGGTTCAGTCCTTCAAGACTGTCCATTCCCCATCCTTTACACACACACACACACACACACACACACACACACACACACACACACACTTCAGGAGCCAGGTTCTTACCTGTGCTTCTGACCAACTGGCTATAGACTGGAAGCTATTCAATTCATGATGCTCCCCCTTTTTTATTTATTAAATGAAAGCCATGTACATTGGCAGCGACATCTCAAATACCGTTGCTCAAAGTCTGAAGATGACTGGAAAAAGAATAAGAATGAGGACAATAATAAATATAGTGGATTCAACAGACAGCAGAGTTGGAAAAAGTTTTTGTTGTCCAACATAAGTCTGTAAACTGTCAAGGAAGGAAGATGCCAAAAAAGTTGGATCCAGAAGATCTGGAGACTGGCTAAGGTCATGAATTTGTCGATGACGAGAAGATAAAATAATTTGTCGATGACGAGAAGATAAATCTAAACGAAAGTCACTATGATTCCAAATACCTGTAATATGATGTTGAATCTGTTCCCAACTACGGGCAGAAGAATTAACCTCCAAAGGGGTAACACAAATCCAAGTGTACGTATGATGGCATCTGAAAGAATTTCTAACCTTGAGAGTCATTAATTCATTACCTATGTGGAGCACAGCTTCCTCAAGGGCATTAACCTTAGCATCTAGCTTTCTCTCTATAAGTTCTTGAGTAGCTAAAGCTAAAGAAACATTCTTTGACAGTTGGTCTACATGTTGGGCAGTATGTATGTTTTGTACAAGTGTCGTGGTGGAGGCAGCAAAAGAACCTATAATAGCTATTAGAGCAGCAATTCCTAGAATAAATTCTGCAACTACAGGTTTCAATCTGACTAAAGAATTAGTAACTATCTGAAGAATCTGTAATCCTGGGTCTGAATTCCAAGGAGAATCTAGTTTAACTAGTAGGAGCAAGTAAGGAGGTTGTTGAACGATAAACAATGCTAGGAGATCTGTGGTAGGAGATGCATAGGAGCTGATAACACATTTTGTACGTGAGATACTGAACAGGGAATTATTATGAGTCATACTAAAAATACTATGATGAGTAACCATAAGAAAAACATAAAGTGCTGTAACACAGGCTTCAAGGAAATACAAAGTAGGATTTTTAGAAGAAGGCCGGTAAAAAGTAACAGGAGCGGTGGCAAGGACAGCAGTCCATAGGTGAGGCTGAGCTTAAGAACGATTAAAATTGGTTGATAATATGGGAGGAACCCATCCATTAACATGCCACCGATTGACAGGTAAATTGTGAGGAACATAATCATCTTTCCACAAGTAAGTAGCGGATGCTGACAGGTAAGCATGAAAATCCTGTATGGATTGAGGTATAGACCAATCAAAAATATTCAGAGGATATTGTTTAAGAGGAAAAGCGACAGCTTTAGAATACAAGCAAGGAATCCAGATTGGAAAGTCAACATCGTCATTAATAAGTGGCCAGTAACTTTTGTCCTGTTCAGAAGATTTGAGACAACTCTGAAATTTGGATGGACATAGGGCGAGATCAGAAGGAGTTTCCAGGGGCTTCCAAGGGGCTCGAAAAGTAAAAGGCCACACCTTACATAGATAGGAGACATTGTCGTCTGGAGGAGGTACAATAGGAGAGGATGTAAGTACAGTCTTAAATGAATTAGGAAGGCAGCCAGGTATAGACATGGAAAAACTGAGTTGGAAACAAATAGGAGGGCCATTAGATTGGCCGAAAAAAGAAAAATTAGTGTCAGATTGGTGAGTGATAAAGGAGGACATTCCCCCCAAAATTTGAGTGGCATTATTATATAATTGGTTTAGAGTCCCAAGTGGTGAGTTGTAGAATTGGTGGTTGAGGAACATTATGCCCAATTAACAGTACTTCCGGAAACAGTCAATACCTGACAATAAATAATAGCAAGCATGGCCAGGAACATCGTTGAAGGAGTAGGCTGCAGTCCTTGTTCGTGAACAATGTCCTCTGCTGCTTTCGTTAGTGACTTCAGCTGATCCCAAGTAGGTGGTAGAGAAGAGCGTGTGGATCTGGCAGAGTGATGCCCACGAAGCGGAGGAGGAGGTGGAGAATGAGAACTGGGTGGCCCAGCAGAAGGCCTACTCTAGAGAGGTGGAGATGGGAGGGGCGTCAGCAGCCGGGGAGACCGAATCGGCGGCGGCGGAGCCGGATGGGAAGGAGGCAGTGGGCAGCGAGACATAAGGCCGGATCAAACGATCTGGAATCCAGACTGGAGTGTCTGTGTCCTGAGGAAATATACAAGCATACCCTCTTCCCTGAGTTAACAGTATTCCTGTCCCCTCCAGGTACCGGTTAACAGATCCTTCCATTTTACTAAAGCCATAGGTTGACACAGATCAGGGTTCCAGTGTTTATACATAGATGAGTGTCCTGATGTGTCTATATTTAAAATATTGATGACAAAAAGGGCATGTTGTAAAATCTGATGAGGGGACACATATTTATATTCATTATCCTGTAATTTTGATATTTGAGTCTCCAGGGCGTAAACCACGAGGGTTGATCCCAACAGTTGGAGACAAAAAATATTGAGGGCATAGATGACAATTTCTGACGATCTGGCGAGCTTGTTCTCAAGTGAGTCGAAACTGTTGTCTTAAAGCAGTTGAGTTTTGGTAATGTTGACGATGTGAATTAATAGCTGTCTGTAAAGCAGTGAGGTGTATATGTCGAGTATACTCGTCTGCCTGTGAGTTTCCCAGACTTAGGGGTCTGGGCAAATTGGAATGAGCCTGAATGTGACTTACATGAAATATCTGTGTACGGGTGTGGATAAAACCTTGAAGTTGGAGTAACAGGGGAATAATTGAAGTCTTATTGTGGGGTATGGCAGCTGTCTCTATCTGTGGAAAGAGTCGGGCAATATTCTGTGAATCCGTGTATAAATTAAAGGCTTTATCCTTTAAGTAAGAAAAAGCAAAAATGACTGCAACCAATTCTGTCTGCTGGGCAGAAGTCTTAGAGGTCTTTTGTACATGTGGAACTGAATTTATGATAGTAACAGCAATTCCATTAGAGGACCCATCAGTCTAAACTAAAGCTGCTGACAGAGGAATAGGAATTATAAAAGGATGTCTATTAAGGAACTATAAGACAGGATTTTTATGTAGGTGATACAACAATTGTCCTGTAAATGTACAGATAGTTATTTGCCAATCCTCATTAAACTGTAAAAGTTGATTGGGTTGTTCTTTGTTATATGGTAGAATTATGGAAGCAGGCTGTTTGACAAAGAGCTCAATACTGCGTTTCCTCCCTTTTAAACTTAGAAGTGCAGTAAGAGATGGATACGATGTAACTATCTTTTTTGATGTTGCTGGTAAATGTATCCATTCCAGGACTCCATCCTGCCATAAGCACCCTGTAGGAGTAATACAGGTGGACAATAAAAGAGACCAAGGCAGTGAATGATTTAAATACCACAAGGTGGCAGTATTGATCTGTTTTTCAACAGCGGTTAAAGCCTTAGATGCCTCAGGGGTGAGGCTCCTGGGAGACAGGATCGAAATCCCCTTGTAAAATATTAAACAAAGGTTTTAAATCTGCAGTAGTAAGTTTAAGCAGAGGCCGAATCCAATTAATATCTCCTAATAATTTCTGGAAATCAGTTAAGGTCTGTAAATGATCTTTCCTAAGTTCTAAAGGTTGGTGGGTATTAAAGAAAGTATGTAATATTCTGCCCAAATAAGAAAAGGGTGGCTCCGTTTGGATTTTTTTAGGTGCTATTTGTAACCCAGATTTTTCTACGCCTATGTTTGTTTGTTTTTTGGGTTTTTTTTGAGGGCAGTGTCACTGGCCCTCATATGTGGGACCCAACCGGGGCCGCTGGCTTCCCAAGCCAGCGGTTAACCACCATGCCACTCGGCCGGCCCAACACAGATTTTTCTAAAGTTAATACAGTGACTGTCAGAACTGTTTGTAAGGTTTCTCTATTTGAATGAGCAATTAAGATATCATCCATATAATGTATTAAATACGCTTCAGGGAAATCCTGTCTAACAGACTGAAGAGCAGCATCTACAAATTTCTGACAAAGAGTAGGACTATTTTCATTCCCTGTGGGAGAACTTTCCACTGATATCTCTGATAAGGTTGTTTAAAAATTTCCGAAGGAATGCTAAATGCAAACCTTTGACAATCCAAGGGGTATAAAGTGATAGAGAAAAAACAATCCTGTAAGTCAATGACCACAATATTATAATCTTTAGGAATAGCAGAGGGTGATGGCAGTCCACGTTGTAAAGCACTCATGTCTTCCATAGTTACATTAACAGCTCTTAAATCCTGTAACGTCTCCATTTACCCGATTTCTTTTTTATGACAAAAATTGGAGTGTCCCAAGGACTGTTAGTGGGTTCTATATGACCTTGTTTTAATTGTTGTTGTATTAACTGTCTTGCTGCTGATATTTTTTCAGATGAAAGGGGCCATTGTTCAACCCACACCTGAGAATCATTTTTTCCAAGTTATGGGATCAGCAGTCTGAGAAACAATTGCCCTATCTATAAATTTTGATACCCCAGTCCAGCTTTATCAGACTTAGGTTGTACATTAATAGGATATAACTGTCCTTGTTGGTTTTTTCCAAGTCCTTTTTGAGAATCAAATCCCATTTGTAATATCTGAGAAGTAACTTTAGTGCCAGGACTGTACAGCAAAACACCCATTTGAGATAGAACATCACATCCCCAAAGGGAAAAGGGCAATGATGGGACAATAAAGGGACGGAAGGTCCCAGTAGTATTGTCTTCATCTTTCCAATGAAGAATCTGTGAGCTCTGGACAACCTCAGTAGCCTTTCCCAATCCTACTAAGCTATTAGAAGTTTCACACGTGGGCCATGAGGAGGGCCAATCTTTTCCTGCTATACATGACACATCTGATCCTGTGTCCAGGAGGCCATCGATAGGCTTCCCCTGGATAAATAATTGTTTTGTTGGTCTATTAGCATGAATTTGTTGTACCCAGAATGCCATATCAGTGGAACCAAATCCAGCGTCTCCCTCTGGTTCAGAGGTGAGGGTACGACCTGTATCATGTAATGGCAATATAAGGCGTTGTGCAACTCTTTATCCTGACTGTATTTGTACAGTGGAAGTTGGAGGAGCAATCATAATCTGTATTTCTCCTGAATAATTGGCACTATTACTCCAGGGAGAACTGTAATCCCCTGAAGGGAAGCAGAGCTCCTTCCTAAAATAAGACCCACAGTACCTTTTGGTAGGGGTCCCTTAACTCCAGTGGGGAGGAATACAACTGGAGAGTCTGGGGTTAATATTGCATGCACGGTGGAACTGAGGTCCAATCCTGTGCTTCCTGGGATTGCTCTGAAGAGCTGTGGACTGATTTAAATTATTGAATGGGTTGTTGCTGAATGGGTTGTAAATCAATGCACTTATTGTTGTTTGGGCCCAAAGCCGGGCCCTTGGAGCGTTTCCTGACTGGGGACTAAAAGAAAGACTGTTAGAGTTATGATTGTTAGGTGGTAATAATTATCAATTTTTATGATATTTAGAGTGGCAGTCCTTCAGCCAATGAAATCCCTTGTTGTATCGTGGACATATAGTCTGTGGCATCAAGGGTGAAGTTTGTTGTAAAACGCTAGGAACACTTTGTGGCTGTGTATTTTGTGATTGGGGAGCTCGTCTAGGCTTAGGACACTGTCTGCTAAAGTGTCCTGGTTCTCCACAATCATAGCAATAGTAGCCACTGTTATTGTTTTTATTATTGGGAGTAACCCTTGTTGACTGAGTCAATGTCTTAACATACTGAGGATATGTTTCCCCTTTAAGAGCAGCAGCTATTGCTATTTCTTGGATAAAGGCTGGAGAGACATCCGCACATTGTTTGATATAATCATTAATAGTGCCAGATTTACGGATAGGCCGAAGAAGATTTTGACATGTGGAATTGACGTTCTCAAATGCAAACTGTTTAATTAAAATATCTGCGGCCTCTTCATTTGGTGATTACCCTACGGACTGCCTGAATTAATCGAGACAGGAAGTCCTGAAAAGGCTCTTCACTTTTTTGTCTCACTGTAGCCAATGTAGATGATTTTTCTGTGGAGGCAGGGAGGGATCTCCAAGCCTGAAGAGCACAATCATTGACCATTTCTAGGGCTCTTTTACATGAATACATTTGATCTCGTGCTAAAGAATAATCACTCTTTCCCTGAAGCATATCTGCAGTAATCAAATCACCATATCTATTAGAGTTAGCAGATTGTTGTGCATTATCATCATATTCAGTCCTCCAAAGGAGATAGTCTCTGCCTGTTAGGCAGGCCTTACAAACCTGAGTCCAGTCATAGGGGTCATCCATCTTCCTGCCAGTGTCTCAACTAATGTAAGGGTATATGGCGCTACAGGTCCATATTCTGTGCAAGCTGATTTTAGTTCCTTTAAAACTTTATAGGGTAGAGCTTCCCAGGTGGGATCATCTTCCCCATCAGAATCTTTGCTATATACGACTGGACAACAGAGAGAAAAATCAAATTCCCCATTAGCTTCTGCCTCTTTAACAGCTCTTTGGAATCGGGATGTAGGTTTAGAGTGACGTGGAGGCATAGGCATTACAGGATGTTTTAAAGGATATTGGGGTTTTGTGTATTTTTCACTTTTAGCCAAATATTTTGGGGGACCTGGCCCCTTATCCTCTTTTTTAGTAATGGAAGAGTCCCATTGATCTTGTTCATTATATTTTTGCTGCCTCCTCTTCTAATTCTATAGCATCTGGAGGAGGGAGGTCCTCAACCTTACCATCTGAATCATCATCTGAATCGGTATATTTTTTTAACTGGAAAGGTCAGATTAGTTGTAGAGTGAGCGGGGGACAGTAACAGCGAGTGTTCATTAGGTGGCGCCCGTTGGCCCAGAAATAGTCTCTGGAACGAATGTATCTTTAATTAAATTCCAGAAGGCAAATGTATCAACCGGGATCCTTTCCGGGCCGTGGTTGTCATAATATAATCTAAGTTCTTGTCCTACTTTGTCCCAAGTATCTAGGTCAATTGTTCCCTCTTCTGGGAACCAATGACAAACTTCTTGTACAAAATGTAAAAATCGAGCTGTCTGAGAGGTTCCAACCTTTAAACCTCTGGCTGCAAGAGAGCAGCGAACTAAGTTAATAAAGAGTTTTCGTTCTTTAGATTCTGTATGACCCATGGTCACTTACAATATCCACCCTTTACCTGCCTATCTTATGCAGGGGGTCTGCAGCACCCAACGGTGGAGTCCTATCCGTCCCGAGAACACAGAAACTTACCTCCAGGTCCCTGTTCGGGTGCCACTTGCAGGAGTCCAGCTCCCATGAGTCCAGGGGTTCCCTCAGGTGGAGACGGAGTTGGCAAGGCTAAAGAAGGGAGTGACACAAGGGAGTTTCAGAGAAGTGTCAAACTTTATTGTTACAGCATGTCCCCTTTTATAGGGACTCTTGACCATTACCTGAATCACAAGTTATGTTTTACATGAATTTGATGTTTTCTCTTTATCAGGACTTTTACAATACTTACTTCCTTGTAATTGTTCTATTCCAGGATACAGTGTGGCCTATTCTATGTTAAGGATTAACTTATCGCTGCATATCGCCTAAAGAATGGTTACCATGACTACCTAGTCATTATCCCAAATTCTAGCAGCTAAACACAATCATAAGACCCTCAGGGTGCCTTTTTGAACTATTACTAGCAGTGGCTGTGTATAGGGTGAAATTTTCCATTACATCTAAAGTCTGGCTTGGGTTGTCTGCTTCTCTAGGAAATCGTACCCGTCTTTGGCTTGCATAGCCATCTCTCATTGGGGTACCTTAGAAACTTGCCATAAATGCAGTGAAGGTACTGTCTCCTATAGGATCTGATGTGGAGTAAGGGCACATGGGTTCATAGAGGCAGGAGATACTACACGACCGACCATAAGGCAGCATCCCAGACATCCAGCGCTGAGCATGGATCTTTACCTCGATATGACCTTGTCAGACATTGAGGTGCTGCCGGCTCCCAGCAATGATGCCCCAATCACAAGTCCAGGCTGTTACCTGTACTTCTGACCAACTGGCTATAAATCAGAGGTTCCCACAATGCCCCCTCTAGGGCCTGATTAATTGGCTAGAATGATTCACAGAACTCAAAAACATGTTACTAAATTACCAGTTTATTGTAAAAGGGTATGACTTAGGAACAGCCACATGCAAGAGATGCATAGCACAAGGTATGGAGAAGGCGTGTGAAACTTCCATGCCCATTCCAGGTGCTCCACTCTCTGCATCTTCATGTGTTCACCAACCAGGCAGCTCTCCAAACCCTCTCCTTTTGGGTTTTTATAGAGGCTTCATTACTTAGTCACTATTGATTAAATCATTGGCCATCTGCAATTGATTTAACCTCTAGCCCCTCCCAGGAGATGGTGGGGGTACTGAGAGTTCCAACTCTCTAATCACATGGTTGGTTCTCGTGGTAAGCAGCCCCCATTTTTAGGTGCTTCTGAAAGTCACTTCATTCACATAACAAAAGACACATTTATCACTCTTACCACTTAGGGAATACCAAGAGTTTGGGGAACTATGAGCCAGAAACTAGGAGGAAGACCAAATATATACTGGGGGTGCCAAAAAAATGTATACAAGTGAACACTTTGGTCAACCTTTCTCAAGCAATAGTGTGCAGTAATCAGAAGTGTCTGGATGCTGATGGCAACTACCTTGACACCTCTTGTAATTTGGAAGTCAAACGTGACTTGTATTCATCTTTTGTTATTGGTATATATTGAGTATTATAATTTTAATAGTTTTTTCTCCTTTCTTAAAATGTGTACACATTTTTTTTTTGGCATTCCTTGTATTTCTTATTATAAATCAGTATCACACCCTCTGAATGTATTATTGTCCTGAGCTGGGCAGCCACCTGAAGATGTGAAGTCTGGACTCAGTGCCCAGATTAAACTTGAGGAATGAACAACCCTTGACTAAATGCTTCAGGATTTGCAGCCAACCCAGTTTAGCCCAACGGGATTCTAGAATTGGAGAATTTTGTTGTTTCAGCTAATATTCACTTTCTGGATAAAATCATTTCTGTTTGTGTCAAATGTGCCTTGTCTGTAACTCTCACCTAGACCAAAACAGTTGTTATTGTGTTACTTAGTCATTTAGGGAAGGAAAAACTCTCAGTTGTCTTTAGTAACACACTTGGCTCAGCATTGCTAAGAAACTTCCAAGCTTGTCAATTAACTCCAAGTTAATGGAGCTGCCTAATTTTGTCTGAGTCCATGAATAACCCACTCTACAATACAGCAAAAGCCAGGCAAGCCCTAAGACCTAACTCAGAGGTCAGCCCTCTTGCCCTCATCTCTGCCCCCAGATCGGACAGTCAGAAAGGAATGTATTTCAAAGATTCCATTATGTTTTGACTAGAGCAACTTTTTTTTTTTTTTTTTTTTTTTTTTAGCTGAGCCATCCTGCCACCTGTTGGCAGCTCAACAGCAACTCAGCTTGGGCTGGCATCGAACGCTGTTGCTCAGAGCTCAGCTCACACTCTTGAGCGAGCTCTTAACCAACTGAGCCACTCGGCCGGCCCTTTGACTAGAACAACTTTTATCTGTTCCCTCTGCCTTCCACGTATGTGATTTTCAGTATTTTCAGTAGCTTTTCCCACACTTTGACTATCACTTCAATCGCAAAGAAGTGGCATTCTTTGGTTATTTCTCTTCCTGTCTCTTGGGTATCCTTTAAAAGTGCATTACTTACATAGACCTGTAGGGAACACAGATCTTGACATCAGATGATGAAACTTCCCACAGCACTTGACTCTTGGGCTCACATATGGAATGCTAAAGTTTCAGAAACTCAAGTAGCCTTGTAAATTTATATTAGGTGCTTCAAGTCTTAAGAAATTAGGTAGTTATCATATCTGGATGTGAAGAGGCAGATGAACCCAAGAATTGGTTCATTTTCTTAGCGTTCTAGAGGCAGCCTCTGGCTTAATGGAGCAGGAAGGGAATTATCCTACACATTTTCTCAATCTCGTTCCAGGAGCAACTTCTCTGAGAAATAGATCCAGGTGACAGGTGTGTGTCTTTGGGGGTAGGGATGGGGAGCATCATGGGGAGAGGATGGAGGGAGACCATTCAGATGAGAGTGACTGCAGTCTACAGAAAGGACAGGTAGTAACAATATGGCTGGATGGGGGTAGATCTGATCACGTCTGTAAGCTAAGAGCAATGCAGGGAATGTGGAGGGAGGACAATAAATCCCAAATCTAGCTTAACATGTAAGTCTTGTTAAAGAACAAAATTTAACCAAGTACATATGAAAATCTAATTGGCTTTATTAAGTGATTCATGAATCATGCAGCATCCCATCTAGCAACTAGAAGGGTGCTTGGAGGGGAGCTGTACAAAATGGAAGGTTTTTATAGGCAGAAAGAGGGTAGAACAAGAAAGTTAAAAGAGTAGATCCTTTCAGGCAAAGTGACCATCCATTAGGGAAAGGCAGGCGGTCTTATCAGGCAGATAACCTCACTAGTGCTGACCCAGAAATCCCAGACTCATTGGTTTAAAATTTCATCCTGGAAGAGGCCGAAATTGCAATTAGATTAGATATTAAGTCTTGGTGGGGCTTAGCGAAAGTGATTCCGTTTGGGGTCTGTTTCTTTTTAACAGTCTTGTGAATAATCTGTTCATCTAAAGGACAGAAAGAAAGGTTTTAGTTCCATATGCGTTACAGTGTGGCTGGTAAACTTGCTCTGAGTTTCCTCAAAGAAATCTTGGCCAAAGACTCATAATGTCCCAAATTCTGGCTGGGGAACTGCCATAGGTCAAACGGCCTGGTGTTTCTAACTCTTTATGAAAACTGTTTTTACTCTGGTTAGGACAAGAGATTTTGAGGGAAGTTTTCTTACAATGTTGCAAACTTCTAAGGGCAATTTTAATTTTATGTATAGACTGAAATGTAGAAAATTGGCCTTTACAAAAGTACTTTTCAGTTCTGTAAAAAGCACTGGTAGAAAGTATCCTTTATATTGACTGGCATTTTCTATAAATACTTCCCGTATTTATTATTCTTTCAAAAATGTGTCACAAATACCAAATCATTATGTTGCACACCTGGACTGATAAAATGCTATATTTTTTTATATGTCATTAACTTCTTACATAAATTGAATTAATCCCAACTGTTTAAGATGAGGAATTTGACTCACTTTAACGTTAAGCTATTTATTGTTATTGTTGTTTTTTTTTGAGGGCAGTGTCACTGGCCCTCATATGTGGGACCTGAACCGGGGCCGCTGGCTTCTCAAGCCAGCGCTTAACCACCACGCCACTCGGTCGGCCCCCATGTTAAGCTATTTAGTGTTATCTATTTCTTTACTCTTGAAAAAAGTCTAAACTTTATATTGTCAACTGATGGTCATTGGCTCCAATTCAGTGCCAACAGGAATCCCCAATTTGGGGTGAGGTGAGGAAGGAAACATTATTCAATGCAACTATGATACAGCACAACTATGGAACAGCTCAATAGTGTTATAGCTCAATTATGAAACAGCACAGTTGTGGAACAGCAGGACTGTGAGAGATGGCCCTGAGGTGAGGACCCTCTCCCGCTAGAGCTCTGCTCTGCCTGCTCTTCTCTGCTCTGGTCCAGTGAGCCACCTTCAGTGTTTCAGCTTCAGCTAGGAAAAGACAGTATGCAGTCTTTGGTGGAAAGGGAAAGTACATTCTCCCAGGCAGAAGAAAACTGACTTATAGAGAGAGAATTCCCCACCCCTGAACCCTCATTGGTCCATCTTCATGCAAATGAGGATTCTCAAATCGTTGCAGTTTGACTGGTCCAAAAAACACTATCCTGATTAGTCAGAATAGAGCCTCTCTGATTGGTCAGTGAATATGCTGATGGTTGAATAGTTATAACTGCATATGGGAAAGCTTAGTCCTGGGCCGGCAGAGTGGTGTGTTGGTTAAGAGTTGACTTGTGGTTAAGAGTTGGCTTGGGATGCCAGCTCTGAGCAGCAGGGCCCCCGTTTGGATCCAACACGAGGGCCAGTGACACTGCACCCTCTACAGCTAAGATGGTGAACAACAGCTCGACCTGGAGCTGGGCTGCCATGGGTCGCCAGTGACGGCGTAGGCTGCAGTGGGGCTGACCGGCAGCTGGTGTGAGCTTTCGTGAGCTGCCATGAGTGGCCTTCAGCAACCATCCAATGGCTGGTGAGTGACTGCCTCACCCTGGAAGAGCACAATGATAATACCAACATGGGCCAGTGAAGTCACGTCCTCCACAACTAGACTGAAGAACAAAAGGACAACAACTTGTCTGTTCCCCTCCCCCAATTCCCCAAAGCTGTTCTCCTCACCCAACTCCTCAATAAAAATCTTAAAAAAAAAAAAAAAAAACGAAGAAAAGAAAAGAAAAGCTCAGTCCTGTTGGTTGAAATAGGACTCCAGGAAATCCTTAATAAGGGCTGGCTCAGAGGGCAGGAACATAGTGCAGGCAGGTGGTTTAGTATAGGCTTCCCCCTAAAGTGTGGCTTGCTTGAGAATTTCCTGTTAAGAAACAGCTGCTAGGCTCTGGTTTTGGTTTTGTTTTTAATTTGAATCCAGTTTACCACCAGGAGCCCTTCTTGGTAGGTATCTTCTTTCTCAGGGTTCACAATATTAATAAGTTGCTTTAGTTTAGAATAAACACTTTCCTCTTGCAAATAAATGCCATATTTGTTTGTTTTACTTTTTATCAAACATGTGTACCATATTTTGCCATGTATAATGTGCACTTTTTTGCCCAAGTTTGTGAGGGAAAAATACGGATGTGCATTATACATGAGTAGTACTATAATTCTGTATTAATATAAATGTTTTTACTTATTTTATTTATGTTTATGAGTTGAAAGGGTAATTCTAGAAATCAATGACTATACCCATATGCAAAATAATACCCTGAAACACAGTAATCGGTTTTGTTGAATTTATGATGAACTTGCAACATAAAGGGTTCTTGGATGTCTATGATGCATACATACCATAAATTTGTTACCTGTACATAAAATTCCTTGTACCTTGTATCTGTTCTTGTGTAATTAAAGATAATATAGCATGAGGGCCAGCCGAGTGGCTCATTGGCTAAGAGTTGGCTTGGGGCTGGCCGAGTGGCTCAGTTGGTTAAGAGTTGGCTTAGAGTGCTCTGAGCAACAGGGCACTGGTTTGATTCCCACATGGGCCAGTGAATGCTGCACCCAAACTGAGCTGTCGCTGAGCTGCCAACAGGTGGCAGGATGGCTCAGCTAGTGTAACAACAAGATTGCCTGTTCGATGGTGGGCTATGCCCACCTGAAACTAAGACTGAACTTGGCACCTTGAGCTGAGCTGCTGACCTGATGGCTCAGTGGATAGAGCATGAGCTCTTAAAAACAAGGCTGTGGGTTCAACTCCCACATAGGACAGTGGCTACGCCCACCTGCAACTAAGATTGTAACAGCACCTTGAGCTTAGAGGCCATGAGCTGCCAACGGGAAGCCAGATGGCAACTGGTGCCCTCCACAACGAAGATTGAAGAACAACAACTTGGCTGGTCCCCTTCCCCAATTCTCTAACACTGTTCCCCTCCCCCAATTCCCCAATAAAATCTTTTTAAAAAAGGAGTTGGCTTGGGATGGTGGCTGAGTGGTTCATTGGTTAAGAGTTGGCTGGGGAGCGCGAGTTCGAGCAGCAGGGCTGCCGGTTCAGACACCACATGGGCCAGTAATGCTGTGTCCTCTACAGCTAAGATGGTGAACAACAGCTTGACCTGGAGCTGGGCTGCTATGAGTCACCAGCAATGGTATAGGCTGCAGTGGGGCTGCAGTGGGCTACCATAAGCTATCATGAGTGGCTGGCAGCCAGCATGAGCGGCCGGCAGCCAGTGTGAGCTGCCGTGAACGTTCAAAGCCCAGCAACCGATTTGCCTCAGCCAGGAAGAGCACAATGATCACAATACCAACATCGGCCAGTGAAGGGCCATCCTCCACAACTAGACTGAAGAACAAAAGGACAGCAACTTGTCTGTTCCCCTTCTCAGATTCCCCAACGCTGTTTCCTCTCCCAATTCCCCAGTAAAATCGTTTTTGTTTTTTTTAAAAGATAATATAGCGTGAAAAATAAAATGCTGTCTTGACCCAGTTTTGAGGCTTTGGCTGGAGGCTGGACAGTTCCCCTCCTTAATGCTAAAGGGGGTTCTGGAAGTTATCCGCCTCCCTACTGTGTCCTATTTCCTCCAAGTTGTTTCCCCACTTCTTTGTTTTTGTCTCTTTCATGTTAGAGGCTCTCCTTAAATGTCTGTTAACCCCTGGTGACCTGTTCCTAAGAATTGGGACTAGCCCCTTATCAGGACCTCTGAGAAAAGATAGGCCTTTTTGACTGAGAGCAACAATTTAGGGTGATCTACATGGGCCCTTTGACAAGGACCTGCTAAGCCCATATCTTTAGTTCTTTCTTTTGGGCTGGTCAGGTTAGGCATCAGGTCAGGTTACACATGAACACATGCGCACACATGCACAAACACACATACACAGGACAGTGTAGCATCCTGCTTGGAGTGAGAGCCTGGCTGCCAACATCTGGAAGCCTAGTAGAGGGGGAAGCTTTAACTGCCTCATTCCTCTGTGTGTCAACATACACACCATCTTCCTTCTTCAGTAGAGTCTCCTCACCTCTAATGGTGCCTGACATCCCGCAGTCCAGAGACCATCTCCTTTCCCCTCCTCTGAGAATAGATTTCCCACCTTCTGCTATGGTGGGGGAGGAGGAGGATGTATGGATTTACTGCTTCTTAAACAGCTTTTACCTTAGTCTCCCTAGGATGAAAGTCACACTTCTTTACCCATGTTTCCTGAGTCTTTTAAGGATTCTGGGCTGTAAATTAAGCTGTTCTCAGCTTTCCCCATTTGTTTAGCATTCAACTTTTTCAGGTCAGGTAAGTCATTTCCCACTGGTCCATCTATTTTCCAGCTTCCAAAGTTTCATTTGGTTTCTTCTCATTTTCCCTGCCCCTGTGTGGGTTTTGTTTGTTTTGTTTTTAGCATTTTGGGAGGGAGTGAAATGAGATGTGTGTGCTTATTGCATATCTTTACCCTGAACTACATCCTATATTGTAACAGAATTGTTTATTGTAGTGAAGGCTATACGAATACAGCAGAAATGGCCTAGAAATCTTTTATTTAATTGGTGTAAGCCCTGAAGGGAACCCAAAAACTTTGTCATCCTGAAGCTGCCTTTTGGGATATTGATTTTAAGCAATTTATTAAGAAACAAAAGACTCAGAAAGGATACTTGACCCTCTCCCCTTCCCTACTCAAGAGATTCAGAGAAACCTGCTTTAGGAAGGGAGCTTTGGCTTAATCACCTTAAGAATCTTCACCCTACATTAGTCAGGAAGACTCCAAGCCTGTTAGCTAGATGCCCCGTTTCCCAATGTTTCCGAGTTGCCCAGTAAGAATTTGCCTGCTGCCCAACTACCTGTAAATTGCCCAGTCTCACTTCTGAAATAAATCTAAGACTCCATCCCTCACATCTTTTTCTCCTTAGTCCAAAATGTCATACATACCCAACGTTGCCTCACTCAGTTTGTAATTTTCATGCTTACGTGAAATTTCCCATGGGCATGTATTAACATTTTGATTTTAGCCTGTTAATCTGTCTCTGTTAATTCAATTATTAGCCCAGCTAGTAGAACTTAGAAGTTTGGAGAAAAAGTCTTCTTTTTTTTAGCCCCTAAGAGAAAAGGAAATTTAAAAAGAATTTATTTAGATGAATGCCTAATTCTTTGATCTCCATATCCCCTTAAGAATCTTTCAAACAGGCCAAGAAAGGTAGAAGGGAAGGTAGTTTTGAACCATCGATTGAGAGCTTTTTCTGGTCTCTCTCTTTAATTGACAGAGCTTTAAAGATCATACATAGCTTCACTTAAAACAATGAAAAGAACCACAAGAGCGCAGGGTTACTGGGTGGACAGGGGGACCAGTAGAATTTTATCACTGATTTTTGTTTAGAACTGCCAGCACATGGTGATAATAAAAAGCAGAGGGTTTTAATTGGTTTATTAAAATCTTTATAACCCAAACCACCCCTTATTGTTTGCACCCAAGCTGATGGCTCCTTCCCCTTAACACACTACTGCTCGGTGGTTTTAGCTGAGGATGCTGGGAAAAAAGTCTTGTAGAATGGTGTGGAGACTTTAGATTTCAGGCAGAAAATGGAAAGTTTCTGGGTTTCAGAAATTGTAAAGCTTTAGAGATTGTAGCAACTCTTTGTAGTTCTGTGTATTATTCCATCTCTATAAAATTCCATATGTTGTCAGAGAGTGGGCCCTTCCTGGCGCGAAGTCCAGGTCCTTGGCAACTCAAGCAAAGAATTGAACAAGATACCTAAGCAAAGTAGTGAAAAGCAGTTTATTAGAAGAGGTAGTACAATTCAAAGAAATAGAAGTAGGCCTAAACAGTAGAGAATGGCTTAAGGGCCCATTATTACACGAGAAATTACATTCCAAAGAGTTTGGAGCTGGCTCGAAAAAGGAAGAAAGGGACTCAAAAAAGGGAGAAGTAGCACCCCCAAAAGGGAAGAGCTTCTCCAGACTTGTAGTTTTTATCCGTTTTTCTCTAGAATGGGCTGTTCCCCTGTGGCATGGGACCAGTTGATTGGCACATGTGATTGACAAGAGGTACTGCATAAGTGAAAGTGACTGGCCTGATCTAGTTGGGTATTTTGTGCCCATTTGTTTTTCCACAGGGGTAGGTAATTACAATACAAAGGGGAGTTTTGGGTGGAGAGGGGAGGTCCCCTGAGTGGTCCCACTGGGACGTGCAGGAATGCAGAGACCCAATGCCTGCCTCTAACTGCCTGCCTTGTTTTCTCCTTGAGAGATGTGATCCCCATAAAATCTCTGTGGAAAGGTGAGGGACAGGAGGTCTCTTCTTCTGCATCTGCTTCCTGCTGGGAAGGGTCCTAGAGCTGTCCCTGCCTATTTGGGGTTCACGGAACTCTTACCCTAGCTGATCTCAGATGAGGGGAAGGGGTTTCAAGCTCCACCTGGAAGACCATGTTGGCTTCTTTGGTTGGAACTGGCAATCTTGCCAGGGTATCATCTGTATCCACAAGGCCCCTGAATGAGAAAATAGATTTTAATTAAGAAATCTGTTCTCATGAAACCTGTGGCCATTCAGCCTGTCACTCAGGTGGCGTCAGTTGTCTGGGCCCAGAATGGGTTTAGCATTAAGCTTACTGGCCTGGGGGATATTAAGAAGTCACAGGCTTTCAGGTAGTTATCTGATGCAAAAGTAGGAACAATCTATTGTTTAGGATTCACAAACGGATTTACTAAACAATCAAGAAGCAGGGGGATAGGAGAATTTTATGATGCTAGGAGAATCTTTAGCCTAGGATTCACAAACTGGTTAGAAAAGTAATCAAAGCCAAGAGCTAAGAAACTAAGGAACTAGGGAGGAGACTTAACATTTTTATGTTTAACATTTCTATAGGAAAGAAAACTTAAAAGTCTTTCAGTGGGTGTGTGTGTGGGCCCCCTCTCCCTTGGTTGGCCCACAACACATATATGTGTTAAAAAACAAAATTCAGGGCCAGCCGAGTGGTGTGCTGGCTTGGGAAGCCAGCAGCCCAGGTTCGGGTCCCACATATGAGGGCCAGTGACACTGCCCTCAAAAAAAAAAAAAAAAAATTCAGGGCTGGCTGAGTGGCTCGTTGGTTAAGAGTTGGCTTGGGAGCGCGATCTCTGAGCAGCAGGGTCGCAGGTTCGGATCCCACATGGGCCAGTGACGCTGCACCCTCCACAGCTAAGATGGTGAAAACAGCTCGACCTGGAGCTGGGCTTCCGGGAGTCTCTGGTGACGGCGTAGGCTGACGTGGAGCTGCAGTGAGCTGCTGTAAGTTACAGTGAGTGGCTGGCAGCCAGTGTGAGTGGCCTGCAGCTGGCATGAGCTGCCTTGAGCTGCCGTAAGCTGCCGTGAACGGCGGTCCAATGGTCGACGGCTGATCTGCCTCATCCGGGAAGAGCGAAATGATCCTAATACCAACATGGGCCAGTGAAGCGACGTTCTCCACAACTAGATTGAAGAACAAAAGGACAGCAACTTGTCTGTTCCCCTTCCCCGAATCCCCAATAAAATCTTAACAAAGAAACAAATAAATTCAACCAAGTAAATCAGAAGACCTGATTGGCTTCATTGAAGGATTTCCAAATAGGGATTTCCGTCTAATAAACAGAGGTGCTGTGAGGGTTTTTGCAAAATAGAAAGTTCTTAGAGGAAACTGGGCTGGACAATAAAATTATCAGCAAAAGAAAAAAAAAAGTAAGTATCCTTTCAGGCAAGCTTGCCTGTCTTTGGGGGAAAGGCACAAGGGTCTTATCAGGCAGATTACCTCACCAGAGCTGGTCAGGAAATTCCAGTTTAAAATTCCACTCCTGGGAGGAGCTGAAACTGCAATTAAGTCTGGGTTTGCTGTCCTGGGGGTAAATGACCCCACCTTGATTGGGCCTGTAGTTTCTTTTTCTCTAACATGTGGAAATCATGTGTTTTCTCATTCATCTTCATTTAGTCATGCATTTAATAGATATTTACTAGGAAACAATTATGTGCCAGCCTTGTGCTGTGAGTTGAGGGATTCAAAGCTGGGGCCCGAACGAAGGCCATGGTACTTGGAATGGAAAGGGTTGGACTTCACAGCTGTGGAGAAGGGAGAGGAGTGCCTGGATGATTCCCAGATTTCTGGCTTCCACCGGAGCCGGGCAGACTGTGGTATAACCAATCCATCAAGATGGGAAATCAGGAGAGGATCAGGAATGAAATAGTTTAAGGCATACTAAGTTTGCATTCTCAGCAGGCAAGTGTGTAAATGGATGTAAGATTTTGGGGTTTTGCCACTTGAGGTAGGTATTTAACACCATAGGAATAAGTAAGTTGCTTGGACTGAGTGTGAAGAGTAGAGGAGGAAAGAGAAGATTGCTTTCAACCTTGAAGGCAGGTAGAACAGTGAGTGTGGGGGTGGGAGAAGGTGGAGGAGACGGGAAACCTGGCCTGAAGGAGGGCAGTGTCCCTCAGAAGGAGGAGAGACTTTAAAGAAGGGTGTGTCAACCATGCCCATTTCTCCCTGGAAAGCTACCTCCCATTCTGCACAAGGTATCCTGGGAGCAGGCAGCCACATGCCCAGAGGGGAAGGCAAGGAGAGCAAAGCTGCAGATCTTGTTCAATTATTTTTAATCTCCTTGCAGATTTCATTGGTGCTCAGCAGCATTTTCTCCCAGAGACAAAGCTGAAGGCTCCTTGGAGCCTGGGTGTAGCTCCAGCAGCCTTAATTGCTGAGTGAGAAGCTTCTCCAGAGCTTTGGTGTCCCAGCTTCGGAGGAGCAGAGCCATCCGCCCTTCAGGAAAAGGCTGACTCTGAGCTGGGCATTGCTTTGTGCATGTCTTCTGATTTGGGCAGCATCTACGCATCACTTCAGAAGTCATTCTAGACACTGCAAAAAAGAGAAACCACATAAGTGTTTTCCCCTTTTCTATACTCTTCATTTTTTGCGTTTGAATTTAAGTGAGTTGTTAGGCTTATCAAGGAGAGTATTTGAGGCCCTATTACAAGGTAAAATATATTTTATAAGCTTTTTTTTTTTTTTCAGTCAGCAAGATTTAGTGTTTTTCAACCAAAGAAAATCTATTCAACACTCCCAGTAAAGTAAGAAAGAACAGTTATCTCTTGTTTTGTGGAGCTATTTTTTGGACAGATGGCTTTGGATAGATAACCAGGTGCTATGAGTACATTCATTCACCTATTCATTCAATAGATATTTATTGGCTGCCTACTCTGTACAAAATAGTATGTGTGAAAGTATGTCCTGCCCATATGGACATTGCCAGCTGAGAGACAAGATAAAACATGCACACGAAGTTTAAAAACACTGCAAAGAGCAAGGGCCTATGCCATGGCTTGCTAAATGAAACGCAGAAGGTAAGATCTGTTGTCAGGAGCCGTCACTTAGGCCTGTCTGATCTGGGAGGCTGGTAGAGGCGGTGGGGTCAAGTCATGTGGAGCAGAGGGGCCAGCTGCACGTAGCCCTCTGCCATTTGCTGGCTCTCAGCCTCCTCTTCTCTAGAATGAGAAGACTTGTGCCTACAACAGTTGTTGAAAGCACTTAAGGAGTGTGGCCAGTGTTCTTCTCCCTCATCCTCCCCACCCTCACCTGGTTGACTCTCCAGAACCCTGCTCTCCACTCCCATATCTCTTCTGTTAGAACTGCCTGATGCCTTGTCTGCTGCCCTCACTCTCCCTGCCACTGTGAAGTCCCACCTCTTGGCACATAGTGGGGACTTTGTAAATACTTGTTGAATGAGGGAAGAAAGAGCTTTATATACAGTAGAGAGTGTGGTCTGAGTTAAGGCTGGAATGTGCTTAGGATGTTCAGTGGAGAGTCAACCTGTTTGGCTGGAGTAGAGGGTGTCTGTGAGAGCAGTGATAGATAGATGGGGACCCAAAGGTGACACATCTTATGTGTCCATGCAACAGGCTAAGAATTGGGACTTTGTCCTGCTGGTACCAGGGAGACACGGAATGGTTTAGAACAGGAGTCTGACTGACAGAGAAATGTGGGAGAAGCATCACTGTAGAATGACAGGACGAAACCAGAGGAGAGGAGAGAGCAATTAACATTGGTGCAGTAGTTCAGGGGAGACATGCTGCTGGCCATCCCCAAGGTGGGAATATAAAGGCAAAGATACAGCTAAAAAATATATGTGTTTGTATTCCATGAAAGAGCATTTTAGTCACTGAAAGGACAATGACATTTATAATTTAAAAATTCAAACAAGTTTCATTCAGAATGACCTAGCTCCTGAGCAAGGACTGATCTAAAACTCTGATCTTTCACTCCTAAGGATCCACTTGTAAATAAGGCCTGTTCATACTCAAAGGGAATTCTCCCTGAAGCCTGGATGAACTGAGATGGCAGCAGAAAAATCTGAGCTCTTATCTTTTGTGTTTACTCTGACTCTCAGGAAACTCCAGGCAAAAATGTTTCTCTGGAGGGAGTGTGTGTATGTGTGTATGTGCGTTTGTGTGCGTGTGAGTGTGTGTGTTACTTTCATGGTGCTTCTCCAGATCTTATCTGGAGCTAAATGTTCCAGTTGCTGCTATTCCTAATCTCTGTTAAGAGAGTCTCGGGCTCAGTCAACCAGGGCTTAAAAAATACTAGTTTCAGGCCGGCCGAATGGCGCATTGGTTAAGAGCTGGTTTTGGGATGCCAGCGGCCCCAGTTCGGATCCCACATATGAGGGCCAGTGACACTGCCCTCTACAGCTAACAACAGCTCCACCTGGAGCTGGGCTGTGTGTGCCCCAGCGACAGTGTTGGCTGCAGCCCCTGCTGCAGTGGGCTGCCATAGGCTACAGTGAGTGGCCTGCAGCCAGCGTGAGCGGCTGGCAGCCAGCGTGAGCTGCCGAAAGCCACGGTGAGCGACATCCAGAGGCCAGCGACCGATCTGCCTCATCTGGGAAGAGCGCAATGACAATACCAACATGGGCCAGTGAAGCAACGTCCTCCACAACTAGACTGAAGAACAAAAAGACAGCAACTTGTCTGTTCCCCTTCCCCAATTCCCTAATAAAATCTTTAAAAAAAAACACATACTAGTTTCATGTTTGCGGGAGAAGAGGGGCAGGACGGGTTTCAACAAACCTCTTGGCTGACAGGCAAAGAGCTAATGGCAAAAATGACTATTCAAAGAAAGTTTGGGTGTGTAAGTTTTTAAATTTTTTCCAGGATGAATGAATTTGGCAATGATGATTATACATGTTGGCAAACAGAGGGGGAATGAAAAACGCATGGGAAAGGAAAAAAGCGGTGTGTGTGTGACAGGGCCTGCACAGAGGGAGAGGACATCAGACAGAGAAGAGAGGAAAAGCTGAGAAGAAACAAGGGTGAGAAGTGTATGGGATGGAAAAGGAAAGATTTGACTTAAACGAACATTTGCCTTTTTCATAGTTGGACCAGAATGCATTTAAATGTATTTGAAAATGTGTCCAGAAAATATCCATAATGTGGCAGTACATGCTGCCCAATTCTTGTTTTGAGTATTAGGAAGTCTTGAAATCGATGTGGATGAAAAAATTGCATTTCTGCAGCATTATTCATAGTAGCCAAAAACTGGAAACAACCCAACTGCCCATCAACTGATAAACAAAATGGGTACATATAGCCATACAATGGAATATTTTCCATCCCTTAAAAAAAAATTCTGACACATACTACAACATGGATGAACCTTGAAAACACTGTGCTTAGTGAAAGAAGCCAGTTGCAAAGAATCATATATTGTATGATTCCATTTATGTAAAACGTCCAGAATAGGCAAATTTATAGAGACAGAAAGCAGATTAATGGTTAGCTGGGACTAGTGAGACTGGGGAGTGACCATGAACATATATGGGGTTTCCCTTTGGAGTGATGAAATATTCCAGAATTAGGCAGTGGTGATGTTGCTTGGCTTTTTTGTATATACTAAAAGCCACTGAACTATATGCTTTAAAATGATGAATTTCATGATATCTGAATTATATCTCAATTTTAAAAATAAGAAAATAATTTTGCATATCCATGATTTCGCTTCTCAATTTTGGGCCTACTCATTTTGCTTTGTTTTGTTTTTATTTAAACTTTCCCCCCATCCTGGAATTAGTATTTTAGTCACATGTTTCAAAATTCAAAAGATATAAAAGGAGATAAAGTGAAAAGTCTTTCTCTCACTCTCCTTCATCCCCCAGCTACTTAATTCGCTCTCCAAATGTAAGCAATATTACCAGTTTCTTGTGTGACTTTCACAGATTTTGTGTACACAGGCAAATATATGTGTAAATATTCATGTCCCTCCTCCTTTTAAACAAATAGTGACATTCACATGGCTCTGCACCTTGCTTATTTCACTAGACAATGTATCTGGTTGAAATCTTTCCCACATCAGTGCATACAGATATCTGCCATTCTTCTAACTTGTGCATAAAAAGTACATGTTTCACTTAAATAGTCCACTATTGATGGACATTTGGATCTTTTCAGTTCTTTGGGATTTCTTTCTTTCTTACTTTTTAAATATGTGGCATTTTTATTTTTATTATATTTTTAATTATTATTATTTTTAAATTGGGGAATTGTGGGAGGAGAACAGTGTTGGGGATTGGGGTGGGGGACCAGCCAAGTTGTCCTTCAATCTTAGTTGTGAAGGGCGCCAGTCACCACCTGTCTGCCCTTGGCAGCCCGTGGCCTCTAAGCTCAAAGTGCCGTGTTCAATCTTAGTTGCAGGTGGGTGTAGCCACCATCCCATGTGGAAGTTGAACCAGCAGCCTTATTGTTAAGAGCGCATGCTCTATCCACTGAACCATCCATGTGGTATCTCAGCTCAAGGTGCTGAGTTCAGTCTTAGTTATGGGCAGGTGTAGCCCACCATACAACAGTCTTGTTGTTAGGAGCATGTGCTCTCCTAACTGCACCAGCTGAGCATCCTGCCACCTGTTGGCAGCTCAGGGGCAGCTCAGTTTGGGCTCAGCATCACTGGTCCATGCGAGAATTGAACCAGCGGCCCTGTTGCTCAGAGCTTGCATTCTTAAGCTATCTCTTAACCAACTGAGCCACTCGGCCGGCCCCAATTCTTTGGAATTTCAATGAATAATTTACTTCATATGTGATGTGACATGTCAGGGCCCAAGACAGGCCACCCCAAAATATCCCACAATGACATGTTGATTGCTTTGAATAAAAATTACTTGACCAGCAGACCATTTCTTGCCATAATAGCACCTGATCCTCCCTGTCTTCCTTTTTTTTTTTTTTTTTTTAAGATTTTATTGGTGAATTGGGGGAGGGTAACAGCATTGGGGAATCAGGGAAGGGGAACAAACAAGTTGCTGTCTTTTTGTTCTTCAGTCTAGTTGTGGAAGTCATTGCTGCACTGGCCCTTGTTGGTATTATCATTGCGCTCTTTCCGGGTGAGGCAGTCTCCCCCCAGCCATTGGACAGCCACTCACGATGGCTCAAAGCAGCTCACCCAAGCTCCCGAAAGCACATACTCACTGTCGGTCAGCCCCGCTGCAGCCTACGCCCCTTGCTGGCAACTCACTGCAGCTCAGCTCCAGGTAGAGCTGTCGTTCACCATCTTAGCTGTAGAGGGCGCAGTGTGATTGGCCCTCACATGTGGGATCCAAACCTGGTCCCTGCTGCTCAGAGCTGGTGTTCCAGCCACTTGGTTGGCCCCTCCCTGTCTTCTTGAATGCAGCAAATGAATTCCCCTTGTGAAAGGTGTCCTGTACCTGGAAGAAACTCCTTATTGCTAGAGTTAAACAACTGAGAGCCAGAGTCCATATAATGAAATCTTATTACCTTTTCTAGTTTACTACTTTGTTTAAATTCCTCATTAGTCAATATACAACCTTGGTTAGATTCCTTTCAAATGAGCACTAATTTTTTTTTTTGTTCTGTCAATTTTTCACAAATTTATTCTTTTTTTTAAATTTTTTTAAATTGCCTAAATAGCATAAAAAGGTGCCTGGTTCTATCATTCCTTTGAGCCTCATTTTATGATCTGAGCATTGTATTGTGATTCTCCCATGCATATGTATTAAATTAGTTTTTCTCCTGTTAACCTCGTCTTGTATCAATTTTTATTATTTTATTATTAGTCCAGCTGTAAGAACTAAAGGGGTCAGAGATTTTCCCCTGCCTAACACATACATATAAGAGGATTTTGTAGCTTAATTCCTTATAAGTGCATTTTGTAATTTTGATAGATACTTTCAAGTATCTCTCCATAGATTTGGGCATTGGTTTACACTCCTATCAGCAGCATATTAATGTACCCATCCCCAGATGCTTGTCAGTACATTGTTCACATTTTGATCTTGCCAAACTACATAGTGAAAAAAGTTACCTCGCTGGGTTTTTGGTTGGCCTTTTCTTATTATGAGAGAAGTTGACAAATTTTCTAATGTGAAGAGCCTTTTCTATGAGCTGTCTGTGCCCAGTATTTTATGGAGTTTGGGCTTATTCTTATTAATTTTTAAGAGTCCTTGTCTATATCTTTGTGATATGAGTTGTAAATATTTTTTTTCCCAGTTTGTACTTTGTTTCACTTTGATAGGTTTCTCATGAAGATTTTCTTTTTCTTTCTTTTTCTTTTTTTTAATGATGTTGAATTGACAGATCTTTTATTCTATGGTTTCTGGGAGTCATGCTTAGAAACTATTTCAAGATAATAAAATGTTTTTCTCACATTTTATTCTAGTTACTAGATAGTACTTTCATGGTTTTTTTTTTTTTTAATTTAAATCTATGCTCCATGAGGGGTTAATTTTGTTGACATAGCAACCCAAATTTTCTTTTCCAACTAGCTCTGCCATTTTCCCAATGCCAATCTGCTGAACATTGCATATTTTCTCCAAAGATTTTAAATACTGACTTTATCATATATTTAAATTTTTATAATTTGATCTTTTTGTGGATTTTATATGCTGATTTATTATCTATTTATGCAGCATCATCACACTTAAAAATTATTGTAACTTTAAAGTCTTTTAATATTTATTGAGCTAGTCTGCTCTCATTGCTCTTCATCTCCAGAAGTTAAAAAAATTCTTTCCTTTTCATTTCCCATATGAACCAGCATCGAATCACTGTGGGTTTGTGACCCCAGAACACTGGGTTATCTGGGTGCCTCCTTGGAACATTTCATGGAGTCCTTGCTTCAAGGATGGGCCTGTTTACCCTTCTACTCTCAGCACCCCCTCCTTTCCTGCTTTCTCTTCCTCTTCCGTCTGCATGAGAGAGCAGTCTCTGTGGTGCCCACAGATTCACTGATGCCCTCTTTTTAAGAAGTGGAGCTTAATTCCCCTCTTCTTGAGTTTGGACTGGATCTAGTGACTCACCTCTATTGAACAGAGTGCTGAAGGGATGGAATGTGGCTTCCCAAACTAAGTCACAAAAAGCATGGTGGCTCCTTTCTCACTCTCTCTTGAACCCCTTGCTCTAAAGTAAGTCAGTTACCATATTGTGAGGACATTCAAGCAGCCTTATGAGGAGATTCACTTGGTGAAAAAAATGAGGCCTTTTGCCCTAGCCATATTACTGAGCCATCTTGAAAGTGGGTCTTCCATCTCCAGTCAGGCCTTCAGATGACTACAGGCCTGGTTGACATCTTAACTACAACCCCATGAGAGACCCTGAGACAGAACTGCCTATGGAAGCTGTTCCCAGCTTCCTGATGCACAGAAACTATGTCAGATAAATGTGTATTGTTGTTTCTGCTATTGAGTCTGCAGTAATTTGTTATAGAGCAATACAGTCTCTATTCTTAGAAATTAAAATGGAGGCTTGTAATTTCAAATCACCTGTAACTCATCACCTGTGGCTCGTGTGCCTCTGGCATCACCCGTGGTTGGGTATCAATGTGTCAGAAGTACAACAGTACCCCAAATTTTAAAGCTCTGAACTAACACTTCATTGATTAGCTTGGAGTACTGGTATTTTCTTAAATTTCTTCTCTTCCCCAGTTATGCCCTTTAGGAGTTAGTGATTGGCTTAGGACTCAGTTTTGTTCACCCACATTCCAGAAGCTCTGTGGTCTGTCAGGGGATGTTGACTAGCTGCTCTTGTGCTACAACAACCATTGCTCTTGGCAACAGAAACAGCTATATCCCCTGCCCACAGCCAGTTCAAACCCACTCTTTGGACTCTTTCTTCCTCACCCTTCAGATGAAATTTAGGGCAGATCCTATGTCTTGTCTGGTCACTGTAAGATGATAAAGCCTCCAGTTACTTCAAGTCTTGCAAATCAGTTTCATTTTAGTAATAATTCAACAGTCCAGCTTTGTGTAACAGTCAAAACTCAAAATCTTTGCACCTCATTAAAAATAAAAGCCTCTTTTCACCCACAGTTTTTATCTGATTTAGACTGTTAGCCATTAGTAGGAGATTTCTTTTTTTTTTTTTCAGGGCAGTGTCACTGCCCCTCATAAGTGGGACCTGAACCAGGGCTGCTGGCTTCCAAAGCCAGCACTTAACTGCCGTGCCACTCGACCAGCCCTGGTAGCCACTAGTAGGAAAGAGAGCTTGGGAGATATTGTCACAACTTCCTCACTTGGAGATTCAACCCTTTTCCTACAACTTGTTAACCATGGGTTCTGACCCCTCCAGGATCAAAGCAAGGTGGGGAGGAGATAGAAGGCTGGAAAGGTAAGGGTGTTGGGAACGAGAAAAGTCTTCCTGGAATAGTTCTGTCTTGAGCTGCCATTGAAGTTCTCTGATCATGGCAGATGTTTATAGCTGATTCTATCTTGTAAAATACTTTCATGAGATTTTCAATGATACTTAATCTGTAAAAATGCTGGAGGAGGGACCCCTGAGGGTCTCTCACCTGAGCTTTCTTTCACACAGGTGAATGCATTTCCGTCAGCTGGTCCACTGACCTCTTCTGTCTGCTGACCTCTTCTTGCCTCTCCAGGTAACTCTTGAGCAGATTCTGTGACAACTTCAGGCCAACTTTCTCTAGACAGGACCATGTCTTATCCATGGGAACAGCTCACAGACGCTGGAAGTGCAAGTTGTTCCCAGTGTCATCCGTGGCTTCTTGCCTTGAGGGGTTCTGAGACACGAGTCCTAGTCCAGCATCAGTCCATTGTGTCCCATAAAATTGAGGGGACAGAGGTCAAGCTCTCCAACTGGTCCTCTTGAAAGTCCTCCCACTGGTCTTGAAGCAAGGGGGAGGTTCCCTTCCCCTGACTTTCCCCCATTGTGGGGAGGGAATGAGAAATGCCAAAGCACTTCAAGAATTATCCCAAAGAAATTCTCTCTTCACTCTCTAACTCCCTTTTAGAGTCTCTAACCTCTTGTTAGAATTGAGGGTCGTGGTCAGACAAGGAGCACAAAGATCGTCTTTGACTGCCTTCTTATGAGAGATCACTTTTGCTAATTTGAAACAAATAATAACAACTACTGCTGTCACGTACTGAGGGTTTTCTACGTGGCAAGGCATTGTTCTCAGTGCATTAGCACATTTAATCCTCATTACAATGGTAAGAAACATGTGCCATTATTATCGACTCCATTTAGTTCTGAAGCCTGAGCACTTTACACAGTGAATAAGTGATATAGCTCAGATCTGACCCCAGATGGGCTTGTCCCAGAGCTCACTGTCTTAGTCAGCACCTCATCTGTGTGTACCCTTTCCCTGTTTGTAGTCTGTTAACAAGTCCATTGAGGGGTAGTTAGAATAAACTTCTCTTAGATTTCAAAGGAAAAACACATTTAGCAATGGCAGAATCCCTAGTGTAATACATGGCAAGAACTGGGTTTGAGGTTTATCTCCTTTCATATTTCCCATCCTGGGAAGTAGCCCTTTTGTGTCATTTAAAGATTGAGGAATCTTAGAGGGAAGTAATTTATCAAATATTGCATTGCTAATAACTTTCAGAGCCTGGATCCAAACCTGGGTCTGTCTGACTTCAGACCTCTTCCCATTCTTTCCTTACCAGTACTTGTCCATCTGCCCTTGGGGCAATCTCAGACTCAGGCATTTGCAGGATAGATGCTGCTGCACAGTGACTTCTGGGCCTGAGTAGGTAGGTTTCCAGTCATTTCCCTTCTCTTCCCCTCCTGCCTTCTTAACATCTCAGTAGTGTGTTCTAGCCTCTTGTTACTCAAATATGCATCCCAGAGCAGCAACACCCAGATTACCAGGGAGGGAACTTGTTGGAAACACAAGATTTCAGGCCCCACTCACCTACACAATCGGAATTTACCTTTTGACATGAACCCTAGGAAGTTCATATTTATACCAAAGTTTGGGAACCACAGGTCTAGTCACAACTCCAAACGCTCCTATCCAGGAACTGGTAATGCCACTCCTTCAGAGTTATTGGAGTTACTGCGTAGTTTCTCTTCTTTCATTCTTCCTCTTTTTTTCTTTTCTTTTCTTTTTTGTCTCTCACCCAATCTAGAGAATTAACCCAATTTCCAAGGAATCAAGTTTCAGTAGAGGGAGTGGGGCTGGGTAGGAGTTGTCAAATAATTAACCCAGTTAACTCTACTATGGACATCTCCCTTCCAAATTAACAATTAAAGCAGTTTTTACTTAATGAATCAGTACTAGACTTGTATTATAAATTAATGGATATCCTGTTGGCTTCTCTAGTTCAACCACTTTAAATCTGAACTGCTCAGCTTATATATTGCCCAATGTATTCCTCTTCTTGCATTTTATCTTTCTGTTGGAACTATCACTGCCCTTCTCCCATCCTGGGCAATCCTTTGGCTCTGCCTTCCTCCTGGATGTCTCACATCAGCTATTTGTTAGGGCCCCACCATGGCCTTTCTCTCTATGCTCCCTTCCACTACTGGCTCACCTGGACAATGGTGTTAGCTCTCAGAATTTTCCCCCAGCCTCTGTGTTCTCTCTAGCATATGCTACCAGACTGTTGGCATCCTCTGCCTTTCGTATCGTGAGGGAGGAAAATGAATTTTCCTTTTACCTTTCTAAGTTCTTATGACTGGTATAGTAATTAAATTAAAATGAGATCGATTAAAAGGAGAAAGTAACCAAATTTATTATGCACGGGGGTTCCATGAGAATACTTGACAGGAAAATAAATCAGGCAGCTGAGGCTTATATGCCATTCTGGACCAGGGAGAGGGAGGCAGGGGTCAGGGACTTCAAAGGGAAAGCAGGCAATCCACAAGGAGATGAGAAAGAGGAAATCTGTGGTAAACCAGTTCTTGTCTGGCCACCCAGAAACAATGGGACACAGAGAGGAGTCCAACAAACAAACTTTGCTAGATTCTTCCCTGTCTGCCACTCTTAGTTCAGTTCATATTATGATGCTAAGGTGATGCTCCCTTCCTTGAAGCAGTTTTTTGTTGTTGTTGAGGGCAGTGTCACTGGTCCTCATATGTGGGATCCGAACCCGGGCTGCTGGCTTCCCAAGCCAGCACTTTTAAGCAGGTTTTTATCTCTGAATTTCTTTAGGCAGGTAAAGGGGGAGGTTCAAAGTTTCTTTCTGAATCTTTTGTTTCTTAAAATAACCAGCTTAAAATAATCAATGTCCCAAGAAGCATATTTTGGGGCGGCAAACTCTGCTTCCCCCTAGTGTGAGTTAGATCCCTCCCTTTTTCTGCTTAAAAACCATTAACAGCTCCCCTTGATCTACAGAGCAAAACCAAGATCTGATTTGCTTTTCTGCTTCCTTTCAAAATTTCCTTCTGGCAAACTCCTTTCAGATTGAACCTTTCCAGCTCCCACCAGATAGAAATACCTGCTGTGGCCTGAGCATCCCTTTGCTTTTTCACCTTGGAGCTTTGGCCCCTTAGGTTCTTGGAATGCTCTTCTCCATGTATCTCTATGAAAGCTTTGCTGATTTTTGTCCCCCTCCCCACTTTGCCACTAGAAGTAAATGTCCCTCCTCCAAACACCCCCAGACCCTTTTCTGTACCTCAGATATGGCACTTTCACTATCTTTCTCAGATGTCAAATTTCTTCCACTAGAAGGCAAGCTCTTTGAATAAAAGCCTTGTCTGCTTTATTTTTTTAAGTAAAAATTTTCCACTATGACCTTTACATTTTAACTGTGGTAAAATACACATACCATATAATGTACAATCTTAACCAAGTTTAAATGTATAGTTGTCAAAGATAAACAAAGTTGGATACTAAACAGAAAAAACAAATTTGATTCAGTAACTACTGTGGTAGGGGAAACAGTTAAGCTCTTTTCCAATTTGCCAGAAATGACTGGGCATTTTAAAGGAAGACCCAAGGAGTAGGGAGGAGGCAGCAGCAGGGGCTCAAGCAGGGGAGGAAAGTGAATGAAACATTACAAAAAGCTGAAAGAGGTTTGGTCAGTTAAATGCAGCTAGGCCAGCTGTATCCTCTAACTGGCATTTATCAAAGTTTGGCTTCTCTCCTACCCCAGACACTGGGGGCCAGAGGCCTTAGCTTTCTTGACAATTACATTAAAAGGAATGGTTTTCAGTTACTTCAGAGACACACCTGGGTTATAGCAGAAACATACACATCTCAAAGGAGGAAAGAGGTACAATTAAAAACTTTCTAAAATAAATGCTCTAAGAAAGGGATTAATTTGGTATTGGCTGGGAACAAAGGGTAAATTCTTTTGGCAGCCTTGAGTTTTTCAAGTCTCTTAGTGCACGGCTTTGAATGGAACCTTTCACGTGGAGAGTTTATAGAGTTTTCACAGTTCAGTGACATTAAGTACATTAAGTACATTCACATTGTTGTGCAAACATCACCACCTTCCATCTCCAGAACATTTTTTATTTTGCAAAACTGAAACTCTGTCCCCATTATACACTAGCTCCCCATTCCTTTCTTCCCCCAATCCCTGGAAACCACCGTTCTATTTTCTGTCTCTGAATTTTACTACTCTATGTACAGTTAGAATCATATAGTTTTCATCTTTGTGACTGGCTTAATTCACTTAGTGTAATATTCTCTGTAGGCCTTAAAAATAAAACTTATTATAAACAACAAAAATGGGTTTATTCAAGAATAGCAGAGAATTTCAATTTGGGACATTCAAACTATATGGCCAAACCATTAAGCAAGTCTGGAGAAATTGACTGTTTTTTTATAGAGGAAAGGGGCAGTTGGGAGGAGCTGTTATAAATGGAGTCTGATAGCCTAGGTAGATAGATAGAAATGAACAGGAGGAGAAATTTAGCCTCCGTTAGAAAGCCCCTTGCTGCAGCTCCTACTTGGGTTAAGACTCCTGGCAGCTGCCCAGGAGGATTTCATGTTCTCACATACCCCAAAGTGATATGTTTACACATGCCTCTAAATCAAAGAAATACATTGTTAAGAGGGGAAGACATCCTGCTTATAAGGGAAGGTACCCTGTTTTGCAGGACTACCAATACCTTACTAGCCCAGCAGGATTCCAGGTTCTCACATACCCCAAGGGGATGTGTTTGCACATGCCCCTAAATCAAAGGGATGTGTTTACACACACCTCTAAATCAAAGAAATGCATTGCTAAATGACAGAGGACTAGGCACCTCAGAGGGAGAAAGAGAGATAAGAAAGAGAAGGTAGAAGGGGAGGCAATTCTACCTATAGAAATAAAAGCTTTTATGCAATATAAGCTAGAGTTGCTTCCCTCTCTTGGGTCAGCCTGCTCCACATCTCAGAGTGTAATTTCTTTTACTAATAAATTTCTGACTGTTTTATTCTGCATAAAATTCTGTCTCTTGGTTAAATTCATTTCTTCTAGAAGACAAAGAACCAAAGTTCAACGTCATTTCCTAGTAACAGATCCATTGGAGGAAACTGAATTTGAAGTGTAGTGGCTATTTTTTTTGGCTGGGTTGTGACAGTCTCTCATTGGCTGGGCTGTTGTCAGGGGGAGGAGAGAATCTTCCTTCCTTCCTCCTGCTGTAGTAGAGTAGAAAACATTTTCCCATTGGAGATGTTAGGCATACTTCCCATTTGGGGCAAACTTTGATGAATGATAGGGTGTGAGAGCTCTCCCTACAGTCCTTTCCAACTCCAATCTTGGTTGAGATCGTCTTTATTAATTTTTACATTTTCAAGGTTTATCCAAGTTGTATCACATGACAGAATTTCCTTCCTTTTAAAGTATGACTAATATTCTATTTTATGTATATACCACATTTTGTTTATCCACTCATCCATCCATGGACCCTTGGACATTTTCCACCTTTTGGCTTTTGTGAAGAGTGCTGCTCTAAGAATGCAAATATTGCTTCTTGATTTCAATTATTCTGCTTATTTACTTTTGCAATTTTTGGCTGTCCATGTGTTAGCTACTCAATAAATGCTTACTTAAAATCTTGTCACACGAGTTTCTTGGCAGTGGGAATGGCCACAGCAGCTTGGCTGAGGGCCACAACAGAGAGACTCTGGGAGGTCCAAGTGGAGAAGCAGGGTCCTGGACCAGGCCACACAATCAGTGCCCTGGAGGTCACAGAGTTGGTTGCTGAGATGTGAGTCCCAGCTGGAGAGTTGGGGCTCCTCAGCTGAGGCTCAATCTCAGGCAGCAGCGTGTTGAATCTCTTCCTGGCATGTGAATCCTGCAGCTGAGGTCAGTCTCTGTCTAGCGTACTTCTTCTCCAGCTCTTTCACTTCCTTCAGGTCTCAGTTCTCTATCTCTTCCTCCAAGACGTCTTCCCTAACCACCATAGGAGCAGCATCCCCACGGCCAAGTTATCCTCCAGCATAATACCATGTTTATAACCTTTAGAGCCTTACCATAGGTTCTAAGTGTTCACACGTTTTCTTATTTGTTGTCTGCTCTGCAACTTCCCTGCAAGCAGTGCTTGGCACATAGTAGGTGGTATGAAAAAAGGTAGAATGAATAATAATCGGTTTGTTTGCATGAGGAATGTAGGCACCTATGTTTACAGTCTAAACAGTTGTGGGGAGGAGGCAGTGACTCCAAGACCCTGGTCCTCTGAGGCCTCACTGACCTGGGGAGGGGGTTACAAAAGGGACTAGCACTCAGGCAATGTGAGCAGGAATGGGTGGTCCATGCACAGGACACAACAAGGCCCTGGACCTTGGGGTTGTGTTCAGGCACAAGACTGTTCATTAGAACCAATGAGAGTAGACAGGATTCAGCCAAGAGGAACCAGACACGAAGCTGCAGTCACTAGATGGGTTGGACCCAAGGAGTGCTGATGGAGGAACCCAATAAGAGGGTCCAGGACATAAAGTGTGAGTGGGTCCAGGACATATAGTCTGTTTACCCTAATTTGGGTGGGGTTGGCCTAGAGCCTGAGTTGGAGGTGAACAGCCTCAACATTACGATTACAGGGCAATGGGAACCAGAAGCCAGGCAGACCATGGTAATAAACATGGGAAATTTAAAAAAAATGATACTTATGGGACATAAAAAAAAAAACCCACCACAGACCATACAGGAAAAGGTGAAAAATGTGAATGTGTTAAACTTATTATTATTATTATTTTGTCAAAAGACCAAACAAGAAGGTACTCAAACAGATCTTGCACACCCATGTTCATAGCAGCATTATTCACAACAGCCAAAAGATGGAAACAACCCAAGTGTCCATCAATGGATGGATGGATAAACAAAATGTGTTATATATACACGATGGATATAAAATTATTCAGCCTTAAAAAGGAATGAGTTTGGGGGAAGGGGAAATCACAAGTTATTGTTAATAGGTATAGAGTTTCAATTTGGCAGGATGAAAAGAGTTCTGTGGATGGATGGTGGTGATGATAGCAAAACAATGTGAATCTACTTAATTCTACTGAACTGTACACTTAAAAATGGTTAAGATGGTAAATTTTAAGTTATGTGTATTTTTCTGCAATTAAAATAAAAGGAAGGAAATTCTGATACATGCTACTACAAAATGGATGAAGCTTGAAGATGTCATGGTAACTGGGATAAGCCAGCCACAAAAGAATAAATATTGCATTATTTCACTTATATGAGTTCTCTAGAGTAGTCACATTTATAGAGACAGAAGGTAGAATGGCAGTTGCAATGGGCTGGGGTAGGGGATGGGAAGTTAGTGTTTAATGGGGACAGAGTTTCAGTGTGGGAAGGTGAAAAAGTCATGGAAATGATAGTCTTGATAGTTGCATAACATTGTGAATATATTGATGCCATTCAATTGTACACTAAAAAATGGTTGAAATGGTAAATTTTATGTATGTACATTTTGCAAAAGTGAAAAAAAAGATAGCATAAACAAAGGGAAAAGACAAGCTACAGACTAAGAGAAGATATGTAAGTTTTTACATCTATATATATTTACCCTGGGTATATCTATATGTCCTTATTGAAAACATGAAGTTTCTCGATCAGAGAACAGACCAATTACTTCCTCACATATTGGTTTTACTACCAATTCCCAATAGGCAACACGGTGAGGGTCTGATGTACCCAGCATGCAGGGCTTGTTACACAGGGGAGAACTCTAAAATTGTGGCTCTCAGGACATGCATAGATGCTGTGGGCACATCTGTCCCTCCCACTTTGGTGGAGAGAGAGACCTTTGCTCCCTAATGTAAACAAATCCACTGTGGGGAAAGGAGAGGAAGGTCTCTGGGTTTTAATAACCATTTGGAATGTAAACAAATGGTTATGGGATTATAGTCTTTAGAAAACGATGAGTAAAGGAGTCTGGGGAGAAAGGAGGCATTCTCTACCTTTGTACTATTTCAATATCTGTGGCTCTGAAATGTTTGGACAGTGCAGGAACACTGAGAAATCTAAGGAAGATTGCCTTCCAAAACATCTGTAACATATACATCCAATGAAGGATTCATATTATGAATATTTAAATCCTACAAATAAATAAGGAGAAGATAAGCAACTCCATTAAAAAATGGATGAAAGGATGTCAATCGGAAAATTTGAGAAGAGGAATAGAAATGCATATATAAACCTTGTGAGACTCACTAATAGAGGAATTCAAATTAAAATGGGCACCAACCACTTATTGAAATATTTCTCAATATGAAAGACATGAAATGAATTGTTAAGTTGTAGGAATTCGTGAAGAGAATGAAAGTATGATTTCACTTATATGAAATGTCCAGAATAGATAGACACATCTATAGGGCCAGAAATGTCAGTGGTTGCCGAGGGTGGGGAATATGGGGAAGGGGGCAGAAATGGGGGTGATGACTAAGAGGAACTGGATTTCTTTCTAGGGTAATGAAAATATTCTACAATCAATTGTGGTGATGGAGGCACAACTGTGTGACTACACTAAAAACCACTGAATTGTACGCTTTAAATGGGTGAATTACGTGATATATAAACTATATGTCAATAAGGCTGTTCTTAAAAGAGGATGGGAATACCATTTCTTTCCTATCAGACTACCAGAAAGTAAGAAATCTGAATATTCTGTGTTGGCAAAGATGTGGAGAGGTAGGAAACTCCCACTGCTGGTGGGGCTGTAAGCTGATACACTTTGGAACAGCAAATAGCAGCATCTAGGAAAGTTGTAGATACGTCTACTGTGGCCCAGCAATTCCACTCCTAGGTAAAGAATCCAGGACACATGCGCCAGGAAACTTTACAAGTATGTTCATGGCAACCGTATTTGTAAGAGTGGGAATGAAATGACTTCAATACTGATGAACAGGAAAATGGGTAATAAATTGTTTTAAATCCATGTGGTAGAATACTGTACAGCAAATTAAAATGAGTGAACTAGAGCTATACGTATCCGCATGGACACATCTCACAAAGATAATGTTCGGTAAAAAAAAAAAATCAAGTTTTCAAGAAGATACATACAGTGGGATACCATTTATTTATAGCCAGGGAAAACAACAACATATTTTTATTATCACATAACATGAAGTAATAGTATAAGATACATGTGGGAATGACACATAGCAAAGTTGTGATAATAATTAGCCCTGGAAAGTGGAAAAGAAAGAAAGATGGGGAGGAGTACACAGGGAATATTAACTGCACTTGTACATTTATGTTTTTTTATAGGTATTTTTATTATTATTATTATTACAGATGTACAAAACAATGTAGCAGTTATCCTTTTCACCCCTTACAAAGTGACTACCCCTTCCCCCTCCCTTACCCTCAACCCCTGATATCATACATATCTATTAGAATTCCATTGACTCCATCACCATACTATATTCCACATCCCATGACTATATATGTGTTAAATTATAGTCAACATCTAATATTATTCAGCGGCAGCTTCAGACGTACAGTGCAGTGGTCAGGCCACTACAACGTCCATGAAGTGGTCTCCCTGACAAGACATGAAGTGGTCTCCTTGACAAGATAGAAGGCTGATCCCCTAAAAAAAAAATATTTACAACCTTATTGATTATATTCCCTAAACTGTCTCTTCTGTCTCTGCGGTAATATTGTAGTTATCAATTGGTGTTGCCTCGTCCCTTCCCCTTCTCCCTCATGCCCATCCCAGTCCCATCTACATTTGTTTTTTATGTTGTCAGCCTGAAGGAATTTGTGAAGAGAATGAAAATCTGCTGTGTAACAGAAGCTAGAGCTGGAGGAGCTGCTCCCTACTCCCTCCCCACAATCAGCCCCCTCCCCCGACTCAGATGGAAGCATGCTGGGTGGACCCTCCATGCTGTCTCCACCATCTTCTCAGCACAGAACCTTGGGAATAGAGGGGGCGAGGAGTGAGGTGGGGGAAGAGGGGAGGTGCTGGTGGGCAATAGATGTTACCAGATGTACCCTCCTTAATGTCTGAGCCAGAGGAGCCCAGGCAAAGCTCTACCTGTGGTGATAGGTTCCTGTTGTGGGACAGCCATGGGAAGTCTCCCATCTGGGAAGGACCTAAATTTTGCAATACACCTTATTATTTAGAAATTGTGCTCCAGAGACTCAACCGCCTCTTATAGGGTGGCAGGCTGGAAGACTTAAAAATTAGACTGCGTGAATGATACTGGCATTCTGTGGGTGTTGAGAAGCCCAGCTACTTATCAATGTTGTCATGACAACAGCTGGGAACATGAATTACATCGAGGAGGTCAGGTCAGACACTGATAAATGTATGTAGTAAAACCTCTTTTATGCTTGGGCTATGTACTTGCATCCATCAGATTGTTGGTTTGAAAGTAATTTTTCCTTTCACCCCAAGTGACCTCCTATTAAGTTTACAATTTTTTCAGTCTAACGTGTTGGAATGTTGCTGGGCAAACATTTATACCTGGTCCTACCCTTTAATGGAGCATGTCTATTAACTATGTTAAATATGATCTGAGATAGCACAGTCTCCCTAGTTTGGATAGTCTTTAAACAACCACAACTTTCTACCTCCTTCCAGTGCTATGATATGCTAACATTAGTACCATTTGCAAAATAGACTCTGAAGGGTCAGAATAATTAAAGACTCAGAATAATTAAGCTCCCAGAAAGCTGCTGTTAAGGGAAGGAATGAATAGGCTTCAAGTGTTATTTTTCAAGAGGGGTTATTGTCTACAGGTGGCTTTCTCTGTCTAACTACTTGCTACTCAAAGTATGGTCCTTGGACCACCACCAGCAGCTGAGAGTTTATTAGAAATCCAGCGTCTTAGGCCCCACTCAGAACTATTGGATCAGGTTCTACAGTTTAATAAGTCCCAACTGATTTTCCTGCACATTGTAGTTTGGAAAACACTAAGTCTAAGAGCCTGAGGTGACTGCCTTACAAAAAGGCTGGCATAATAAGAAATAAAGCTTTCAGAAAGGAGAGATACTTAGGAGAGTTCAGGAAGAAAAGTTTTTCTAAAAAACCAAGTGGACATGGATTCTTTGGGCTGTCCCAAAGTACTGGGTTGCTATTTGTGGATTATATTTTGTGCAAGGTTGTGATTCCCTTTCCCCAGCCTTTGAAACATGAATTTGAGTCCAGAAAAGAGCAGGAAAAAGTATGTGTGTGTGGGGGGGGGAGCAGTAAAGATAACATGAAAGTCCTGAGTTCTCATTGGATCATCCGCTTGTGTGATAATTCATTATGACTGTGACACCCTCATGCCTTAGTTTCCCTAACTCTGAAATAGCTCTGTCTGAGGCCTGCATGAGGATTCATAGTCAATGCTTTTAAGGGCGTTGAGGTCCTCAGAAGAAAGGCATGGCCCAGGCAGGAGGTGTTACTGGGACCCATGCTGCAAAGTCTAAGTGGGCTCCTGATTCACAGCCTCCTTGTACTTAGGGGACAGTGTGCCCACTTTCATCTCAGTCCCAGGCTTCTCTGGAGGAAAGGACAGGGAAAGGATATGGGTGGGACCAGGGAAATAAAGCAGCCTTGTGCATGGATGAGTAAGAGGAAGCCTCATTTGTGGTTGTCAGGTCCATTACTCACCCAGCCTGGCACTCCCATTGATTGCTGAGAGAAACAGGAGTTTCTCATTGCACTTTTGTGATGTTAGGGGGAAACACATATCCATCTACCCCAGTTTCCCTGGGGCAATTACAGAATGACATTATTAAGTAGCAGGTTGGTTGTCATACACGTGTCAGCACATAATAATGGAAGTGAGTAAATGGCTCTGACTCTCAAAGTAATTTTTAGACACAAGTGTGAAATAAAATGTCTGTCAATGAGTGACTGTCACAGAATCTCCTTGAAGAAATGATTGCAATTAGGCAGTTCCCAGAGCAAAAGTATGTCAGGTGTGTGTAGCAATAGGAAATTCAATACACATAAATCTGAATTTCCAAAACAAATTAGGTGGGGGAGGAGGTGAGTTTCCTCACATTATACAAAAGATTTTTGCTTTACAAAGGCACTCAGCAATGAGCGCTTTTTTTTCAATTGTGGAAAATATACATAACATAAATTGTACTTACCATTAAGTGTACAGTTCCGTGGCATTAAGTACATTCACATTGTTGTGCAACCATCTCCAGAACTTCATCTTCCCCAAATGAAACTGTGCTCATTAAACACTAACTCCCCACCCCCTTCTCTCCTAGCCCCAATAATATGATATTCCATTGTATGTATAGATCACATTTTGTTTATTCCCTCATCCATGGGTGCTTTATTTCTACCATTTTGGCTATTGACAATAATGCTGCTATGAACATGGGTGTGCAAATATCTCTTTGAGTCCCTGCTTTCAATTCTTTTTGGGTATATACCCAGCAGTGAAATTACTATATTATCTGGTAATTCTGTTTAATTTTTGAGAATTGTGATACTGTTTCAGTTCCAATTTCTCCCTCTTCTCACCAACACATTATTTTCTGTTGTTTTTTTTTTGTTGTTGTTGTTTTTTAATGGGTATGTTACCATAGGCAGAAAGAATAGGGCCATGAGGAAAGAGTGGGGAGGAAAGGAAGGAGGAAGAAGAGACAAAGGAGAGAGGAAATGAGGTCATCCTTAAGAAAAAGTGCTGCTACCAGACTGGCTAGAACTAGATTTCAGTGGCTGAGAGCAGATCCAGGATGCCATCTTGCCCCTCACGGTGAACTTTAGCTAATTATAATGAATTATAATATTATTAGCATTTCAGGCAGGGAAAATCTCTACCCCTTGTGTCACCATGACAGTTCTGACAAAGGCCAAATAAGGACAAGAGAATCCCACTGCCCCGGGGGAAGGAATAGTCAGGGAGGACCCGCCTGGGAACACCTATAACATGACCCCTAAATATTTTGAGTCCTCATTTTGAGGGTGATCAATTCCTAAGTACCTTTTTTCTTCCTTGCAGTTGCTCTTCTCCTGGCCTGACTGTTCCCACAATTTTGGGAATGTACTATCCTATTTTAATAAATCCACTGATTGCGTGGCTTCCTCGGTGCATCCTTGGATTCTTTCCTGTGGCATATGCGTATACCATGAACCTGTTTTCTAGTCACGGGTATTACTAATGGCTGTGAGGTGTCTGGGTTCTTTCAAATAGCAATATTTAGAAATGTAATGCTGTTTGTCAGAAAACAATCTATGCCCAAATTTTAGATAACTGGAATAAATAAAAGAATATGGTAAAATCCATAGGATCTCTTAATTACACTTTAAAGGTGGGATGAAGTTTAAGGTACAGAAAGTGAATTAATTATTCTCCTCAGTTTGTGGTCAGTCACATTTTGAATCTTGCAAGGGCCCTCTCGTCTTTATCCCATCCTGCTCCCTGCTCCCCATAACTGTCCCCCTCTTCTCCCAGAACAATGTAAAGTGACTGCTGAAATATTAACACAAGATTATAATCAAGGATCACAATTATCCTCAAAATACTTTGCAAATAGCTCTTTGTCAATGATCTCAGTATTCATCTGTTACTTTTCTCACTCAGGCCATTGTGATAGGATTGAAAGACTGCTCTTGAGCTCTCAAAAATCATGTGGGATCATCTGGTGGACACCCACTGTTTAATGAGTGTCACGTCCTGCGTAACAAGGGCAAGTGGGACTCGAGAGGGGCTACGCAGATTAAATAAGAACAAGAGACAGAAGAAAGATAAGAACGAGACCAAGGGACTCAGCCGAAGACGACTGAGCCCAAGGGACTCAGTCAAAGAAGACTGAGCCCTGAATCGGGTCAGCGCATAGCTTTTATTGAGAATTTTCAAGGAAGCAAACTGCAACAAATCATTAACGGTGGTTTGTAGTTCTCAGGATTTACACAGTCTTCTATTCTCCTGTAAGTGCTCTCTCCAGGGTGCACTGTGACTTGCTCTCGCATTAAAGGATTTATCTTGTTTTACACTGTGATAACCTCTGAGACTCAGACCCAGTCTCTGCCTATCATCCAAAGAATGTTTATCATGACTATCTTATGCTAAGGATAAACTTGTCTCTATATATCTCCTAAAGAATGTTTACCATGACTACCTAGCCATTATCCCAAATTCCAACAGTTAGACTCTCAGGGAGTATACTTGAATTATTACTAAAAGACTAGCTTTGACCCTGTTCAGGATAAAAGCATCTAAAGTTTTATTCCTATGTAAATACAAGACCTAGCAATTAAAGGGGTCTCACACCACTCTATCCTACAGAGGGCTGTATCTGTTTCTTAGTTAAAGCTTCAGTATCTGTTGCTGCAACAAGGCACTAAATGAAGGAATTTACACAAGGCTGTTAACATAACTCATGGTCAGCAAGCTGCCTGGAACTCTCATGGCCTGGAGACCTTTGGCCTCTGAGGAGACTTTTCACAGAAGAGCCCTTAGGCAAATGCATCAGCTGCTTACAGGCCTGAGTTTTCTGGCCTGAGTTTGTCAGAGGTCTGTGCCTCAGTTTCCAAGGGGCTTGAGTCCCCAATATCTTAGTTCAGGGGTTCCCCACGGAACTACCGCCTGGCTTAGGTTGTCTCCCCTCTTTTAGGAGATCTTACCCGTCTTTGGCTGCGTAGTTAGCTCATTGGGGTACCACAGGAACATGTCACAAGTGTAGTGAATATATTGTCTCCTATAGGAGGAAAGGCACATGGGTTCATAGAGGCAGGAGATATTACATGACCAACCATAAGGCAGCACCCCTAATATCCAGTGCTGAGCAGGGCAATGTGGCCTTGTCAGACACTGGGGTGCTGTCAGCTTCCCACAAATGAGGGCTGTGATTGAGGGCTGGATGAAGGACATGTGGTACAATGGGAACCCCAGAAAGGCCCCAGTTCTACTCATTAGGGAACTGAGGAATCACAGTAGCTTCCTGGAAGAGTGATTCCTGAGCTGGCTCTCACAGATCACATGTGGGTGGGCTGGGCAGAAGGGAAGGGAGGAGGGGCGTGTGCAAAGGCTCAGAGTCACACTAGAGCCTGGCTTGTGGGAAGAGCCAAGAGTGGTCAGTAGGGCTGGGGTTTAGTTTTTGGTTGGGGGAGGGATGGTGAGAGAGGACGTAAGTAGGTGTTAAATCATAAGGGGCCTTAAAACCATGCTAACGGCTGCACTTTATCCTGTGAGAAATGCACAGCCATTGATCTTAAACCAGGACATGACATGATTAGGGATTCTTTTTAGAATGATAATTTGAACGTAAATGTAGAAAATAAATTGGATAGAAGTGTGTGTGTTTGGGGTCTGTTAGAAATCTGCTTTATCCTGGGCCGGCCGAGTGACTCGTTGGTTAAGAGTTGGCTTGGGAGTACGAGCTCTGAGCAGCAGGGCCACTGGTGTGGATCCCACATGGGCCAGTGACACTGCGCCCTCTACAGCTAAGATGGTGAATAACAGTTCAACCTGGAGCTTGGCTGCCGTGAGTCACCGGTGATGGCGTAGGCTGCAGCCCCTGTTGCAGTGGGCTGCCATAGGCTACAGTGAGTGGCCAGCAGCCACTGTGAGTGGCTGACAGCTGACATGAGCTGCTGTGAGCCGCTATGAGTGGCCGTCCAATGGCTGCAACCGATTTGCCTCTGCAGGGAAGAGCACAATGATCACAATACCAACATGGGCCAGTGAAGCGACATCTTCCACAACTAGACTGAAGAACAAAAGGACAGCAACTTGTCTGTTTCCCCTTCCTGGATTCCTCAATGCTGTTCCCTCCTCCAATTCTCCCATTAAAAAAAAAGAAAGAAAGAAAAAAGAAATCTGCTTTATCCTGGCAAGATATGAAAAGACATTGACGAAAGAGAGAAACACATTTATTTAGTCATTCCTTCATGCATTCCTTCATCCACTAATTTGACATTCATGCAACATTTTTGCTGAGCATCTATCTACTATGTGCTAGCATTGTGCTGTGTTGTATGCAGGGAACAGAAAGATAAGCAGGTAAGCATGGTGCCCGCCTCCCAGCACTTACACCTGCTTGGCAGTCTAGGCAGGTACAAAGGTATTCACAGCTAGTGTGTAAATGCTAAGATGGTATGGAACATTTTTGGAGCTTACATACCAGAAGCATATTCCAAGAGATTTGGAGCTTCAGAAAAACTTTCTTAAAAACCTCCCTAAAAATGATGTCTAAGCTAAGACCTAAAGGATGAGTAGAGGATGGCCAGGGTTCCAGGTAAGTGGAACAGGAGTGCAACTACCTGGAGGTCGGAGACATCAGGGCTTTCTGAATGAATGAAAAGAAGGTGGGTATGACTGGAACACAGGAACTATTAAGTTATGAGGCTAGTGAGGTAAGGAGGGACTCGATTCCAAAGAGCCTATGAAGGAAGTTTGGCCCTATTATTATAGGAGGAATGGGATGTTACAGAGTGAAAAGGTCAGATGGACGTCTTAGAAAGATCACAGTCTGGAGAACAACTGGATAAATAGTAAAAAGGCAGAATCGATAGGACTTGGTGAATCAGATGATCTGGGGTTGCAGAAGAGCATGGAGTCTCCCAAGTTTCTTACTTGGGTTCCATAAAACAATAAGAGAATGGGAGATTTGAGAGGGAAGATATATAAGGTTCATTTGGACATATTGATTTTGAGGGACATTCAAGTGGAATTATTCAGCAGGCAGCAGATATTCCCCTCACAGATGACATGTAGGATCTACAGATGGTGCAGAAATCATGGGAGTGAGTGAGATCAGATAGGTGAGTCTTCAGGGTGAGAAGACAAGAGAGCTGAAGAGGAAAACTCAGTAAATTTTCACATTTACAGCTCAGGCAGAGGCGGACTCTGCAAAACAGGCTGGGAAGGGGTAGCTAGAGGTACAAGGACTCAGAGGCAGAAATCATGTACTTCAAAGACAGAGTTTCAAGGAAGGCCAGATCAAGTGTGGCAAATGACTTGGAGAGATTAGGTAAAACTAGGATGAAAAGTGGTCATGGAGCTTGGCAAGAATGGTTTCAGTAGAGAGATGGAGGTGTGGGCCAAGTGCAGCAGGTGGAATGGTGGCAGGTGAGAAGAACAGAGTGTGAGCCAATGAAGGGGAAGGCCAATGCGTCCTTGATGGGAGAGCAAAGTCAAAGTTAACCAGGGAGAGTCAATCTGGAAGCAGCAGTCACAAAGGCAGATTAAGTCCATGGCTGCAGGAGGATGCGGCTGGTGGTCAAGGTGAGAGCCAGTGGTGGAATGGAGAGGTAATTAAAGACCAGTAATTCTGGTGATGAAGGATGCAGAGCCAGTGACCACATTATTACTGTTGGTATTATTATGCTTTGATTATACTCCCCCAGACAGGAAACAGGAGTTCTGTATATGTTATGTAAGAACTCAGTTGATACTTATTGAGCACTTACTATGACCCTTGTGCTGGAGTTACAAATATGGTTCCTGTTCTCTAGTAGCTCATGTCTTTGAAATGCCTGCATTTTAAAAGGGCGAATAAAACTCTAATTTCCAAAGTGTCAAGACAACAAAGAATGTAGATTTTAATAACTTCTACTTGATTTGTGTTATATTGGTGCACAGTTGCATTTGCTTTTAAAATCACTCTCTCAAGGTCCAAGAAGGTCAAACAGCACTGGAGGCAAATAGTCAGAACCTGAACCTGGAGAACTGTGTAAGGGGCGCCCTAGCCGAGGAGCCTGGAGAAAGAGATCATAGGCAGGGACCAGAAAACTCAGGCTGGTGGCACTGTGGAACAAGCTCATGACCAAATGTGAGTGGTCTTACCACAGGGATATAGATTGAGAATAGGAAAATCGCTTTTGATTTATTTGCTATGTAGCTTTTGAGGAAATCGTGACAACATATAAAACTCCTAAAGGAAATGCAACAAAAATGTTAACAGTGATTATCTCTTGGAGGATTATGAATGATTTGATTTTCTTCTTCATAACTTTTCATATTTAAAAATTATGTCATGAATAGTATTTTATAATCTGAAAAAGAGTGCCATTTTTAAAACATAGTAAAAGGAAATATCAGAAAGAGGCAGAATGGCCGGGTGAATGGCGCGTTGGTTAAGAGTTGGCTTGGGACGCCAGGTCTGAGCAGCAGCAGAGCCCCAGTTCGGATCCCACATGAGGACCAGGGACTCTGTGCCCTCTACAGCTAAAATGGTGAACAGCTCCTGCGGCAGTGGGCTGCCGTGAGCAACCGTGAGAGGCCATCCAATGGGCGGGGAGTGACTGCCTCACCCAGGAAGAACGCAATGATGATACCAACATGGGCCAGTGAAGTGACGTCCTCCATAACTAGACTGAAGAACAAAAGGACAGCAACTTGTCTGTTCCCCTTCCCCGATTCCCCAATGTTGTTCCCCTCCCCCAATTCCCCAATAAAATCTTAAAAAAAAAAAAAAGAGGTAGGATGATGATTTTTTAATGTTTCATCATTAAAAAAAATGGTGAAACATAAAACACTGGTAGGAGAAATACTTAGAAATAACACTGGAGAATTAGGGATCACATGCCATGCTTAATTTTATTACAAACTGGGGATGGTCCTAGGCATTTTCTTTCATCTATTTCTCATAAAATCAAGGAATAGTAGACCTAAAAGAGATTGTGATTGTGTGCTAACCCCTGTCCACATTTCCTCTAGAAGAGGAAAATGGCTTGCCCACGCTCACATAGCTATTATCTACATTTTCCTATTATGTGATATGTAATTTTGTCTTGAAATTCTCAGGTAGAAAGTGGATTATGAGAGCAAATAAATATTAAGAGCTGTAATTCTTCATTGTGACATTTCTAAAAAAAAGATTTTTATTGGGGAATTGGGGAAGGGGAACAGTGTTGGGGAATTTGGGAAGGGGAACACTGTGTTTTTCCAGGACCCATCAGCTCCAAGTCAAGTTATTGTCCTTCAATCTTAGTTGTGAAGGGTGCAAGCTCAGCCTTAAGTCCAGTTGCAGCTTTCAATCTAGTTTGCAGCCCACCAGTCCATGTGGAAGTCGAACTGGCAACCTTGTTGTTAAGAGCACCCACTCTCACCAGCTGAACCATCCAACTGCCCATTGGCAGCTCAGCTGCAGCTCAGCCACAGCAGAACTCGGGCGCAGCTCATTGGCCCATGTGGGAATAGAACTGGAGACCCTGTTGCTCAGAGCTCATGCTCTAACCAACTGTGCCACCTGGCTGGCCCCACATTGTGACATTTTTATTCATGAAAAGAAAAAGTTCTGATGTCTCTGATGAGACCATGACACACTCTAAAACAAAGAAAAGTCACTACTAACTGAAATAGAGTTTTTAAGTTTAATTCATTTGGCAAGAGGGAAGTTAATTTTTTAAAAGACATGCATGGCTATTCTTAAATTTTACTGAGTAAGGAGAGATGAAACTCATGCGTTAGGTGTATATCCTTGTTTTAAATAAAATTCCCTTTTATTAGCCTCATGGGAAGGGGACCTGTTTTTCTTTGTACCAAATCTCTAAACAAAAGAAGTGAAATGTAGCAGGTCCTGCAAGTTGCTGCTTGTGTTGACAGGTGAATGAATATGCTGCCACTGGTTAGAAAAGAAGCTAGCTGCTTTCCACACCCATTCCTGAATTGCAAGAGAGAACACCTACCCAGAAGCTGGAAGGAATCCAGAAGACATGGACAAACCCACAGCTTGTCCCTTGAGAGAGAGAGGTGTGCCATTCCTTTCTCAGGTCTACTAAATCCTGGAGAAGATTAATGGAGGGACTGCTTGCTTTGGAGGCACTTCCCCTAAGCATGCTCTGTCCTCATCTGCAGGATTCCAGGCTGTGAAATAGACACACTTGGGCACCTCAGTATGTAAAATTCCAAAACACAGCTGCCGACCTAGAATTCTGTAGAGTGTCTCAGTCCTCCAGGGCCAAAAAATCCCCAGCAGCAAACAGCCCTGGGTAGGTTTTCCATTCCTTGTCACGTGTTCAAAATAAATTAGGGTGAATGATCACAGCTAAATTTGAGAAAGTATTGGCACAACACAATTAAATTCTCTAGATGGAAAACAAATTATTTTTCTATAAAACCAAAATTTGAGTTCAGGACCCACCTAGGATTTTTCAGTACCTGTGGGCAACCTAAAAATCCCACTGCCTTTTCTTCCATTGCAAATGTTCCTCAATGTGTTGTGATGGGATTTCCTTCCAGGGAACTCAGCTGGACAAATCTGGTCACAGGGAGAAAAATATTGGTAAGATATTGGTAAGAAATATTAGCAAAATATTCGGGACATTTGGCCCACCGTTAGCCTGAGTTATTTGCTTAAATGAAATAAAGCAAAGAGCTATTTAGTCAGAATTCCTTTTTGTACATTTTTGGCATTAACATAGATAATAATTATTTAGCTCCTACATTTAGGTCTAAGAATGAATTTTTGTTTGTAGTGTGAAGTAAGGCCTACACTTTTTTTTTTCTCTTAGGCATCTTTGTTGAAAATCAACTGATCATAAATGTCAGGGCTTCTGGACATTCCATTCTGTTCCACTGATCCATATGTCTATGTTTATTACAATAGAGTATCTTGATTATGATAGTTTTATAGTAAGTTTTGAAATCAGGTAGTAAAAGTCCTCCCACTTTGTTATTTTTCAAAATTGTTTGACTCATCTAGGTATTATGCATTTCCATATAACTTTTACGGTCAGGTTTTCAAATTCTACAGAAAACCTTGCAGAGATTTTCATAGGGATTATATGGAATCTCTTGATCAGTTGAGGGAGGATTGCCCTCTTAACAATACTGAGCCTTCTAATTGGTGTACACAGCTTGTCTTTCCATTTATTCAGATCTTCAGGTGAATATCTGTTATGTTTTGTGGGTTTTAGTGCAGAGTTCTTGTACTTCTTTGTTAAATTTATCCCCATGTATTTTATTCTTTTGGATGCCATTATGAATGGAAATTTAAAGATTTTTTTATTGGGGAATTGGGGGAGGGAACAGTGTTGGGGAATCGGGGAAGAAGAACAGACAAGTTGCTGTTCTTTCGTTCTTCAGTCTAATTGTGGAGGACGTTGCTTCACTGGCCCATGTTGGTATTATCATTGCGCTCTTCCTTGATGAGGCAGTTGCTCGCTGGCCATTGGACAGCTGCTCACGGTGGCTCACCATGGCTCATCATCTTAGCTGTAGAGGGCGCAGCATCACTGGCCCTCCTGTGGGATCTGAACTGGGGCTCTGCTGCTCAGAGCTGGCATCCCAAGCCAACTCTTCACCAACGCGCCATTCAGCTGGTCCTGGAATTGCTTTTTAATTTCATTTTTGGATTGTTCATTGTTAGTATATTGAAATAAAATTAATTTTGTTTATCAGTTTTATATCCTGTGGCCTTGCTGATCTAGTGTATTCATCCATAAGTTTTTGAGATGCCTTAGAATTTTCTTTATATACAATCATGTTTTCTATGAATAAAAGTAGTTTTATTTCTTATTTTCCAATCTATATACATTTTATTTGTTTGTCTTGCATTATTTCACTGGCTAGAGACTCCAAGACAATGCTGAATAAAGTGGTGAGAGCAGATATCCTTGCTTGTTTCCAGTCTTATAGGAAAGCATTCCTTCTTTCACTATTTTATTTACTTTTTAAAATTTTTTTGATTGTAATGAAATACAAAATTTCATAACATAAAATTTACCACTTTAACCACTGTTAAGTGTACAGTTCAATCGCATTAAGTACACTTACATTGTTGTTCAACCATCACCACCATTCATGTCAAGAACACTTTTCATTTTCCCAAACTGAAATTCTGTACCATTAAACAGTAATACCCCAATTCCCATGTCTTCTCAGGCCCTGGCAGTCACCATTCTGCTTTCTGTCTCTATGAATTAGACTACTCTAGGTACTTCATATAAGTGGAGTCATACAGTATTTATCTTTTGGGGACTGGATTATTTCACTCAGCATAATGTCTTCTAGATTCATCCATGTTGTAATATGTATCATATTTTTTTTCTTTTTAAAGCTGAATAATATTCCATTGCATGTTGAGTCTTTCATTATTAAATATAACATTAATTGAGGAAGCTTCCTCTTATTTTTAGTTTGTTGAGAGATTGTATCATGAATGCAAATTGGACTTTGTAATGTTTTTTAATAAAAATGATTTTCTGTAACTATTGAGATGACCATATGGTTCTGTCCCTTTTTCTATTATTAATGAATTACACACACACACATACACACACATACACACAATAGTGAATTACATTAGTTGAATTTTGGGTGTTAAAAAAACTTTGCATCCCTGAGATAAATTCCACTTGGTGCATAAGCCAATGCTTTTTTCCTAAGAGTTATGTAGTCCTAGCTTTTACATTTAGGTCTATGATCCATTCTGAGTTACTTTTTGTATATGTATACAATGGAAGGAAGTGATCCAAAATCATTCATTTATATGTAGATATCCAGTTGTTGAAAAGACTATTCTTTCCCTACTGAATGATCTTGGCACACTTGTTGAAAATCACTTGACTGTAACTGTTAACGGTTTATTTCTGGATTCTCAATTCTGATTAGTTGATCTATGTCTTCCTTATGCCTTACTACACTCTCTTGATTACTGTAACTTGGTAGTAAATTTTAAAATCAGCACATATGCATTCTCCAATTTTGTTCTTTTTCAATACTGTTTTGGCTAATTGAGGTCTCCTATTTTCTAAAGTCCTTTTTAACTTTACCTCACCTGGGAAGGATTGCCTTCAATCAGTTGTGATTTAGGGTTGTGCACCATACCAGTGGCACATCAGGTTGACAATATATAAGAACAATCTGGGGAGCTTTGTGACTGCTGCTGATAAATGGGTCCCATTCCAGACCAGTTAAATCGGCACCTCTGGAGTGTGAGGCCTGAGCTTTGGTAGAGCTGTCCAGCTGAGCTCAGCACAATTTACTGACCCTCCAAATCGTGAGCAAATAAAATGGTGTTTGTTTTAGATTTGGGGCTGATTTGTTACACAGCAATAGATATCTGACACAAAATGTGTAGCCCAGCTTGAGAACCTCTCTGTTAACCTTTATTAGAGGGCTTCACTTCACTTACTGCTTTTGCATAGGAATGCCTGATTGGGATGGTGTCTAGTCTATTATGAGGTGGGGAGGGTAGAAGCTAATGTGAAACTGTTGCATAAGGTATGTATTTTAGAACTAAGTGTCTAGAAAAGCTAAGCTTCCCCTGAGGAAGTTTCTTTTCTTCTTTAACAAGTAGACTATGGAACTGACCAAGTTTCCCTTTTTTAGTGTGGCTGCTAGTGAGAAAAAAAAAATTTTTCAGGCTTAATTATAGCAACTATATAATTCCTTACAGCCTGCATGTTTATGATTTTTCTTTCCCTCTTCTTCTATTAACTTTTATTTTGCACTTAAGTTTACGTTATCCATTATCCTGTTATTTTATTCTTATTTATATTAAGTTACGTTATTTTAATGTATTTATATAGTAAATCACCTTAAATCCTTTGTGGGGAAAAGTGGGGTATAAATAAATGCATGTAAGACTTTGACTTTCCTTTAGAGAGCCTAATATAGTATGCAGAACATTTTGTTCTCCACCAATGTGTTGTGAGTACTGAAATAAAGCATGGTAATAGGCTAGGGGTGAGATGGCAGGAAAAACTAGTTAAACTAGTTGAAAAACTAGTTAAACAAGTTGAAAAACTTTATCAACTTGATCATGGACAAGGAGCTCTAGTGGAGCCCATCTACTTACCCTTTATCAGTCATCTACTGTGCTAGATACTTGCCTAGACCATTGGGATCAAAACTGGGCTGAAAGGATGGTTGCCAGAGTTCCCAGGAACATGGACTGGGTGATTATATTCACACTTGTAAAATGGGTTGAACAAGCCTCCCTCACAGGAATGTGCACAGGATTAAATGAGATTACATATTTACAGCACCCACCACAGGGGTCAAGTACATAGAGTGTTTATAAATATTATAATATCTTCCTTCCTCATCCCCTTCCTCAATTAGATGCTGTGTTAACTTACTAAAACTCTATTTGTTTTACAAAAAGAATATAGCTTGTTGAATGTTCAAATGAACTTTGTCTTGTCTTAATCGGAGGGAATTTCTCATCATTTTTGGTAGGAGGTTGCGGGGAGGAAACAAGGCAGAAGAAACGTGTGTGTGTGTGTGGGGGGGGGGGGACAGAAACAGGGAGCCGCAGGGCACCCTTGGTGGCCCATGACAGGTACCAGGCAGCTTTGTGTGGAATCATCACTCTGGGAGCTTGAGTAACAGAAGCTCTGATGCTGATGACATTAAAAGAGCAAACAGACCTGGGGCAGGGAAGCAGCCAGGTGTGGAATATGAATTGCCAGCAGCAGCCATCCTTAGAGAATACGGAACCCCCCACACACACACACTCACATGCCGCCCCCTCCCCCTCCACGCACACACACTCGCCCAAGCGGGGAGCTTGACTCTATTGCCTAAAAACAGATCAGTTCTCCAGACTGCTTTGCCTTGTGCACCTTATCTTACCTGCCGACCCCTTACTCTGCCTCCATTCCTTCTTAGTCTGGACACCAGTGTGCCAACAGTGCTGCCACTCACCCATTGGGAAATGCCCCAACAGCATCCATGTCTGAATTGTTTGCGTTCTGCCTGGCTTGCCTGTGATAAACTGACACTTTTTAAAAATTGGGGATAGGGGTGTGGCAAGAGAGATTCTTCTTCTGATGTGGCTGGTTCTCTGAAGAGTATTGCTGAGCTTTAAGATTCTTGGTTCAGTTGCTCCTAGGTCCGCTCCTTCCACCTCAATCATATTTTACAATCCAATAACCCAATTTATGTTGTGTATTTTAAGATGAAGATGAATTACCTGTGTAGTGTCTTCCTTTACTATTACTTATTGAGGAGAATAAAATATAGAAATCTCAGGCCTTACTCTACCTCAGGTCCTACATTTTCAGTCTCGCTTCCCTCTAATTTGCCTCTACCAACTCACAGCAATATAAATCTACAAGGAGTGGTCCAAATCCACCTTTGCACACACATGCTGTTCACTCTTTCTGTAATGTTCCCCTCACTTTTGAAAATGCCTATTCATTCTTCAATATTCACTTTTGATTTTTCCCTACTCTCAGGAAGATGATCACCACCCTCTAAGACTTCCCTACTCACTTCTTTTTGTGCCTTTATCAGACTTTTAATGATTTTCTTATATATCAGTCCCCCATGTTGTATTGTGAGTTCCATGAAAGTAAAATATCTAGATTATCCATATTTGTATTTCCAACTCTATGACCATCCCTTGTACATGTGGGTGTGATAAATGTTTCTGCAATTTTATGTTAAGAGAAAAAAATGCATGAGGGGAATTTCTGAACTTATTATACCTCAACAGGTTAACAATTTACTGGTAGGGTTATTCCCATCTTAGTTATTAGTTAGAATGAAAATTATACCCTTTTGGGGACACTCCCAGAAAAGCTAGTAAATTTTCTCAAAGTCTTTGTTTATCTATAGAATGGCATGATGCCATAAAATAAATAATTATACATGTGAAGTATATAATATGCTGTGTAATTAAAGATGTGATGCTAATTGAATTGACTTCCCTTCAAGAGCTGTCTGTCTCTTAGCAATTAGTATTTAGCACCAGCTGTGTGGTGTATCTTGCACAGCACAATTTACACAGACAAAGCAACCAAAATAAAAGAAAACCAAGCAAACTAGCCCCCATATCACTTCTATGCAAATATCACCTATACAGAAGTACATATTGTTTTTAAAGGCTCTCTTTAATTTTTAAACTGTGTGGTGTATTTGTCCCTTTTTTAAATTTGTGCTTTTCTAGGGGTCTATTTCATTTAGGAGGATTAAATATCTGAGGACTTGCCTGATTTGCAGGCAGCTCACTCTTCAATTCAATAGTGGATATCCCTGAAAATCAATTTCTGATCCAATTGTAGTTTGAAAATCATCCAAGTGAAATTGCAGAGATATTTAAAGAGGCTTGAAATAAAGAAGGACCATATGTGCTCTCTTTTAAACATGCCCCTGTCTGAAAATTAAACTGAAACTTCATTAATGTTGAACATCATTTTTTTTTCTCTCTTCACAGTCATCTTCTTATGCTTTTTTCTCCATCTCATAGGAAACTGGGATGTTCAAAATGTGTTTGTGAATCTACGCTATGCCAAGCACTGTGGACTACTTTAATCACCATGCTCGTGTCCTTCCAGAGAAAGGTGGAATACTGCAGCATCTGGAGCCAGTCTTAGGAGGGTGTCAGGCAGTGCTGTTCAGGTACAGCCGGTAAATCCCTGAACACCCCAGAATGAAGATTTAAAGTCAAATCCCTGTAGAGAGGGAGAGTGACTCAATGTAGCTTTCTTTTAAAACAGAATTTATAATGTGACAGAATAGGAAATGGACATATTTTGCTTTAAAAAGTAAATTAAAAGGGCTTGCAAGCCATGGTGCCTTTTGTTTTCTTCAGAAGACAGGCTGGAATATTAGACATCTAGTTAAGCAAGATTTCAGGCATCTGTCAGCTGAGATAATTAAAAAAAAATAAGATTCCTATATTTGATATGGGACTTCAGCTTCATTATGGCAGAGGAAGTACATGCCAGAATTACAAAACTTGGGCATAGAAAGTCACTTTAGAGATCATTATGTCAGCATCTTCAGGTGGCCCAGAAGGACTATGGGGCCGTCTCCTAACTCCAAGGTTCAATTTTGCTTCGCCTGTATTTTCTAGATCAAATCTTCCCTGTCTATGACTTCTTAAAAATTTTTGTATTCAGGCATATTTTGGTGTCTGACACAAAAGGTTTTAGGAATAAAAAGCTGCCATCACTACCCACTCTTCCAATAACTACCCATTCCATAGAGTGCCATCTCCACATTACACTGGGCTTCTCTTCACATCTGCCATTTCTTATTATGGTAAAATATATATATATATATATAACAAAAAATTTGCCACTTTAAACCATTTTTAAGTGTACATTCAGTGACATTAAGTACATTCACAATGTTGTATAAGCATCACCAACTATCAATTTCCAAAATTTTTTTGCCACCCCAAACCCAAAAGCCTTAAGCAATAAATCCCCATTCCATTCTTTCCCCAGCCCCGGTAACCTCTACTGTATTTTCTGTGTCTATGAATTTGCTGTTTCTAGATGTTTTATATAAATGGAATCATACAATATTCGACACTTTTTGTTTAGCTTATTTCATTTAGCATAATGTTTTTAAGGTGACCCATGTTGTATCAAAACGTCATTCCTTTTCATGACTGAGTAATATTCTATTGTATGTATATACCACATTTTGTTTATTCATTCCTCTCAGTGGACACTTGGATTGTTTCTATCTTTTGGCTATTGTGAATAATGCTACAATAAACATTGGTGGACAATGTTTTGTCCAAAAGGACAAAATCCATTTGGACACTTGTCTTGAATTCTTTAGGGTATATACCTAGAAGCAGAATTGCTAGGTCATATAGCAATTATATGCTTAACTTTTTGAGGAAACACCAAACTCTTTTCCACAGTGGTAGTACCATTTTACATTCCCACCAGGGTTCCACTTTCTTCACATCTTCACCACCCTTGTTATTTTGTGTTTGTTTGTTTGTTTGTTTGTTTGATAATGGCCATCCTAGTAGGTATGAAGTAGTATCTCACTGTGGGTTTTTTTTTGCATTTCCATAATGACTAGTAATTTTATACATCTTTTTATGTACTTAATGACCATTTGTACATCTTCTTTGAAGAAATGTGTATTTAAGGCCTTTTCCCATTTCTTAAATTTGGTTGTTTGTCTTGTTGAGTGTTAAGAGTTCTTTTTATATTCTGGATATTAAACCTTTACTAGATATTTGATCTGCAAATAGTTTCTTTCATTTGATAAGTTGTCTTTTTACTTTCTTGATAATGTCTTTAGGTGCACAAATGTTTTAACTTTGAAATCTGATTTATATATTTTTTCTTTTGTTGCTTGTGCTTTTGGTGTCATATCTAAGACGCCATTGCAAAATCTGAGGTCATGGAGATTTGCTCCTGTGTTTTCTTCTAAGAATTTTATGGTTTTAGATCTTATGTTTTGGTCATTAATCCACTGGAGTTCTTTTTTTTAAAAAAAACATTTTATTGGGGAATTGGGGGAGGGGAACAGTGTTGGGGAATTAGGGAAGGGGAACAGGCAAGTTGCTGTCTTTTTGTTCTTCAGTCTAGTTGTGGAGGATGTCGCTTCACTGGCCCATGTTGGTATTATCATTGTGCTCTTCCTGGGTAAGGCAGTCGCTCACCTGCCATTGGACTTCAGTTTACAGCAGCTCATGGCCGCTCACCAAAGCGCAAGCTGGTTGCCGGCCAGCCCCACTTCAGCCTATGCCGTCGTCAACGACTCACTGCAGCCCAGCTCCAGGTTGAGCTGTTGTTCACCATCTTTGCTGTAGAGGGCGCAGCAGTCACTGGCCCACATGTGGGATATGAACCGGGACCCTGCTGCCCAGAGCTGGCGTCCCAAGCCAACTTTTAACCAATACACCACTTGGCAGGCCCTCACTTGAGTTCATTTTTGTGTATGTTATATGATAGGGGCCCAACTTCATTCTTTTGCATGTGAAAATCCAGTTTTCTCAGGATCATTTGTTGCAAAAACTCTTTTATCCCTCATTGAATAGACTTGGCACACTTATTAAAAATCACATGACCATAGACACATGAGTCTATCCCTAGACTCCCAATTTTATTCCATTGGTCTATATCTCTATCGTTATGGCAGTACCACACTGTTTTGATTACTGGAGCTTTGTGGTAAGTTTGAAATTATGAAGTGTGAGTCCTCCAACTTTGTTTCTTTTCCTGAAGATTCTTTTGGCTATTCAAGGCCCCTTGTAATTCTATGTGAATTTGAGGATCAACTGTTATACTTCTTCCTAAAACTGCCAACTCTACTTTGTATTCTTGTCATAAAGAACATTCGAACAACTGCCTTCCTCCCCAAAGGCCATCCTGGTGCCAGCTCCCCAAAGGCCCTCTGCATGATCCTTATCACAATTTTGGCCCCACCTGCCACCCAGGACAAGATAGTCATCTCTTTGGATGCAGACTGCCAAGAGCCTCTTCTAGCTCAACCCTTTCATCAACATGCATATGAGGTTAAGTCAACTTTGAGTTCCCATATGTCAACTTCCTTTAGAGATCTAAGGAGCCCCTTCTGTCTTGGGGCTAATGTTTTTTGAGCTACATTAAAGGAGTAAGGGAGTAAGGGGTTGGGACTTAGAGGCCATTACTTCTTTTTTTTTTTTTAAAGATTTTATTGGGGAATTGGGGGAGGGGAACAGCGTTGGGGAATCGGGGAAGGGGAACAAACAAGTTGCCGCCCCTTTTGTTCTTCAGTCTAGTTATGGAGGACGTCGCTTCACTGGCCCATATTGGTATTATCATTGCGCTCTTCCCAGGTGAGGCAGATGGGTTGCCGGCCACTGGATGGCTGCTCACGGTGGCTCTTGACAGCTCACACTGGCTGCTGGCTGCTTACGCTGGCTGCTTGCCACTCATAGTAGCTTACGGCAGCCCACTGCAGCCCCACTGCAGCCTATGCCATCATCGGCGACTCATGGCAGCCCAGCTCCAGGTCGAGCTGTTGTTCAGCATCTTAGTTGTAGAGGACGCAGCGTCACTGTCCCACATGTGGGATCCAAACCGGGGCCCTGCTCCTCAGAGCTGGCATCCCAAGACAACTCAACCAATGCGCCACTCGGTTGGCCTTAGAGGCCATTTCTATGAGTCAAGATGAACATATTTATATTCTATCTCTGCTCTTTTTGCCCACTAATCTCATTTTCTGGGCCAAGGGAAAATCCTATATGGACCTTCGGGATGTTGGCTGTTGCCTCATTAATTTGTTGAGAAACTAATATGCACTGGGTTTGGCAGTATAACAAATACATAAGAAGTCCCAAATTCATAACCTCAAAGAGTTTAGAGTCTCATGGGGAAGTTTGTAAGACATATGAATATTCCAAACATCTCAAGCATGGACATGATACATTATTTAATATTATGGTATATCTTATGTATAAATATATGTACTTAGGACTCAGCCAAGGGAGAGTGCCACATGAGCTGTTGTGTCACCAAGGGCTATGTGAACAAAGGCAGCACATAAACAGTACCTTGAAAAGCCAGGTCGGATTTCTAAAGTTAGGGAAGAAAAGAGAGGACATCCTAGTAGGTGCAGGTGGTGTGATGAGGGGAGATGACAACAAAATCCAAAACAAGGAAAAGTGAATTTAATGCCTCTCTGAACCAATAAGAATCTGTTTTAGTGTAGCCCACTCATATTGGAGGGGAGAGAAGACCTAGATGCAGGGCTAACATGGGGCCAAACTGAGATGGCTTTGAATCAAAAGGAATTGTCTGGAATTATTGGTGTTCCAGGGCCTATGAGATCATCTTACTCAGCTTTGGTAATGAATGCCTTTCCAGTTTCTGCAGGACTCATTGTTCTCAGGGTGAAGGTGGAATGTGGTCCTCACAGACCCATTAGCTGGGTGTAGGTGCTTGAACAACCGCCAGGCACACCCATCTGTCTCCAGACTTTATTCTGTGGCCACCACCCCATCAGGGCCCTTGTCACCCCACACCTTAAATGACAGAAATAGCCTCTCATCTGCTCTCCTTGCCTCCAGGCTCACCTCTGCTCCAAACCATAAGGCAAACCAGTGCCATCTAATGTGCCTGCAACATCAATGTCATGGTGTTCTTTTGCTCTAAAGGTGTCTTAGAACTTGGATCTGGACTTCTCTCTCCAGTGCTCAATGTTCTCCATGGTCTTTCTCACTTCAAGTATCTCACAAACTTTACACTGTACCTACAAATAAATCTATTGCACTTTTTTCCTTCATTCAGTTTTTCTACCATTTCCTGACCATCTACTACATCTCAGACATACGCACTGTGATGCTGAATTGTATCCCCTCAAAGTTCATCTGTTGAGGTCCTAACCCTTAGTATCTCAGAAAGTGACTGTATTTGGAGACAGGGTCTAAAGAGGTAATTAAGTTAAAATGAGGTCAGAAGGGCAGATGGGCAGACTCTAATTCAGTATGACTTGTGTTCTTATAAGAGGAGATTAGGGCACAGACACACACACAAGGGGAAGACCATGTGAGGACACAGGGAGAAGGAAGCCATCTATGAGACAAAGAGCGACATCTCAGAAGAAACCCACCATGTTGACACTTTAATCTTGGATTTCCAGCCTCCAGAACTCTGGGAAAATAAATTCCTGTTGTTTAAGTGACACAGTCTGAGGTACTTTGCCATGGCAGCCCTAGCAAATTGACACAGGGACCTTTGTCAGGCCTCTCTCTATAACGGCCTCTCTCCCCTCACACACCACACTCATTCCCTGTTTCCTTCACATGTCTGTTCCTCCAGCCTGCCCTTAGCTCACCTCACCCACTTCTCAAACCTAACTCATTCTGTTCATGTCTCTTCTCTGATCACTCTAGCCATTGGGGCTCTCTCTTCTCTGATTATCACATCTATTTCAATTTACTCTCTAAACCTCTTTTGTGCATTGTCTTTTTTTCCTAGATCATAAAACTTACCAAGGGTAATATCCATGTGACTTTCCCCTTACCTCCTATGAAGAGAAAGAGGCAGGTATAAAGAAGGGAAAGAACAAAGAATGACTGATTCCTGTATTTTTTGCCCCAAGAAGGTTGGATTGTGGTGCACAGTGAGATGGGAAAGACTGAGGGAGGAGAAGATTTGGGTATTTATATGCGTGTGCACACATTGTTTTCTTATAAAAATGATACACTATACATATTGTTTTGTAACTCAAGTTTGGTTTTTCTTTTATTAGTTTCAGGTGTACAAAACAATGTAGTAGTTAGATATTTACACCTCTCACAAAGTGATAACCCTCCTCCCCCAATCTACTACCACTCTGACATCGTATATAGCTGTTACAATTCCATTGACTCTATTCCCTATGCTGCACTGCACAACCTGTGACAGTATATATATAAAATTATAGTTAACATTTAGTATTATTCAGCTTCAGCTTCAGGTGTACACTGCTGCAGTGGTCAGGCATCTACACCATCCATGAAGTGGTCTCCCTAATTAGACAAATGCCCATCTGATACCCTATAAAATATTTACATTATCAATTATCTTCCCCAAACTGTCTTTCGTGTCCCCATGGTAATCTAGCGGTTACTAATTTGTGCTCTTCTTTTTTCTTTTTTTAAGATTTTGTTGGGGAATTGGAGAAGGGAAAAGTTGTTGGGGAATTGGGGAGGGCAACATCGTGTTTTTCCAGGACCCATCAGCTCCAAGTCAAGTTGTTGCCCTTCAATCTTAGTTTCAGAGGGCACAGCTCAGCTCCAAGTCCAGTCACTGCTTTCATTCTATTGGGTTGTCAGAAAAGTCATGACGCATTTTTGAAACGAAAAACATAGAAAAAAATACATCATAACTTTTCCGACAACCCAATAGTTTTTTTGGGGGGGGAGGAAGAAGGGGTGGGCAGCCCACCATCCCATGTGGAAGTCAAACTGGCAAACCTTGTTGTGAAGAGCATGCATTCTAACAAATTGAGACATCCGGCCACCCCTTGGCAGATCAGCAGCAGTTCAGCTCAGGTGCAGCTCACTGGCCCATGTGGGAATTGAACCAGCGACCCTGTTGCTCAGACAACGTGTTCTAACCAAGTGAGTCACCCGGCCAGCCCCCACCGATTTTTGTTTCCTAATCCCCTCAACTTCTCCCTTGTCTCCACCTTCCTCCCATTTAGCAGCCCTCAGTTTTTTCTCTATATCTCTAAGACTGTTTCTGATTAGTTTGCTCATTTATTCTATTCTTTAGATTCCACATATAAGTGAGATCATATGGTATTTGTCTTTCTCCATCTGACTTATTTCACTTAGCATAATGTTCTATACATCCATCCAAATCATTGCAATTGGTAAGATTTCATTTTTCTTTATGGCTGAGTAATACTCCATTGTATAAATGTACCACAATATCTTAATCCAGTCATCTCCTGATGGGTATTTTGGTTGTTTCCATGCTTTGACTATTGTGAATAGTGCTGCATTAAACATAGGGGTGTATATATTTTTTTGAATTAACCTTTTGGATTTCTCTGGATAGATACCTAAGAGTGGAATTGCTATGTCATAGGGTAGTTCCATTTCCAGTTTTTTGAGATACCTCCATACTGTTTTCCATAGTGGTTGTACCAATTTGCAATCCTACCAACAGTGTATGAGGGCTCCTTTTTCTATAAATCCTCACCAGAACTTGTTTGTTGATTTATTGATAGCCATTCTGACCAGAGTGAGATGGTAACTCATTGTGGTTTTTATTTGCATTTCTCAAATGATTAGTGAGATTGATTGTTTGCCATCTGTATGTCCTCTTTAGTAAAATGTCTCTTCATGTCCTCTGCCCATTTTTTAATAGGGTTGTTTGGTTTTTTTTTTGGTGGTAAGTTGGATGAGTTTTCTATAAATTTTGGATATTAACTCCTTATCAGATATATTATTGACAAATATCTTCTCCCATTCAATAGGATGCCTTTTTGGTTTATTGATGGTTTCCTTTGCTGTGAAAATCCTTTTTTTTTTTTTAAAGATTTTATTGGGGAATTGAGGGAGGGGAACAGCGTTGGGGAATCGGGGAAGGGGAACAGACAAGTTGCTGTCTTTTTGTTCTTCAGTCTAGTTGCGGAGGACGTTGCTTTACTGGCCCATGTTGGTATCATCATTGCGCTCTTCCCGGATGAGGCAGATTGGTCGCCAGCCTCTGGATATTGCTCACCACGGCTGTTGGCTGCCGGCCACTCACGCTGGCTGTCGGCCACTCACTGTAGCCTATGGCAGCCTACTGCAGCAGGGGCTGCAGCCTACACCATTGCCGGGGCTCGCACACCCCAGCTCCAGGTGGAGCTGTTGTTAACTGTGGAGGGCAGTGTCACTGGCCCTCATATGTGGGATCCGAACCGGGGCCACTGGCATCCCAAAACCAGCTCTTAACGAATGCGCCACTCGGCTGGCCCTGAAAATACTTTTTATCTTGGTGTAATCCCATATGTTTATTTTTTCTCTTACTCCCCTTGCCCGAGGGGATATATCAGTAAAAATATTACTAAGGGTAATGTCTGCAAATTTACTTCCTATATTTTCTTCTAGGAGTTTTATGGTTTTAGATCTCACATTTAAGTCTTTAATCTATTTTTTTTGTGTGTGTGTGTGTGTGTGTGTGTGAGGGCAGTGTCACTGGCCCTCATATGTGGGACCGAACCGGGGCCGCTGGCTTCCCAGGCCAGCGCTGAACCACCGCGCCACTCGGCCGGCCCTAATCTATTTTAATTTATTCTTGTATATGGCATATGGTATAAGGAGGTGGTTCTGCTTCAATTTTTGGCATGTGTCTGTCCAGATTTCCCAGCACCATTTATTGAATAGACTGTCTTTATTACAATGTAAATTTTTGCTTTCATTGTCATAGATTAAATGACGATATAGGTATGGATTAATTTCTGGGCTCTTTATTCTGTTCCATTGATCTACGGGTCTGTTTTTATGCCAGTACCATGCTGTTTTGATTACTATATCCTTGTAGTATGACTTGATGTCAGGTGTCGTGATTCTTCCCACTTCGTTCTTATTTGTCAAGATTGCTATGGCTATTTGGGGTGTTTTATGGTTCCATATAAATTTTAGAATTATATGTGCTATTTCTGTGAAAAATGTCATTGCTAGTTTGATAGGATTGTGTTGAATCTATTTGTGTTGAATATTGCCTTAGATAGTATGAACAAATTAACTATATTAATTCTTCCTATCCATGACATGGTCTGTGTTTCCATTTATTTGTATCTTCTTTAATTTCTCTCTTCAATGTCTTATAATTCTCTGAGTACAGGTCTTTTACTTCTTTGGTTAAATTTATTCCTAAGGATTTTTTACTTTTTGAAGCAATTGTAAATGGGACTGTTTTTTAAAATTCCTCCTTGTGATAGTTTATTATTGGTGTATACAAATGCAACTGATTTCTGAATATTAATTTTGTATCCTGCTATGTTACTAAATTCATTTATCAGTTCTAATAGTTTTTTTGGTGGAGTCTTTGGGGTTCTCTCTATGTAGTATCATGTCATCCGCATATAATGACAATTTTACTTCCTCCTTTCCAATTTGGATGTCTTTCGTTTCATTTTATTGCCTGATTGCTGTGACTAGAACTTCCAAAACTATGTTGAATAGAAGTGGTGAAAGTGGGCAAACTTGTCTTGTTCTTGATCTTAAGGGGAAAGCTTTTAGCCTTTCCCCACTGAGTGCGATGTGTGCTGTGGGCTTATCATATATGGCCTTTATTATGTTAAGATATGTCCACTATTCCCACTTTGCTAAGAGTTTTTTATCATAAATGCCTGCTGGATTTTGTCAAATGCTTTTTCTGCATCTGTTGATATTATCATAAGACTTTTATTTTTCATTTTGTTAATGTGATGTATTATGTTAATTGATTTGTGGATATTGAACCAATCTTACATACCAGGAATGAATCTCACTTGATTGTGGTGTATGATCTTTTTAATATGATGCCGAATTCAGTTTGCTAGTATTTTGTTGAGGATTTTTGCATCTATGTTCATTAGGGATATTGGCCTGTAGTTTTCTTTTTTTTGTAATATCTTTGTTTGATTTTGAGATCAGAGTAATAGTGGCCTCATAAAATGTGCTTGGGAGCCTTTCCTCCTTCTGTATTTTTTGGAATAGTTTGAGGAGAATCGGTATTAATTCTTTTCTGAATGTTTTGTAAAATTCACCTGTGAAGCCATCTGGTCCAGGACTTTTGTTTGTTGGAAGCTTCTTGATTACTGTTTCAATTTTTTTGGTAGTAATCAGTCCGTTAAGAGTTTCTGTTTTTTCTTGATTTTGACATGGTAGATTGTATGCTTCTAGAAATTTATCCATTTCTTCCAAATTGTCAAATTTTTTGGCATATAGTTGCTCATAGTATTTTCTTAAAATGTTTTGTATTTCTGTGGTACCTATTGTCACCTCTCCTCTTTCATTTCTGATTTTATTAATTTGGGTCCTTTCTCTCGTTTTCTTGGTGAGTCTGGCTAAGGGTTTCTCGATTTTGTTTATCTTTTCAAAAAGAATCACTTGGTTTCATTGATCTTTTGTATTGTTTTTTGGTCTCTATTTCATTTATTTCTGCTCTGTTTTCTATTATTTCCTTCCTTGTACTCCCTTTGAGCTCGTTTTGCTCTTCTTTTTCCAGTTCCTTATGTGTAAAAATAGTCTGTTGATTTGAGATTGTTTTTCTTTCTTTAGACAGGCCTGCATTGCTATGATTTCCCTCATAGGACTGCTTTTGCTGCATCCTAGGGATTTTGGGTCATTGTGTTTTCCTTTTCGTTTGTCTCAAGGTATCTTTTGATCCTCCTTGATCTCGTTTTTGACCCACTTGCTATTTAGTAGCATGATATTCAGCCTCCATGTATTTGTGTGCTTTCTGGATTTCTTCTTATAATTGATTTCTAATTTCATAGCATTGTGGTTGGAGAAGATGCTTGATATGATTTCAATCTTCTTAAATTTATTGAGACTCGTTTTGTGGCCTAACATGTGGTCTATCTTGGAAAATGTTCCATGTGCACTTGAGAAGAATGTATATTCTGTTGCTTTGGGGTGAAATGCTCTAAAAGTATTGATGAAATCCAGCCAGTCTAAAGTCTCATTTAAGGCCGCTGTTTCCATCTTGATTTTCAGTCTGGAGGATCTCTCCGTTGGTGACAACAGGGTGTTGAAATCCCCTATTACAATAGTGCTACTGTTAATCTCCAACTTCATGTCATATATATTTTATATATTTAGGAGCTCCTATGTTGGGTGCGTAGATGTTTACAAGGGTTATGTCCTCTTGTTGAATCGAACCCTCTATATTATGTAGTGCCCTTTTTTGTTTTTTATTGTAGTTTAAAATTTTTTTTTTTGAGGGGGGAGATTGGAGGAGGGGAACAGACAAGTTGCCGTCTTTTTGTTCTTCAGTCTAGTTGCGGAGGACGTCGCTTCACTGGCCCATGTTGGTATCATCATTGCGCTCTTCCCGGATGAGGCAGATTGGTCGCCAGCCTCTGGATGGTCGCTCATCATGGCTATTGGCTGCTCACGCTGCCTGCCTGCCACTCACTGTAGCCCATGGCAGTCCACTGCAGCAGAGGCTACAGCCTACACCATCGCCGGGGCTCGTGCAGCCCAGCTCCAGGTGGAGCTGTTGTTCACCATCTTAGCTATAGAGGGCAGTGTCACTGGCCCTCATATGTGGGATCTGAACTGGGGCCGCTGGCGTCCCAAGCCAGCTCTCAACCAATGCGCCACTCGGCCGCCCCTGTAGTCTTCATTTTAAAGTCTATTTTGTCCGAAATAAGTATTACTACTTCAGCTTTTTTCTCATTTCATTTGTGTGAAATATCTTATTCCATCCCTTTACTTTCAGTTTGTATGTCTTTTGATCTGAGATGAGTCTCTTGTAAACAATATATGCATGGATCCTGTTTTCTTATCCACTCAGCCACTCTGTGTCTTTTCATTGGAGCATTTAGCCCATTCACATTTAAAGTGATTATTTTATTTACTTTTTTAAAGATTTTTATTGGGGAATTGGGGGAAGGGAACAGTGTCGGGAAATTGGGGGAGGGAACAAGCCAAGTTGTTGTTCTTCAGTCTTCGTTTTGGAGTGCACCAGTCGCCATCTGGCTTCCTGTTGGCAGCTCGTGGCCTCTAAGTTCAAGGTACTGTGTTCAATCTTAGTTGCGGAGGGGCGTAGCCACCATCCCATGTGGGAGTCAAACCAGTAGCCTTTTTGTTAAGAGCGTATGCTCTATCCACTGAGCCATCTGGGTGGCAGCTCAGCTCAAGGTGCCGAATTCATTCTTAGTTGCGGGTGGGTGTAGCCACCATCCCATGTGGAAATCGAACCCGTCAGCCTTGTTGTTAAGAGCACATGCCGTATCCTCTGAGCCACCTGGGCGGCAATTGAGTTCAAGGTGCTGAGTTCAATCTTAGTTGCCGGGTGGACATAGCCCACTATCGAACAGACAATCTTGTTACACCAGCTGAGCCATCCTGCCACCTGTTGGCAGCTCAGTGACAGCTCAGCTCAGGTGCAGCATCACTGGCCTATGTGGGAATCGAACTGGTGGCCGTGTTGCTCAGAACTCTGCTCTAAGCCAACTCTTAACCAACTGAGCCACTTGGCCGGACCCTTAAAGTGATTATTGATAGGTGCATATTCATTGCCATTTTGTTATTCGCATTTCTGGTCTTCCTTGGTTAGCTTGTTTTTCCCTTTCTTCTGTTTAAAAAAGCCCTTCTAACATTTCCTGCAATGCTGGCTTGGTGGTAATGAATTCCTTAAGCTTATTCTTTTCTGAGAAGCTCTTTTTCTCTCCTTCAATTTTAAGTGATATACGTGCTGGGTAGAGCAACCTTGGTTCTAGGCCTTTGTTTTGCATCTCTTTGAATATTTCCTGCCATTCCCTTTTGGTCTGCAGAGTTTCTGTAGACAAGTCGGCTGTTAGTCTTATAGGAGCTCCTTTGTATGTAACCTGCTGTCTTTCTCTTGCTGCTTTTAGGATTCTGTCTTTGTCTTTAACCTTTGCCATTTGAACTATGATGTGTCTTGGTGTGGACCTGTTTGGGTTCAGCTTGTTTGGAACTCTCTGCACTTGCTGGGCTTGTATGTTGATTTCCTTCACCAGGGTAGGGAAGTTTTCAGTCATTATTTTTTCAAATACACTCTCGACCCCTTGTTTCTTCTCTTCTCCTTCTGGTATCCCTATGATGCAAATGCTGTTGTGCTTCATGTTGTCCCACAGGTCTCTTCAACTGTTTTCATTGTTTTTTATTCTTTGGTCTTTTTGTTGTTCCCACTGGGTGATTTCTGCTATTTTGTCTTCCACATTGCTGATCTGATCCTCTGCTTCATCTAATCTGCTGGTGATTCCTTCGAGTGTGTTCTTCATTTCAGTTATTGTATTCTTTAGTTCTAACTGGTTGTTTTTTTATGATTTCTCTATCCTTCTTTATGGCTTCACTAAGTTCCTTAAATAGTCTTATCATCAGTGTTCTAGACTCTGTCTCTGACATGTTGGATACCTCTGTTTTCTTTAATTCTATTTCTAGAGGTTTCTTCTGATCTTTTGCTTGGGACATGTATTTTTGTTTCTTCATTCTGGCTGTCGCTGTGTGATTGCTTCGATATATTAGAGAGATCACCTATGTCTCTCAGTCATTGCTGGGTGGTCTTGTAGTATATGTCCTTTATATTCGGATTGCACAGTCTCTGTATTCTCCTGTCCCTTGTGTCCCAGAGGTGTCACTGTTGAAGTTGCCCTTTAATTGTTTTTGGCTTGTCAGAGGATGGGATTGACCCTCAGACTGATTACCTGGGAGAATTAGCTCTGTTCACAGTATATGAGATGTTGTATGGAGTTTGATCCCCTTAGAGGAGGCTTGGCCACTGTGGGTTCTTGTGCCTGTGGAAAATGTCCTTTGAGAGTGCCACTTGTAAGTTCAACCAGGTAGCACTCTGGTTTTGTCTAACAGTGGCCTCTGTGTGTATTGGTTCTGGTGTACTTTGGGCGGGGTTCCCATTCAGAGTTGTTTGAGACCTGACTATTACTGGTCCATAGCTACCTGGTAGGTGCCTCAAGGCTATACGCAGTTAGCTGCTGCCTGTGCTGGACCTGGGGTCATGTGGGGAGGGTCTCTGTGTGAACTGAAGCTGGCTGCCTCCAATATTGGTCCTGAAGCAGTTTAGGACAAGGCCCTGGACCCCCTAGGCCTGTTTCCACCTGTCAGATCTGACAGCCCACCTATTGAAAGAGCCTTTATAGGGGCGTGTGTCTTGCTATTTTACCTGGTGTTGTAGGTGCCTCTGTGATGTGGCATTAGCTTGGCCGGACAGAGTTCAAGTGAATTATGTGACGTGATTGGTAGTTTTTAAGACGTTAATACAGATTCAGGCTCTTACACCAATACCTGGCCTGTGAACCCCTTGTATAGTAAGGGCACTACAGCAAGCCTCCACCTCACACTCAGATTCACAAAAGCTGCTCCTGAGTGGCTGTGGTGCAGGATTGTCACTGAACACCACGAAGATGACCCCAGAGATTTGCAGACCACCTTCTGTTGTAAAAAACCTTTTCCACAGTTTGTGGGGGGTAGGGCCAGTAACCTCGGCATCCCTATGCAGCTGTAGGTGGGTGACATGGTGTTACAGGTGTGTAAAGGCTGTGATCAGTGGTTTCTACAAATTCAGTGTAATCTCAGTTCTTGGGCCAGTGCTAAGTCCACTTCCACTTCATAAAACAAAAACAAAGCAAGGCAACACAACAATATCAAAAAACAAATATACATCAACAGAAACATAAGCAATGATTGGACAGGAGAAACAAGCGTATGTAAAAGAGACACAAAAACAGGAGAACAAGACAGAAAAACGGTGACCAAAGCAATATCCAGATAAAGAAGTCTGAGAAACAATGACAAAAAGAGAACAGATGAAAGAAAAGAAGGAAAAGGAACAAAAAGATGAAAGAAAAAGAAAAGAAAAAAAGTAATAATAAAAAAGAAAAAATGGAGGGAGAATTAACAAAAGGAAAAAGGAGAAAAAAAAAAGCTCTCCGTCTTCTTTAATCTTTGGACCACTTGTTCAGCAATAGAGAGTCTCTGGGCAACTCAGCATCAGCTGTTGGGGGGAAGGACCCAATGCATCATGCTCTGGCCTCCCTCTCAGGCTTGCAGTGAGCTTCCTGCGATTAGCTGCTGTGTGCTCTGGAACCCTGCTCACCACTAAAAATCCTCACAGGTTGCTGTGGGCTCTCTGCTGCTGCAAAAACTCTCTGTGGTCTGCGGAGGTGGGGGCCAGGCACCAGGGGCTCAGGATACCTCTGGCAACACAGCTCTAGGTGGGCATAGCAGGCCCCCAAGACACCATGGAGTGTGGTCTGTGGCCCCCACCAACTCAGAGCAGCATGCACTCCTGCTCCGGCAACCAGCCCACACAAATACTCTGGTTCAATACTCCCAGGAAAACTCCCGGTCTCAATCTGTCCCAATCAGCTGCTCATAGGTCAGGCAGCCCCACAGCCAATCACCAGCCTGGCAACTCTGCACACGCAGTGTGGAGAGAGGGGACCCAAGGTGGCTCACGCATTCTTGCATCTCAATGAACAGCCTGTTGGAGCAGGAGCGCACCCGCCCTGTGTTTCCCTGGCAACAGAGCACAAGCAGAGCAGAAGGTGGGATCCAAGGCCGCATGTGGGTACACACACACACACACACACACACACACACACACACACACACATTCCTGCGCCAATTCCACCATACCAATTGCGGTCCAGGACCTGACCCTCTGTGGAAGGTCCCAACCCTGAAAAAATGGTGCCCTCCTGTACACTGCTTGTATGCAAGTTCCATACCAGGGGAACAATGGTCCCAAAACCTCCAGCTCCCGTGCCAAAGGCACTCAGTTCAGTCCTTCCCTGCAGGCTACTGGGCCCCGCTCACATAGCCACTCCCTCCACCAGGGACCGGTGAGTACTCAACAATTTCTACTGCCAGCTATCGTGGAACTCCTCTTCCTGGCAGAGTAACTCTGGGCTGGTGAGTTCGGTGTGGGGTCGGAGGCTCTGTCCCCCTACAGGAGAAGCCTCCCCACCACTGAGGTGTCTCTCACAAGGTTAGCCCTCTCTCATCTCCTCCCCTCCCACCAGACTCGATGTGGCCTTTTCTTGAAATCCCTGTCTAGAGGTTCTGTTCATCTAATATCCAGGGGACCTCCAAGGTTGAATGTTGTATAAATTATCTGTAATTTTGGTGTGATCCTGGGAGGCAGTTGGCTCAGCATCCGTCTATTCTGCCATCTTACCGAAAGTCTCCTCAGTCTATTGCTGAATTCTGTTTGCTAATATTTTGTTGGGGATTTTTGCATCTATGTTCATTAGGAATATCAGCCTGTGGTTTTCTTTTTTGTAATGTCTTTGTCTGATTTTGGGATCAGGGTGATAGTGGTCTTGTAAAAAGTGTTTGGGTGCCTTCCCTCCTTTTGGATGTTTTGGAATAGTTTGAGGAGAAGAGGTGATAATTCTTTTTTGAATATTTGGTAAAATTCACCTGTAAAGCCATCTGGTCCAGGGTTTTGGTTTATTGGGAGTTTGTTGATTACTGATTTAATTTCCTTGGTGGTAATCAGTCTATTCAGATTTTATTTTTTCTAGAGTTAGCCTTGGAAGGTTGTATGCATCTAGAAAATTATCCATTTCTTCCAGATTTTCTAATTTGTTGGCATATAGTTGCTCATAGTATTTTCTTAAATTTTTTGTATTTCTGTGGTGTCTGTTGTCACTTCTTCTCTTTCATTTCTGATTTTATTAATTTGGGTCCTCTCTCCCTTTTTCTTGAGGAGTCTGGCTAGAGATTTATTGATTTTGCTTATCTTTTTAAAAAACCAGCTCTTGGTCTCATTAATCTTTTGTATTTTTTTTTTATGGTCTCTATTTCATTTCTTTGCTCTCTGATCTTTTTTTCTTTCTTTCTTTCTTTTTTTTTTGTTTTAAGATTTTTATTGAGAAATTGGGGAAAGGGAACTGCCAAGTTGTTGTCCTTCATCGTAGTTGTGGAGGAGGGCACAGCTAGCTCAGCTCCCAAGTCCAGTCGCCATCCGGTGGCCTGTCTGTGGCTACTCAGCTCAAGTGCTGTGTTCAATCTTAGTTGCGGGTGGGTGTAGCCCACCATCCCATGCAGGAGTCAAACTGGCAACCCTGTTGTTAGGAGCATGTGCTCTCACCAGCTGAGACATCCTGCCACCTGTTGGCAGCTCACTGGCTCATAGGGGAATCAAACCAGTGACTCTGTTGCTCAGAGCTCCCACTCTTAACCAGCTGAGCCACTTGTCTGACCCCTCTGCTCTGTTCTTTATTGTTTCCTTCATTGTACTCCCTTTGGGCTTATTTTGCTGTTCTTTTTCCAATTCCCTTAGGTGTAAGAATAGACAGTGTAACTCAAGTTTTTATCTTACCAACACTCATGAGACATCTTGCACATCAGTATCTGCACCTACTGCATTTTCTTTTTCATGTAGGCATAGTATTCCACGTTCTTTCCTCAGTCTTTTTAGCAGAAAAATACCAATGACATTAATTTTATTAAGACACCTAGAATCTATAATATGAGTGAATACATACTTTATTCAAAGACTGGTCTAGGTTGCCCTCAGAAAGTGAATATCGACTAGAACACAAACTTTCTGTGGGAAGGACCATAAAAGCCACCTCCTAGAACTCCCATATGTTACAGATAAAAAACCAAGTCCTGGAGGAGCTACTGGCTTTTTTGAAAGGTCATTTTAATGTAAATGCTCCAACCAGTGGAAGAACCCCAACCTCCAGGGTCATTCTCATTATACCAGAGTACTGTTGACATAAAGAGGCCATGAGTCCCTTTCTGGGGTTTGGGCTCAATTCCATTCGCCTATCAAAAAGTCATTTTTATTAACAAGGAATAAAAAACACATAGACCTCATTGTGTCCCTAGAGATCAGCTAGTCTAACTTCATCTTATAGATGAGAAAATTGAGGGCTAGTGTTTCCTGAGTAGGGTTCTGAGTATGATAAATATTCTATATACATGAAACCATACAATGTATGGCTTTATGTGTGACTTAAAAAAACAAACAAACCCATAAATCTGATCATGGTCATTTACTTCAGTCCTTTGGATAGCTTCCTATTATACTTTCGACAAAGCCCATACTCCCTACCAAGGCCTCAAAGCTCCATTCCTATCTGGCCCCTGCTGCTCACCATCTTCTTCCCTTTGCTTACTATGCTTTTGCCACCCAGACGAACTTGCTGTTCCTTAAACAGCCACATATTGATTGAGAAGCAATTTTGTGTAAAACCAACTGGTAGATGGTAGAAGAAATACAAGGCAGATTCAACCTTAGTCTTTGATCAGCTTGTAATATATGGAAGGGGTGTCATTTTATCATTCAGTACAAGATTATTATTTGTGTATACATTCAAGTTCAGAGATGGGCACTGGGGACACCAAGTCCAATAAGACAGGGACCTTGAGTCCAGGAGGACAGCCAGGTCAGTTCCTGGTAGAAGAGCATGCCCTAAGTGCCAGACAATTGGAATACAGAGGAGAGCATCCTAAATCTCCTGGGGGTGACAGGGTGGCTTCTCAGAGGCAATGACTGCTGAGTTGTGTCTTGAAGAACTTGGGGAGTTACTAGATGTGGAAAGCTGTGGGGAGTGGGGAGGAGGTGCGTTAGGAGGATTAGAGGCCTTAGGCATGTGGAAGGGCTCTCTGCATTTGGGGAACTGCTTGCTTGTCTATCTTGGGGGCAGATCAGAGCAGTAGGAGGTACAGCTGGGCCACAGCGTGCATGGCCTTACAGGTTAAGCTAAGAAAAAAAACCCGACAAAATTTTATTCTGAGAGACATTGGCAATAAAAGAAAAGTTATATGTAGGGTCACCTGGTTTTTTTATAGAGCTTATTGATGGAATAAGGAGCACTGGATTTTATTCATGTGTCACTGCATCCAGAGGTCAGTTAGGAAGATGTTTTATTAATTCAAACAAAAAAATCATAAATGTACAATTTTATAAGTGTCTACTTTTTATGATATGCTGGTTTTACCCTCTTTTACTCTTTATATGTTGTGTGTGTGTGTGTGTGTGTGTGTGTGTGTGTGTAAAATTTTAGAGAGTGTTTTTTCTTTTTTAATCCCCTTTTGGAGGTCAGGAAACTGAGACTCCAAAAAGCTAAGTAATCTTCCTGAGGTCCCATGGGTAGCGAGCAGGGCAGAGATGGGAGGCTGCCTTCCTGAGTGCCATGTAGAAAGTCCTGTTCCAATTCCTGGATGAGGATGGCCTGAGCTAAAACGCGGCAGGGGAAGATGAACAGAAGGGGACAGATAGGAAAGATCTAAGAGGATTTGAGTGCAGGGTGAGGGAGAGAAAGAAATCTGGAATATTTTCTAAGTTTCTGGCTTGAACAATGAGAGACCGTGACATTGGCTGAGGTGGGGGAAAAGTGGGAGGTGAAAAACAACAAGCAGAGGCAATGCTATGATGCAAGGTAGGGTGGAGTAAGTGCCATTAGGAGTCCACAGTGCTCAGGGGGTTCAAGAATAAGGCAGGGAGTCTGGTTGAGGGTCTCAGAAAAGTTCCAAGCAGGCCATGTCATTAAAAATGGATTTTGGATTAGGATAAAAGAGCTTTCGGCAGGTAATGTTGCAAGGGAGACCATTGTAGGGAGAATAAACAGAGGGCCAGGAAGCTTGAGGTTGTGTTCAGGGAGAGGCGATAGTAGATTTTGGTGAAGGTCACCATCAGTGACTTTGAAGGGCAGTCAGAGCAAGGCATTTTAAGCAGAAGAATAGAAATCCTTGGTTGGGATTGACAAAGGGAAATCTGTCAGGGTTGATCTAGGTTGATTTTGAATGTGTAGAGGCTGGAAGTGGGGAGACCAGTTAGCAGGGTTCTGCAATAGTGCAGGGGAGAGGTAATGGGAGCCTGGATTGGGTGGGGACACAGGTATTTAAAAAAACGAGGACGATGTAAAGAGATCAGCGGACGTAGAGTTAATAGGCTTTACTAGATGTGAGGATGGGGAAGTTGCCCAAGATCATTCTGAAAATTTTGAGCTTTGGTTGAAAAAAATTAATTAAATTTTAGAAATTTTGATTTAAAGCAGCAATCACTTATCCGGGCCATGTGGCCCAAAATAAGATGGAAACTTTTTCTGGAGAAAGGTTAAGACCAGAGATAAAGGTTTGAAATCATCCTCATGTAGGTTATAACTGAAGCCAGGACCACAGATGACATTGTTGAGGGCAGAGTGAAGGGACCGAATGGAAGGGAGCAGAGCACCTTGCCTTGTGAAACAGCCTATTCATGGGGGGTTGGGGGGTGGGGGTAGAAGAGGAGCTTGAAAGGTGACCAGGAAGACAGGAAGATGCAGGAAGAGAATGAGGGCAGTGGGGAGGTTCAGAAGTCTGGAAGAGGAGGTGTCATAAATGAAAACTCACTTCAAAAACTAGAACCTTGATGATTTAGCATCTTGTCACTTGTTTAGTATTTTGGCCAAAGAGTAGATACAACTCTTCCCCCTTTTCCCTTAACTACCATTGTGATAGGCTGGGACTTTCAAAAAAATAATTTTCCACCTAACAGAGGACAAAAGAGAACACAGTAAATATTGGATTTGCAAGGTATATGGTTGTAATCTAGCGCAACCAAGTTGCTCCTTGAGGCTCATCAATGACATCCCAAAAAGGAGCTGGGTTCTCAACACACTGTTTTCAGGGATGGTTTAGCTCTTTGTGTCTTTGGGCTTCCGCCTCCCAACAATTAGGCTATTTACACTTGACTGGATTCTGTCTGCAACCCTCACATAGGAACCCCTTCTTTTATACCTGGCATTTGAAGTCTGTAGACGAGGGCTGCTCAATCAGAGCCTGGGTTTTTCTTTCCTTTGCCTATCATAAGTCACCTCTTGTCTTGGTCAGTAACATTAAGGATTATGTCACTCTTTATGTGAGACCTTGATGATACTCAGGGCCAAGAGTATAATGTTAGGTTAAAGAGATAACAACTGTGAAACCTTATAAAGGATACAGTAATGAAGTGTGGGTGTATAAGAGTGGGAGTCAGTGTTCTCACAGACTCAGATGTAGCAAACACTGTCAAGGATGGGGAGGCTGGGATGGAGAAAGAGCCTCTGGAACATGATGAGAGGGCACTGGTAGCGTTCGGCAGAGCGCATTACTAGTAAGGCAGGTGTGACCAGAACAACTGTAAGGAGTTACAGAGGGAGTTTGAAGGGGGTGGAATCCACAGCCCCTCTAGAGATATTTGACTTCTTTTCTCCTCCCTTGGAAGTATTATGATTCCTCCTTTCTCTGGCATCCCAAACAACATGGTTGCTCCCAGTCCCTGCTCCGGTATCACTGGTCTGGGGGATTCAACCACACAGAAGCAGAGGCCTCACTATTCCTTCCAGACTCACGGCCCTCTGTGGTGTGGGAGCCCCTCCGCCATTCTGAGCAGCAGCTCTGGAGGCCAGTCTGGAATGTGTACCCAGTCTGGGTTTCCATCTCCTCCATCTGTCCTTGCCTGCTGTTTTGTCTGCTAGCTGGCCATGCCTTCCTACTTTTGCAAACCTGTAAAAGTCCTAAACCAGAGCTTTCAGTTCAATTGTGCAAAAACAGGAAAATCAGACTGGAATAAAGGTGCTAACATCAAAGTTCATATGCTTTTGATTTGAAACCACATTTATCACAAGAGGTAAACTGCATGACTAAGATTCATAGCCTGAAAATCCATTATTTAGGGTATGTTATTAGATTTGCTCTATTGTCTCTTGTGATAAACAGCTACAAAATATGCCACTTTTTTGTTCTCACGGGCAACCAAACCTCTTATTTTTGAGGATAACACAAATACATGATTGTGTCCAAGCATCCATATTGCATTTCAAGTAAGTATGTCAAGAATAGTGCTCATTACTTAGCTTAAACTATTAGAAGGACTTCCAGGATGGGTCTAACAGTGGACAGTCTCTTTTCCCTCAGAACCTATTTTTGAGATAACTATTTATTTCTCACTTTCCATTATTGCAATGCCTTCTCATGGTCCTATATTTTGGCAGGATGCTGGGCCATGCATGGGTAACAGGGCTATGCTCTAGGTAGCCATTTACTGAACTAGGATGCAAAGGATGTTGATCTTAAATTCTGACACTAATAGTGTAATCTTAGGTAAGTCATTTCCCTTCTCTGGAGCTCAATTTTCTCATCTATAAATTAAAGGCTTGGATAAGATCAATGATGTGTGGGTAAAATTTTAAACAATGAACTCTTCGTGGAGGAGGGGGGACAGGAAATCCCTGATTTGTTGTGTTTGTCAATTTCTGTGGTGTAAATATCCCACAAAAGGCCCATTTGAAGCTACCAATTTGAAACCAACTGGCTTATAAATTTCCTGAAAATTTAACAGTGGGCTCTGGTGAGACAGTACAAGCCAGTTCCAGCACAACCGTGGATGAGATCAATACTACATATTGTTTTAATCCTGAAATTCTTTGATGTTATATACCTAAAAGTCCTTTCAGCCTTAAGAGGCTACAGTTCTATGATTCTAGCACCTATTGATTTTTTTTTTTTTAATTGTCAGACTACACCCAAAATCTAATTAACAGCACTTGCTTGCTGCCTAAGTTCATCACCATCTTGATTAAAGCTGGCTCTAGTGGATTCAGAGCTCTCCTCCCTCTTGATCAAGCAGTTCTGGTCAGGAGGCCTTTGAACTCAGTACTGCTCTGAAGCTATCATGACTGGGGTGGGGACTTGGGGCTTGAAACATGAGGAGTCATTCTAGAGCTACTCCTGTCTTCATCTGAGTAGTTAGATGGGTTATGACTCATCGCCATGTAATTTCAGCCACCGTTTCCTAGGGTATC